>CM057348.1:505239259-506472709 GCA_030015575.1 Agapanthus africanus
CGATTGTGTTAATTTGTTAGATTAGTGCTAAATTATGGTAAATTGTGTGGACTTGTGGCAAAGTGATGATTGTGTTAGATAACCCTACCTATTTTAGTGTTAGTTGGGTCACTTACACTGAGAAATCCCCCGATTTCACTAAAATACCATAGGATTTGTGTTTTGTGCAAAATTTTCGTTTTTAAGCGATATATTGGATTTTTGAGATCTGCTATGGACCCGAACCTTACAGAGTGAAATTGAGAAGACTGGGACATGCTCACTAGGTATGGACACCACCACCAGAACACGAGCCCCTAACCCCATAGTTTGGCCGCCGATTAATTCAATCTGGCCGCAATTTGCGGCCAGGAATAGGAGTTAGGTGTTGGGGTTTTGTGTAGGGTAGTCTGCAGTGTTGTGTAGTGTTTTGGCATGTCTAGTTTTGTAATATTCTACCTGTAGGAAAATCTGGGGTCATATGTCGTTTTTGGTGTCCGTTGTGTTTGCGCGATACGCGCGATACGTGAGTGGGTTCTGTGATCCAGCGTATCGCGGCGTGTCGCGATGGTTTTGGACGCGTACACACACGATTCAGCGTATCGTGCACACGCGCGTTTAGTTCGCGACGCGAGTTTCTCGTTTTGATTCGATATCGCGTTTCGCGGAATATTCGGCTTATATGTGATTTCCATGCCTTATTTGCAGGTTTGCAGGCAGGGACTACGGACACTACTACAGAGGGAGCAGATGGTAGGATTCACCTAGCGTGGAGTGTAGGTGAGTGGATTTAACATCTACAGGGGAATCGCCCGCATGGCGTTATGCGTCTGGGCTTGGATTCAAATACCTGTCGCACATTCTACGTCATTGTAGAATTGCGCCTTTACTTTATTTCCTTGATATAGTGTACTGTGACTAGCAGCCGTAGGACACTGCACACATTATTGACGATTCATGTTGCATGAGCACGGATTGTATGCTACACACACACCGTCAATAATTGCCATGTCACACACAACCCCTTATTGATACTATATTGCCTATCACACTTAACATCTAGCTTATGGCATACCTATAGTGTATCATATCTTTAGTGATAGGTACATATACACCTAGAGATACAGCTACAGGTATACCATGCACATATTTTAGTTATACCGGGGGGGTTTCCTACATATGTTACTTATACCCAGGGGGGTATACGACATCAGTTCTTATAGGTAGATACCTATACTTGGCTGTACCTTATTGATTTTGCATACATCTGGTTCAGCTATATACTTTTGTTTACCTGCTCGTATTCAGATATATCGCATATATTTATTCCTGGATTTGCGCATTGTTTATTTGGATTTTATATGATGTTTTCGGGATTTGGGAACCGCGGGAGTTCATGAAATTATGCATACATGAACAACCCGGTTTCCTTGATATGATATTTGTGCGTCCACCATGAGTTTTATCGGTGCTGATTATATACTCCATACGAGGTGTGGTTGCCGTATGAGAGTACATGGTGGGCCCGGTATGGTTCCCCTCGGCAAGAAGATCGATGGGTTTGCCGATTGAGCCTGGAGGCCGGCGAGTACCTACCGGTGATTGGTTGGACCTGGCAGTTGTCCGGAGGATACTGGCCAGAGTCGAGATATGGGTGCGGGATGATCTGTACTGCCGGGGCCGAGGGCCGACACCGCAGACGGACCCCGTGGGCCGATCCGGACGGATGGAGCCCGATATACGAGGATTTCTGTGTCGATGCTTGGCACACTATTTTCATGATATTTCTTTTAATACCTTTGTATATATAACAGGGGATTTAGCCGTTGTTATATATATCTTTACACCAATATTAGTGGAATGGGACGCTAATATATGTGTATTACCCCATCATATTTATTTCTGTATATATATATGTTTAGGATGTTAGAGATTATTTGATATTTGACTTGGGATAGTAGGTGATTCATTGAGATTGGATATTGGATATGAAAGATATGGTCGATTTGTACATTCGAGATATAGGAGATCTATTCGATATTGTACTTGAGATGATGTGAGATCTATGTGATGTGAGAGCCCAGTTTGGGGGCCGATTTAATGTTTGGGATGTAAGTGTCTTGATGGATTGTGATCCTACCACGATGTCAGGTTTCCGTGGAAAATGACATATTCCACCCTATACCACACCCTTACTTACCTTATGCACAGATTCATATATTGGTAGTACTTGTAGTATACCCTTATGATAGTCGCATATCTACTTTCTCATATCCCTATTGCATGGTTATTGCATATTATTGTCATGTTATTACTGCTTTACATATGGATTGTACCTGTTACTGTACTTCCCTTATTTCAGCCTTTGCATGACATGTTATTACTGTAATCGCATATCTTAGATTCATGCTGTATGTGCATTCCTGCGATTACCTGCATATGTTATCTACTATTCACGAGTTGGCAACTCACCCCCGTTGTGCCACAGGTGTTTCAGGTTGTTCCCCAGAGTAGTCGAGGCAGGCTATTCCTCCATTCAGCTATCCAGCTATCATCTTTTGCTACAGATACCACATCAGCTCACAGTACCTTTTTGCTTAGGTGGGTTAGATGATTATCTGTATTTCATATTGTACATTCGTTGTATTTTGTACTCTCCATCTACTATTGTATTGTTGACTTAGAGACTTGGTGAGGACGTTATGTGTATTATTGTGGATTTGATGTCTTTTATATACAGCTTTTTCACCACTGTCTTTATTTTTGTGTTGTACTCATCTTGCCTAGTTTTACAAATAAGGGGGGGTTGCTAAAATTTTAAAGAAGGAAAGTAGACCTTTTTAAAGAATTTGGGTTGCGATTTCAATGTTTCCAAAACTTATATTATCTTTTTCCGTATTTTCATGGTTTAGATTTCTGGGTTTGGCTTTCTTTTACTACGTTGCGTCTTTAGGCGTTGCGTAGTATTAGGGCCGTCAGGGGCCAATTTTGGGTCGTGACAAAGTTGGTATCAGAGCGTTAGGTTTTACCTTTCGTAGTGTAGGATGACCTTAGTATGATGGAGTAGGTTGCTTAAGCAAAGTAACGTAGTGTGTGTATGTCTGCAGCATACCCATGATGCGGTACTTCGCATTAAGTGGCCTAAGTACAATTTTGCTTGAAATTCCTTCCTTGATGATTCATATCCTTGAGATTCGATTTCCTTAATCTTATCGAATCTCATCTCATATCTATTTATAGCCTTGCCACCGATGACTATGGGGACTCAGAGTGATGCAGCGAGGGCCGAGGTCAGAGTTGGCTCGGGTGAGACGAGTACTGACCAGGATGGCACTCTAGTTGCACAGGTGCAGACGGATCAGCCTACGATCTATACTATGGATAGACTTTTGGTAGAGATGCAGGACTTCCGCCAGACGATGAGTTCTTTGGTTGATGTCGTTCGGGAGCTACGACAGGAGGTTGTCACCCCTGTTACTCAGCTGTCCCTTACGATCAGCATGCAGCAGTCCGTCACCTACATAGCACCAGTGGTTGCAGCTCCAGTTGATGAGGCGCATATTCCAGGGGCTCAGAGAGTTCCAGGACAGTGGAGGACTCGTACCAGTGTACCAGCCCAGAGGCAGAGGTTTGGTCGTCGAGACAGATTTCGTGGCCGTCGCGGGAGTAGCAGAGGCTTAGGACGAGGACAGTCGTTCAGCTCTTACCCCCAGGATGGTCAGCAGTCAGCGCGTGGATGTTTCCGATGCGGCAGCCTTCAGCACTTCGTCAGGGATTGTTCCTTAGCACCTCGTCGGAGTCGTATTCAGAGAGGCCGTGGACGTGGAAGAATTGCTCAGAGGGCTCAGTCTACCAGAGGAGTTCATCCAGCTGCGAGTAGAGGGCAGACACAGGAGTTTGCTTCTACTCATCGGGACGCGCAGGTGTCCAATGTGGAGTTTTCAGGTATCTTTATTTATATGTTCTTTTGATGTATTCGTTTGTCTTCTTGCTTGTACCGTTGTCGGGTAGATTAGTAGTGGTTGTTTTAACTTCTGTCAGCGATCCTTTGTTGTGCGACACGTATTCAGTTGTGTGCCAATCGGATAGGAGATAGAGATTCGTCCGTCGTTTAGATCCTTCTAGAGATGTTGGATTTGACTTTCTCCTGGGCACGGACTGATTAACTACGTGTTAGGCGTCTGTGGACTATCGTGAGGAAACAGTCAGGGTTGTTTTCCCGGCAAGTCGGTTCTTGTTGTGCAGATGGATAGTTGTGCCGCCTTTCACAACTTGAATTCAGCCTTTTCGCTAGTCGGCTACTGAGGAGATGTCGTGGATTCTTGGCACTTATTCGTGATACCGGAGCCACAGTGAGATTGTTGGACCGAGTTCCTTTCATGCGAGAGTTTTTCCGACGTTGTTCCGGATGAGCCGGCGAAGCTTGGGAGCTAAAAGATCAGCTGCAGAGTTGTGGTTTGGGGAGTTTTGTGTGTCTGAGTGTTTCGCTTTTGGAGGCTCCGATTTCTGTTCGTCGAGGAGGAAGACGGAAGTTTGAGGTTGTGTATCGACGGATCGTCAATTGAACCGTCTTACGGTGCGGATAGGTATCCTTCACCTCGCCGTGACGATTTCTTCGATCAGCTCCACAGTGCGAGACATTTCTAGGTTTGCTTGAGATCAGGTCATCATTATTGCGGATTCGGGGTGATGGCATCCCGAAGACTGCCTTATGCGTGCGACGGGCTTTGTGTGTTTTTGTGAGTCGTTGGATTCACTGATGCCCTAGCAGCATTCGTAGAGGTGATGAACCAGATTTCTTCAGGCCGTTCCTCGACCAGTTTTTGTTGTGTTATTTACGACATTCTGGTCTATCTAAGGTGTCTTGAGGAACAGAAGCAGCACTTGAGGATTTGTTATGCAGATACTGGGCGAGCACCAGCAGCTTGCTAAATTCTCGGAGTGTTTCTTCAGGCTTGTTTTGTGTTGACTCCTAGGACTTGTAGTCACGGGAGACGGTTTCGTATGGTTTCGAGGGAGATCGTGACCGTACAGCTTAGGTCCAGACATGTGTGCAGGACGGAGATCCGCAGATTCTTGGACTTAGCAGGTTCCTACCGCCGTTTCGTGCAGGATTGCTAGAGTAATGCTGCACCGTTGACTGAATGGATCGGAAGGGAGGTTTCTGTTTTGTTGACTGAGGCATGTGTACGGAGTTTCGGCAGTTGGAGATTCTGTTAACAGCTGCAACAGTTCTTTCTTTGCTTTTGGTTCGGGTGACCTTGTTGTTTAACTGTAATGTCTCTTGAGTGGGCTCGAGGGTGTACTGATGTGACACTACAGAGTCATCGCTTTTGCTTCCCTACATTTGGAGAAAGTACGAGAAGGATATTCCACTCATGATCTGGAGATGGCCGCGGTGGTTTTGCATTGGAGATATGGGGACACTACTTGCTTGAGAGTCGTGTCAGATTTTCTACGGACCACTAGAGATTAATGAATATCTTCCTGCAGCGGATTTTGATTGTTGTGATAATCTCCTGCAGATTTACAGTTCTTCTGTGATCGTTGAGTACAGCTTTAGTTCGTCTCTACGGAGTGAACAGCTTGCTCATGTCCGCGCCCGACCACTTTCCTTAAATCGTTTCGCGAGACACTGCCCGCCGATACTCGTTCGTCAGTGATACTTGAGCATACTCGGCTGGGTAATGATTCGGAGTCCTTGAATTGTGACAATGATGTGCTAAGTTAAGGGCGCGTTTGTATACTTGGTTTCATCAGGTAGAGACGTGTAATCCTAGAACATGCACATCTGTCAACTTTCTGTTTTCATTCAAGTTCCGCCAATAGTGACGTGACTTGTGAGATGGTTACGGGTGGACAGGATGTAAAGAGAAGTTTCAGGTTTCGTTTCAAGGTGTCTGTCTTGTTGTGTGCTTGAGTCGAGCATCTGAGGCCGGCTGGAGAGTTGCAACCTTTTACCATTCCGAAGCAGGGATGGGAGCAGATCTCCATGAATTTCGTTATGGTTTCTACCCAAAATTAGTTAGGGTGTGACTCCATTCGAATTCTTGTTGTCCGGTTATACTCAGTTTGCTCAGTTGTTTTGTTAAAGTTGTGTGTTTGTTTGGTTGTTGTCAGCAGTTGGGGATCGTCACTCGCCATCGTTAGGGTTCTCCTTCGATAGCCTTATCAGGAGACACTCCAATTGGCCACCCTTAGGCTTAGGGGTTAGGTCGTGTCGATCACCAGTCTATTGTTCTTCTGACTCCGCGTAAGTAGGACTTTGGACCCCAGCTATGTCTAGAGACTTCGGAGACGGTCCAGTTGTGTTAGGTCAGGATGGGGATTGTCCATTTCGAACTGAGGTCTTATGACGACTGTGTTGGTCATAGACTCGAGTTCGCAGGGACAGATCATGTATTCCTATGGACTTTCCGATGAATGACGGTGTTGGATTTTAGGAAGTTTGTCCCAAGATTTAGGTCCTTTTAAAATCCTATAAGCGAGTTAGTTTCGTTGCCTTTAATTTGGCACTTCCGCCCAGATTCTTGGATTTTCATCCCGTATTCCTTGTGATGATACTCTACAACCACCTTCTTGACCTTTCTCACATGTTTTGGCACCAGACCATTTAGCGTGACGCGATCTTTCATTCACCAGCGGCCAATTGTGTTAATGGCTCGGCAGGTGGAGGGACATCGGTCAAGGGTCTTGCTATCTGTGAAGGGTTTTCTTGGACGTAGCCGTATAGTGAGATAATCACTAGGAAGGCTGCGAGCGAGATTTGAGGATTTTAATCTTGTAGGGTTCCTAGGCACCCTCATGAGGTCTCACAAGGCATCAACCATGCCAATTTCAAAAATACGGTGCCGAGAAACCCTAGTGTACGGATCGTTGGCTAGAAATTTAGGCGAAACAATAAACTAGTTAACACTTAACTAAGAGATACGGAAATACAACCTTTGTAGATCCGGTTCTCCACCTCCATAGCTCCGCAATGAAGTCTCCTCGCTGTCCATAACAAGTCCCGGGCTCTAGCGTCGGCTTCATCGGAGAATGGACGGGCTAGGTCATCGATGTCCATGCCGAAGATGATCTACGTCGAGGCATCGCTAAATCAAGCTCCGACTTCACCAAGTCAAGAAACTTGTGAAGAAAACACACTTTACTACTTGGCAAGAGGTAGAGGATGAAGAAATAGGAAGTGGGTAGACTTTAGAATTGGATTTCTCACTTGTTTCATCAATCCACCATTGATGAGGCTTGCTTTCTTCAAGTGAAGAAAGGAAGAAGAAGATAGAAATTGTTATGATAAGTTAATTTAGAAAATAGAAAATAATAGAATACTTATCATAATCAACCATGGTAAAGTGTAGAGACTAAACTAAGGTTAAATGAAGTGGTTAGGGTTAAGCATGAGACAAAAATGGTCACATAGTCAAAAGTTCAAGAAGCTTCAACTAGAATCCAAAATTAGCAACCATTTTCTTTTTATGCTTATCATATTCCAAAATGAATAATTAAATAAGATAAAAGAATAAAACAAAACCCTAACCATTATCATGTAACCATGGTTTGATCTTTACACAAAAACCCTAGCATACATGTATCATCAAACATGATACAATCAAGTGCACAAAAGTATATCACATATACAATGTGTACATCCAAGTGAGAAAATTCATCTTAAGTAAACCGATACTAGTTAATGCAAACTAATATATCAAATATATAATTACGCAATAAATCATTAAATCAACACTTGATTTAACGATCCGGTCATATCGCATATAACCGACTAGTATCCTATGTATCGGCTTATCGAATCAATACTTGATTCGATAACTAGGTTATATCGTATACAACCATTCGATACATTCATCGCGAGAATAGAATACGGTATCACATACACGCATTATCCTCGGTCCCGCACATATCTCATATGCGCTCCTATTTCGTTTCGCTTGAGCCAGGAAAGCTCTGTATAGGACTCTAAAGACTCGTCAATACGCCGGCTGCAGGTGATGATCATATCAAACACTCACAAGCCGCAAGCGGTCTGCTAAACGTAACGGCCACCCGGGTATTGAGCGATCTGAAGATCGACGAGCAAGCCCGCTCACACTCCAGTGAATCCGACCAGTAACACTACCGTACAGTCCGGTCTGATCGTCTGATATGTCGCATATCTCGCCTAGGGGTGGTTAACGTCAGACCCCAATAGCTCGATAAGTCGTGTCGATATTAGGTCTATAACACTTCGAGAAACTAATGGTAACACATACCAGTAAATCTCAGCAACCATGGCCAGGGATTTCCTGTTATAGCCAATCGAACACAGCGCAACATCAACTCCCTATACCGGGAGAGACGAATCCCCTCCTATCGCTCATTGCCTCCATATGACTCGGGACTGTACCCAAAAACCACCATTTTGCACGCCCTCTTGGACATGGTAAGATGGAAATCAAAGCACAGTGGGAACCACACAAGACTCTATGACGATCTCGGGTCAACAGACTACTCTGTACCAGTGTCATCAGAGAACTGCCATCTGACGTGAGGTATAATACCATCTGGGAGTTCTCGGCGAGTCCGTCCAGAGTACCCAGTCTCAACTGAGCACCCGTATATCATCTCTGATGTCAAACACCGATGGATATGCGATCATCCATCGCCCATCTGTATGGGTCGAGAAGGTATACGCTAGTCTACTCTGGTATATCGATGCTCCGTCTCGATACACCCACGACTAGGGACTTTGAAGGATGTACTTATGGACTACCATGTCCCCACTAGTATGATCCGCATCATAGTCCAGGTAGTCAAGCACACATCCTAAGGGCTTTACCAACATGTAACAGAGAGACAATCAGTATACATGTTAAGGTAAAGAGCAACCAGATAGCATACTATCATGTCGAGCAAGAAAGTCCTCCCTATATATGTCCCAGCATCCACTACAATATACATCCTATGTACAGTAATGGCCTCTAGGGCATACATATAACTAACAATCTCCCACTTGCACTAGGGCCATCTGTAGCAGTGGTTGTAGTATCTCATACTCAACCATCCTATAAAAGTCTCTCTCTGGGAACAGGCCTTTGTGAGTGGATCCGCTGTGTTTGTCCTCTGAGTCTACTCTCCTAACCTTGATCTCCCTGGAGATCAACCATCTCCATGATCAGGTGACACTGCCTTAGAATATGTCTGGATCACTGATGGGACCGGCGTTCCTCGGCATAAGCCATAACTCCATTGTCACACAATGGGAGGAACATAGTTCATCTCATGAACCTATATACACCCAAACAGCCTCTTTGGTAGCATCTTAAGTAGCGATGTATCCTGCCTTTATTGTCTAGTATGACACGGTATCTAGCTTGGAACTTTTCCAACATACCGTCCCTATACTGAGGGTAAAGACAATGCCTGCGACTGACATTCAGTCGTCTTTATCACCCTGGAACACTTCCAGTGATTCTCCCCAGGATCGATTGATACCATCTCACTACAACTAGTGAGAATCCTAACATCCAATTAGATCTATCTCAAAGATCCAAAACCCATGATTTAGGAGGTATCATCTTGATCCTATGTGGAGAATCATTGTGATAAGCGGAGATTGATCGAACGTAGCATAGGAAACTCCTTCCCCATCAAGTGTATGTCATCCACGTACTCTACGAGGATCACCACCATACTCCCTACTACCTTTTTGTTTATACAAGGTTCATCTACCATTTTGATGATGTCAAACTCTTAGACTACTTCATCAAAACAGATGTTCCAACTCCGCGATGCCTGCTTTATCCTATAAAGCATCTTGCACACGTTTCCGCTGCTCCCACTGTCTACGAAGCCCTCTGGCTGTGTACTTATAGACGCACTCTTCTAAAACAACATTTAGAAAAGCTGTCATGACACCCAACCACCAGATATCGTAGTCATGGTCTGTAGCCGTGGCAAGTAGGATCTGGATGGACTTAAGCATAGATCCTTAGAAAAAGGTTTCATTATGATCCATATCTGGTCAATTATGCAAACCTTTAACAAGTCTAGCTTTGAAAGTCTCAACTTTTCCATCTACACCAAGTAATCTTCTCAAGATATACTTGCTCCTGATAGGGATTTAACCCTTCAGATATAGCAACCAAAGTCCATACTTTGTTGGTGTATTAGGATTCCATCTTAGATCGCTAAACATCCAGCCATTCTTACAGAGTCTTACTTTCGATGGCCTGCTCGAAGCTAGTTGGGTCATCATCTCATGATGCAATCCTCGCTCCCACTGTCATAGAGAAAACGAAGTATCTCTCAGGTGGGTGAGGAACCCTACTAGATCGGCGGAGAGGCTGAGGTTCATTGGTAACTATTGAATCCTTTGGTTCTTTCAAATCATCAGCTGCAGTTTGTATAGCTGGAACATTTCCAGTTCTACATAACAGTCCTTGCCTCGAGCTTGTCCGTATTTTGCTTTTAGACATAGCCCGGACAACCCCAAATCTTAACCAACTTAAGATATGGGCTCTTCCCTTTCCATATCACATATGAAGCGGTAGGCAACTGATTTGATTTGAACCCTATTCAATAGGTATGCATCTTCTCAAGTGCATAACTCCCAAAAAGAAATAGGTAACTCAGTAGTACTCATCATAGAGCACACCATATCATATAGGGTGTATTTGCTCCACCCCAACATACCATCGTGCAATGGTGTATATGGAGGAGTAATGCTGAGAGAGAATCTCATTCTCCTTTAGAATAGTCCAGTATTTCCGTGCTCAAGTATTCTCCTCCTTGATCTCATCATAGGACATAATACTTATACCCGTATTTTGGTTCTCTACTTCTAACTTATATTCTGTGAATATCTCAAAAGGTTCGGACTTGTGTTTCAACAGGAACATAGGTCTGAATCTCGAAAGATCATCAGAGAATGTAATGAAGTATAAAGAACCAGTCCTGGCATGTGTAGACAGGAGACCTTACATACATCATCATGTATCAGTCCCAAGAGTTCATTAACTCTTTCTCTGTTTCCAGTAAACGGAGCTATGGTCATCTTATCTTTGTGACATGACTGGCGAGTTTCACAAGATGTAAATTCAAACTGATTTAAATATGCATCTATATGTAACTCTAGCTAGTCGGGTCATATTGATCTGACCTAGTCTACAATGCCTCAAGAAGAATTCGTTCATTTCTGAACTCTTCCTCTTGTGTGTGATCCGTATATTAAAGAACTGTAGTTTGATTTAGAACATCAACGCTTTTAGATAGCGTGCCTGAACCAATAAACTTTTGATATAGGAAATGTTCAAAACATTATCCAACAATACAAAATTTTATCGTTTCTTTACTAATAAAGAGACAGATATGATTTTGCATAACAGGTTCGGTATCTAATAACATTCGTTCAGAATCAATGTATTGGTAATACAGGGTGACAGTGACCAACAGACTTGGCTGCAACACTTGCCCCGTTTTCTGCCTCATGCAACTTATCACCCGTTCTCAGTTCTCTACCTTTCTGTAGCCCTATGTAACTGATTACATGTCTGGGATCCTGATCTGGTATCATATACCCAGGACGTAAAGGACACTGAGAAACAGTTCTATATAATGAACACACCCGAAGATGATGCATCATCATGCACTCTCCTCATTTGGGCGGCACGGGAAATCTGGTATTCCCCAATTTCCTGCTCTGTCTTATAACAATTATAAGTTGGAGCGGGACCAACGTTCCCCAGCTCAGTATAACAAGCGGGTTCGGTCAAAAATCCGTATTATTATCTTGATTAAGGCGTGATATGGTCGCTACCATGAGAGAGAGAGAAGAAAACACTCAGCGTGCGCTCTTGCAAGAATAGATTGGTTTTTATTTTATCAAATCAGGATGGCTCCCACTGCTTTTTATCAAATCTTCCTTCAAACCCTAAAAGGAAAGATTAGCCGGGATTAATTACACACTACAAGTTCGCCAATCTTTCAGCCAGGCCAGTGTCGGTACTTTGAGGGAGGTCCCCCGTGCTTTCACACGAACCTAATTACTGTAAACCTCGTTTTCCCAGAGGCGTAACCCCGTTGACACCTTTCTAGACACCTACTTGATCGGCTAATTGTAATGTATAAAACTCTCCCAGGAGTAACTCTTACTCGCAGCGGGTATCGGGATCCAACTATCTCATAGAAGGTATGCAATCTCATTGCAAATTTCAACACTTGAAATTCCCGATAATATTTTGCCCCTAGCGTCCTATGACCTTGACGGAGGTCAACAAACCATAGGCTACTAGTCAAGTTCAACCCGTCATTTCTTGATCGAATTAAACCCACCCGCACGACCCTTGACGGAGGTCAACAAGGCCGCACGACTACCCTAATCCAATCTGCATCATATGCATAAGCAGATAAATACTAGTTAGCTACCGCACACTACGTCTTGACGGAGGTCAACAAACGTAGCACGAATACTAAATAGGACTTATCTGAAATGACGGAGGGCTACGACAGGTTTTTCTGAAAACCTATTGCGTAATGAACTTGATATCGTTGTAGAATCAAATGATTTTGAAATGGAGTGCTTTTGAGGCTTTTCTAGTTTTGCTAAAGGAGTCATTCCCGGTGAAGGGATCGTCGGTCCTTTCCTCGTCGAATGAGGTGCGGGATATATCATATATATCACTGTGCAAAGCAAAAACACTTAAAAGCAATCAAAAGACAAACCGAGTGTGTAGCATCTGCCAGTCATTGCTAAAGGAGTCACTCCCGGTGAAGGGATCTCGGTCCTTTCCTCATCGAATAAGGTGCAGTATATATCACATATACCGCTGTGCAAATCAAGAACTGTAGCTACCTGTTTTATTTTGTAATTCGATTCTACAACATCTTAGGTTCCTTTTATTTCATTAATCACATTAATGAAGTCCCATCATTTAAATACCTAAACATCACAAATAAATACGACGTACACTTATGCCATCCGCATTCGCCTCGATGTCCCATCGTGCACCGTTAGGTTAGGTAACTAACGGCAGAGCGGGGCAGGGCTAGCGCGGGTGTAAAACATAAGTAACGCCTATATAATATATCATATATACTATATACTGTATCTATCACAGAACATTACATGATCACATCACAGATATCGCAGCAGAAGAATCATATGAAATATTGGATATACTAGGACGTCCGTGTTTTCAATACGAGCCAGTATAAAACACGGATTCCACGGTCGTGATGAATAGCCAAACCCACACCCCTAGACCCCTACGAGAGCGGCAAGCAACCCTACCAATTCTAGGGTTAGGAGACCCGGACTCGACTCCTCGAGATGGTCTCCCACTGGACCCCAGAACCCGGTTACTTGTGCCCTTCTCCTTGGGTCTATCCTAGTGCGGAAAAGTAAATAATATACAAACGGTGACAACTTCCGCAACCTGGAAGTGCCCCAATAAAAGAATATTACATACAAGTTTTTACATGAATGAAAATGAAAAACACTCATCTCACATAAAAACCCCCGGCTATTCAAACACGACGATCCAATATAACATATCCAGCAACACATAACATCACATGTCATCAACGTAAGTAAATATGCGCATCCCAATTGTCGTTGGCATATAGCAACGAAACCGGCGATATCACATATTACACTTACGGTCACAGAAAAGAAAGTGTAAACTACAACAGTTGGAATCCACAACCACCTCAGACATCTCATGCCTGACCAAATGAATTCCTTAGACATCGCATGCCTAACAATTATAAACCCCGCATTTTAGTCTCATTATCGAAAACACTTTTCAATATCAAGTCGGGCAATTCAACAAGATTCCCGACATCCTGATCGAATGCTCGTCGCAAACTTTAGTAGGCGGCCGCACCCCCGATACCGTCAACGAAGTGCACCAAGGCGGAACACCGCTACCGCGAGCACCCGGACGGATGCTTTCGGCGACGGGGTTCTCCTACAGTCACTTGGTCGGGGCTATGGAGTGAGGCTGTCTATTAAGTTTACCCGGCGAGTATCCGCGTACGCTACGTGATTGCGACGGACTTTTGATCACATCAAAATTCCGTGGCAACCGATCAAGTGAGACTAAATTGCTAGATTTATAACATTCATTCAGTTATCTCATAACTCATTGTGAATTCCAATTATTGTATCCCATTCCAGATAAATAGAAAATGTCAAACTTTCCGATCGAACAATCGAACACCCAATTTTTCCCGATACAGATCAACACATGAAATAAGTCTAACAACATTAAGTTCGTGCCTCAGTACCGACGGTCCAGCCGCAGAAGGGTCAAGCCAACGCCTCACATGTGGCACGCCGTACTGCCCCAAACCCGAAGGTTCAAAGAGCAGTTCAAGACGGTCACATAATCGAGTTAAGGTTTGTTGTCTTCTAGAGGGTCCATCGTGTTACTTGCACTACTTAGAACGTCGTTAAACTACGGAAAAATCCAACACTTAGAAATTTCCCGACAGGAGAAAAATTGGGTATTTATATCCGGTCGAACTTTTTAACATATTCTAAAATTTATCCGGAAAGCCACATAGACAAAATCTGATACTCCGATCGAAACACCGAATCCCCAAAACAACTCCAGAAAATTCAACTCTTGAATAAATTTTAAAAATACCCAGAGAACTCAGCACCAGAAACAATGAATTACTGTGCAAACAGTTAGGGCTGACGTCATCAATCTGCCGCGGAACCGCCGCCTAAGGCAGGCTTCTGCCGCGGTTCCACCGCAGATTGCACTGTTCATGACCCCAATTTGCGCCGTAATTCTTAGATTTCCCTGCTGGGTTTTCTGCATATTTTTAATTTTGAAAAATCCCAGATTTTAGAAAAAGGACATAGAGCATTTTCCGGGTTGGGTTTCGGTTTCGTTCGGACTTCAAATTGCGTCTAGACTTCGCCTAAGGCTCTAGCTAGGCTCTGATACCACTGTAGGGTTCCTAGGCACCCTCATGAGGTCTCACAAGGCATCAACCATGCCAATTTCAAAAATACGGTGCCGAGAAACCCTAGTGTACGGATCGTTGGCTAGAAATTTAGGCGAAACAATAAACTAGTTAACACTTAACTAAGAGATACGGAAATACAACCTTTGTAGATCCGGTTCTCCACCTCCATAGCTCCGCAATGAAGTCTCCTCGCTGTCCATAACAAGTCCCGGGCTCTAGCGTCGGCTTCATCGGAGAATAGACGGCTATGTCATCGATGTCCATGCCGAAGATGATCTACGTCGAGGCATCGCTAAATCAAGCTCCGACTTCACCAAGTCAAGAAACTTGTGAAGAAAACACACTCTACAACTTGGCAAGAGGTAGAGGATGAAGAAATAGGATGTGGGTAGACTTTAGAATTGGATTTCTCACTTGTTTCATCAATCCACCATTGATGAGGCTTGCTTTCTTCAAGTGAAGAAAGGAAGAAGAAGATAGAAATTGTTATGATAAGTTAATTTAGAAAATAGAAAATAATAGAATACTTATCATAATCAACCATGGTAAAGTGTAGAGACTAAACTAAGGTTAAATGAAGTGGTTAGGGTTAAGCATGAGACAAAAATGGTCACATAGTCAAAAGTTCAAGAAGCTTCAACTAGAATCCAAAATTAGCAACCATTTTCTTTTTATGCTTATCATGTTCCAAAATGAATAATTAAATAAGATAAAAGAATAAAACAAAACCCTAACCATTATCATGTAACCATGGTTTGATCTTTACACAAAAACCCTAGCACACATGTATCATCAAACATGATACAATCAAGTGCACAAAAGTATATCACATATACAATGTGTACATCCAAGTGAGAAAATCCATCTTAAGTAAACCGATACTAGTTAATGCAAACTAATATATCAAATATATAATTACGCAATAAATCATTAAATCAACACTTGATTTAACGATCCGGTCATATCGCATATAACCGACTAGTATCCTATGTATCGGCTTATCGAATCAATACTTGATTCGATAACTAGGTTATATCGTATACAACCATTCGATACATTCATCGCGAGAATAGAATACGGTATCACATACACGCATTATCCTTGGTCCCGCACATATCTCATATGCGCTCCTATTTCGTTTCGCTTGAGCCAGGAAACCTCTGTGTAGGACTCTAAAGACTCGTCAATACGCCGGCAGCAGGTGATGATCATATCAAACACTCACAAGCCGCAAGCGGTCTGCTAAACGTAACGGCCACCCGGGTATTGAGCGATCTGAAGATCGACGAGCAAGCCCGCTCACACTCCAGTGAATCCGACCAGTAACACTACCGTACAGTCCGGTCTGATCGTCTGATATGTCGCATATCTCGCCTAGGGGTAGTTAACGTCAGACCCCAATAGCTCGATAAGTCGTGTCGATATTAGGTCTATAACACTTCGAGAAACTACTGGTAACACTTACCAGTAAATCTCAGCAACCCTGGCCAGGGATTTCCTGTTATAGCCAATCGAACACAGCGCAACATCAACTCCCTATACCGGGAGAGACGAATCCCCTCCTATCGCTCATTGCCTCCATGTGACTCGGGACTGTACCCAAAAACCACCGTTTTGCACGCCCTCTTGGACGTGGTAAGATGGAAATCAAAGCACAGTGGGAACCACACAAGACTCTATGACGATCTCGGGTCAACAGACTACTCTGTACCAGTGTCACCAGAGAACTGCCATCTGACGTGAGGTATAATACCATCTGGGAGTTCTCGGCGAGTCCGTCCAGTGTACCCAGTCTCTACTGAGCACCCGTATATCATCTCTGATGTCAAACACCGATGGATATAGGATCATCCATCGCCCATCTGTATGGGTCGAGAAGGTATACGCTAGTCTACTCTGGTATATCGATGCCCCGTCTCGATACACCCACGACTAGGGACTTTGAAGGATGTACTTATGGACTACCATGTCCCCACTAGTATGATCCGCATCATAGTCCAGGTAGTCAAGCACACATCCTAAGGGCTTTACCAACATGTAACAGAGAGACAATCAGTATACATGTTAAGGTAAAGAGCAACCAGATAGCATACTATCATGTCGAGCAAGAAAGTCCTCCCTATATATGTCCCAGCATCCATTACAATATACATCCTATGTACAGTAATGGCCTCTAGGGCATACATATAACTAACAAATCTTCCCTTTGAAGGTACGCGTATCAGTATATTTTTAAATTCGGGGACGAATTTCTTTTAAGGGGGGAGATTGTATCACCTTAGAATGTGTTTGTAGCTAATTATATTTTTATATATGGTTTTTAACAAAAAGTTTACCAAATTAAGTTTTAAATATTTTATCCTATTTATTGAGTATTTTATTGGAATTTTGTTAGGCACACACACACTTGTGCATGATAACTAGGGTTGTTTTTGGGGTTAAACCATGATTAGCAACCATGGTTAACTAACCATTTCTCCCTAATCTAGTTTTAATATTTGTTTAAGTGTCATGGTTGTAATTAGTCATGATAGATTTAAAATGAAAATAAATTTAAAATGGAATTTTAAATTGGTTGACTTTGGGAGAGAGAGAGAGTGAGCATGGGCATCATGGCATGAGCCATGCCTCACTTAATGAGGAGAGAGAGAGTGAGAAGGGGGTCTTTGTGTGAGCTCATTTCTCTATCTCATTTTCTTACTCTCATTCTCTCACACTCTCACACACACACACACAAAAGAGATCAGCAGCAGCAGCTTCATCATCATCAGCAGCAGCAGCAGCTTCATCATCATCAGCAGCAGCAGCAGCAACAGCAAACATCAGCAGCAGCAGGCAGCAACAGCAGCAGCTAGAGCTCCAGCAACTTGGAGCGGCTCCTCTCACTTCTTCTCCTGCTTCTTGAGATCCTTTTAGGTATATTTCCTTAACCCAATTCTTAGATTGCTTAGTTATATGTTAGTTTAGCTTCGGTTGTGTTATTTTGTTAGATTAGTGCTAAATTATGGTAAATTGTGTGGACTTGTGGCAAAGTGATGATTGTGTTAGATAACCCTACCTATTTTAGTGTTAGTTGGGTCACTTACACTGAGAAATCCCCCGATTTCACTAAAATACCATAGGGTTTGTGTTTTGTGCAAAATTGTCGATTTTAAGCGATATATTGGATTTTTGAGATCTGCTATGGACCCGGACCTTACAGAGTGAAATTGAGAAGACTGGGACATGCTCACTAGGTATGGACACCACCACCAGAACACGAGCCCCTAACCCTATAGTTTGGCCGCCGATTAATTCAATCTGGCCGCAATTTGCGGCCAGGAATAGGAGTTAGGTGTTGGGGTTTTGTGTAGGGTAGTCTGCAGTGTTGTGTAGTGTTTTGGCATGTCTAGTTTTGTAATATTCTACCTGTAGGAAAATCTGAGGTCATAAGTCGTTTTTGGTGTCCGTTGTGTTTGCGCGATACGCGCGATACGTGAGTGGGTTCTGTGATCCAGCGTATCGCGGCGTGTCGCGATGGTTTTGGACGCGTACCCACACGATTCAGCGTATCGTGCACACGCGCGTTTAGTTCGCGACACGAGTTTCTCGTTTTGATTCGATATCGCGTTTCGCGGAATATTTGGCTTATATGTGATTTCCATGCCTTATTTGCAGGTTTGCAGGCAGGGACTACGGACACTACTACAGAGGGAGCAGATGGTAGGATTCACCTAGCGTGGAGTGTAGGTGAGTAGATTTAACATCTACAGGGGAATCGCCCGCATGGCTTTATGCGTCTGGGCTAGGATTCAAATACCTGTCGCACATTCTACGTCATTGTAGAATTGCGCCTTTACTTTATTTCCTTGATATAGTGTACTGTGACTAGCAGCCGTAGGACACTTCACACATTATTGACGGTTCATGTTGCACGAGCACGGATTGTATGCTACACACACACCGTCAATAATTGCCATGTCACACACAACCCCTTATTGATACTATATTGCCTATCACACTTGACATCTAGCTTATGGAATACCTATAGTGTATCATACCTTTAGTGATAGGTACATATACACCTAGAGATACAGCTACAGGTATACCATGCACATATTTTAGTTATACCGGGGGGGGTTTCCTACATATGTTACTTATACCCAGGGGGGTATACGACATCAGTTCTTATAGGTAGATACCTATACTTGGCTGTACCTTATTGATTTTGCATACATCTGGTTCAGCTATATACTTTTGTTTACCTGCTCGTATTCAGATATATCGCATATATTTATTCCTGGATTTGCGCATTGTTTATTTGGATTTTATATGATATTTTCGGGATTTGGGAACCGCGGGAGTTCATGAAATTATGCATACATGAACAACCCGGTTTCCTTGATATGATATTTGTGCGTCCACCATGAGTTTTATCGGTGTTGATTATATACTCCATACGAGGTGTGGTTGCCGTATGAGAGTACATGGTGGGCCCGGTATGGTTCCCCTCGGCAAGAAGATCGATGGGTTTGCCGATTGAGCCTGGAGGCCGGCGAGTACCTACCGGTGATTGGTTGGACCTGGCAGTTGTCTGGAGGATACTGGCCAGAGTCGAGATATGGGTACGGGATGATCTGTACTGCCGGGGCCGAGGGCCGACACCGCAGACGGACCCCGTGGGCCGATCCGGACTGACGGAGCCCGATATACGAGGATTTCTGTGTCGATGCTTGGCACACTGTTTTCATGATATTTCTTTTAATACCTTTGTATATATAACAGGGGATTTAGCCGTTGTTATATATACCTTTACACCAATATTAGTGGAATGGGACGCTAATATATGTGTATTGCCCCCATCATATTTATTTCTGTATATATATATGTTTAGGATGTTAGAGATTATTTGAGATTTGACTTGGGATAGTAGGTGGTTCATTGAGATTGGATATTGGATATGAAAGATATGGTCGATTTGTACATTCGAGATATAGGAGAGCTATTCGATATTGTACTTGAGATGATGTGAGATCTATATGATGTGAGAGCCCAGTTTGGGGGCCGATTTGATGTTTGGGATGTAAGTGTCTTGATGGATTGTGATCCTACCACGATGTCAGGTTTCCGTGGAAAATGACATATTCCACCCTATACCACACCCTTACCTACCTTATGCACAGATTCATATATTGGTAGTACTTGTAGTATACCCTTATGATAGTCGCATATCTACTTTCTCATATCCCTATTGCATGGTTATTGCATATTATTGTCATGTTATTACTGCTTTACATATGCATTGTACCTGTTACTGTACTTCCCTTATTTCAGCCTTTGCATGACATGTTATTACTGTAATCGCATATCTTAGATTCATGCTGTACGTGCATTCCTGCGATTACCTGCATATGTTATCTACTATTCACGAGTTGGCAACTCACCCCCGTTGTGCCACAGGTGTTTCAGGTTGTTCCCCAGAGTAGTCGAGGCAGGCTATTCCTCTATTCATCTATCCAGCTATCATCTTTTACTACAGATACCGCATCAGCTCACAATACCTTTTTGCTTAGGTGGGTTAGATGATTATCTGTATTTCATATTGTATATTCGTTGTATTTTGTACTCTCCATCTACTATTGTTTTGTTGACTTAGAGGCTTGGTGAGGACGTTATGTGTATTATTGTGGATTTGATGTCTTTTATATACAGCTTTTTCTCCACTGTCTTTATTTTTGTGTTGTACTCATCTTGCCTAGTTTTACAAATAAGGGGGTGTTGCTAAAATTTTAAAGAAGGAAAGTAGACCTTTTCAAAGAATTTGGGTTGCGATTTCAATGTTTCCAAAACTTATATTATCTTTTTCCGTATTTTCATGGTTTAGATTTCTGGGTTTGGCTTTCTTTTACTACGTTGCGTCTTTAGGCGTTGCGTAGTATTAGGGCCGTCACGGGCCAATTTTGGGTCGTGACAATTCTCAAGTACTTACGAAGGACTAAAGAGATGCTCTTGGTGTATGGTAATGGAGAACTCCAAGTGGAGTCCTTTACCGATTCGAGCTTCCAGAGTGATAAGGACGACTCTAAGTCGCAGTCGGGATTTGTCTTTACCCTTTACGGAGGGGCGGTTAGCTGGAAGAGTTCCAAGCAGGAAACCGTGGCAGACTCGACAATGGAGGCTGAATACATCGCTGCCAACGATGCTGCTAAAGAGGCTGTCTGGATCAAGAAGTTCATTACTGAACTTGGAGTGGTTCCATCCATTGAGCATCCAATACCTTTGTATTGCGATAACAATGGAGCGGTGGCTTTGGCCAAAGAACCTAGGTCCCATCAGCGATCCAGGCACATTCTGAGGCGGTGATACCTGATCCGGGAGATAGTTGATCGCCGGGAGATCGAGGTCAGGAGGGTTGACACGAAGAACAACACAGCGGATCCACTCACGAAGGCCATTCCCCAGATACAGTTTGAGAGACTCTTCGGGATGCTCGATATGCGATACTACAGCAGCTGGCCCCAGTGCAAGTGGGAGATTGTTAGTTGTATGTATTCCCTAGAGGCCAGTATTGTACAGATGATGTATATTATATTGGATGCTTGGACATATATAGAGATGACTTTCTTGCTCGATATGATAGTATGCTATCTGGTTGCTCTTTATCTTAACATGTACACTTATCTCTTTAAACTGTCTTATAGTTACATGTTGGTAAAGCCCTTAGGATGTGTACTTGACTACCTGGACTATGATGCAGATCATACTAGTGGGGACATGGTAGTCCATAGGTACATCCTTCAAGGTCCCTAGTCGTGGGTGTATCGAGATGGGGCATCGATATACCAGTGTAGACTAGTGTATACGCTTCTCGATCCATGAGATGGGCGATGGATGATCCCATATCCATTGGTGTTTGACATCAGAGATGGTATACGGGTGCTCAGTGGAGACTGGGTACACTGGACGGACTCGCCGAGAACTCCCAGATGGTATTATACCTCACGTCAGATGGCAGTTCTCAGGTGACACTTGTGCAGGTTAGTCTGTACACCCGAGATCATCATAGAGTCTTGTGTGATTCCCACTGTGCTTTGATCTCCACCTTACCACGTCCATGAGGGCGTGCAAAACGGTGGTCTTTGGGTACAGTCCCGAGTCATATGGAGGCAATGAGCGATAGGAGGGGTTTCGTCTCTCCCGGTATTGGGGGTTGATGTTGCGCTGTGCTCGATTGGCCGTGACAGGAAAGTCCCTGGCCAGGGCTGATCAGAGATTTGCTGGTAAGTGTTACCAGTAGTTTCTCGACCCGTTATGAGCCTCACATCGGCACGACTTATCGGTTATTGCGGTCTGACGTTTACCACCCCTAGACTTGATATGCGACATATCAGACGAACAGACCGGACTGTACGGTAAGTGTTGCTGGTTGGATTCACAGGAGTGTGAGCGGGCTAGCTCGTCGATCTTCTGATCGCTCAATACCCGGGTGGCCGTTACGTTTAGCAGACCGCTTGCGGCTTGTGGGTGCTTGATATGATCATCATCTGCTACCGGCGTATTGACGAGTCTTTAGAGTCCTACACAGAGGTTTCCTAGCTCAAGCGAAACGAAATAGGAGCGCATATGAGATATGTGCGGGACCGAGAATAATGCGAGTATGTGATACCGTATTACATTCTCGCGATGAATGTTTCGATTGGTTGTATGCGATATAACCTAGTTATCGAATCGTTGATTCGATAAATCGATACATTGTATACTAGTCGGTTATGTGCGACATGACCGGATTATTGAATCAAGTGTTGATTTAATGATTTAATGTATAATTATATATTTGATATATTACTTTGCATTAACTAGTATTGGTTCACTTTAAATGGATTTTCTCACTTGATGTTCACAAGTTGTATATGTGATATACTTTTGTGCACTTGATTGTATCATGTTTGATGATACATATTCACTTGGATTTGTGTAAAGACTTAAACCATGTTTAGTGAATGGTTAGGGTTTCATATTTTCACTTAATATTTATCTTTTCTTTTTTTGAGAAATAGATAAAAGAAAACAAAATGGTTTCTTTTTATCATGAAGCTTGTTGAAGCTTCATGAAGCTTTGACCAAGTGACCATTTTGTCTTCATGCTTAACCCTAACCATTCCCACTAACCATGGTCAATTCTCTACACCTAACCAAGGTTAGAAGATGATAAGTATTCATTTTATTATTCTTTTTGAGGATAACTTATCATAATCATCTTCATCTTCTTCTTCTTCTTGAGTTCAAGAAAAAGCTTGCCACCATTAATGGCATCTTGAGTAAACAAGTGAGAAATCCAATTCTAAAGTGAACCCACCTCCTATTTCTTCACCCTCTACCTCTTTCCAGGTAGTATAGGGTGTTTTCTTCACAAGTTTCACAACTTGGTGAAGTCGGAGCTTGATCTTGTGAAGCCTCGACGTAGATCATCTTCGGCATCGTAGCCGACGACTATTTCGCTCATTTCTCCGATGAAGCCGATGCTAGGGTCCGAGATCCGACTTGGACAGCAGGAGGAAGTCTACGTGGAGCTAAGGAAGTGGAGAACCGGATCTACAAAGGTTGTAGCTTCTCACTTTTAGTTAAGTCGTTAACTAGTTTCCTGTTTCGCCTAAAATTCTAGTTGACGATCCATATTAGGGTTTCTCGGCACCCATAAAATTTGAAATTGGCATGGTTGATGCCTTGTGAGACTTCATTATAGAGTGCCTAGTAACCCTACAGACGGGTCGTGAAACGGAAAACGGAACGTTACGCGTCGGCGGGGAAAAGTCGTGACGCGCGCACGGTATACGGAATGCGTCCGAACGACGAACAGTGGAGTCACACGAGTCGCAGGTCCTCGCTGGGT
The DNA here is from genome assembly GCA_030015575.1 of Agapanthus africanus. Classification (NCBI taxonomy): domain Eukaryota; kingdom Viridiplantae; phylum Streptophyta; class Magnoliopsida; order Asparagales; family Amaryllidaceae; genus Agapanthus; species Agapanthus africanus. Next base: position 505,263,084 of record CM057348.1, read on the forward strand.
CGTCGGGAAACTTCGTCGGCACGGTCGGATTCCGGCAAAACATAAAAACAGTGAATGGAGTGCTAAAAATATAGATCCAGAGAAAGAAGAGAAGAGAACAGTGAAAGAAGAAGAAGTAAGAGAATGAGGGATACTTACTGGGTCTCAGAAGGGTGCTGGTAATGACGGCGAGATCGACGGCGGTGATGAACGCCGGTGATGGGTTTACCGAAGAGCTAGGGTTCGGTTAGGGTTTGGGTGCAGGGCTAGGTGATGGGGTTCTGGTGAGGGGATGGTGTCGAGGAGAGGAAGGGAATGAGGTGATGATGATGGTGAGAGGGAGTTGGCGGCGACGCGAGGGGCTGAGGTTGCCGGGTCGGTTCTGGGTGTGCACAGGGGAGAGAGAAAATAGAAAGAAGATGAAAGCGAGGAAGAGGAGATTGAGAATAAGAAGACGAGATGGAGATGGCGACGAGGCAGAGGCGGCTAGGGCAACGGTGAGAGGAGACGAGGCGGCTAGGGGTTTTCTGCGATGGGTTTAAGAGAAGGAGGCGCGGGGTTTTAAAAGAGAAGAAGAAAAGAAACGTGAAGGGAGGTGACCGTAAGCGAAAGGCGGGGACGAGATCCGAGAAGCAAACAGTGTTCGCGAGAGGAGAGAGAAAGCGTGAGAGGAGAGAGAAAGGAGAAGGAGAGAGAGAGGGAGAGAGCTGTGGAGGAGAGAGGAAGAGAAAAAGGGAGAGAGAGAAGGAAGTGGGGCCCAGGCGCAAGTGAGGGGAAGCTTTTGATTGGCTGACGAATTAAGGATTGGTTGGGAAAAGATTTATAATTGGTTGGGGAAAGAGAATTAGTTTAGGAAAAAATATAAAAGGATTTTCTTTATAGTATTAAGATTATTGTGCCGGCTGCAAAGATATGTTAAATGAATTTAAGGGATTAAAGAATAATTATATTTTTTTATTTAAAATTCAAATAGTTGAATTTTAGCGGAATACAAAACATTTTAGAAATGCGCCCAGGTTGGGTCTAAAATTTTGAATTCGAAAAATGAAAATTATTGGCGGGTTCCAAAAATTTAAATGAAGGATTTTATAATTTAAAAGAATACCCCCAAGAACGGACGCACGCACGTGCGCGTAGACGTCCAAACACGTTTGTTTCACAGAATGGGACGAGAACATGATGCAAGGACTCTACCACAGGGTTAGGGGTGCCGAGCAGGCCATGACAAGTATTTTTAATTTAATTTTAGATGCCTTAAATTGTTATATGCAGAATATGGATTGTCGGGGTAAATTACAACTAGTAACAGTCAAGCAAGATAAATGAAATAAATACCACACACTGCACATACGGTAACTGAAATTTATAGAACTGGACTCGGTTGTTACATTATACCCAACTACAAAAAAAAATTCGCCCTCGAAATTCCAAGAACACAAAAGATAGACGACCGAAAAGCTACACAAAAAGATGAGGAAACTTCTGCCGGATTTCATCTTCTCATTCCCAAGTGGACTCTCCATGCGAGCGATTACCCCAAGAAACAAGTACAAAGGGGATAACCTTATTCTTAAGAACCTTTTCCCTTCGATCCACAATTTCAATCGGTCGCTCCTCAAAAATCAAGTCTTCTCGCACCGTCAGCTCCGAATGATCCAATACATGCGTTTTATCTCGAACATACCTACGGAGTTGAGATATGTGAAACACATTGTGCACACTCGCCAACGACTGCGGTAACACCAAATGATACGCTACTTCGCCAACACGCTCCAAGATCTCAAAGGGTCCAACAAATCGAGGACTGAGCTTTCCTCGACTTCCAAAACGAATCACCCCTCTAGTCGGTGATATCTTCAAGAATACCAAATCACCCACGGCGAACTCTAGAGGTCTTCTCGACGTATCTGCCCAACTCTTCTGTCTATCTTGAGCTGCTTTCATATGATTCCGAATAGCGTTAACTTTCTCAACTGTCTGCACAACCAAATCTGGTCCCAACAATCTTCGTTCACCGACATCGTCCCAACAAACCGGTGAACGACACTTGCGACCATACAAAGCTACAAATGGAGCCATCTGAATAGTTGCTTGGAAACTGTTGTTGTATGAAAACTCCACCAAATGTAGATGATCCTCCCAAGAACCCTTGAAGTCCAACATGCATGCTCTCAACATATCTTCAAGAGTTTGGATCGTTCTCTCCGACTGACCATCAGTTTGAGGATGATAAGTTGTGCTAAACTTCAATCTGGTCCCCAAACTTTCCTGTAAACTCCTCCAGAAGTGTGATAAAAACCGAGTGTCACGATCGGACACGATGCTTACCGGTACTCCATGCAATCTTACAATCTCCTGCATGTACCGCTCCGCCAAAGTTTCTATTGATTGACCAACCCGAAAAGGAATAAAAGGAGCTGCCTTGGTCAAACAATCAACAATCACCCATACTGCATTGTTGCCTTCTGGACTCCGTGGTAGAGTTGTCACGAAATCCATGGTTATATGTTCCCACTTCCACTGAGGAATCGGAAGTGGTTGCAACAAACCAGCAGCCCTTTGATGTTCATCCTTAACTTGCTGACATACCAAGCACTTTGCCACAAAGCGAGCAATCTCCCGTTTCATACCTTCCCACCAGAAATGCTGTCATAAGTCTCGGTACATCTTCGTGCCTCCTGGATGTACGGAATAAGCTGAACTGTGTGCATCCTTCATAAGCTCTTCGTGAATATCTCCCTTTGGTACACACAAACGGCTACCATATCTCAACGAACCATCTTCATGGATCCATAAATCTATTCGTAGTCCGGCTTCAACCTGTTCCCGAAACTTTTGCAATTTAGGGTCCTGCGATTGCGCTGCTTTAATATTCTCGATCAACGACGAATGTACTTGCAGCCGCATCAGCTGTCCTGAAGAATGCGGAAGCACAACCTCCAAATCAAATCTTCGAAATTCTTCAACAAGTTCTTTATGCCTAGTCAACATCTGAATTGCTGGTAACCGACTGAGCGCATCCGGTACGACATTGACCTTCCCCGGATGGTACTTGAGATCAAGATCGTAGTCAGCCATCAGCTCTAACCATCTACGCTGCCTCATATTAAGCTCCTTCTGCGTGAACACATACTTCAAACTCTTATGATCCGTGAACACTTCGACCCTTTCGCCCAAAAGGTAGTGTCTCCAAATCTTCAAAGCGAAAATCACAGCCGCAAGCTCCAAGTCGTGAGTTGGGTAATTCTTCTCATGGGTCTTCAACTGTCTTGATGCGTACGCTACAACCTTCCCATGCTGCATCAAAACTCATCCCAATCCTTTCCCAGATGCATCGCTGTGAATCACCAATCCTCCGGAACTGTCTGGCACGGTCAGAATAGGAGCGGTTATCAGTCTCTGCTTCAACGTCTCGAAAGCTAACGCACACCTATCCGTCCACACAAAAGGTACCTCCTTACGCATAAGCTTGGTCAATGGCTCCGCCAGACGAGCAAAGTTCTCCATAAATCTTCTGTAATACCCGGCTAGTCCAAGAAAACTTCTTATTTTTGCAACATTCTTCGGAATCGGCCAATCTCGAACTGCTGCAATATTTTCGGGATCGACGGCGATTCCATCGCCAGACACAACATGCCCCAAAAACTTTAATTCTTCTAGCAAAAACTCGCACTTGCTCATCTTCGCATACAACTTCTCATGTCTCAACGTTTGCAGTTCGATCTTCAAATGCTCAGCATGCTCTTCAAAACTCCTCGAGTAAACTAGAATATCATCAATAAATATCACAATAAACTGGTCCAAGAATGGTGAAAAGATTCGGTTCATCAAGTCCATGAATATTGCCGGTGCATTCGTTACTCCGAAGGGCATCACTAAGTACTCGTAATGTCCATACCGAGTTCGGAACGTCGTCTTGCAAATATCTTCTGCTTTCACTCGGACCTGATGATATCCGGATCGCAAATCCAGCTTCGAGAATACCCTCGCGCTACTAAGCTGCTCAAAAAGTTTGCCAATGTGAGAGATCGGGTACTTGTTCTTAATAGTCACCTGGTTTAATTCTCGATAGTCGATGCACATCCTTCTCGTGCCATCTTTCTTCTTGACTAGAAAAACTGGAGCTCCCCAAGGCAAGTTACTGCTTCGAATCCAACCCTTCTCAAGCAATTCAGCAATCTGTTTCTTGACTTCTTCCAACTCCACTGGTGCCATTGGATAATACGCTTTAGATACTGGAGCTGCACCAGGAATAAGATCAATTGCGAACTCCACATCCCGCTTCGGTGGTGATCCCGATATATCTTCAAACACGTCCATAAAATCGCGAACAACAGCTGGCTCTTCACTTTTATCAACCTCCATTGATGCAAGAATATTAGTCATCGGCCTAGCGTAAACTCGACTGGCCCGACAGAACTGCTTCCTCCAGTGAAGGTAAACTCGGAATGTCCGGGAATCTGGAAAATTACTTTCTTTGCCCTACAATCAATGTGAGCGTAGAAAGTGCCAAGAAAATCCATTCCCAAGACAACCTCGTAGCTGCCCGTATCAATTACCAAGAAATCTGCAAAAAGCTCCCGTCCGCAAACAACAACTGTACACTCTTTACATTCCCTACTAGATATGATTTTCACATTCCCAGTGTGTATGTCCCAGAAACTAGACAGGGTCGTGCAGGTAATCGAGTGTGTAGCTATAAACTTGGACGACATAAAACAATGGGATGCACTAGAATCAAATAATGCTAATGCGGGAAAACCATGAACGAGTAGAATACCTGAAACAACTTCTCTTGACGCCTTAGCTTCCTCAGCTGTCAAGGTAAAAGCTCGAGCTTGATTAGGTCCTTGAGTCAGCTGCTTCTGTCCCTGAAATGGTTTATGTGGAGGCTTCTGAATATCATCCCTCGTACGAAGCTTCGACGAACATGAGTTAACAGTGTGATCTGCCGCTCCACAAACCAAACAAAGTCCCTGCCTCCTTCGACAATCCTTTTGCACGTGGCCAGGTAAATGGAAGTAGTTACAAGTCACGCTCTTTCTCTGGTCAACTACCGCAGGCTTCTTCATCGGTGTTACGCCACGACGGTTCACTGGAATACCTCTGCGTCCATGAGCTCGGTCCGGTACAAATGCTGGCTTCCTTACTGCAACTGTTGTCTGCTGTAAACTCCCAGTCTTCCCAGATAGGCTCTGCTGTTCTCAGGCTGCCGTAAGCACCTGTGAGAAAGTGGTCAAACCTAGGGAGACAATCTGCCTCTGGATGTCCACATCCAAGCTGCGCATGAACCTCCGTGCACTGTCTGCATCGTTGGCAACTAAAGGACCAGCGAATCTACTGAGCCGTGTCCACTCAGCTGCATGCATATCTACGGGTGCTCCATTCTGCTTCAAACCGATGAACTTCTCTTCCATTTCCTCCCATGCAGTCCGCGGGAAGAACTTCTCCAGGAAACTCTTCGAAAAATCCACCCACTTGATCGGCTTGGGCAAGCGGGTCTCCTCCACAAGCCACCATTCACGGGCATAGTCTACTAACTGAATGCGCACCACATCCATCCTTTTATCTTCTGAGATCTGCGCCGCAATAAGCAAGTTCTCCGTGTCAACTAGCCACTGTTCCGCTGACAATGGCTCCTCCAAACCAGTAAAGACAGACGGACCCAAATGCCTGAAATCTGCTACGGTCCCTACTCGATCAACTGGTTTAGCTTCAACATTGTTCACGGACTGTTGAACGGTCCGCAAACCTTCCTGAAATGATTCAGCTTGCTGCTGGATTAGCTCGGTCTGTCTCTTTTGATTCTCCAGCATTCCCCGTATCATTCCAAGCATAGCGGCTTCGTCAACACGCCTTTGGTACGTTTTCAAATTCTTATATGCCATATTCCTGAAATCAAAACACCCAAGATTAGCATGATAACAGATTCAAAATATAGAGCAAGGCTACAACTCCAGGTTACTTAAACAGACTACCGCATTGTAACTATGCCGCGGTATCATAGCCACAATTACATAACTCCACCCAAGTCTCCTAAGTCCTAGAGATAACAAGGAATCAGGTTTCGAGTTGATATGCAAAGGAAGTTTGCACATCGTAAAAGATATAATCAGGAAGAACTTGATTCAAGAACGGTAAAACGGCAAGGTGGCAGGACATGTTCCTTAAACATGGGTATTCTGATTCGTGTATTGGGTACAATACCCAACTATAGAAGAATCAACCCGACTAACCTATGGCTCTGATACTAAAAGAACCATGTCACGCCCCGCTTCCCAGAGTACGCTAAATTGGGCACGTGACATAGCCAACCATGCTACCCGTGGGTAGGAAGTACCCATCCACAGTCCCATTACGGCTGTAGAGATATCAAGAACAAAATAAAACTATCTAAAATACATGTCCATAAGCCAAGATAATATGAGTCAAGAATAATAAAAGTGCGGAAGAAAAAGATCCAATACAAGTAACTGGAATGTATGTCCCATAATGCGTGCTCACATCAGGAAATAAATGCAGGAAATAAAGAACTAACTACTACCGACAACTCACAGCTCAGCCTGCTGCCTGAAGTACTCCTGCCCAGACTGCAGCAGCGGTACAGAATCTGGGCCATGCAAAACCCAGACGTCAGCGCGTCACGTCATCAAGTAATAAAATATGAACAGAGTAACAGGCAATGCAAATATAAACATGAATGAACAAGCAGGGGTAACAGTAATATAAATCAGGCAGTGCAGGGTAGTATGCAGTGAGTAAACTAAACTGTTCTATTGGGTTATCTATTCTAAAGTCTTTGAAATCAATTTGATGAATCATCGATGTAACTCAATAGTATCCCGTGCATACCCGGGACCACGGTCAAGATTCTCGGGCTGAATCCGAGACATGCCGCTAGGCACTAAAACAGGAAATATGTACAGATGAATGATGTCGGCAGCATCATTCCAAGGCTGGCCTAGCCTCTAAAACTGATCAGTAAAGGTAGTACACTGTCAAGTTACAAGTCAGGTTTCATCATTGATTTCCCCATACCCCCAAGTTATATGTGTATGTCAAGTCAGGTATTCAGTAATAAGAACTAATGCCAACACAGGATCAGGTAAGAGCAGGTTTGTCTGGATAGACAACAGGAACGGTCCGTGAAGACTACATGTCAGGTTTGTTGGCATTAGACACGAGATCAAGTAACGGGTCAAGCCATGGTACATCAGGTCGAGTCAAGTAGTGTACGGTACCATGTCGGGTCAGGTAATATGTGTAGCAAGTCATGTCAGGGTATAAAGGATAACATGTGGGTGCTCATAAACAGCCAGCATAATCATGGTTATAAGTAATCAAGCATGGTTATCAACAACATAATCTAAGAAATGAATTAAACAATAAAGCAGATTCAATTAATTAGCAGTACAGTTATCAGTTGTGGTTCAGAGACGGTTTCAACATTATATGAATACAGGGTGACATTGATGGCCGTTAAATCATGTTAACCAATATTAAGAATTTCCAAGGATGCAATAATCTATAAATAGGCTCACTGGACGAAGTCACAGCTAAAACTAGTTTAAGTGCGCACAAGTGTCCGATGGATTAAAACTATAGAAAGATACCATAGGCTATGTCAAAATGTGATTAAACATATGATTGTAGTTATGAGATTTAACATTTAAATCTGATCATGTATGCAATAATTACCTTTCAAGTTCGAGATCTAAATAATATAAACCGATGCAAACGGAACATCGAAATGATATAAAACGATGCATGGGGTACTATAATTAAACTACAGGTATTGGAATATGTATAAAATGATTTAAATAGCATGTAGCAAGATTAACTTGCCTCGACGGGTCGAGAAATGGAAAACCGAACGTTACGTGTCGGCGGGGAAAAGTCATGACACGCGCACGGTACACGGAATGCGTCCGAACGACAAACAGTGGAGTCACACGGGTCGTAGGTCCTCCCTGGGTCGTTGGGAAACTTCGTCGGCACGGTCGGATTCCGGCAAAACAAAAAAACAGTGAATGGAGTGCTAAAAATATAGATCCAGAGAAAGAAGAGAAGTGAACAGTGAAAGAAGAAGAAGAAAGAGAATGAGGGATACTTACTGGGTCTCAGAGGGGTGCTGGTAATGACGGCGAGATCGACGGCGGTGATGAACGCCGGTGAAGGGTTTACCGAAGAGCTAGGGTTCGGTTAGGGTTTGGGGTCAGTTTGGGTGCAGGGCTAGGTGATGGGGTTCTGGTGAGGGGATGGTGTCGAGGAGAGGAAGGGAATGAGGTGGTGATGATGGTGAGAGGGAGTCGGCGGCGACGCGAGGGGCTGAGGTTGCCGGGTCGGTTCTGGGTGTGCACAGGGGAGAGAGAAAAGAGAAAGAAGATGAAAGCGAGGAGGAGGAGATTGAGAAGAAGAAGAAGAAGAAGAAGAAGAGATGGAGATGGCGACGAGGCAGAAGCGGCTAGGGCAACGGCGAGAGGAGACGAGGCGGCTAGGGGTTTTCTGCGATGGGTTTAAGAGAAGGTGGCGCGTGGTTTTAAAAGAGAAGAAGAAGGGAAACATGAAGGGAGGTGACCGTAAGCGAGAGGCGGTGACGAGATCCGAGAAGCGAACAGTGTTCGCGAGAGGAGAGAGAGAGAGAGCGCGAGAGGAGAGTGAAAGGAGAAGGAGAGAGAGAAGGAGAGAGTTGCGGAGGAGAGAGAAAGAGAAAAAGGGAGAGAGAGAAGGAAGTAGGGCCCAGGCACAAGTGAGGGGAAGCCTTTGATTGGCTGATGAATTAAGGATTGGTTGGGAAAAGATTTATAATTGGTTGGGCAAAGAGAATTAGTTTAGGAAAAAATATAAAAGGATTTTCTTTATAGTATTAAGAATATTGTGCCGGCTGCAAAGATATGTTAAAAGGATTTACGGGATTAAAGAATAATTAGATTTTTTTTATTTAAAATTCAAATAGTTGAATTTCAGCGGAATACAAAACATTTCAGAAATGCACCCAGGTTGGGTCCAAAATTTTGAATTCGAAAAATGAAAATTATTGGCGGGTTCCAAAAATTTAAATGAAGGATTTTATAATTTAAAAGCATACCCCCAAGAACGGACGCACGCATGTGCGCGTAGACGTGCAAACACGTCTGTTTCACAGAACGGGACGAGAACACGATGCAAGGACGCTACCACAGGGTTAGGGGTGCCGAGCAGGCCATCACAAGTATTTTTAATTTAATTTTAGATGCTTTAAATTGTTATATGCAGAATATAGATTGTCGGGGTAAATTACAACTAGCAACAATCAAGCAAGATAAATGAAATAAATACCACACACTACACATACGGTAAATGAAATTTGTAGAACTGGACTCGGTTGTTACACAAATCGTAAAATTATAAATCGCAGAGACTCAGAGAATATTTGAAGAAACCAGACATCACAATAATCTCCACGTATCAACATGAGGCAGTACCAGAAGTTTAAAACCCTGATCTCTCCAAACCACCGCCCAACCGCGGCCAAACCCCCATATCTGCAGCGGATCTGCAACCCTCTGATGGCCGTAGGATCTGAGATTTTCTCAGTGTGATCTTAACAACAAATCACCATATTAGGCAACTAGGGTTTCTGCTTCTGAGCTATTTATAGGACCGAGTGCTATACTTTGAAAATTATCAAATCGAAGAGATCAAGAGGACCAAGACGATCCATGCATCCAGGTTGATTATCAGCTGTTCATCTACTTCCAACGAGAACAGAGATTGGGAGCATAAACTAGGGTTCTTGTACTCTAAATTCGACGGATTTGTAAATGATAGTTGATTAATAAAAAGGTAGATTTTTAGTTTAGTTCTTTACATTTTACTTTCGGCATTTATATTATTATCTACTTCTCTATCCTTTCTTCTTGTCAAACCATGTGTAAGTAATTCTACGCTTGTTAGGGTTCGTTGGATTAGGTAGATCAATGGATGATAAAATCTCTTAACTTCTCTTACATCTTTTAAAGTTTATAAACATTAGCAAAGTAATTGTTAACATCGTAATCGGGCGCGCTATCAATTTATTGATAGTCTAAACCGATATTTGAGATTAAATTAACAATTGTTTTGGTAAAGACTAGACATGAATAGAGGTCAATGAAAAGATAAGGATTAAGAGTGGGAATCATATTCCCTCCAAAAACCCTAATCTTCATTCTTCACTATCAATCTAGTTTTAAATCTATTAAAAGATAAAAGGAGTCATTTTTAATTAATCATTCATTACTACCAATCTATGAACCCTACAAGCCTCTTCTTTATAAATCATATATCCGTAGTATATCCGTAACTACAACCAATCATCCATATTTCAATCAACTCATCTAAAACAAGTAAAATGTTTGACATTTCCCTGAGGACGACTCGTACTCATCACGGCTAGGTACTAGCGACACCGTTTTGATTGCGGTTACTTTTACAAACACACTTTTTAGCAGAACAATCAGCCTTCTTTTCGCTCAATACCTGGGTAGCCGTTATGTACAGCTAGTGCTGCTGACGTGCTTGTAGTTAAAACCACTTCTAGTGTATTGACGAGTCTTTAGAGTCCCACACAGAGGGTTTCCCTGGTTCAGGCGAAATGATGTAGTAGCCGTATTTTGATGCGAGCATGGCTTCGATCGAATGATTGTACTAGTTACCCGGAATTTTGATTGGACGGTTGATAATACTAGCCGGCTCGGAATTGAGCCAGATTATTAAATCAGGTATTGATTTAATAATTTACGTATAAGTATTTCGATACGTATATTCTAGTATTATGTTCTTTGTGTTATTCTATCTTTTTGGATATTCGTATTTTGGTACGAATACATGTATGCATATAAGTTGAGTGTAATCCGTATTTATAAGGAAAAAATTATAGAAGCTGGACACCTTATTTTGGATTATCTATTTATTAATTTAAATGGAAATGAGGTGTAAAGGTGATGAAGAGAGAATGGTGAGAACCATGCTTGAATAGTGCTGACAAATGAATTGTTAATTCATTTGTGCAAACTATTCAAGTATGGTTGCAATATGTTTATTGAAAAAATTGTTTTACAAAACCTTGCTTCAAATTTTCTCTCACTTGATGGGTGGTTATTTTTTAGAGACAAAGTGTTCCCACCATTTTGGTTATCTCTCTTCACTACCTTTCTTGAGCTCCTCCACCTTCTTCTTGAACCTCCTCTATACAATCTCATGTGTTGAGAATCAAGAGAGTGGGTAAGATAGATACACACTTAGAACCATTCACTACATCCTAGACACTTTAGATTAGCAATCTATAGTCTCTAGTTACTCTACTAGATTCTTAGTGTGGAGCTAGAGCTATGAGCTACATCTCTCAGGTGGATCATCTTCGACGGAGGAAGATCGGCGATCAAGCTCGATCCAGGAGACATCTAGGAGCGAAGGAAGATGGTAGAAGACCGAAGGACACGGATCATTCGGTATAACAACTTCTATCTCAGTAGTTTAGCTCTTTTTAGTTAGTTAGTTTAGCTTTATGGTTCGATTCTAGGACGGGTTCGTTAGCGCCAGTATTTTTTAAACACCATTTTTTGTTCAGCATCGGCCACGGTAGATGGCCAGGGCGCTAGCAAACCCCAACATGGTATCAGAGCATCACATAAACCTTTACTAGCTAGTTTGCAAAAGTTTACAGTTTCGATCGACGAAATTTTCCGAATCGTATTTCCAAAACTGTTGCTTGCTGTTTGAATCTCAAAGTTGTTCAAAAAAAATTTCCGGTTGTATTAAAATTATGTGTAGGCAAAACTAGAGCTAAGCAAAAAATTTGGGAACCTAATCCCAAAAAACAACCGTGGAGAAGAATCAAAATAGCACATTTTGCGGCTGAACCGCGGCTCTTTTTGGCTACAGCGCCCCAAATTTTTCTAGGGCTCTAATTCATGGAAATATTATTTTTGCGATATTTAGTTTTGGCCCAGATTTGTTTGAGTGCTGGTTTGCATCTGGGGCCATGTGGAAAAGTTTTAGTCAATCGAAATTTTGAATGCGTGTTTATCAGTGCATGTGTTAATATCAGCGACCATGAATATCATTGAGCGGTATAACCCGACTAGTTGCTATATGTTCAATTAGACGGGTTTGCGAACATGATATTCACGTTGATGTTCTATGTTGTGCTGATATTGTGGATGGATTGTCGTGGTGGATAGCCTATAGTGCAAGTTAGTTATATGTATGCCTTAGAGGCTATTACTGTACATGGGTTGTATATTGTAGTGGATGCTTGGACATAAGGGCGAACTTTCTTGCTCGACATGATAGTATGCTATCTGGTTGCACTTTATCTTAATATGTACACTTATTATCTCTCTATTACATGTTGATAAAGCTCTTAGGATGAGTACTAGACTGCCAGGATTATGATGCGGATCATATTAGTGGGACAAGGGTAGTCGGTAAGTACATCCTTCAAATTTTCATAGTCGTGGGAGTATCGAGACAGGGCATCGATATTCCAGAGTAGACTAACGTATACGCTTCTCGACCCATATGATGGGCGATGGATGATCCCATATCCATTGGTGTTTGACATCAGAGAAGGTATACGGGTGCTCAGTGGAGACTGGGTACACTGAACGGACTCGCCGAGAACTCCTAGATGGTATTATACCTATCTTCAGATAGCAGTTCTTAGGTGACACTGGTACAAGTTAGTCTATCGACCCGAGATCGTCGTAGAGTCTTGTGTGATTCCCACTGTGCTTTGATTTCCACCTTACCACATTTAAGAGATCGTGCAAAACGGTGGTTTTTAGGTACTGTCCCGAGTCACATGGGGCAATAAGCGATAGGAGGGGATTCATCTCTCCCGGTATTGGGGGTTGATGTTGCGCTATGCTCGATTGACCTAACAGGAAATCCCTGACCAGGGTTGCTAAGATCTACTGATAAGTGTTATCAGTAGTTTCTCGAACCGTTATGGACCTTGCATCGGCATAACTTATCAGTCTATTGGGGTTTGACGTTTACCACCCCCCAGGCTGAGATATGCGACATATCTGACGAAGAGACCGGACTGTACCGTAATGTTACTATTTGGATTCGAAGGAGTATGAGCAGGCATGCTTGTTGATCTTCTGATCGCTCAATACCCGGGTGGCGGTTACGTTTAACAGACCGCTTACGGCTTGTGGGTGTTTGATATGATCATCACCTACTGCCAGCGTATTGACTAGTCTTTAGAGTCCTACACAGAGGTTTTCTGGCTCAAGCGAAACGAAATAGGAGCACATATATGATATGTGTGGGACCGAGATTAATACAATATGTGATACCGTATTCTATTCTCGCAATATGTGATATCGGTCGGTTATATGTGATATAGCCGGGTTATCGAATCAAGTGTTGATTCGATAAGTTGATTCATATGATATTAATAGGTTGTATGTGATATAGCCGGATAATTAAATCAAGTGTTGATTTGATAATTTAATGTATAATTATATATTTGATATATTAATTTACATTAACTAATATTAGGTCACTTAAGTATTTCTTTTTCTCACTTGTGTACACTTAGTATATATGTGATATATATTAATGTACATTCTTTTGTGTCATGCTAGATGATACACGAGACATGGATGTATGATACTCACACCATGCTTATGATAATGTAAGGTTTTTATTTATTTAAGTAATTCAAAATTAGTTGGAAATTGGTCACATGGTTAAGCATAGTGGAAGCTTGTAGAACCATTGACTTAGTCCACTAATTTTGTTTTATATTAGGTATTTATTAACCCAACCATTATCTTAAAATATGTTTATGTCTCTATATGAGTTATATGAGATATTTCTCACCCATGGTTGTCATTCTACACTTTCCATTCTCCATGGTTGTTTTTCTTCATCTCCTTCATCAAGCTCACTAGATTTTTTGGAGGTCATGAAAATGAGTGAGAAAAACATTTCTAAAGTGAGCAAAATTCCTACTTCATCATCCTACACTACTAGTCATTTAGTATAGGGTGTTTGCTTCACTAATTCCACATTAGTGAAGAGGTAGCTTGGGTTAGTATCTCCTCGACGTAGATTACCTTCGGCCTCGAAGACTTCAAGCAAGCTTGTTCATTTTACCTTGAGGAGCCTTACTAGAGTCCGGAAGATCACTACTTGGAGCGAAGAGACTACTACACGGAGCTATTGAAGTGAAGGACTGGTCTACAAAGGCTGTATTCCTTGTTCACTTAGCTGTAAATTTGTTTACATGCTATTATTCGTCACATTCACTAGTTTAGATTCTACGTTTGGGTTGCTTAGCGCGCCAAATTTTTGAAAACGGCATGGTTGATGCCACCCGTAACTCCGCATGCGTACTAGGTAACCCAGCAGTGGTATCAGAGACATGCTAGAGAATTAGATGATATTTGTTAAATTACGAAACCGAAACTACTCCGAAACTCGCAACACTAGAATCTAGTTTCTGTCGAATTTTAAATGGCCTCTAAAATTTTTTTAAACAACTGCAGAATATTATATGTGATATGACCTGAACACATAAGAAATTTGAGGCAATATGGCCGGATTTTGGCCGGCCACATGTAGCAAAAATCAGATCTGTTCGGTTTTTGTAGGGAATTTTGGCTTCAAATTTTTCCTGTGTTCCAGTCTCTGGGTTTTGGTGTTTCAGGTGTCGTTTGTTTTTTCTAAGATTGCATGTGATGTGGTCTTACTCTATAGGCAATTCGGAGTGTTCGTATTCATAATTTTAACTTTATTTCGGGCATTTACTGTTGTCTAGGCGAAATTAAAAAGTTCGAATGAATATCAAAAACCCATTTTCTGTGTTTAAGGTATTCAGTAAATCATGCAAGTAATTCTGTGGATCCTCTAGAAGAATGTAACCCTAACTCTACATAATGACCATGGAACCGCTTTCGAATCTTAGGGTTTGCGGCAGTTCCGCGGCGCCATTAATGAGGCTTGGGTCTGACCTTCTAAGGTTGGTCCATAGGTATTGTAGCATGTTCTGGGTATTATTAAACTGTGCTTAAGTGTTGAGCTCTCGAGGAATTGTGGGACTTTGATGAATCGATCGAAAAGTTTAACTTCGTCCGGATATCATATGATGGGATACAATACTTGGAATCCACAAGAAAACTAATTTGAATTTTATAAATCTAGCAATTTAGACTTATTTGATCGGTTGCCACGGAATTTTGATGTGGATCAAAAGTCCGTCACAATCACGTAGCGTACATGGATACTCGCCAGGTAACTTTATTAGATAGCCACGCCCCTAGCCCCGACCAAGTGACTGTTGGAGAACCCCATTGCTTAAAGCATCCGTACGAGTGCTCGTGGCTGCGGTGTTCCGCCTAAGTGCACTTCGTCGACGGCATCGGGGGTGCGGCCGTCTACTAAAGTTTCCGACGAGCATTCGATCAGGATGTTGTTGAATTGCCCGAATTGTTATTGAAATGTGTTTTCAATAACAAGACTAAAATGCGGGGTTTATAATTGTTAGGCATGTGATGTCTAAGGAATTCATTTGGTTAGGCATGAAATCCGGAATATAAGATATTTTAGGTTTATGATGTCTAAGATGGTTATGGATTCCAATTGTTGTAGTTTTCACTTTCTTTTCTGCGACCGTAAGTTTAATTGTTGTAGTTTTCACTTTTATTCCTGTAAAAACTTGTATGTAATATTCTTTTATTTGGGGCACTTCCGGGTTGAAGAAGATGTCACCGTTGATGTATATTATTTACTTTTCCGCATTAGGATAGACCCAAGAAGGGGAGCATAAGTTACCGGGTTCTAGAGTCCAGTGGGAGGCTATCTCGAGGAGTCGAGTCCGGGTCTCCTAACTTTAGAATTGGTAGGGTTGCTTTCCGCTCTCATAGGGGCCTAGGGATGTGGGATTGGCTATTCATCGCGACCGTGGAATCCGTGTTTTATACTGGCTTAATTTAAAAACCGGAAATCCTAGTATATCAAATATTTCATATGTTGATTTCTGCTGCGATATTCTGTGATGTGATCACATTATATGATGAGATGAATACTATATATTATATATGTGATATATAATAGACGTTGCTTATGTTTTTCACCTGCGCTAGTCCTGCCCTGCTCTGCCGTTGGTTACCTAATCTAACGATATATGACAGGACTTCGAGGCGAATGCGGATGGCATAAGTGTACATTGTATTTATCTGTGATACTTAGGTAGCTTAAATGATGGGACTTCATTAATGAGATTAATGAAAGAAAATAAACCCAAAGATGTTATAGAATCTTGTTTTAAAAAATTGGTAGCTCTAGCTCTTGCTTTGCATAGCTGTATTCCTTATAGAATATCCAACACCTTATTCGATAAGGAAAGAGCCGAGATCCCTTCACCGGGAGTGACCTCTTTCGCAATAACTGGCAGATACTATAACCCTCGGTTTCGTCTTTTGATTGCTTTTCTAGTTCTTGCTTTGCATAGTGGTATTGTGAATATCCTGCACCTCATTCGACGAGGAAAAAGCCGAGATCCCTTCACTAGGAGTGACCTCTTTAGCAAAACTAGCAAAAGCCTAAAAACACTCCATTTTAAATCACTCGATTCTGCAACGATATCAAGTTCATTACACAAAAGGTTTTCTTAAATACCTGTAGTAGCCCTCTGTCATTTCAGATAAGTAGTATTTAGTATTCGTGCTACGTTTATTGGCTTTCGTTAAGGCGTAGTGTGCGGTAGCTACTTAATGCTTATCTGCTTAAGCATATGATGTGATTGAGTTAGGGTAGTCGTGCGACTTTGTTGGCTTTCGTCAAGGGTCGTGCGGGTGGGTTTAATTCAATCATGAAATGTACGGGTTGAACTTGACTAGCAGCCTATGGTTAGTTGGCTTTCGTCAAGGTCATAGGACGCTAGGGGCAAAATATTATCGGGAATTTCAAGTGTTGAAATTTGCAATGAGATTGCATACCTTCTATGAGATAGTTGGATCCCGATACCCACTGCAAGTAAGAGTTA
This sequence comes from Agapanthus africanus, assembly GCA_030015575.1. NCBI lineage: Eukaryota > Viridiplantae > Streptophyta > Magnoliopsida > Asparagales > Amaryllidaceae > Agapanthus > Agapanthus africanus. The sequence continues at coordinate 505,280,086 of CM057348.1, forward strand.
CTCCTGGAAGAGTCTTGCACTTTACAATTAGCCCGATCAAGTAGGTGTCTAGAAAGATGTCAACGGGGTTACGCCCCTGGGAAAACAAGGTTTATTTTAATTAGGTCCGTGCGAAAGCACGGGAAAGCTCCCTCAAAGTACTGACACTGGCCTGGCTGAAAGATTGGAGAACCTGTAGGGTGTAATTAATCCCGGCTGGTCTTTCCTTTTATGGTTTGAAGGAAGATTTGATAAAAACAATAGGAGACGTCCTGATTAGATAAAATAATAACCAATCTAATCATGCAAGAGCGCACGCAGAGTGTTTTATTCTCTCTCTCTCTAGGTAGCGACCATGTCACACCTTAATCAAGATAATAATATAGATGTATTGACCGAACCCGCTTGTTATACTAAGCTGGGGAACGTTGGTCCCGCTCTAGCTTATAATTGTTATAAGACTGAGCAGGAAATGGGAATACCGGGATTCCCGTGCCACCCAAACGAAGAAAATACATGTTGATGCATCTTCTTCGGGTGTGTTCGTTACAGAGACCTGTTTCACAGTATACTCTACGTCCTGGGTATAAGATACCGGATCAGGATCCCATATATATAATCTGTTACATGGGCTATAGATAGGTAGAGAACTGGGATAAGGTGATAAAGTTTTAAGAGTTGGAAACAGTGCAATTGTTGTAGCCAAAGTTGTTGGCAGTTATCACCTTGTATTACCTAATGGTAATACATTGATTCTGAACGAATGTTATTAGATACCGAACCTGATATACAACATCATATTAGTCTCTTTATTATAGTAAAGAAGGATATAATTTTGTATTGTTGGATAATGTTTTGAACATTTTCCTTATAGGGTTACTACGCACTCAAATAAGGTTCTATAAGGCATCAACCATGCCCGATTTAAAATTTAGACGTGCTGAACAACCCTTAACCAAGATCTTAAACTAGAGATTAGGTGAAACAAAGCATGTTAAACACATTAACATCTAAGAGTTTGGGATTACAACCTTTGTAGCCCGGTCCTTCACTTCATAAGCTCCGTGTTGAGGTCTCTCCGCTGCAATCATCAAGTTCCATACTCTCGAGAGGCTCTATGAAGAGAAAGATGCATGCTTGCTTCCGATCTTCGATAACAAAGATGATCTACCTTGATGTTTCTTTAACACAAGCTTTCACTCACTAAATGAAGTGAACACCCTAATCTAAATAGCTAGGATAGATTAGGATGATGAAGTAGGAATTTAGCTCTATTTTATTTTTATAATCTCACCCATTTTCATCACAAGAATCAAAGCTAGAAAGCTTTGCAAGAAGGAAGAAGAAGATGAATAATGAATAATCCTTTTGTGATGAATAATCAAAAGATCATAACGATTAATAATGCAACCATGGTTAACTATGACAAGGCTAACTCATGTAGAGATTTAACTAGGGCTAAGGGTTTGGGTTGGGTTAAGAATGAGTCACTACAAAATATCAACCATAATATCTTAACTCAAAACAAAATAAATCCTTCTGGAAGCATCAAGAAAGAACTAACCCAAATCAAACCCTAACCTTCTTTAATCTCCACTAAACATGTTGCATTAGTAATCATATCATGTTATAATATTATATATCACATATATAATATATATTTGTAACAAAAGAAAATAATACTATTAACATATATCGCATATATATCAATGTACTATCCGGTGAGCAAATGAATCAATAAAGCGGGCCAATATTAGATAATTTAATACAATATATCATATATATTATTATACATTAAATTATCGAATCAACACTTGATCCGTCAATCCGGTTATATCGAATATAACCGACTAATATATCATGTACCAATTCATCGAATCAACACTTGATCCGATGACCCGGCTCATATCAAAATAACGCGAGAATATAATACGGTATCTCATATCGCATTATCCTCGGTCCTGCACGTATCAAATATGTTCCCCTACTCCATTTTGCTTGAGTCAAGAAACCTCTGTGTAGGACTCTAAAGAACCGTCAATACGCCGGCAGTAAGTGATGATCATATCAAACACCCACAAGCTGCAAGCGGTCAGCTAAACGTAACAGCCACCCAGGTATTGAGCGATCAGAAGATCAACAAGCAAGCCTGTACATTCTCCCGCGAATCCAATCAGTAACACTCCCGTACAGTTCGGTCTCGTCATCTGATATGTCGCATATCTCGCCTAGGGTGGTAAACGTCAGACCCCAATAGTTTGATAAGTCGTGTCGATATGAGGTCTATAACAGTTCGAGAAACTACTGGTAACACTTACCGATAAATCTCAGCAACCCAGGCCAGGGATTTCCAGTTATAGCCAATCGAACACAGCACAACATCAACTCCCTATACCGGGAGAGACGAATCCCCTCCTATCGCTCATTGCCTCCATGTGATTCGGGACTGTACCCAAAAGCCTGTAAGTGCACGGCGGCGCCCCAGCCGTCAATCCGACGCCGGAATGCGGAAGCGGTGAAAAACTAAAATTTTGCGGACTTAGCAAACCGGCACCACCGCACACTAAACACCCGGATCGAACCATTAACTAGTCTAAGCTAACAAGAAGATGGGTTAGAGATATACCGACGATCCAAGTACTCCGGTCTTCTCGTCATGGTCCCGATCTCCTGCGGAAAAGTCCCGTCTCCTCCTCGTCGCCGGAAGTGCACCACATCGCCTTCTTCGTTTACGGGCTCCCACCTCAATGCCGAGGTAACTCGGGCACGAAGCCGGCTACTCGACGTGCCTAAGGTTCGTTGTAGAATATGTAGTGAGCTTGTGTCTCTTTTTGGGATTGTGGAGTTGCCTTATGTGGAGGAAGAAGAACTTTGAGAGAGGTGAGGAAAAATGTATCATGCAAAGAAAAATGAGAGTAACATTTTTCTCTTCACAAATGAAATGAACCCCTTGCCCATGGAATGGCCGCCCCCCCCCCCCCATTTTTGGTGTGATTGGAGAGAGAGAGAGAGAATGGCTTGAACAATAATGCAAAGGAAATGATGGCTTGGAAAAACCAACACTCAACAACCATCTCCTCTCCCATCATCACAACCAAAGTCAAGAAATCATGAAAACAAAGTCAAGAAGTCAAGGTAAGGTGCAACCATGATGAAGTCAAAAAGTCAAGCAAGGTCAAGGTAAGGTGAGCCATCATGATACAAGGAAATATGCAAAGACCCCCTTCCACAATTGCCTATTTGCAACAATGCAAATAAACCCTCCTCCACCAATCTTCGGCCAATGAACGGAACAATGGAAATTGACCGAAACGGAAAGCAAACTGGCAACTCCAGAAAACTGGTCCCGTAATAAATTACAGGAAAACCCCGATACTGTGCATACACACCCGCATTTGTATTCCGACCGGAATACAAATGCAATGAGACAAAATCTACACTGTACTATACTAGGATCCGGCTTATACCAAAACCGGCTAGTAATATCTGTTCGATCCTGATCCATGCAATACCGCACGTATCTGATCGAACCCTGCCATATAACCATACGGCCTATAGTACAAACTGTCCGATCCTGATCCGTGCAATACCGCACGTATCTGATCGGACCTTGCCATATCTCCATACGGCCTCTACAACCTTTCGCCCGAAAGCTGAGTAACTGAATGTGGGGGACTCTAAAGACTCGTCAACACCTTGGTTGTGGATTTAACCACTAGCACGTCAGAGGTATAAGCCAATACGTAACGGGCTACCAGGTATTGACTAAAAAGGACGTCGATGAGCGAACTCATCCTGACACCCTACTGAGCCTGTCAGTGACAATATCCGTGCAGTCCGGTCCGTTCATCTATGAGTATCGCATGGCGGGCCTAGGGGGTTGGTAAAAGTCAGACCCCCAAAAGCGGTACAAGTCGTGTCGGAGTGTAGCCCAGAACACCCTGAGATACTACTGGAATACCTACCAGTAAATCTCCTTGCCTTGGCCAAGGACTTTGTGTAATGGCTCTCCTAGACACAGCACGACCTCACCCCCAATACCGGGAGAGACGAACCCCTGAAGATACGCTCACTGCCTCCATGTGGCTCGGGACTGTACCCAACTAAAACCTGTTTGCACGACTCCTTTGAGCCGTGGTAGGGTAGTAATCAAAGTACAGTGGGAACTCACACGAGACAAATGACGATCCCCAGGTCGATGAACTAACCTGCACACATGTCACCAGGGAACTGCCATCTGACGTCTGGTATATGACCAACTAGCATGTTCCCGGCGAGTCATGTCCGGTGTACTCATAACCCAATGAGCACCTGTATACATCTTAGGTGATCCAACTGACACCAGTGGCTTGTGAGACCGGCCACCGCCCCTCGTCGGGGTCTCGACTGTATACACTAGTCTACTATGGAGAATCGATGCCCTGTCTCGAAACTCTCACGACTAGGGACCTTTTAAGGATATGCTTATAGACCCCCAGCTCCCACTTATATGATCGCCCTCATACTGCTGGTGGTCAAGCAAGAATCCTAGGGGCTCTATCAACGTGTAATAGCGACGTGTCAGGTCACTTAAAACAGTACACGATGATAAAGGTAAACCAGATAGCATACTATCATCTCGAGTAAGATTGTCCTACCGGGATAGGTCCTCCATCAATCATTACAATCACGTACCTGTGACCTAATAATTGACTCTGAGGGCACTATCTCCAACAATCTCCCACTTGCACTCAAGGCTAATTATTGCGATGTCGCATACTCACAGCCCGTGTGATACCGAACATCCAACTCCTCTACTAGTCAGTCTCACAAAGCTCGTTTGCGAAACTATTGCGTTCGAGGAATAGCCTCAGTGAGTGGATCCGCTTTGTTGTTTCTTTCTATGTCTCTCTATATCTCAAGTTCGCGGAGAAACCCATCTCCCGAAAAGAGCAATACCTGTCTCAGAATATGTCTGGATGTCTGATGGGACCTAGCTCATAAATGAACTCCAAATCCAAACTTCTTAGACTGTATCGTCAACTGAACTTAATCAGTATCCTGCGCGCCATGCCTCCCTCAGTATTTCCTTGGACCACCTGTCCAAAATACTGCCCCTCATAAGAAGGAAAACTATAACTCTGACAACCTTCTTGTCGTCCATGTCACCTTGGAAGCCTGGAATGATAACTGTCTCCTGAATAAGGCTGTCGTTATCATATCCCTAGAACATCTACTTATGTTCTAAAACTGCTTCCAACCGTTTCTCCAGGATTGGATTAATGTCAACTTATTGCATCTAGTGCAAGAACAACATCTGGTGTGGTACTTGACATCTCACGATTGACTCAATTGCCTGAGCAAGTGATCTGCCAATCATGCACGTCCCTCTCCCCTTTAGTCTGTAAGACACCTTTGGAGAGGGTGACTCCATTACCTGCAGGTACACTACCGTACCAGGAGTCGTCCATCCTAAATACTCTTAGAATGCTGTCAAGTACCCTGATTGGGAAACCACCCAAATCTAGATCTAAAACCATAGATCTAGTAACCAGTATGTCAGATATAAAATCCATTTCCTTTGTGGAGAAACCACTGTGTGACGACCAAAGTATAACCGATTGTAGTGTAGGAGTTTCTTTTCCTACTCTGTGTATATCATCCAAATACCAGGATATCACACCCTACTACCTTCTCAACAGATCCATCCCCTATTCTGATGAAGTCAAACCCATGACTGTCACGTCAGAAATAGATGATCTATCTCCGCTACATCTGCTTTATTCTATAAATAGACATAAGCAACCTGTCCACCAATGCTTCCGCTGCTCCCACTGACTACGACAACCCTCTGGCAGAGTCATATAGACGTACACTTCTAAAACTGGTTTAGAACGACGCTATACTCATCCTCCCGCCGGGTCTCGTAACCTGGAACAACAGCAATGGCAATTGTGGGTAAACAAGAACTTCCCTGTCACCGTCCTTGAGGCTACCGTAGTGCCTCTCGGGTGCCTGAAGTTACCCACCTTATCTGCGGAGTGGCCAATGGAATGTCAATCCAGATTGAATCTTTAGGTTCCTTATCAAGTCTTCAGTAATCGTTTGTGGTTCTGGAATCACTTCCAGTTCTACCATACTCCCACTACTGTTTTCTGAAAAAAAATCCATTTTTAATAAAACTGTGGCGAGTCTAGAACAATATCGCTATTGTTCATCCAGATGGTAGAAAGTCAACCCTCGTCATAGCCTGGGTCAACCCACAAATAGCCATTACAGAAACGTGCCTTGAGTTGTCCAGTGTCTGGTTTTAATCATAAACCGGACAACTCCCCGTACCTTAACATCGTTAAGATATGAACTGTTCTATATCCAATATAGAAACAGAGGCACTGATTTAATTGAACCAGATTCAAATCATGCAGCTGTCCCCAGCGCATGTCAACTAAATGTAAGGAGGCCGATCAGCGTTACTCAACTTAGGAATACTTCCAATTATGAGTAACCTGAAAGAGAAGCAAGATCTCTTTATCATTACTATCAACTGAATACCATACACAAGTATCTACATCTTCGATCTCTTTGAAGAATCCCGATACTTGCTATACCTGGTTCTCTACTCTATTCAAATACCTATAACTTCTCAAAATTCGGACCCTGTGTTTCCATGAAACACCTGTCTAAAAACTAGAGAAGTCATAAGTAAACCGAATATAGTACGAGGACCAACCCCTCTGTCCTGATGGACCCTGGACAACATACAATACTCTGTATAAGTCCCTTGAGTCTGATAACTCATTCACTGTGTGTCGTAGGTTGAAAACTGTACTTATGGTTAAGAAGAATTACACCGCTGTTTAATGCTCCTTACCTAACCATCCACTGATTTAGGTAAATGTCGTAGACATAATTTCAGAAAGGTATATCTCACTCTATGAAAATAGACGTACAGATATATCAATTTGAAATTGGTGCATAACTGCGGATATTCAAAACCAAATATTTGCCGACCGGCAAACAGCCTAGGTGATTTCCTCAAATATCACCGATTACAACGAATCCCGATATATTGAGGATGATCACCCAATTCCCAATAACTTACTCCCACTCATCATCTGTAAAACCATACAGATGTGAGAATCGTACCTGGTAAATACATACCCTGGAGTAAGTATCTAATCGGGAAATCAGTTTTCCTTTAACAGTACACAGTGAGACTGAAACATTGAAATGTTTCGATGGGGTATTCTGGTATTCCTAGTAATGCCTCTTCCAGATTCACGACTGTAACCGTATAATTCTTTGCCACCTCTCCAAATCCCTTCATATGTCTTTAGTCTTTACCTTCTGCACACCCCTTTAGGCCAAATGGTTTTCTTCCTTCCCTACCGTTCGGCACCAGCCTATGGTTTGGAAGAAGACTATCCAATAAGCATAATGGGTGTACTGTCCCAATCCTAGGAACACTCGCAACACGAGAGAAGGTGAAGATAAAAGACACCCGAATGTACTTTATTCCTATTTCTCCTGAACCAGAATCCATCCCCGAACTGGAACAAGTTCCATTCGAGTTCGTATATAACCATACGATGGAGTATCCAAATAAACTGTGGATCTTCGTAGTGATACGGAGTGTCCTGGAGAAATACAAAGGTGATGTGGGAGTGGTAACGAAATATTTGGTTTGGTCGTGAATATCTGTTGCAATTTACTTTGCCCTCTTACTAATCCCTTGCTTTGTCTGAACTTAATACCTTCTGCACACCATCGTTATGCTAATTGGTTTTCTTCATTCCCCACCGGTCGGCACCAGCCTAAGGTTTGGAAGAAGACAATCCAATTTGCGTAATAGGTGTACTACCCCTAAACCAAGGAGTACTCGTAACCTGAGAGGGGGTAAAAGGAAAAGACAACTGAATAATCCTATCCGTTTTCTCCAGAACCGGAAACCATCCTCGAATAAATTTTTTTCGAGTTCGTATCTAACCATACGATGGTTTTGTCCAATGGAAGTGGACGTTCGTAGTAAAACGGGGTGTCCTGGAGAAAAGGGTAAAAGTAGGAGTGGCAATGAGGTTTGCAACTCTGACAATCCAAAAGCCAGTGTTTAAGAAGGTTCGGTCAACTTGGTCACTGAGTCAAAGTCTTAGGGTCGGGTCAATGGTCGCTGCCGAAGAGAGAGAGAAAAGAAACACTCAGCGTGCACTCTAACCTAGATCAGAATGGTTACCATTTCATCTAATCTTGAAACCTCCCACTGTACCGTCAAATTCTCCTCCAAACCTGAAAGAAGAATTAGTCGGGATCACCCGAGGAGTAAACTAACTCATCAGTGGGAATCGGGATCCAACTCTCATCGCATGACAACGTGACGGAATCCGCTCACGGTATCACACTCCAGAAGGTATGCGCATATCTGGCAAGTTTCAGTACTTTTGAAACTCCCGATGTGATTTCTGCCCCATGCTCTTATGACCTTGACTTTGGCCAACATATCATAAGTCACATGTCAAGTTCTACCCGTCATTCTCCAGGTTAATTTGAATCCACCCGTACATACCCTTGACTTTGGCCAAAATGGCAGTACGACTGTCCCAAACCAACGCATCTATCTATGCTGCATATGAATACCCCAATAGCTACCAATCACTGTGCCTTGACTTTGGCCAACATACACAGCTTGAATACTATTGACCACCCATATGAAACGACGGAGGGCTACGAATGGTTTCTGGCGAAAACCTTTAACGTAAAGAACTTGATATCGTCGAAGGAACGGATAGCTTTTTAGAAATATAGTGACGAAAACCGTTGCTAAAGAGGTCACTCCCGGTGAAGGGATCTCGGCTCTTTCCCCGTAGAATGGGGTGCAGGATATTCCAACTGAATACCGCGATGCAGAGCAAAAGTAATCGGCTATAGTGAAGTTAATGCCCTGACGCATACTTCTGTCCAAGGGGTCACTCCCGGTGAAGGGATCTCGGCCCTTGCCTCGTCGACTGAGGAGCAGGATATTCCAACTGAATATCACGATGCAAAACAAAAGTGAACGTCCTTGCAATAACAGCTTTTTGAAAAGTGTTCCAACAACATCAGATTAGGTTTGTTTTTAACTTGCATTGATCCGAATCAACGCAGTCCCATCAATTGATCACACCACAAAGAACGAAAATATACTGATGTACGTATATGCCATCCGCATTCGCCACTGGGTCCCGTCATTACCCGTTAGGTTAGCTTACTAACGACAGAGCGGGGACTGGACTAGCGCGGATGCAAAACATATACGACATCTACTAATATATATACCAATATATAGTATTTCGCTCAAGGCGTGAATAAAATGCAACATCACAGAAATGTACAGCATCACAGAAACAATACAGATATCTGGGATCCCCGGGTTTCACAGAGCCGCTGAAACCCGACGTTCCCCTGGTCGTGTGGATAGCCTGTGCAATGAAATCCTAGACCCCTACGGGCGCGGCAAGTTACCCGCCAAAACCTGAAGCGAGGCAGCCCCCTTCAGCAACGTGAATGGACCACCCAGCACTTCACGGAATCCGGTAACTTGGGCACCCCTCCTGGGTCAACCTGTACCCCCTACGAGTGCGGCGAATAGCCCGCCAATCCTAGAGTGAAGCCCCCTCCGTCTCAATGCCATGAGATGCGGGCTTGTTGCCCTCTAGAACCCGGCTACCCGTGCACCCCTCCGCGGGGTAATCCTAGTACAGAAAGTAAAATATACATACACCGGGTACATCGACCGCAACCAGGTCGTGCCCCAAAATAATAATACAATCAGGCAGTGACGGCAGTCCACATGTCGGACGCTCGCCCCGCAATATCAAATGTACATAATACAACCACAACTGTACTAGCATTGCATCCAGGCTATCCCCCACGACCGATCCGCAACATCACAGCAAAAACAAAACATCAACGTGAAAGTCACGTTCGCAAATCCGTCTAACCGGGCTAAAGCAGTTAGACCGGATTTACCGATCAAGTGACATTCACGGTCGCAGATATAATGTAAATACTGTGAAAATGTGTTTAAAATTTTCCGATTGATCAAACTTTAACAAGTGGGCCCACAAAGAATACTGCAGCAGTTAAAGAAAACCTGGACCCAATTTTAATATCCCAAAACCCCTGAAATAAGCCCATAAGCCCACTGCAAAAAAATAAACACACGAGCCCACAAACTTGCGGCGGAAGCGCGGCCAGAAGAGGGTTTTGGCCGCCCTTCCGCGGTCGTACGGAGGGATCGTGCTACGAAATTTTTCCAGTGTTCTTACATCTCCCTGCACATCATTCTGAGACCAACAGAAAAAATTTTCGAGACCAAAAATTTTCAACAGAAACTGATGCGAAGGTAATACGGGTTTTGGAACTTTTTGATCAATCGGAAATGCAAACACATTACACAAAGCTAGACGAAGTTAATGGCGAGGCTCTGATACCACTGTAAGTGCACGGCGGCGCCCCGGCTGTCAATCCGACGCCGGAATGCGGAAGCGGTGAAAAACTAAAATTTTGCGGACTTAGCAAACCGGCACCACCGCACACTAAACACCCGGATCGAACCATTAACTAGTCTAAGCTAACAAGAAGATGGGTTAGAGATATACCGACGATCCAAGTCCTCCGGTCTTCTCGTCATGGTCCCGATCTCTTGCGGAAAAGTCCCGTCTCCTCCTCGTCGCCGGAAGTGCACCACATCGCCTTCTTCGTTTACGGGCTCCCACCTCAATGCCGAGGCAACTCGGGCACGAAGCCGGCTACTCGACGTGCCCAAGGTTCGTTGTAGAATATGTAGTGAGCTTGTGTCTCTTTTTGGGATTGTGGAGTTGCCTTATGTGGAGGAAGAAGAACTTTGAGAGAGGTGAGGAAAAATGTATCATGCAAAGAAAAATGAGAGTAACATTTTTCTCTTCACAAATGAAATGAACCCCTTGCCCATGGAATGGCCCCCCCCCCATTTTTGGTGTGATTGGAGAGAGAGAGAGAGAATGGCTTGAACAATAATGCAAAGGAAATGATGGCTTGGAAAAACCAACACTCAACAACCATCTCCTCTCCCATCATCACAACCAAAGTCAAGAAATCATGAAAACAAAGTCAAGAAGTCAAGGTAAGGTGCAACCATGATGAAGTCAAAAAGTCAAGCAAGGTCAAGGTAAGGTGAGCCATCATGATACAAGGAAATATGCAAAGACCCCCTTCCACAATTGCCTATTTGCAACAATGCAAATAAACCCTCCTCCACCAATCTTCGGCCAATGAACGGAACAATGGAAATTGACCGAAACGGAAAGCAAACTGGCAACTCCAGAAAACTGGTCCCGTAATAAATTACAGGAAAACCCCGATACTGTGCATACACACCCGCATTTGTATTCCGACCGGAATACAAATGCAATGAGACAAAATCTACACTGTACTATACTAGGATCCGGCTTATACCAAAACCGGCTAGTAATATCTGTTCGATCCTGATCCGTGCAATACCGCACGTATCTGATCGAACCCTGCCATATAACCATACGGCCTATAGTACAAACTGTCCGATCCTGATCCGTGCAATACCGCACGTATCTGATCGGACCTTGCCATATCTCCATACGGCCTCTACAACCTTTCGCCCGAAAGCTGAGTAACTGAATGTGGGGGACTCTAAAGACTCGTCAACACCTTGGTTGTGGATTTAACCACTAGCACGTCAGAGGTATAAGCCAATACGTAACGGGCTACTAGGTATTGACTAAAAAGGACGTCGATGAGCGAACTCATCCTGACACCCTACTGAGCCTGTCAGTGACAATATCCGTGCAGTCCGGTCCGTTCGTCTATGAGTATCGCATGGCGGGCCTAGGGGGTTGGTAAAAGTCAGACCCCCAAAAGCGGTACAAGTCGTGTCGGAGTGTAGCCCAGAACACCCTGAGATACTACTGGAATACCTACCAGTAAATCTCCTTGCCTTGGCCAAGGACTTTGTGTAATGGCTCTCCTAGACACAGCACGACCTCACCCCCAATACCGGGAGAGACGAACCCCTGAAGATACGCTCACTGCCTCCATGTGGCTCGGGACTGTACCCAACTAAAACCTGTTTGCACGACTCCTTTGAGCCGTGGTAGGGTAGTAATCAAAGTACAGTGGGAACTCACACGAGACAAATGACGATCCCCAGGTCGATGAACTAACCTGCACACATGTCACCAGGGAACTGCCATCTGACGTCTGGTATATGACCAACTAGCATGTTCCCGGCGAGTCCTGTCCGGTGTACTCATAACCCAATGAGCACCTGTATACATCTTAGGTGATCCAACTGACACCAGTGGCTTGTGAGACCGGCCACCGCCCCTCGTCGGGGTCTCGACTGTATACACTAGTCTACTATGGAGAATCGATGCCCTGTCTCGAAACTCTCACGACTAGGGACCTTTTAAGGATATGCTTATAGACCCCCAGCTCCCACTTATATGATCGCCCTCATACTGCTGGTGGTCAAGCAAGAATCCTAGGGGCTCTATCAACGTGTAATAGCGACGTGTCAGGTCACTTAAAACAGTACACGATGATAAAGGTAAACCAGATAGCATACTATCATCTCGAGTAAGATTGTCCTACCGGGATAGGTCCTCCATCAATCATTACAATCACGTACCTGTGACCTAATAATTGACTCTGAGGGCACTATCTCCAACAAAGCCACCTTTTTTCACGCCCTCTTGGACATGGTATGATGGAAATCAAAGCATAGTGGGAATCACACAAGACTCTATGACGATCTCGGGTCAACAGACTACTCTGTACCAGTGTCACCGGAGAACTGCCATCTGACGTGAGGTATAATACCATCTGAGAGTTCTCGGCGAGTCCGTCCAGTGTACCCAGTCTTTACTGAGCACCCGTACACCATCCTTGATGTCAAACACCGATGGATATGGGATCATCCATAGCCCATCATATGGGTCAAGATGCGTATACGCTAATCTACTCTGGTGTATCGATGCCCTGTCTCGATACACCCTCGACTAGGAACAGTTATAGGATGTACTCGTCGACTACCGTCGCCCCACTAGTATGATCTCATCATAGTCCTAGTAGTCAAGTACATATCCTAAGGGCTTTATCAATATGTAATATAGAGACAATCAGAGTACATGTTAAGATAAAGTACAACCAGATAGCATACTATCATGTCGAGTAAGAAAGTCCTCCCTATATATGTCCAAGCATCCATTACAATATACATCACATGTATAGTAATGGCCTCTATGGCATACATATAACTAACAATCTCCCACTTGCATTAGGGCCATCTGTTGTGGTATTACATACCCAACAATTAGCTGTGGTTGAAGTATCTCATACTCAACCATCCCATAAAAGTCTCTACTGGGAAAAGGCCTTTGTGAGTTGATCCACGCTGTTGTCCTCTGTGTCTACTCTCCTAACCTCGATCTCCCTGGAGATCAACCATCTCCATTATCAGGTGATACTGCCTAAGAATTATATCTGGATTTCTGATGGGACGGAAGTTCCTTGGCTAAAGCCACAACTCCATTGTCACACAATGGTTGGAACGAAGTTCATCTCATGAACTTATATATCCAGACTGCCTCTTTTGGTAGCATCCTTGGTAACGATGTATCTTTCCTTTAATCGTCTAGTAAGTCATGGTATCTAGCTTGGAACACTTCCAACATACCGTCCATCCACTGAGGGTAAAGACAATGCCTGCGACTGACATTCAGTCGACCTTACCACCCTGGAACTATTCCAGTGATTCTCCCCAGGATCGATTGATACCAACTCACTACAACTAGTGAGTATCCTAAAATCCAATTAGATCTATCTCATAGATCCAAAACCCAGGATCTAGGAGGTATCATTTTGATCCTATATGTAGAATCCTTGTGATAAGCGGAGATTGACCGAGCGTAGCATAGGAAACTCCTTCCCTATCAATAGTATGTCATCCATGTACTCTACGAGGATCACCACCATACTCCCTACTACCTTTTTGTATATACAAGGTTCATCTACCATTTTGATGAAGTCAAACTCTTTGACTACCACATCAAAACAGATGTTCTAACTCCGCGATGCCTGCTTTATCCTATAAAGCATCTTGCACACGTTTCCGCTGCTCTCACTGTCTACGAAGCCCTCTGGCTGTGTACTTATAGATTCTTTCTTCTAATACATCATTTAGAAAAGCAGTCATGACACCCAACCACCAGATATCGTAGTCATGGTATGTAGCAGTGGCAAGTAGGATCTGGATGGACTTAAGCATAGGTTTGAAAGTCTTAACTTTTCCATGTACACCAAGTAATCTTCTTAAGATATACTTGCTCCTGATAGGGATTTAACCCTTCAGATAAAGCAACCAAAGTCCATACTTTGTTGGTGTATAAGGATTCCATCTCAGATCGCTAAGTATCCAGCCATTCTTACAGAGTCCCACTCCTGATGGCCAGCTCGAAACTAGTTGGGTCATCACCTCATGATGCAATCCTCGCTCCTACTGTCATAGAGAAACCGAAGTATCTCTCAGGTGGGTGAGGAACCCTACTAGATCGGCGAAGAGGCTGAGGTTCGTTGGTTACTATTGAATCCTTTGGTTCTACCAAATCATCAGCTGCTGTTTGTATAGCTGGAACTGTTTCCAGTTCGACCTCATGACCACTAATTTCTCCACAAGAAATTCCCTTTCACAAAGGTGGCATGCTGAGAAACAAAATATCTTTTGTTCCACGGTTTGGTAGAAGATATTCCCTTGCTAATCCTTGGGATATCCAATAAACTTCCACAGATCTGACTTTGCCTCGAGCTTGTCCGGATTTTGCTTTTTATACATAGGCCAGACAACCCTAAATTTTAACAAACTTAAGAAATAGGCTCTTCCCATTCCATATCACATATGAAGTGGTAGGCAACTGATTTGATTTGAACCCCATTCAATAGGTATGCAGCTTCTCAAGTGCATAACTCCCAAAAGGAAATAAGAAACTCAGTAGTACTCATTATAGAGCATACCATATCACATAGGATGCTATTGCTCCGCCCCGATATACCGATGTGCTGTGGTGTATTCGTAGGAGTAATGCTGAGAAAGAATCTCATTCTTCTTTAGAATAGTCCAGGAATCTCCGTGCTTAAGTATTCTCCTCCTTGATCACATCAAAGGACATAATACTTATACCCATTTTTGGTTCTCTACTTCTAACTTATATTCTGTGAATATCTCAAAAGGTTCAGACTTGTGTTTCAACAGAAACATATGTCCGAATCTTGAGAGATAATCAGTGAATGTAATGAAGTAAAAAGAACCAGTCTTGGCATGTGTAGACAGGGACCTCATACATCATCATGTATCAATCCCAAGAGTTCACTAACTCTTTCTCTGTTTCCAATAAACAGAGCTGTGGTCATCATATCTTTGTGACATGACTAGCAAGTTTCATAAGATGTAAATTCAAACTAATTTAAATATGCGTCTATATGTAACTTCAGCTAGTCGGGTCACATTGATATGACCTAGTCTACAATACCTCAAGAAGGATTCGTTCATTTCTGAACTCTTCCTCTTGTGTGTGTTCCGTATACTAAGAACTGTAGTTTGATTTAGAACGTCAATACTTTTAGATAACGTGCCTGAACCGACCAACTCTTGATATAGGAAATGTTCAAAATATTATCCAACAATACAAAATTATATCCTTCTTTACTAATAAAGAGACTGATATGATGTTGTATATCAGGTTCGGTATCTAATAACATTCATTCAGAATCAATGTGTTCTGGTAATATAGGGTGATAATTATCAACAGACTTGGCTGCAACACTTGCACCATTTCTATCTTATGAAACTTATCACACGTTCTCAGTCCTCTACTTTTCTATAGCCCATGTAACAGATTACATTTGCGGGATTCTGATCCGGTATCACATACCCAGGACATAAAGGATATTGAGAAACAATTCTCTGTAATGCACACACCCGAAGATGATGCATCAACATGCACTTTCTTCGTTTGGGCGGCACGGGAATTCTGGTAATTCCCTATTTCCTGCTCTATCTTATAACAATTATAAATTGGAGCGGGAACAATGTTCCCCAGCTTAGTATAACAAGCGGGTTCGGTCAATACATCCGTATTATTATCTTGATTAAGGCGTGATATGGTCGCTACCTGGAGAGAGAGAGAAGAAAACACTCAGCGTATGCTCTTGCAAGATTCGATTGGTTACTTAATATATCTAATCAGGATGTCTCCCACTATTTTAGTCAAATCTTCCTTTAAACCCTAAAAGGAAAGACTAGCCAGGATTAATTATACGCTACAAGTTCGCCAATCTTTCAGCCAGGCCAGTGCCGGTACTTTGAGGGGGGTTCCCCGTGCATTCGCACGGACCTAATTAAAGTAAACCTCGTTTTCTCAGGGGCGTAACCCCGTTGGCACCTTTCTAGGCACCTACTTGATCGGCTAATTGTAATGTGTAAAACTCTCCCAGGAGTAACTCTTACTCGCAGCGGGTATCGAAATCCAACTATCTCATAGAAGGTATGCAATCTCATTGCAAATTTCAACACTCGAAATTCCCAATAATATTTTGCCCCGAGCGATTTATGACCTTGACAAGGTCAACAAACTATAGACCGCAAGTCAAGTTTAACCCGTCATTTCCCGATTGAATTAAACCCACCCGCATGACCCTTGATAAGGTCAACAAAGTCACACGACTACCCTAACTCAATCGCATCATATGCTTTTGCAGATAAGCATAAATAGCTACCGCTCACTACGCCTTGACAAGGTCCACAAACGCAGCAGAATACTATGAAGTACTTATCTGAAATGACGGAGGGCTACGACAGGTTTTTAAGAAAACCTTTTGCGTAATAAACTTGATATCGTTGCAGAATCGAGTGATTTTAAATGGAGTGTTTTTTAGGGTTTTCTAGTTTTGCTAAAGAGGTCACTCCCGGTGAAAGGATTGTCGGCTCTCTCCTCATCGAATAAGGTGCATGATATTTCACAAATATCGCTGTGCAAAGCAAAAACTATAGAAGCAATCAAAAGACAAACCGAGTATGCAGCATCTGCTAGTTTCACTAAAGAGGTCACTCCCGGTGAAGGGATCTCGGCTCTTTCCTTAACGAATAAGGTGCTGGATGTTCTACAAGGAACACCGCTATGCAAAGCAAGAACTAGAGCTACCAGTTTTTAAACAAGTTTCTACAACATCTTTAGGTTTCTTTTATTTCATTAATCTCATTAATGAAGTCCCATTTTATTATGCTTCACAAGCATCAGATATGAAATGAAATCAACAATATATAATATATATCTCATATATATAATATAAACATTCGTCTCAGGCAGTAATATGATCTTATCACAGAACATTGCAGCAGAAGAACATATATGAAATATTGGATATACTAGGACGTCTGTGTTTTAATACGAGCCTGTATAAAACACGGATTCCACGGTCGCGATGAATAGCCAAACCCACATCCCTAAACCCTTACGAGAGTGGCAAGCAACACTGCTAATTCTAGGGTTAGGAGACCCGGTCTCGACTCTTCGAGATGGTCTTCCACTGGACCCTAGAACCCGGTTACTTGTGCTCCCTACCTTCGGGCTACCTAATGCGGAAAAGTAAATAATATACAATGGTGACATCATCCTCAACCCGGAAGTGCCCCAATAAAAGAATATTACATACAAATGAATTTTACATGAATGAAAATGAAAAACTCTCATCTCACATAAAAACCCCGGCTATTCAGAACACGACGATCCAATATAACATATCACAACAGATAACATCACATGTCATCAACGTAAGTAAGTATGCATACACCGATTGTCGTCGATGTATAGCAACGAAAACCGGCGATACAACTACATACTACACTTACGGTCACAGAAAAGAAAGTGTAAAACTACAACAGTTGGAATCCGCAACCTTTTTAGACATCGCATGCCTAACCAAATGAATTCATTAGACATCGCATGCCTAACAATTATAAACCCCGCATTTTAGTCTCATTATCGAAAACACTTTTCAATATCATGTCGGGCAATTCAACAAGATTCCCGACATCCTGATCGAATGCTCGTCACAAACTTTAGTAGACGGCCGCACCCCCGATGCCGTCGACGAAGTGCACTGAGGAGGAACACCGCTGCCGCGAGTACCCGAACGGATGCTTTTAGCGACGGGGTTCTCCTACAGTCACTTGGTCGGGGCTATGGGGCGTGGCTGTCTATTAAGTTTACCCAGCGAGTATCCGCATAAGCTACGTAATTGCGACGGACTTCTGATCACTTCAAGATTCTGTGGCAACCGATCATCTGAGACTGAACAGCTAGATTTATAACATTCAAATTAGTTATCTCATAACTACTTGTGGATTCCAAATATTGTATCACATTCCAGATAAATAGACAATGTTATACTTTCTGATCGAATAATCAAACACCCAAATTTTCCCAAATAGTTCTCAACACTTGAAATTAGTTTAAAAACATCCATTACATGCCACAGCACCAATGGTCCAGCCGTAGAAGGGTCAAGTCAACGCCTCACATGTGGCACGCTGTACTACCCCAAACCATGCGGTTTAGAGGCAGTTCAAGACGGTCACATAATCGAGTTAAGGTTTGCGTTCTTCTAGAGGGTCCACCGCGTTACTTGCACGACTTAGAACGTTCTTAAACTACGGAAAAATCCAACGCTTGGAAATTTTCCGGCAGGGGAAAAAGTGAGTTATTGATATCCGTTCGAACTTTTTAACACGTTCTAAAAATTACCCGGACAAACTAAACGAAGTTATACTTTCCGTTCGAATCAACGAGCCCCCAATACAACCAAGAAAACTCAACACTTGAGTAGAATTTAAAATACCCAAATGCATCAGGAAGTACATAGGGACTTTACTGTGCAAAAAGTAAACAATGATTTCACTGTATGGCCGCGGAACCGCCGCGCGACTCATGCTCATGCCGCGGTTCCGCGGCGCCTTGGGCGAATTACATTGTCGTTTTTCACACAGTTCTATAGAATTCCCTGCTGATTTTTTAGAGTAGTTTTAATATGAAAAAATCAACTTTTTGAAAAGTTTCCAGAAACTAGGGTTTTACGAGTATTCGGAGTTCTATCAGACTTTAAACTTCGTCTAGACTTCGCCTAAAGCTCTAGCTTGGCTCTGATACCACTGTAGGGTTACTAGGCACTCTACTAAGGTTCTACAAGGCCTCAACCATGGCTGATTTAAAATTTAGATGTGCCGAACAACCCTTAACCAAGATCTTAAACTCGAGATTAGGCGAAACAAAGCATGTTAAACACTTTAACATCTAAGAGTTTGCGATTACAACCTTTGTAGTCTGGTCCTTCACTTCATAAGTCCGTGTTGAGGTCCCTACGCTGCGATCATCAAGTTCCGTACTCTCGAGAGGGTCCACGAAGAGAAAGATGCATGCTTGCTTCCGATCTTCGATAACAAAGATAATCTACCTTGAAGTTTTTTTAACACAAGCTCCCACTCACTAAATGAAGTGAACACCCTAATCTAAATTGCTAGGATAGATTAGGATGATGAAGTAGGAATTTAGCTCTATTTTATTTTCATAATCTCACCCATTTTCATCACAAGAGTCAAAGCTAGAAAGCTTTGGAAGAAAGAAGAAGAAGATGAACAATGAATAATCCTTTTGTGATGAATAATCAAAAGATCATAATGATTAATAATGCAATCATGGTTAACTATGACAAGGCTAACTCATGTAGAGATTTAACTAGGGCTAAGCGTTTGGGTTGGGTTAAATGAGTCACTACAAAATATCAACCATAATATCTTAACTCAAAACAAAATAAATCTTTCTAGAAGCATCAAGAAAGAACAAACCCAAATCAAACCCTAACCTTGTTTAATCTCCACTAAACATATTGCATTAGTAATCATATCATGTTACAATATTATATATCACATATATAATATATATTTGTAACAAAAGAAAATAATACTATTAACATATATCGCATATATATCAATGTATTATCCGGTGAGAAAATAAATCAATAAAGCGAGCCAATATTAGATAATATAATGCAATATATCATATATATTATTATACATTAAATTATCGAATCAACACTTGATCCGACAATCCGGTTATATAGAATATAACCGACTAATATATCATGTACCGATTCATCGAATCAATACTTGATCCGATGACCCGGCTCATATTAAAATAATGCGAGAATATAATACGGTATCTCATATCGCATTATCCTCAGTCCTGGACATATCACATATGTGCCCCTACTCCAGTTTGCCTGAGTCAAGAAATCTCTGTGTAGGACTCTAAAGAATCGTCAATACACCGGCAGTAGGTGATGATCATATCAAACACCCACAAGCTGCAAGCGGTCAGCTAAACGTAACAGCCACCCAGGTATTGAGCGATCAGAAGATCAACAAGCAAGCCTGTACATTCTCCTGTGAATCCAATCAGTAACACTCCCGCACAGTTCGGTCTCGTCGTCTGATATGTCGCATATCTCGCCTAGGGGTGGTAAACATCAGACCCCAATAGCTTGATAAGTCGTGTCGATATGAAGTCTATAACAGTTCGAGAAACTACTGGTAACACTTACCGGTAAATCTCAGCAACCCTGGCCAGGGATTTCCAGTTATAGCCAATCAAACACAGCACAACATCAACTCCCTATACCGGGAGAGACGAATACCCTCTTATCGCTCATTTCCTCCATGTGATTCGGGACTGTACCCAAAAGCCACCTTTTTGCATGCCCTCTTAGACGTGGTATGATGGAAATTAAAGCACAGTGGGAATCACACAAGACTCTATGACGATCTAGGGTCAACAGACTACTCTGTACCAGTGTCACCGGAGAACTGCCATCTGACGTGAGGTATAATACCATTTGGGAGTTCTCGGCGAGTCCGTCTAGTGTACCCAGTCTTTACTGAGCACCCGTACACTATCCTTGATGTCAAACACCGATGGATATGGGATCATCCATCGCCCATCATATGGGTCAAGATGCATATACGCTAGTCTACTCTGGTGTATCGATGCCCTGTCTCGATACACCCTCGACTAGGAACAGTTATAGGATGTACTCGTCGACTGCCGTCGCCCCACTAGTATGATCTCATCATAGTCCCAGTAGCCGAGTACATATCCTAAGGGCTTTATCAACATGTAACATAGAGACAATCAGAGTACATGTTAAGAAAAAGTACAACCAGATAGCATACTATCATGTCGAGCAAGAAAGTCCTCCCTATATATGTCTAAGCATCCATTACAATATACATCACATGTACAGTAATAGCCTCTAGGGCATATATATGACTAACATTCCTATATCAAGAGTTGATCGGTTCAAGAACGTTATCTAATGGCATATGTGTTCTAAATCAAACCACGGTTCTTAACATATAGAACACACACAAGAGGAAGAGTTCAGAAATGAACGAATCCCTCTTGAGGCATTGTAGACTAGGTTATATCAATGCGACCCAACTATCTATGTTACATGAAGATGCATGTTTTAATCAGTTTGAATTTACATCTTGTAAAACTTGCCAGTTGTGTCACAAAGATAAGATGACCACATCTCCGTTTACTGGAAACAGAGAAAGAGTTAGTGAACTCTTAGGATTGATACATGATGATGTATGTAGGTCCCCTATCTACACATGCCAGGACTGGTTCTTTGTACTTCATTACATTCACCGATAATCTCTCAAGATTCGCACATGTGTTCCTGTTGAAACACAAGTCTGAACCTTTTGAGAAATTCAATGAATATAAGTCCAAAGTCAAGAACCAAACGGGTATAAGTATTATTACCTACAATGTGATCGGGGAAGAGAATACTTGAGCATGGAGACCCTGGACTATTCAAAAAGAGAATGAGATTCTCTCTCAGCATTACTGTCACGACCCGAAAGAGCACGTGACTGGCCCTTGAACCATAAGAGGTCTATAGGACCCCATCTGATCCAAGTAAACCAAAAGCCCAGAAATCTAAAACCATTTAAAGAGTAAATAAGGAAAACTGGTTTTAAGAAGTAAAGAAATCGTGTTCGAAAATCCAAGTTTTTAAATAACTAAGCCGAATATGTATTTTTAAAACGTGTAACCTTTCCTGAAAATTTCGGCAGAGTTTCCTTTGTAAAAATTGGCCCCGAACGGGGTACAACAAGAATAATATGTGTGAAATGATAAAAGGCATCCCCAAGCGGGAGCTAGCTCTTCGTCAATCGACGGTCACAACCACGCAAGCAATAATAATATACAACGCCAAAGGGCGAGGATCAAAACCCAAGAAGAACTCAAAATAGCCAGAAAACCGTAATACTACAAGCGCGACTCTAAGGTCGAAATAATACAACACTGTTTACTAAGTCTGAAACAATATACAAGTTTTGGTTGATGGAATTCTAGATACAATGAATAATACATGAACAATGGCGGTTCTGATACAAAAGAACCCACCTACCCAAGCAAGTCACCCATAAGGAAGCAGTGTGCCAGAAATGCCGCTATGGAATCTATACGGCAAAAGCTGCAAGAACTGTGGCACAACGGGGGTGAGTTGCCAACTCGTGAATAGAAAAATATCTACAAGTAGAGATCGAATGCATGACCCATCCTAGGTCAATACGATCAGATATAAATAAACCTCAATATGAATAAAGCTGAAGCATACTAAACTGGCAATGTAATCTTTATACATGAGTGTAGTGCCAAGTGCTCGTGCTAGTGCCTCAGGTAATAGCATATCATGAATGTGAGGTATGATCAATATAATCAAATCTGCATATACGTGGATCCCGTCCACTCGTCACCCAATGACAAAAACCATCATGCATGCAAATATCATCAGCATATGCATGGAAATATGAGGATATAAACCACCTGTGTCCCTCGCGACACGTCAAAATCATGGAACCGGAGTGCCCAGCATCGGCACTCGAAAACATCATGAAAACTGTGCCCAGCATCGGCACGTAAATCCTCATATATCGGGCTCCGTCAGTCCGGATCGGCCCACGGGCTCTGTCTGCGGTATCGGCCCTCGGCCCCGGCAGTACGCCCATATCCATCTATCGACTCTGGTCGGTATCCTCCGGATAACCGCCAGGTCCAACCAATCACCGGTAGGTATTCGCCACCCTGCCAGGCTCATCGTCTACTCCACAAAAAACATTTCTTGCCTCGGGGAACCATACCGGGTCCACCATGTACCCGCAATCGGCCTCATCCGCCTCCTCGAATCGGGTTTCACATGTCGCTCTCAGCACCGAGAAAACACATGGTGGACGCACTGATATATCGTATCAAGGGTAACCGGGTTTTAAAACAATTCCATATTCTCTTTTTGAAACACCCACGGTTCCCAAAAACCAGAAATATCACGGAAATAACATATCTCAATGCGTATAATCAGAAAGCATGACGTATGCGACATGTAAAGAAATGTAAGCAACATACACTGAATGCAACAGTACTACAGTGTAGTGACATGGCAATTATCGATGATGAAGTGTGTGAGCCGGCAACCAAGTGTACATGGAACATACGCATCATCGATAATTGTGCTGGTGTCCTAGCAGCATGACTGAAATATATCAACAATATAAGCGATGCAATGCAAACAGCATGAACATGCGGAATCGAATAATCAACGCAACAGTAGAGAACCTGCCTCAATAAATATATCATGCAGCCTTGCCTTTTGAAATAAGACGAATCAGGGCTTTTGGTAAAATAAGGGCTACGGTGTTTTAAGAAAAGATGCGTCATTTGAAAATATCCGTATAGACCCCTTTTTTCCTATCTTTAAAATATCCCCGATTCGTTAGTTTTGGAATAGGTATGACTCGGGTCAATCTAATGTCTACTAAGTAATCTAGACAGGAGGGGTATGAAGCCACCTACATCTGAGTCGACATGCACATATATATACAATAGTCGGTGATCTCGCCTCAATAGTATCACGTATGATATGGTATGTCATATAACATCCTCGAGTCATGAGTGCGGATCTAACATTAATGTAAAGCTCGTACGGTAAATCGTCGTACGGCATCCCAATAGATGGGTACGGGTCAATATCACATTCATCTCACCACATATCAGGTATCACTACCATCATATCACACAATCTAGGGTACAAATATAAGTCTAGTACCATCGACACCATCTATATAAGAATGGATGCGGGGTAAAACACATGCCCAAAGGCCCGCTAAAACTATCATGTCGCACCTCAAATACGAACTCGTTCATATCGCCGAATCTCACGACCTCAAGTCAAACTCATCAACTCATCTCAATCCCGTATATGAACACATAGTCCCATACCCATGTGTAGATATACACCTCCAAATACGCACAGATAAATGAAAGAATGCATGCAAGTATATGTGTATGTGTATGTGTGCAACCCCTACTCTAGGGTTTCGCACTATACTAAACCAATACATTCTTATCACCAATAATACCATTATTACCATCAATAATCCTAACAACACATAATAAATATATGTGTGTATACGTATTCGTATACATCACCACGGACTGCGGGGGTGCTATACGCCATCCACCCGACTTCTCCCCGTAGATATAAATCTACTCACCTTGCTTCTCATGTGCCAATGCCGATATCGCTATCTTCATCTTCTTTGCCTCAACATCACGTGGGGTACTTACAAGGATATTACAAATGCTAAAGCACATGAAAATCACATCGGAAACCAAAACGGCACACGCTACGCCTATAGGTAAAAACCTATAACCTCGCATGCAAACACGATCAATATCCACTTGTCGTTGACGTCCAAACGCCACCCGACAGGAACGAAACACCAAATACCAAAATCCATGCTAAAACAAGTCGTAAACCATGCACCAACATAGGAAAATCATCCCAGATTTTACCCTAGATGGAATCAGTCAAAACTAGACATACCCAGGGTCAAGACTAGATGAATTAGGGCCATGCACAAAAATCGACACAAATCCCTCCTGCTCTGGCCGCAATTTGCTGCCAGAAGGAATAAATTGGTGGCCTCACTTTGGAGTTGGGGGCTAGGGTTTGGTGTGGTGGTTCCATGGTGCCTGCACATCTCACTGTCAACTCAGTTTTATTTTTGGGGTCTCGGGGTAATAGCAGATTACACAAAACACTCCCAGATTTACAGTTTTCCACGATATCGATTCCGTAATTCCGTATTCTGGTTTCAATTTCAGGTTTGGGTCTAAACTAACATCACACCAGGGTTTCTAAGGTCACCACCGTCCTCAAATTCATCTTTGATTTCAGTTTTACCCTAAACCCTAACTTGAATTCTCCAAAGTCCACAAAACGACACAATATCGATATGAAACTAGAATTGATGCATAAGGAAATTGAAATACTACATGAGGGTGCAGAAATTACCTCCTTTGGCAACTCAAGAAAATTCTTGAGTTGCTCAAAATTCTCCAAATCCAATCTTGCTAGGTTCAATGTGTAGCTAGTGAGCTCGGGAACAGTTTTTGTGAAGTGGGAATAGGGTTTTGGGGTTGGTTTTATGGTGGATCTAGGGTTTGAAGAGGGAGGAGGAGAGGGAAAGGGCAGGAGCAGCAGCAGCTCATGGAGGGGGAGAGAGAAATGAGATGGGGAAATGATGGAGGAAAGGGTCAAAAGTCAAAAGCAACCTACTCTCTCTCTCTCTCATCATCATTTACCTTTTTCCTTTTCTTTTCTTTTCTTTCTCACTCCAATAGTGAACCCAAAAGAACAACCATGGCAAAAGAAATGTAACACAAGTCTAACAAGTGTGGAAAATGATATGTGCACATTTTTGCACAAAAAAGCTAAAAATCCAATTAGCGATTTTTAATCGCGATTAGCACTATATTAGCATATAACTAATCTTAAAAACTTTAAAATGGTATAATTCCATAAAATACCCTATTTTTAGAATTTTCCATAATTTTCCAAAATTTTTCTCTATTTATTTGTATTTAATTATACCGGAATATTAAAATATTCATTAAAATAATATTAAATTATAAAAATTCCCGAAAATAATATTTTATTATTTTGGAAACGTTACAATCTACCCCCCTTAAAGAAATTCGGTCCGCGAATTTAAATTTAAACCCCCAAATACTAAAATATTTCTATACAAATCCCAAGTCATCGGGGCTCCGAAATCAGCAATACATAAAACGTATCCTAGCGCAATGCATGCGCATGAGTACTGAGCAGATAACTCAAAAGAGAAACTCCATCAAGCATCCCGCAATCATCGGAATCATGGTAAAGACACAAATGTCAAATCCAATACAAAACCAATATGACATAGATCAGAACTATACATGTGGACATCCAATCTATACATGTGAATAGCTGATGTAAATGCATGCCAAATCTTTTTAAGTCGCTGTGCGATGCGCGTAACACTGCATGGTGGGGGACCTTTTTCATAAGAAAATAACTATATACGTATATATATATATCGTTCGTTTAATAGGTACGTTCCGCTATTTTGAAAACAATTTAGAAGGGTTTCCTTGTTTTTAAATGTTTCGTGTCATATCGGACACGTAGGTTTATATATATCGAGACCATAGCTCGCTCTTTGGAAATCCCTTTGAACTATCAATGCATGCAAAATATATCCAGGTACTGTCCTCTGACTAGTCCTGCTCAGTATGAAAACAAATATCCAATATCATAAAAATGTACTTCTCCAAAAGGAATAAATCCTAAAAATGCACATAACACCACCCTGTGCGTCTGGTGCGCACGGAAATCAAAATCATATTTGTGCCATACAGGTGCACAAAACAACATCTAGGTGCAACGGGTGTGCACGAAGCATCTGTCATAGGCAACGTGTGTGCCTGACAGCCAAAATCCGGTGCATCTGACATGCACGAAGAATCTCGATTTAGTGCATCGGGTGTGCACAAAAATCGTATCTCAAAACATACGCCCAACATGCGCGAAAATCCAAATCGGTGCATACATCGTGCAAGAATGAAATCTAAACCCTGCGCACTCAACATGCACGGAATCACAAAATCCAATAGCAAACGTCGAACATGCGTAAGTCCAATCGAAAGCACGGAGTGCAAAAATCATAAATATCAGGGTCAAGTCGACGATATAAAATGCGGCTCAATCAAAATTAGGTGTACCGCGATGGGAAAGCTCACAACCGTGTGCATCAGCGTGCACGACTCAAATCAAAATACTAAAAGTACATGAAAACTACGCTGGAAGCGTAGATCAAATCACCAGCATAAAATAGGCAGGAAATCATAAGCAATACCTCAAGAATAATAACTCTGCACAAAATATGAATACCCAGTAAGTGCAACCATGGTGCAAGAAAACAAATACCATGAATTCAGTCATCAAGACTAAATCATGCAGACAGAACGCCCAAAATACCGAAATCCAAGATGACGGATACGTGATAATCAAATCATAAAATCACAAATCATAAATCATAAATACCGTTGTCGGTATATCGTCCTTCGAGGTCGAGAAGGTACTGGAACATCCGATGCTAGCGGTGCAAGATATCTACTTGCCTCTTGCTCACGGCTGGCGTCCTCTGCCTCTGGTTCCTGATCTTTCCTGTAGATTACCAATCCAGCAATCCATCGGCTCATCGGCCCGGTCAGGTGTGCTGACAGGAACGATCCCGTTCTGGCACTTTTCAAGTCATCACTCGGTCAATCCTCACGACCGCTCGTAAAGCAGCACATCTTTGGCGCCGACCTCGGGTCCTCTGAATGCACATCACGCATTTGCTCCTGGTGCAAATCTTCTTGCAGCAGTGTACTGGAAGGAATCCCTGCTCAAGGTCTCTTCTGATTTTGCCTAGGCCAAACTGTACAGGGCTGGTACTCTGGCATAATCTTTTCTCGCTCTCTGGACGTCTGCGCCCTTAGTACAACACCTCCTCGAAAGCTGGTCGCATACATGTGCCTCTGTATGCATATCCGACCTTTAATCTGAACGGGGTGTAGCACCAGCTCGTCTGCATCTCGCACGAACTTCTTGTCCCGCTTGTCTGTATCATCGACCATTTGACGTCGGGTCTTTATCTGCGTACTGCAATGTCCTCGGCTACGGTCCCTCCGAAGTCTCTCACACGGACTTGAAATCACGAACTCGGTATCTTCGTCGCTCAGTAGGAGATATCTAGCCGAACACGTCCTCAGCGTGCATATCACATCTCTGATGTCGGCGGAGTGGAACGTCATCTCGTTGAAATCTCATGCGAACTCTTTACTCCACTCTGCTTCAATATCGACTGATTCGGACTCATCTCACCGTGGCTACACAGACTGCGCTCCAACGGCTATGCTCATATCTGGAGTCTCCCAAGCAGTGTCCCATCACAATATCCGAAAGATGTCGAACCATCCGATCGACTCGTCAGAACCTCACAATCCCCTAAGAGCTCAACATCTCGGGTACAGTTTAATAGTATCGAGTACATACTACAGCATCGGTGGTCCAGCCGTAGAAGGGCAAACCCAAGCCTCACAAATGGCGCCGCGGAACTGCCGCAAACCCTAAGGTTCGAAGGCTTTCACACGGTCATTATGTCGAGTTAGGGTTTCATTCTTCTAGAGGGTCCATAGAATCGCTTGCATGTCTTTCCGAATACTTTAAACTTGGAAAATGGGTTCCTGACATTCGATCGTCTCAATCGACTCCCAACGAAATCTGCGTGAAGTCGCCTCTAGCTGGAATCAATCTATCTGATGACCTCGCATCGGGGTAAGCGAACGAACCACATGTCCTACTCATTAATCCTCGGTGACTAGCGACTCACTATCATATCTCCAAGAACATGCTCATGCTGCAGTAGCTCCAATCATCTGGGCGATATCTCATTATTAGCAGCAACGACTGGCTCATTCGTTTATACGCTAAACAGCGCCTCAATCACCCTGGATAAACGATAATACCAACGGTCATCACATCCTGGTTGGCCTCTATCAGTGGCTCAATTCTCGGGTGCCGATCAGCACATTCGGAAATCTAGTAAAAGCGATCAATCCAATGCTCATGTCGCGAAAACACAATAAGAGGACTCCTCAATATGCAATCGTATGTCTCGGGAATCACGCCCTGGTCAGTCCTCGTCCACGACGAGCTCATGCTGACGCAACTCAAGCCGTAGCTCACTCTGCCCGTGCAATCGCGGCAGCAAAACCATAACCAGAATCGATGAGGATAAATCATAGGAAGGAATATAATACGGTGCAAGGAAATGTACAACCTAAGGTTTCTTAAGCGGAGTGGCGTGTCGTAAGTATGCCGCGGAACATACCCACGGTACTTCACTCTACTTTAGTCACCTATTCCATCAACCAAGGGTCATCCTACACGGTGAAAGTTCGGGTCTAATACCCCCTCGACTAAGTCTAAGTTCCGTAAGGTCAAGCCTAAGTTCCGTATAAAGATAACGCCCTAGGCTCCACATAGTCAAACTTAGACTCGAACCAAGGTCAACCTAGCGCTCTGATACCAACTTTGTCACGACCCGAAAGAGCACTTGATTGGCCCTTGAACCATATGAAGTCTATAGGACCCCATCTGATCCAAGTAAACCAAAATCCCAGAAATCTAAAACCATTTAAAGAGTAAATAAGGAAAACAGGTTTTAAGAAGTAAAGAAATCGTGTTCGAAAATCCAAGTTTTTAAATAACTAAGCCGAATATGTATTTTTAAAACGTGTAACCTTTCCTGAAAATTTCGGCAGAGTTTCCTTTGTAAAAATTGGCCCCGAACAGGGTACAACAAGAATAATATGTGTGAAATGATAAAAGGCATCCCCAAGTGGGAGCTAGCTCTTCTTCAATCGACGGTCACAACCACGCAAGCAATAATAATATACAACGCCAAAGGGCGAGGATCAAAACCCAAGAAGAACTCAAAACAGCGAGAAAACCGTAATACTACAAGCGCGACTCTAAGGTCGAAATAATACAACACTGTTTACTAAGTCTGAAACAATATACAAGTTTTGGTTGATGGAATTCTAGATACAATGAATAATACATGAACAATGGCGGTTCTGATACAAAAGAACCCACCTACCCAAGCAAATCACCCATAAGGAAGCAGTGTGCCAGACATGCCGCTATGGAATCTGTACGGCAAAACCTGCAAGAACTGTGGCACAACGGGGGTGAGTTGCCAACTCGTGAATAGAAAAATATCTACAAGTAGAGATCGAATGCATGACACATCCTAGGTCAATACGATCAGATATAAATAAACCTCAATATGAATAAAGCTGAAGCATGCTAAACTGGCAATGTAATCTCTATACATGAGTGTAGTGCCAAGTGCTCGTGCTAGTGCCTCAGGTAATAGCATATCATGAATGTGAGGTATGATCAATATAATCAAATCTGCATATACGTGGATCCCGTCCACTCGTCACCCAATGACAAAAACCATCATGCATGCAAATATCATCAGCATATGCATGGAAATATGAGGATATAAACCACCTGTGTCCCTCGCGACACGTCAAAATCATGGAACCGGAGTGCCCAGCATCGGCACTCGAAAACATCATGAAAACTGTGCCCAGCATCGGCACGTAAATCCTCATATATCGGGCTCTATCAGTCCGGATCGGCCCACGGGCTCTGTCTACGGTATCGGCCCTCGACCCCGGCAGTACGCCCATATCCATCTATCGACTCTGGTCGGTATCCTCCGGATAACCGCCAGGTCCAACCAATCACCGGTAGGTACTCGCCACCCTGCCAGGCTCATCGTCTACTCCACGAAAAACATTTCTTGCCCCGGGGAACCATACCGGGTCCACCATGTACCCGCAATCGGCCTCATCCGCCTCCTCGAATCGGGTTTCACATGTCGCTCTCAGCACCGAGAAAACACATGGTGGACGCACTGAAATATCGTATCAAGGGTAACCGGGTTTTAAAACAATTCCATATTCTCTTTTTGAAACACCCACGGTTCCCAAAAACCAGAAATATCACGGAAATAACATATCTCAATGCGTATAATCAGAAAGCATGACGTATGCGACATGTAAAGAAATGTAAGCAACATACACTGAATGCAACAGTACTACAGTGTAGTGACATGGCAATTCTCGATGATGAAGTGTGTGAGCCGGCAACCAAGTGTACGTGGAACATACGCATCATCGATAATTGTGCTGGTGTCCTAGCAGCATGACTGAAATATATCAACAATATAAGCGATGCAATGCAAACAGCATGAACATGCGGAATCGAATAATCAACGCAACAGTAGAGAACCTGCCTCAATAAATATATCATGCAGCCTTGCCTTTTGAAATAAGAAGAATCAGGACTTTTGGTAAAATAAGGGCTACGGTGTTTTAAGAAAAGATGCGTCATTTGAAAATATCCGTATAAACCCCTTTTTGCCTATCTTTAAAATACCCCCGATTCGTTAGTTTTGGAATAGGTATGACTCGGGTCAATCTAATGTCTACTAAGTAATCTAGACAGGAGGGGTATGAAGCCACCTACATCTGAGTCGACATGCACATATATATACAATAGTCGGTGATCTCGCTTCAATAGTATCACGTATGATACGGTATGTCATATAACATCCTCGAGTCATGAGTGCGGATCTAACATCAATGTAAAGCTCGTACGGTAAATCGTCGTACGGCATCCCAATAGATGGGTACGGGTCAATATCACATTCATCTCACCACATATCAGATATCACTACCATCATATCACACAATCTAGGGTACAAATCTAAGTCTAGTACCATCGACACCATCTATATAAGAATGGATGCGGGGTAAAACACATGCCCAAAGGCCCGCTAAAACTATCATGTCGCACCTCAAATACGAACTCGTTCATATCGCCGAATCTCACGACCTCAAGTCAAACTCATCAACTCATCTCAATCCCGTATATGAACACATAGTCCCATACCCATGTGTAGATATAAACCTCCAAATACGCACAGATAAATGAAAGAATGCATGCAAGTATATGTGTATGTGTATGTGTGCAACCCCTACTCTAGGGTTTCGCACTACACTAAACCAATACATTCTTATCACCAATAATACCATTATTACCATCAATAATCCTAACAACACATAATAAATATATGTGTGTATACGTATTCGTATACATCACCACGGACTGCGGGGGTGCTATACGCTATCCACCCGACTTCTCCCCGTAGATATAAATCTACTCACCTTGCTTCTCATGTGCCAATGCCGATATCGCTATCTTCATCTTCTTTGCCTCAACATCACGTGGGGTACCTACAAGCATATTACAAATGGTAAAGCACATGAAAATCACATCGGAAACCAAAACGGCACACGCTACGCCTATAGGTAAAAACCTATAACCTCGCATGCAAACACGATCAATATCCACTTGTCGTTGACGTCCAAACGCCACCCGACAGGAACGAAACACCAAATACCAAAATCTATGCTAAAACAAGTCGTAAACCATGCACCAACATAGGAAAATCATCCCAGATTTTACCCTAGATGGAATCAGTCAAAACTAGACATACCCAGGGTCAAGACTAGAGGAATTAGGGCCATGCACAAAAATCGACACAAATCCCTCCTGCTCTGGCCGCAATTTGCAGCCAGAAGGAATAAATTGGCGGCCTCACTTTGGAGTTGGGGGCTAGGGTTTGGTGTGGTGGTTCCATGGTGCCTGCACATCTCAATGTCAACTCAGTTTTATTTTTGGAGTCTCGGGGTGATAGCAGGTTACACAAAACACTCCCAGATTTACAGTTTTCCCTGATATCGATTCCGTAATTCCGTATTCTGGTTTTAATTTCAGGTTTGGGTCTAAAATAACATCACACCAGGGTTTCTAAGGTCACCACCATCCTCAAATTCATCTTTGATTTCAGTTTTACCCTAAACCCTAACTTGAATTCTCCAAAGTCCACAAAACGACATAATATCGATATGAAACTAGAATTGATGCACAAGGAAATTGAAATACTACATGAGGGTGCAGAAATTACCTCCTTTGGCAACTCAAGAAAATTCTTGAGTTGCTCAAAGTTCTCCAAATCCAATCTTGCTAGGTTCAATGTGTAGCTAGTGAGCTCGGGAACACTTTTTGTGAAGTGGAAACAGGGTTTTGGGGTTGGTTTTATGGTGGATCTAGGGTATGAAGAGGGAGGAGGAGAGGGAAAGGGCAGGAGCAGCAGCAGCTCATGGAGGGGGAGAGAGAAATGAGATGGGGAAATGATGGAGGAAAGGGTCAAAAGTCAAAAGCAACCTACTCTCTCTCTCTCATCATCATTTACCTTTTTCCTTTTCTTTTCTTTTCCTTCTCACTCCAATAGTGAACCCAAAAGAACAACCATGGCAAAAGAATGTAACACAAGTCTAACAAGTGTGGAAAATGATATGTGCACATTTTTGCATAAAAAAGCTAAAAATCCAATTAGCGATTTTTAATCGCGATTAGCACTATATTAGCATATAACTAATCTTAAAAACTTTAAAATGGCATAATTCCATAAAATACCCTATTTTTAGAATTTTCCATAATTTTCCAAAATTTTTCTCCATTTATTTGTATTTAATTATACCGGAATATTAAAATATTCATTAAAATAATATTAAATTATAAAAATTCCCGAAAATAATATTTTATTATTTTGGAAACGTTACAATTACTCCACCGTATATACCACAGCACGTCAGTGCATCAGGACGGAGTAATCACACCCTATTTGATAAGGTGCGCTCTATGATGAGTACTGCTGAGTTGCCTATTTCCTTTTGGGGTTATACACTTGAGGAAGCTGCATACCTATTGAATTGGGTTCCAACAAAATCTGTGCCTACCATTCCATATATCATATGGTGTGGGAAGAGCCCTTGTCTTAAGCAAGTTAAGATTTGGGGTTGTCCTTCCTATGTCAAAAGCAAAATCCGGATAATCTTGAGGCTAGGTCAGTTATGTGGAAGTTTGTTGGATATCCCGAGCATTCGCAAGGGAATATCTTCTATCGCACCGAGGAACAAAAGGTGTTTTATTTCTCGGCACGACCACCATTTTAGAAAAGGAATTTATTTTGGAATAAATTTTTGGTCATGAGGTTGAACTGGAATAAGTTCTATCTATAAAAACTAAAGCTGATGATTTGGTAGAACCGGAGGATTCAATAGTTCTCGACGAACATCAGCCTCTCCGCCGATCTGGTAGGGTTCCTCATCTTCCTGAGAGATACTTCGGTTTTCTCAATGACAGTGGGAGCGGGGATTGCATCATCAATGATGATGACCCAACTAGTTTTGAGCAGGCCATCAGGAGTGGGGACTCTGTGAGAATGGCTGGATGCTATGAGATCTGAGATGGAATCCATATACACCAACAAAGTATGGACTTTGGTTGCTTTATCTGAAGGGTTAAATCCCCATCAGGAGAAAGTATATCTTGCGAAGATTACTTGGTGTAGAAGGAAAAGTTGAGACTATCAAAACTAGACTTGTTGCAAATGTTTCTCGTCAACTACCAGGTTTGGATTATGACGAAACCTTTTCTCCAGAACCTATGCTTAAGTCCATCCGGATCCTACATGCTATTGCTGCATACCATGACTACGGTATCTAGCGGTTGGGTATCATGACTGCTTTTCTAAATAGTGATTTAGAATAGTGCGTCTATAAGTACACAGCCAGAGGGCTTCGTAGATAGTAGGAGCAGTGGAAACGTGTGCAAGTTGCTTTATGTATTAAAGCAGGCATTGCGGAGTTGGAACATTTGTTTTGATGTAGTAGTCAAAGAGTTTGACTTCATCAAAATGGTAGATGAACCTTGTATATACAAAAAGGTTGTAGAGAGTATGGTGGTCTTCTTCGTATTGTACGTGGATAATATACTCTTGATAGGAAAGGAGTTTCCTATGCTACACTCGGTCAATCTCCTCTTATCATAAGGATTCTCCATGTAGGATCAATGTGATACCTCTAAAATCCTGGGTTTTAGATCTATGATGATAGATCTGAATGGATGTTAAGATTCTCACTAGGGGTAGTGAGATGGTATCAATAGATCCTGGGGAGAATAACTGGATAGCTGTGAAGATTATTCTCAAGTAGTTGAGAAGTACTAAAGAAGTGATCTTGGTGTTTGGTAATTGTGTACTCCTTATGGAGACCTTTACCAATTCGGGCTTCCAGTGTGATAATGTCGACTGTTAGACAGTCGTGGGTATTGTCTTTACCCTCAGTAGAGGGACGGTATGTTGGAAGAGTTCCAAGCTAGATACCATGGCAAACTTAACGATAAAGGCTGGATACATCGCTACCAACGATGCTACCAAAGAGGCAGTCTAGGTGTATATTTGTTCATGAGATGACCTTCGTTCCTACCATTATGTGACAGTAGAGTTGTGGCTTAGACTTAGGAACCCCCGTCCCATTAGTGATCCAAACATATTCTTAGGCAGTATCACCTGATCATGGAGATGGTTGATCTCCGGGAGATCGAGGCTAGGAGAGTAGACTCAGAGGTTAACACGGCGAATCCACTCACAAAGGCCTTTCCCTAGAGAGAATTCTATAGGACGTTGAGTATGAGATACTGCAACAAATGGCCTTAGTGCAAGTGGGAGATTGTTAGTTATATGTATGCCCTAGAGGCCATTGCTGTACATGTGATGTATATTGTAGTGGATGCTTGGACATATATATAGGAAGGACTTTCTTGCTCGACATGATAGTATGCTATCTGGTTGCACTTTTTCTTAACATTTACACTTATTGTATCTCTATTACATGTTGATAAAGCCCTTAGGATGAGTACTAGACTACCAGGATTATGAAGCGGATCATACTAGTGCGGCAAGGGTAGTCGGTAAGTACATCCTTCAAATGTTCCTAGTCGTGGGAGTTTCAAGACAGGGCATCGATATTCCAGAGTAGACTAGCGTATACGCTTCTTGACCCATATGATGGGCGATGTACGATCCCATATCCACTGGTGTTTAACATCAGAGAAGGTATACGGGTGCTCAGTGGAGACTGGGTACACTGAACTGTCATGACCCGGAATGGCACGTGACTGGCACTTGAATCATATGAAGTCTATAAGACCCCATCTAATTGAAGTAAGCCAAAATCCCAAAAATCTAAACCATTTAAAAGAAGAAGTGAAGGAAAACTTGTTTTTAAAGTATGTGGTTTTAATGAAAAGTGGCATTTAACATTTTAAAGCAACATCATATTTTTCCGAAAATTTCGGCAGAGTCTCCTTTGTAAATACTGGCCCCAAACGGGTACAAACATGAATAATATCCATAATGAATAAAGGCATCCCCAAGCGGGAGCTAACTCTTCGCCAATTGGCGGACACAACCACGCAAGCAATATAATTTACAACGCCGAAGGGCGAGGATCAAAACTCAGAAGAAAACCAATAACCACTAGAAAACCATAATAACACAAGCGTGACTATAAGGTCGAAAGAATACACTAGTCTTCTAAGTCTATAAATATACAAGTCTGGTTGATGGAGTTTTATTAGATACAACTGAATATAAACAAGGTACAATGGTGGTCACGATGCAAGTGAACCCACCTACCAAAGCAATCACCCGGAAGGAAGCAGTGTGCCGGCAAAGCCGCCAAGGAATCCTGTACGGTAAAACATGCAAGAAACTGTGGCACAACGGGGGTGGGTTGCCAACTCGTGAGTAGAAAACATTACTGAGAAGAAATCGCATGTATGACTCTATCCAAGGTCATACCATAATATATCCTCAATATAAAACCTAAAGCATCTAAATAAAGGCAAGGTAAACATCTATACATAAGTGTGGTACCAAGTGCTCGTGTCAGTACCTCGGGTAGCAACATAATACATATATGATGTATGAATGCATTAAAATGAAAATAGTATACATTATGAATGAGCAAACTGTTTTCTTAATTTAGTGAGATTTCTGTATAAAAATCGAAGTATCATCAATGAAATCATCAGAGAATCAGTGTCAAGCATCGACACAAAATATATATCCTAATATCTCAATATCTCAGGCTCCGGCAATCCGGACGGGCCCGCATAATCAAATCTCAATATCTAGGTCTCCGGCAATCCGGACTGGCCCATATCCTCAAATCTTAAGACCACGTCAGTATCCTCCGGATATCCGGCGCATCACAATAATTGGCCGGTAGTGCTCCCCTGCCGGGCTCAACGCCATCATCTGCAACCATCTTGCCCCGGGGTACCGCACTGGGTCCACCATGCACCCACAGACGGTTCCTCCTCCTCCTCGAATCAGGTGTATGATATCGCTCAAGAGCTGAGAAAACTCATGGTGGACATATCTCACATCATAACATGAGAAAACCGCAATTTCTATCTTTGAAAATGATAATGAGTTTATAAAATCCTTGTGGTTTCTCCAAATCCATAAATCTCATGGAAAAACAGAATCTCATAATCAAAAGTCAATAAACAGTGAATACCATAATATTGCATGACAAATGAACATATGAATGCATCGAATATTAAGCAAAGAATGCAATGATTAAACTAGCATATAAAGCAAACGCACTAGTACTATGTCGAAACTATCAGCTAGCAATTTATACTAATGAAATAGTGTTTTCTAATGTGTACATGACATGGCAATTACCGATGATGTTGTGTGTAAGCCGGCAAGCAGGTGTACGTGGAGCATACGCATCATTGGTAATGGTGTTGGTGTCCCGACAGCATGATTTTATAATAACTACGAAAACACATTTAAGCATGCAATGCGATGCGAATAGTAAGAACATACGGAAAATGAATAGTAAACGCAACAATAAGGAATGTACAATTTATATATATGAGTCATACAGTTTTGACATTTGAAATAACACGAATCGTAGTGTTTAGAAAATAGGGGCTACGTTGTTTTTAAGAAAATGTATGTCCTTTGAAATATCCGTAGTATCTCTTGGACTGTCTTTAAAATACTCACGATTCGTTAGTTTGGGAAATAAGTATGACTCGAACCCAGTCTAACTTCTACTATGTAAACTACATGACTAAACTAACAGACTAGTCGAAGGGGTAAGGAAAACCACCTAAGTCTGAGTCGATATATATATATATATATATATATATATATAATAGTCGGTGATCACGCCTCAATAGTTTCACGTACGATACAATATATAATATGGCATCCTCGAGTCAAGAGTGCGGATCTATAATCATAATCATATCTCGTACGGTAAATCCATCGTACGGAATCCCAAATCTGGGTATGGGTCGAATATCTTATTTATCTCATTATTCATCTGGTATTCATATCATCATATCCTGAATTAAGGGTACTGATCTAAAATCTAGTACATTCCAATACAATCAACATATATATATACGTGTGTATGAAAACACATCTCCTAAAAACCCGCTATAATATCACGTCGTATCTCATAATACGAACCAAGTCACATCACCGATCTCGTGGCATCATGCCCAATCACATCGACTCATCTCCAAGTACCATATACTATCCTCATCATCCATGTATATGTATACATATACATACATACATACATACATACATATATACATCCCCATATACGCACTAGTAAATCAAATATATGCGTGTGTGTGCATGTGTGCAAACCTTTACTCTAAGGTTTCGCGACTAAGAAGCTAAACTAAGTTACTTCTAATTACACTAAAACTAACCCATGAACACCTAAAACCTATCTTCATAATTATTAGTCTCACAATACACACACACACACACACACACACACACAGATATATATATATTCGTATTCGTATACTATACTACGAAACTGCGGGGGTGCTATATGCCATCCACTCGACTTCCCTCGTAGATATATATCTACTCACCTGATCCTTACTTGCCAAAGTCAATGTCGCCACACTCTTGCTTGTCGCCCCGAAGTTCATGCGGAGGTACCTACATATCATAACATATCGTACCGCATTAACATCCAATTCAAAACCAAAACGACACACGAATCGTACATTGGTTAAAACCTATGGTCTACGTATGCATGAAAGGCCCAACAAATCCTCAATGTCGATGTACAAACGTCAAACCATTGAGTTAAAACCCAAATACCAAAACTCAAGCTAAAAAGAAGTCGCAAAACAAAGCAGTAGCCCAAGAAAACACCTCCAGGTTTTACCCTAGGTTTAATTAGCCAATTTTGCACATATGGAGGGTCTAGTTTACTGAAGATAAAGCCATGGACCAAACACGAATCCCAACACCCCTACCCTGGCCGTAATTTGCGGCCAGAAGGAATAAATTTGCAGCCATGGATAGGAGTTAGGGTCTCAGGGCTCTAGGGTAGCTTCTAGGTTGCATGCACGACTCACTGTGATTGCTAAATAATTTTCAAGGCCTCCGGGTGAGAGCAAATCACAAAACTACACCAAAATTCCTACACAAATCCGACGTCGGGGATTTCTAAGTTCATGACTTGGGATCTTAGTCTCTGATTTAGTCCAAGTTTTAACACAAAAAAGGGGGTTTGTAGTCACTAACACACTCACATGCATCATCACAAGTCAAGAATTCCACAAAACCTCATCTAGGAATTTTCTAAGTTCACTAAACCTCACTAAACAAACTCTATACATGTATGGATGCTTAAGTGAATGAAATACAATACTAAGTGTGAAGGAATTACCTCATTTGGAAAATCAAAAAGTTTTCTTGAGTTGCCCCAAGTGCTCAAAATCCTAGCTTTCTTGGTCCAAAATGCTTGTAGTGAGATTGTGCACATTTTTAGTGAAGGGAAGATGATGTTTTGATGTGGGATTGAGGATGTTTGTGAGGGTTTAGAGGAGGTGGGAGAAGAGGGCAGCCATAGAGATGAGGAGAAGGAAAAATGATGAAGAGGAATGGAGGAAGACAAATGGGAGCTTTGGTCAATTGATCCCTCACCTCTCTCTGTTTTCTCTCTCTTGTCCATACTCTATTCTTTATTCTTTTCCCCTTTCTTTTCTATTTTCCTTTTTCTTTTCTTTTCTTCTCTTCTCATTTAAAAATCCATGCATGAAAAATAAGGAAAAAGCCATGGTAGAAAATGTAACAAATGTATAATATGACATGGTGCATGTCACATGCACAAAACACCATCAATATGTGATTAGATACTAATCGTGTTTAGCAATACTTACTTATATACAAATCATTGTATACTACATTGCAAAATTCGTAATTTTCGTAAATTCATTTAAAATCAATAATTGATATAAATTTCCAAATATTTCCCAATTTATCGGTATTTAATTATACCGTATCATAAAAATATTCATAATATTTATTATTTTAATTATATCCATTCCCAAAATAATATTTTATTTCTCTGAAATGTTACAATCTTCCGCCCTTAAATAAATTCGGTCCCAGAATTTAAATTTAAACCCCTCAAATACTAAAACATCTCAGTAAAAATATCAAGTCATCGGGGCTCCAAAATCATAAATACATAAAACGCATCGTAGCGCAATGCATGCGCATGAAAAATGAGTATATATAAACCAAAATCAAAACTCCGTCAAGTATCCCGCAATCATCGGAGTTATGGTGAAGACACCAATGTCAAACCCCAATACGAAAACCAACATGATATATGATCATTCGAAAATATTGCATTTTTAACACATCAATTTCACTATTCTTTGCAATCATCTAAAAGTGTTTGGTATAAATATAGCACATATTAGCAACTTGTCTGCAAAATATCAAATAACATATGTTATACATTATAACCGGCATTTTGAGGGAAATTGTGTATTTATTATTGCATGCATGATCTTTGTATATCGAACACTTGTCTCGAGATTGTGTGCAGAAAATTCTCCAGGTAAAAGAGCCAGAACTGCTAAAAGTGCAGATAAAATGCATCAAGTCCAAGACTTGTGGTCTGGCAGTAAGCAAGAAAGTATAAAAATATTCCAAACATCAGGAAAATGCCATAAAGCCAACATGAAACAACACTGGAAATTTCGTGCAGTGATCACCTCAAACGGCCGCGGATCCACGGCCGAGTCAGGCCGATCCACCGTGGATCCGCGGCCGAGTTGACTCGTCGGCGACAGAAACTTTTCCCCGAGGCTTTTTCTCAATGGCAAAACTTCTTCAAGACGCTTCAGTTCCTAGAATTCTCCAGAAGTTTCCCTCCAACAGCAAGTCTTCTCTTGCAAGCTAGCTAACTATCTTAATATAGAATCTTATCTTCAACTACCAAGCTTCCAAGAGATGATAGACCTAGATTTTAGGCGAAGCTAAAGGGGAAAACTATAAAAAGGGATCTAGGGCTTCATTAGTGAGGTTGTTGGGTAGTTTCATCAATTAAGGTAAAAACTATAGCAAAGATCCAAATCAATTCTTAACAAATTGAGTGACACAATTGTTGGAGATAGTGCACTCAGAGTCAATTATTGGATCACAGGAACGTGATTGCAATGATTGAGGGAGGACCTATACCGGTAGGAAAGTCTTACTCAGGATGATAGTATGCTATCTGGTTTATCTTTATCATCGTGTACTGTTTTAGGTGACCTTACAGGTCGCTATTACACGTTGATAGAGCCCCTATGATTCTTGCTTGACTGCCAGCAGTATGAGGGCGATTATATACGTGAGAGATGGTAGTCTATAAGCACATCCTTAAAAGGTCCCTAGTCATGGGAGTTTCGAGACAGGGCATCGATACTCCAGAGTAGACTAGTGTATACAGTCGAGACCCCGACGAGGGGCAGTGGCCGGTCTCACAAGCCACTGGTGTCAGTTGGTTCACCTAAGTTGTATACAGGTGCTCATTGGGTTATGAGTACACCGGACAGGACTCGCCGGGAACATGCTATTTGGTCTTATACCTGACGTCAGATAGTAATTCCCTGGTGACATGTGTACAGGTTAGTTCATCGACTTGAGATCGTCATTTGTCTCGTGTGAGTTTCCACTGTGCTTTGATTACTACCCTACCACGCTCAAAGGAGACGTGCAAACAGGTTTTAGTTGGGTACAATCCCGAGCCACATGGAGGCAGTGAGCGGATCTTTAGGGGTTCGTCTCTCCCGGTATTGGGGGTGAGGTCACGCTGTGTCTAGGAGAGCCAGTACATGAAAGTCCTTGGCCAAGACAGGAGATTTACTGGTAGGTATTCCAATAGTATCTCAGGGTGTTCTGGGCTACACTCCGACACGACTTGTACTGCTTTTGGGGGTCTGACTTTTACCAACCCCCTAGGCCCGCCATGCGATGCTCATAGACGAACGGACCGGACTGTATAGATATTGTCACTAACAGGCTCAGTAGGGTGTCAGCATGAATTCGCTCACAGACGTCCCTTTTAGTCAATACCTGGTAGCCCGTTACGTATAGGCTAATACCTCTGACGTGGTAGTGGTTAAATCCACAACCAAAGTATTGACGAGTCTTTAGAGTCCCCCACAGACCGTTTTCTCAAGTTTCGGGCGAAACGCTGTAGGGGCCGTATGGAGATATGGCAGGGTTCGATCAGATACGTGCGGTATTGCAAGGATCATGATCGGACGGGTAATACTAGCGGGCTTTGGTTTAAGCCGGATCCTAGTATTGTACCGTGTAGATTTTGTCTCTTTACAATTGTATTCAGTGGGAATACAAATGCGGGCATAGTCATGCAGTCGTGTGGTTTTCCTGTAATTTATTACGGGATCGGTTTTTTGAAGTTGCCAGTTTGCATTCTGTTTCGGCCAGTTTTCCTTTGTTCCTTCCCGGCCGGACTTTTTCGATGGAGGGGGTTATTTGCAGTTGTGCAAATTATCTTTTGTGGAGGTGTTATTTGTATATGTGGCTTTATGATAAGACTATCATCATGAGATTCTTTTTCCATCACTTTTCTTGCATTAATGAGATGGGAAAGAATGAGAGTTGATGTAAGGCTTGCTTTTGGGGTGTGGTCACCATTTCCTTTCATACACTCACCTCCCTTCTTGGTTTTGATTATTCCCTCCACCATTTGATAATAGAGATGCCGGCCACTTCATGGGGGAGATGAGAGAGTTCATTTTTTTGATGAGGGAAAATCTATCATCTCATTTGCTTGCTTGCAAAATTCCTAACACATCTCCAAAAGCTCATTTCCATTGCACATTCCTCCATCACCAAGGCAACTTCAACCCCAAAGAGACAAACTAATCTACACTTCATCTACAGCACTCCTTGGGCACGTCGGCTCGCCAACTTCGTGCCCGAGTTGCCTCGGTCCAGAAGTGGGAGCCCGTAAAAGAACCCGGCGATGTGGTGCCCGTTCCGACGAGGAGCTGAACACCGGAGATTCCGTGAGGAGATCGGAGTGGAGGCCGAAGACCGAAGGACACGGATCGCTCGGTATAGCCCTCTACCCTTTTTCTAGTTTGCT
This sequence comes from Agapanthus africanus, assembly GCA_030015575.1. Lineage (NCBI taxonomy): Eukaryota > Viridiplantae > Streptophyta > Magnoliopsida > Asparagales > Amaryllidaceae > Agapanthus > Agapanthus africanus. Next base: position 505,323,582 of record CM057348.1, read on the forward strand.
AGAGTTAGGTTAATGGCCCGATCTGGAATTTTAGTGCGCGGTGGTGCCGGTTTCTAGTTTTAGAAAAGTTTCGTTTCCGCATTCCGGCGTCGGATTGACGGCCGGGGCGCCGCCGTGCACTTACAACAATTTGATCCAAATCAAGATTCATCGAGTACCAAATCAAGCAAGTCTTCAACAAGCCTTTTGAACCAACGCTGAACTTCATCCGAGCAAGAGATCCACGACGATCCACGACTCAAGAAGAGGATGCGAAGCTAGTTCGACGATTTAGTTCCTCCTCAAATCTTATAATCTTTGGGTGTATTGTAACGAAACATCGATTAATAAAAGGTGAAAATTCTTGATCTTGCTTTTCTTTACATTTGAGCAATTTGAAGAGTTATCGATTCTTGATTGTTTTTTTCATGATATTTGAGTGAAAACTCCGCTTGCGGAGGAATCGAGAAAATAGATAGATGATAATGATTTAATCCTTGAACGATTCTTAAGTCTTATGAGTTTTATAAACTTTAGGAAATTGAATCAACGATGACCTAGTTTTGAGCGAGATGCATTCTTGATTGTTTTCGCTCCAAATTAGAGATCAACGATCGATGATTGAATTTCCTAGAGGCTTGAATTTAAATGATAATTAATGAAAGGTCAAGGGATGATGATGAAGAAACCCTTGTTTCTTCAATAGATCACTAAACCTCGTTGATTGTCATCGATCTAGCAATAAATCTTCAATAAATAAGAATTTGTAATCATAAGTATTTATCATCCCTATCAATTGGATCGATTCCTACAAGCCTCTTTACAAGTCATGATAATTCATTCGATTTGGACATATTCTTGAACTTTAGTATTTCTTGATTTTAGATCTATCTCTTGATTCTTGAAAGTAAATTTCACATATGATTGAATTATTTTCTTTTATCTTTTAATTTCCAACTCAACTAAAATGACTACGAACGAATCACATTTTCCCTGTGGACAATCCGCACTCGCTAAACGAACCTACAAAAGACACCGATTATTGATTACGGTTTTTATAATTTTCTTTGGTTGTAATATATTTTACATTTTCCAAACACGACACGGAATTTAAGATCAATCAAATGGCGGCGTTGCTAGGGATAGTGTGCTAATTTGTTCGTTTTTGTAATTTGAGTTGGAAAATTTATTATTCCATCAGTTTTTAGATCAAAATTCGTAACAAGCGCTTAACGATTTATTGTGATTTGTTGCAAGGAGATCTGGAATCTGTGGAGCGAGAGGAAAATTTTTTAGGACATCTCAAAAAGTCCAGAGAGGCATTTGGAACATTTGCTGAAATTTTTGTGCAGGGATCTTAACATCTCACGGCGGAACCACGACAATAGAGTGCATCTTGCGGCGGAACCGCGGTGATATTAGGATTTCACTGCACCAAAATTCTTAGGTCCATTTCTGACTTTCTTATCTCCTCCATGATCTGCTCCATTAACCAATTTCTGCAGGATTCTTTGCAAAAAATCGCAGCGCCGCAAAAAGAAAAAAATTGTTGCGTATTTGATCTTGGTTGTTTGCATTTTTTAATACGGAAATTAAGGAGAACGACCAAAATTCAGATTAGGTCGGGATTTCATTACCCGTCCTAAGCCCCAAAAATCACAAACTTGCATCCGCATCACCCTCATTAACTAAAAAATATCTAGACAAGACTTTAAGGACTGTCGCGCTCATTTAGGACAGAAGAAGGTTGTGATTAATCTACTGTTTATCCGCGTTTCTTTTGTGTTGTCTAGGCAAGTGTGTCTAAGGAAAGTGGTTACTTAATTAGGCCCACTACTTACGTAGTGGAGAACCTCCCACTTACCTGGCCACAGAAGGGGCAAAGAGGCAGTAGATGATCTATCTTGCGACTTGTCTTCTGGAAGTCTAGGAGCGGTCTAGAGCCTTGACCTAGGTGACCACTAGATTTAGGGTTGCTTGTGCATTGTTTGTGTGAATTTTTCAAAAATCCGTATTTTTCAAAATAAACACCAACTCATCTTTTCCTTAATTATCATTTAACGCTGCCACTTGTGCTAAACCATTTAGTGCATGCTCAGCTGGACACGGGATTCCAGTGACCGTCTTGTCCGCATTCCTCCTATCGACTCCGAAGTCGGTAATTCTACATATACTTTTTCTAAATCCCCCACCACAACCACTTCGATGGACGGTTCTCCATCGAACTTCTTTAACACTACTCTGCCACCGTCCGCAGGTGTGCAGAATCTGTCACGCATCTCTCTCCAAGAGAGATGTTACACTATGCGAGGTCCTCTTTCGACCTGTCTCACTATTCCACCAGCCAATGGGGACAATTTTGAAATAAAACCCCAATACATCAATATTTTACCTAAATATCACGATCTCGAGTCTGAAGACGCATATGTCTTTATTACCAAATTTGAAAATGTATGCGCAATGATGGGTACTTCACAGCTTTCTGTGGATGCTATGAGATTACGTATTCTCCCATTTATTTTGTACGATATAGCCGAGAAGTGGCTTTATAACACAGCCGCACATTCTATTTCGAATTGGGGAGAATCCGTAACAGCATTCCTTAATAAATTCTACCCTAATCATAAAACAACTCGAGTCCATAGCGAAATAAATCAATTTACCCAGCTTCCAAATGAACCATTCTCGAAGTGTTTTGAACGCTTCAAGGATCCGTTAGTTCAATGTCCTCATCACGGAATCCCTAGATGGGATCTGTGCAGAATCATATATGAGGGCATTAATCCTACAACAAAACAGACCCTTGAATCCATATGTCAAGGCACCTTCATGACTAAAGATAATGGTAATGCTTGTAGATTTTTAGAAAATTTCGCTGAAAAATCTTTACAGTGGGAGAGTGTAAACCAGTCATCGTCTAGAGGTGGTATTCACCAATCTGATGTTTCCATAGGAGTTAGAACTGAAATGGCAGCAATGCAAAAGAAACTCGAAACTATGGAACATAAATTTTTAGCAGCCTCCCTAAATCAGATGTCACTCTCCAAAACTGTTTGTGGATGCTATTCTGATCCATCTCATCTTACGGAAGAATGTCCTTTAAATTCTCCGTTTCAAGGTCAAGAGCATACCAATTACGCTTTCCAACAAAGACCGAGAAACGATTCGTATTCTTCCACGTATAATCAGGGTTGGAGGAATCACCCTAACTTTGCTTGGAACTAATCACAAACTCAAAACACGGTTCCAAATCAAAACAATTTCCGAAGGGTTCCTCCAGCACAACAGCGACAACTTCAAATAAGTCAGCACCCCTACCAATCACAAAACTTTTAAAATCCGGTCAACACTTCTGCACTGCACAACAATTCTTTGCAATTGACCGGTTCAGATAACTCCTCTTCACTCGAACAAACCATGAATTTGCTTCTGACAAATTTCATGCAAGTTTCGGCTGAGATGAAGTCTTCCGTCAATAAAATCCAGAAAAACTCTGACTCCCAAAGTGAGAGTATTAAATCAATGGAAGCACAAATTGCCCGAATAAATGCCGAATTGAGTGCAAGAGAGAAAGGGAAACTTCCAGCTCAACCTTTACCCAATCCTGGCTATTCATATCATGTGAACGCTATCACCACATTGAGATCTGGAAGAGTGCTTGACAACCATGTCGGTAAAGAGATTGATAATAATGAAGAATCAATCGATGATACCCCGGCTGAGACTTTTCCTTCCACTTCCACTTCTACTTCTGACCCCAGTACGTCTACCCCACCATTTTCTCCCGAGCCTATTCTCCGTTTTCCCCAAGGCTCGGACCCTCAGCACATTTCTTCTAGTCCATCTAAGACGATCCCCACTCCTATTCTTGGATCCTTCCTACCCACACGATCTTCTCCAATGTTGGACCCCGCTATTATTGCTAAAGCTCCTTATCTGAATCGATTGAGGGGAAACAGACCAAGTCCGCAAATGGAGAAGATCACTGAAATTTTTAAACAGGTTAACATCAATATCCCACTCCTAGATGTTATACAACAAGTCCCGGCATATGCGAGAATTCTCAAGGACTTGTGCACCAGGAAGAGGAAGACTCAAGTGCCAAAAAAGGTGTTCATGTCAAGTACTGTAGACACAACTTTTCCCCAACAATTACCAAGGAAACGTAAGGACCCTGGCTGTCCTACTATTTCTATTTCTATTGGGGGTAAACACATTAACCGTGCTCTACTTGACCTTGGCGCAAGTGTTAACCTGCTTCCATACTCAATTTATGAGCAATTAGGAATCGGAGAGTTAAAACATTCACACACAACTCTCTAGATGGCCGACCGATCAATCACCAAAGCTAGGGGTGAACTGGAGGATGTGTTAATAAAAATCGGGGAATTTGTATTCCCTGTAGACTATATTGTTCTTGATACACAGCCTGTAGTGAGCCCACGGAATCAAATTCCGGTGATCCTTGGTCGCCCCCTTTTGGCCACTTCCAATGCTATAATCAACTGTCGTAATGGCTCTATGACCCTATCCTTCAGGAAATGTCAATAGAGCTTAACATTTACAAGTTGGGAAGTGTACCCTCCGAACCTTCTACTCAAGTCTGTTCTGTCGAATTAATGGATGTCGACAGCACCGAATTTGATCAGCCTCATGATACTGATTTAGACTCTTTTCATATGTTGTTGTTTGACCCAACGATGTATCATACACATACGGACTCTTCCACCGAGTTGTCCGGATCAATAACTAACACTGATTATGAACCGTTTTTGGAGTCTGAAGATCACCCCGCATATTTTGATGACATTATTTTTCGGGGTATCGATGAAAGCTTTGAGGACATTTTCGCTGATGAACTCGCATTTTTAGCAAACATGGGTGTTGAGATGAATCTACCTCAAAGAAAAGAAATTGAACCTCCACCCCTTCTTCTGGACTATGAAGAGAATGCAAGTAATCCATCATCACATCACTGTGTCGTCTCTTCAAATTGAGAAGCAAATACATTCTATTACACCACTTATCCTTTCCCTACTTCTTCCGGGCTCCTTATAACATGTTCTTCCAATAACCGATGCACTACACTGATAAAATCTTCGAATGGTTGGTATTGACATTCGGTCTTTGCAAAACTTGGCATTAACCAATAACATTGACCCCCTCTTGTGATTTTCAATGCTTAACATAGTTTAACTCAAGTTTGGAGGGGTATAATCTGGCTCTTGAAAATAAAAATTTTACTCAAAATTGTGAGCCAAAAATAAGTTTGGGGGAGGATTTCACGATCATATTTTATTTCCCCCGTTAATAAATTTCCTTCTAAGCTTATAGGTTTCTGAAGATTAACAGATAGCAACAGTGATGACACTGTTGAAAACAAGTTTGGGGGAGGTTTGTGCTTATTTGCACATCACTTTGCATCATACTTTGCATAAGCACAAAACATCTAAAAAATTATAAAAAAAAATTTGTACATAAATAAGATAATAAAAGATTAGATAGTGAAAAATTACATCCAAAAGATTAGAATAATTTAAGAAAACCAAGAAAATTAGAAGTTTTCTTAAACGAAACTAGTAATAAGTAGTTATGAGCCGTTGTCCCAAGGGTTAGTAAAATGAAAGAAGTCACTAATCTGAGGATAAAAATAAGTCTGAAAAATAGTTTCTATTCTGGAAGCCAAACATTTGAACGTTGATACTCTATTATTCGCACTTACACACATCTTAAAACTCGGGATAGTAGAGGATACCTTGAAATGCTCTTGTCTAAAAGCCAAAGTATGAAGGAAATAATAAATGGAAAATAAAAGATAAAATGGTGAAAATAAAAATGAACACTGGTTTTGTTATCACCAAGGTAGCAAAAAAAATATATAGCCAGGGTGCTTCATCACCTAGTGCCTTAGACCAACTGGTTTGGGAGTCACTGCTAAGCCTTAGGTAGTGCAAGACGAGGAAAATACTGATGCACCTAATCAGCAAGCACATGAGTAATCGGTCGGTAAGTACCTCAAGAAGTATTAACGGTCGCATGAAAAATGTGTGAGCAAATTTCATCTAAATATCGATTAAAAAGTACTGAGGTAGATGGACAAGAGTATGATAGCTTGAGTTGAATTCTCCGAGTGTAGGAATGTTCTTTACACACACGTAGGGTATATGATCGATGTTTGGAAGAAAGATAGGAATGAAGAATAAAGACGATGTTTTCTAATATCTTCTCATGACTATTAAGATAGGGCTCATAGCAACTGAAAAGCTAGTATTAGTCGGAAACTCTAATTTTCAAAGTTTTTCTTTTACAATTCTTATCTTTAAGTGTAACTTTCACAGTCTTCCTTTTATTATGGGATTTTGTGGGTGCAATCCGCTGAAAACCCTCAGGATACAACACTCCTCCTACTAGGTACACCTAGAGGTTTAAAGACTTGTTGCACGTGCTCAGTGCAATCGTGTTGCCTACGAAAGTGAGCTAGTTAGTTTTTCTTTTTCTTCATTTTCTCCTTCTCTAAAAATAAAACAAGTTTGCTCGAGACGACCAAAATTAAGTTTGGGGGGATTTGATCAGTCGAAAATATTGCATTTTTAACACATCAATTTCCCTATTCTTTGCAATCATCTAAAGGTGTTTGGTATAAATATAGCACATATTAGCAATTTTTCTGCAAAATATCAAATAACATGTGTTATACATTATAACCGACATTTTGAGGGAAATTGTGTGTTTATTATTGCATGCATGATCTTTGTATATCAAACACTTGTCTCGAGATTGTGTGCAGAAAATTCTCCAGGTAAAAGAACCGGAACTGCTAAAAGTGTTGATAAAACGCATCAAGTCCAAGACTTGTGATCTGGCAGTAAACAAAAAAGTACAAAAATATTCCAGACATTAGGAAAATGCCATAAAACTAACATGAAACAACACTGGAAATTTCGTGCAGTGATCACCTCAAACGGCCGCGGATCCGCGGCCGAGTCAGGCTGATCCGCCGCGGATCGGCGGCCGAGTTGACTCGTCGGCGGCATAAACTTTTCCCCGAGGCTTTTCCTCAACAGCAAAACATCTTCAAGACGCTTCAGTTCCTAGAATTCTCCAGAAGCTTCCCTCCAACAGCAAGTCTTCTCTTGCAAGCTAGCTAACTACCTTAATCTAGAATCTTCTCTTCAACTACCTAGTTTCCAAGAGAAGACAGACCTAGATTTTAGGGGAAGCTAAAGGGGAAAACTATAAAAAGAGATCTAGGGCTTCATTTTTGAGGTTGTTGGGTAATTCATCAATTAGGGTAAAAACTATAGCAAAGATCCAAATCAATTCTTAACAAATTGAGTGACACAATTTGATCCAAATCAAGATTCATCGAGTACCAAATCAAGCAAGCCTTCAACAAGTCTTTTGAAGCAACGTCGATCTTCATCCGAGCAAGAGATCCATGACGATCCGTGACTCAAGAAGACAATGCGAAGCTAGTTCGACGATTTAGTTCCTCCTCAAATCTTGTAATCTTTGGGTGTATTGTAACGAAACATCTATTAATAAAAGGTGAAAATTCTTGATCTTGCTTTTCTTTACATTTGAGTATTATGAAGAGTTATCGATACTTGATTGTTTTCTTTTTCATGATGTTTCAGTGAAAACTCCGCTTTGTGGAGGAATCGAGAAAATAGATAGATGATGATGATTAAATCCTTGAACGATTCTTAAGTCTTATGAGTTTTGTAAACTTTAGGAAATTGAATCAACGATGACCTAGTTTTGAGCGAGATGCTTTCTTGAATGTTTTCGCTCCAAATTAGAGATCAATGATCGATGATTGAATTTCCTAGAGGCTTGAATTTGAAGGATATTCAATGAAAGGTCAAGGGATGATGATGAATAAACCCTAGTTTCTTCAATAGATCCCTAAACCTCATTGATTGTCATCGATCTAGCAACAAATCTTTAATGGATAAGAATTTGTAATAATAAATATTCATCATCCCTATCAATTGGATCGATTCCTACAAGTCTATTTACAAATCTTGATAATTCATTCGATTTGGACATCTTCTTGAACTTTAGTATTTCTTGCTTTTAGATCTATCTCTTGATTCTTGAAACTAAATTTCACATATGATTGAATCATTTTCTTTTATCTTTTAATTTCCAACTCAACTAAAACGGCTACGAACGAATCACACTTTCCTTGTAGATGATCCGCACTCGCTAAACGAACCTATGAAAGACACCGATTATTGATTCCGGTTTTTATAAATTTCTTTGGTTGTGATATATTTTACGTTTTCCAAACACGACATGGAATTTAAGATCAATCAATATACATCAAACTATACATGTACTCATCGTTAAAACATCTGAAAGAAATGCATGCCAAACTCTTTTCCAAGCACTATGCAATGTACGTATCATGGCACAGTGGCGGACGTCTATTGTGAGAAAATAACTATATATATATACACCCTTTGTTTGACATACACGTCGCGCCGTTTTGAAAAATAATTTAGAAGGCTTTCCTTTGTTAAATGTCTCGTTTCATCTTGGACACGTCGGTAAATACTGAGACTATAGCTCTTTTTTGGAAATCCCTTCGATAACTATCAATGCATGCAAAAATATATTCAGGTACTGTCCTCGGACTAGTCCTACTCAGTCACTATACCAAATAGTAAATATCATAAAACATACTGCTCTAAAAAAATCAATCCCAACATGTATATAAGGAGGCCACGTGTGTCTGGTGCGCACGGAAATCGAAATCCAGGAATATGCCATACTTGTGCACATAAACAAAATCTAAGGGCAACGGGTGTGCACGAAAACACCTGTCAAGGACAACAGTGTGTTCCTGACAACAATATCAGGTGCATCTGATATGCACGAAGAATACCGATTTAGTGCATCTGGCGTGCACCAAAATCGCATCAAGCGCGTCAAGTGTGCGCAAGAATCCAAATCAAGTGCACAAGGTGCACGAAAACAATATCAAATACCACAATAAAAATCGACGGTATACAACAAATCTCAATCCAAATAAGATATGCCGTGGTATATAATCTCACAACCATGTGCATCAGCATGCACAAAATCGAATCAAAATACTAAAAGTGCATGAAAACTATGCCGAAAGCACAAGTCAAATCACATGCATACCATAGGCATGAAATCCAAATCAACATCTCGAATGACATCAAATCGAAGTTAAGTGTGGTGCACAAAATCTCAATCTTGCAAATAAATCGCCCAAATTACCGAAATCAAAGATGACAGAAACAGTCCCGCTCTGGCGCATCCTCTAAAAATCTCTGGCCAAGTATCATGGTCACTCATAACATGTCTCGTCGACGATGCCGAACTCTGGCCTACTGGGTGTGCGTAGTTTGACTGATCCTGGGTCCAAGCTTCTCATTTAATATTTCCAGAAAGATCTTGTCGGGGTCTCTCCAAATCTCGTTTCTGCTGCACTGCCCGGAAGTCATCACCCTTTACTAAATCTGCATCCATATCGCGACTCTTTCGGGAAGATATATCCATATACAACGCCTCTGCATGCGTATCACATCTCTAATGTCAACTGAGTAGAACGTCATCTCGTCGAAAGCTCGTACGAACCTCTTACTCCATTTTTCTCTAATGTCGACTGATTCAGACTCGTCTCTTCATGGCTGCATGGACTGCGCTCCAACGGCTATACTCATATCTGGAGTCTCCCAAGCAATATATCCCATCACATGATATCCGAGCGATGTCGAACTTTTCGATCGATTCGTCAAAGTCTCATAATTCCCCGAGTGCTCAACTCTTGAGTACAGTTTAATAATATCCAGTACATGCCACAGTATCTTTGGACCAACCGTTGAAGGGCAAACCCAAGCCTTATTAATGGCACCACGGAACTGCCGTAAACCCTAAGGTTCAAAAGCATTCCCATGGTCATTATATCGAGTTAGGGTTTCATTCTTCTAGAGGGTCCATAGAATTACTTGCATGTTTTTCTGAATACCTTAAACTTGGAAAAATGGGTTACTGACATTCGATCGTTTTCTTTCGACTCTCAACGTACCTGCGTGAAGTCTTCTCTAATTGGAATCAATCAATCTGATGACCTGGTATCGGGGTATGCAACGAACCACATGTCCTAGTCATTCATCCTCGGGTGACTAGCGATCTTCTATCATATCTCTAAGTATAAACTCGTGCTGTAATAGCTTCAAACATCTAGGGCGATATCTTGTCAGTCGCAACAACAACTGAATCATTCGTCCACACACAGAACAGTGCCTTAATCATCAAGAATAACGGTGCAATGACGGTCATCACATTTTGGCCGGCCTCTAGCAGTGGCCCAATCCTCTGGTGCTGATCTGCACGTTCGAGAAATTTTGTAAAGCAATCCATCAAACACTCATGGCGCGAAAACACAATAAAACGACACATCTATGCAATCGTGTGTCGCCAGAATTTCGCCCTGGTCAGTCCTCGTACAAAACGAGCTCATGCTGACTGCAACTCTAGCTGTAGCTCTCTCTGCCCGTGTAATCGTGGTAGCAAAACCATAAACCAATATCGATGAGGATAGATCAAAGGAATGAATATAATACTGTGCAAAGAAATGTACATCCTAAGACTTCTTAAGTGGAGTAGCGTATCGCAAGTATGCCGCGGAACATACACATGGTACGTGACTCTACTTAAGTCACATACTCCATCAGCCAAGGTTAACCTGTAAGTCCATGCTACCTCTCCCGGTACTTTCAGGCATGCGGAATTTGACGAAAAACGATTTTCTTAGAGGTGGTAACATGGACTCAAAACCCGGATCTTTGTTAAACATCTAACTAACAACCTAACTACGAGTTGCTAACTACTCGGTTAGGGGGTTATACCTTTCTTTTTCTCGAACTCCTTCGTCTTCAAGCTTCGATGGTCGTCCGAATCGGCTTCTCCCCGTCGTCTCCTTGCGCTGAAGATAGATCCACCTGAATGCTTCAACCTTTGGCTCCTTCTTCGAACTTTGAAGAAACTAGTTCACTCGGTTTGCTAAACCTTGTGAACTAGAGTGAGTAGAGAAGAGTTTGTATGGGATTTTATCTATGGTTCTTGGTTCTCAACTCATGAGACAAGTGAACCATAGAGTCAAGAGAGGGAGAGCACGAGGAGGAGATGAGAGCTCAAGAACAAGAGAGAGAATGAGCATGAAAGAATGAGAGAAGACTTTTCTCATTTGGCTCTCATAATCCAAAACAATCATAACACCACATATCAATCAAGTATTATGTGATGGTTTAAGCAACTATAGCCATATCATTTCATGCACTCATTTTGCACAAAAGAGCAAGCAAGCAAAAGTCTTTGCCATGAAATGATAGCTATAGTTATCATGATGGTCAACTAGTCAAGCCTAGTCAACCGGTCAACAAAGTCAACAAGTCAACAAAGTCAATCCCTCAACAACCATGTCACCATAATACTTAATTAATATAATTGTTAATCACATATCATATTCTCATTAGGGTTGAGCAAAAAGTCAATAGTCAACTGTCAACGGTCAACAACCCTAATGAGAATCCTCTGCCTCTGTCTCTCCATCAACTGTGCATACACACCCGCATCCACGTTTCGAGGAACACGAATGAATACTGGATAAAACCAATCCCAAAAGGTACACTAGGATCTGGCTTAAACCAAAGCCCGCTAGTGTGAACTGTCCGGACACTGTACGTGCACAAGTGCACGGATGTGACCGAACCTTGTCGCAAAATCATGCGACCTGTCGCAAAACCATGCGACCTCTACTCTTTTGCCTAAAGGCGAATAGCTTTCTGTGTGGGACTCTAAAGACTCGACACTACGCTGGCAGTAGGTTTAACCACAGACCGCAAGCGGCACTAGCTGTGCGTAGCGGTCCCCAGGTAGATGCCGACAAGAAGACTAACGAGGCGAAACCCATCTGAATTCCTACTGAGCCTGAATGTGACATTCTCCGTACAGTCCGGTCTGTTCGTCTGATACATCGCATGGCAGGCCTAGGGGGCGGTAAACGTCAGTCCCCTAATAGCGGTACAAGTCGTGTCGGAGTGAAGCCCAAAACACCCTGAGATAACACTGGAAGCCTACCAGTATATCTCGTTTGCCCTGGCCAGGGACTACTCGTGTAATGGCTCTCCTAGACACAGCGTGATGTCAACCCCCAATACCGGGAGAGACGAATCCTGTCTAACCGTCACTGCCTCCAAGTGCTTCGGGACTGCACCCAACTACCACCTGTTTGCACGACTCCTTTGAGCCGTGGTAGGGTAGTAATCAAAGTACAGTGGGAACATACTCGAGGCGAAGTGACAGTGTCAAGTCAGCGGACTAAGCTGTACTCATGTCACCTGGGAACTGATAACTGACGATAGGCATAATACCAACCAGTCAGTTCCCGACGAGTCCTGTCCAGTGTACTCGTAACCCAACGAGCACCCGCATACTATCTCCAGTATGACGTACTGACGGCTGTGGGACAGACCGTCTCCCACACTGGGATGAGAAGCGCATGCGCTATTCTACTCCGGAGTATCGATGCCCTGTCTTGATAGTCCTGCGACTAGGGACCTGCATAAGGATGTGCTTATAGATTACCCAGCCCCCACTAGTGTGACTGCCATCACAATGCTGGTAATCAAGCAAAGATCCTAAGGGCTCTACTAATGTGTATAGGTGATATACTAAAATAAACACATGTACACATTGAAGCAGAAACAAACCAAGTAGCATACTACTATTTTGAGCAAGATTGTCAATACAAGGTGAATATCCCAAGCTTCCATTAAGTAATATACATACTAGTATGATACAGTAATGGCCTCTAGGGCATATACACTAACAATCTCCCACTTGCACTAAGGCCATGTACTGGCGTATCGAAGACCTATCATCTCGATTAGCCGCTCGAACTGAGTCTGGGGTAGGGCCTTCGTGAGTGGATCTGCAGTGTTGTCTTCTGAATTTACTCTCTTTACCTCGATCTCCCAGCGATCAATGATCTCCCTGATCGGGTGGAACCGCCTCAAAATGTGCCTGGACTTCTGATGGGACCTGGGTTCTTTCGCTAAAGCTATAGCGCCGTTGTTGTCACAATACAGCGGTATTGGATCAACACTGGTAGGAACCACCTGAAGTTTCGTGAGGAACTTCTTCATCCAGACAGCTTCCTTTGCGGCATCGCAAGCAGATATGTACTCCGCTTCCATAGTTGAGTCAGCAACGGTTTCCTGCTTGGAACTCTTCCAGCAAACCGCCCCTCTATTGAGGGTAAAGACATAACCCGACATGGACTTGGAGTCATCCTTGTCACTCTGGAAGCTGGAGTCAGCAAAAGCCTCAATCTGGAGGTCTTTTCCGCCATACACCAAGAACATCTCCTTAGTCCTTCTCAGGTACTTGAGAATGTTCTTTACTGCTATCCAGTGTTTCTCTCCTGGGTTCGACTGATACCGGCTTACAACGCTCAATGCGTATGCTACATCTGGTCTGGTACACAACATCGCATACATAATAGAGCCTACCGCAAATGCGTAGGGTATTGATAACATGCGAGCCCTTTCCAAATCAGTCTTGGGAGACATCTCTTTGGAGAGGGTGATTCCGTGACAAGCCGGTAGATTACCGCGCTTGGAATCTTCCATACTGAATCGTTTCAGTATGGTGTCGATGTACCTTGACTGTGAAAGTCCCAACATCCTCTTAGATCTATCACGATAGATCTGGATCCCCAGAATGTAGTTGGCATCGCCCAGGTCTTTCATGGAGAACCTCTGCGACAAGAATCCTTTGACTGACTGTAGCATAGGAATATCATTTCCTATTAGGAGAATGTCATCGACGTACAAGACGAGGAATACCACATTTCTCCCTACAATCTTACTGTAAATGCATGGTTCATCTGGGTTTCTGACAAAGTCAAATTCTTTGACAGTATCATCAAAGCAGATGTTCCAACTCCGCGATGCCTGCTTAAGTCCATAGATGGACTTGAGCAACTTGCACACTTTACCGCTGCTCCCACTCTGAATGAATCCCTCTGGCTAATCTATATAGACGCACTCTTCTAAATTTCCATTTAGGAAAGCCGTCTTTACGTCCATCTGCCAGATCTCATAATCGTGGAAGGCAGCAATGGCAAGAAGGATCCGAATAGATTTAAGCATGGCTACCGGAGAAAAGGTCTCGTCATAGTCCAAACCAGGTCTTTGACGAAAACCCTTTGCAACGAGCCTAGCTTTATAGGTTTCAACCTGCCCATCTACACCAATCTTCTTTCTGAAGATCCATTTGCAGCCTACGGGTTTTACCCCTTCTGGAGCAAAGTCCAAAGTCCAAACTTTGTTGGTGTACATGGACTCCATCTCGGTCCGCATTGCATCCAGCCATTTTACCGAGTCACCGCTCTGAATGGCTTGCTGGAAGCTAGTAGGCTCATCATAATTAACTGTACAATCCTCTCTATCCCCGTCTATGAGAAAACCGAAGTATCTCTCGGGCGGATGAGACTGCCTACTACTTCTGCGGAGCGGTGTAGGAATGTCCGGTTCTCGTGAAATGTCTGGTTCATAAAAGCTTTCAGTAACAGCTTGTGGTTCTGGAATTTCTTCCAGTTCTATTGCGCCCCCACTTATCTGATTTTCTAAAAATTCAGTTTCCAAGAAGTGGGCGTGCGGAGAAACAAAAACTTTTTGTTCTTCTGCGGAATAGACTGGAGTTCTTTGGGTATCCCACAAACTTACATAGTACTGAGCGTGCCTCGAGCTTGTCCGCATGCCGCTTTTTTACAAAAGCTGGACATCCCCATACCTTAAGATACTTAAGACAGGGTTTCTTCCCACTCCACATCTGATATGGGGTGGTAGGCACAGTCTTGGTTGGAGCCTTGTTCAAGAGATATGCAGCTGCTTCTAGTGCATAACCCCAGAAAGATCGCGGTAACTCAGCCTTACTCATCATGGAACGAACCATATCCAATAGGGTCCGATTCCGTCTTTCCGATACACCGTTGTGTTGTGGTGTGTATGGAGGAGTAAGTTGAGAGAGAATTCCATTCTCTTTTAAGTAGTCCAGAAACTCGGCACTCAAGTATTCTCCACCTCGATCCGATCTTAGAATCTTGATACTTTTGCCGGTTTGTTTTTCAACTTCATTCTTGTATTCTTGAAATTTCCCAAAGGCCTCGGATTTGTGCTTCATTAAGAAGACATGTCCATACCTCGAGAAATCATCTGTGAAAGTAATGAAGTATGAATAACCACTTCGCGCATGTGTAGACATTGGACCACACACATCACTGTGTATGAGTCCCAAGAGCTTGCTCGCTCTTTCTCTGCGTCCAGTGAACGGAGTCTTTGTCATCTTTCCCATGAGACAAGATTCACAAGTGGCATAAGACTGATACTCGAACGGATTCAAGTACCCTTCTTTATGTAACTTAGTTAATCGTGTCTCATTAATGTGACCCAGTTTACAATGCCATAAGAAAGCCTGATTTGTTTCCGGAGACTTTCTTTTAAGTGTGTTCTGGACACTGAAAATTTGAGCTTGATTTAACACGTATATTCCGTTCTGTAATGTACCTGACCCAATCAGAACTTGATTTAGGTGGATGTGTACTACATCGCTTACAAAAGTAAATTCATATCCTTCCTTAGAAAGTAAGGATACAGATATGATATTACAAGTTGCACCTGGTACATACAAACAGTTACGCAAAATCAATATCTGCCCAGTTGTCAGTCCAAGATGATATTCCCCTACGGATTCAGCATCCATGCTCATTCCGTTAGCAACCCTGAGGGTCATATCACCTTTCCTGATAACCCTACGGTTTCTCAGAGCCTGTAACGAATTACAGATATGAGATCCTGATCCGATATCCAATACCCAGGAAGTAGGGTTAACTGACATACAGTTCTCAATTACAAACACACTCGAAGCCGAAGCCACAACATGCTTCGAATTCTGGCTACTGGCTTTGCAAGCCCTGCAATCTTTCAGCCATTGTTCATTCCCGTTACAATAGGAACGTCCCTCTTTTACTATATCCAGTCCTGTAACTTTTGCCCTTGCTTTTCCTTCTTCTTCCCTGGTTTCCTTCAGGGTGTAAGCAGAGGGCAGGGACTGTAGAATTAGGTCAGTACTTGACCCATTCTCCAACGTGGTCTCCAGGTCCGTGAGCTCAAAATAGCTGGCCTCTGTAAGGACATTGTCCCCTACAGATGACCCGACAGCCAACCTCGCTTGAAGCAATTCGTTCGAGGTCTCATATCTTGCGATACGAGATTGCTCTCCATATAAATCTTTGTTATGGAGGAAGATAGAAACTGAGTCCATCTTCTCGTGCTGCCTCTGGTTTGCACCATTAACTGAGGCTAACACGAGGCACTTGGCTTTCGCACAATCCTTTTCCGATGTCCTACGGATGTAAATATCCGTGACAGGGGAAACTGGACCTGAGACGGTAGGGGTATGATCAGTTAAGAGGTGTCCCAGCTTGTTATGGGCAATGGACATCTGGACAGACCTTTGCCAGTCATAACAGTCAGGTTCAGTCATTTTATTATCTAGATGTAACCTAGGTGCGGTCACTTGGTCGCTGCAATTAAGAGAGAGAGAAGAAAACACTCAGCATGATGCTCTTGCAAGTTTAGAGTGGTTTTTAATTTGTCTAAACAGGATGGCTCCCACTGTCTCTCGAATCCCTCCTCAAACCAAAAAAGGAAGAATTAGTCAGGATCAATCTCACCGTACAATTCTTGCTTAACCGTTCGGCCAGGCTGGTGTCGATACTTCGAGGGAGGTTTTCCAACGCTTTCGCGAAGTTCCTTAATTAAATAACCTCTTTTCCCTGTGGGCGTAGCCCCGCTAACACCTTTCTAGACACCTACTTGGTTTATAGCATTGATCGTTAAGTGAGAAATTTCCCGAGGAGTAGCATATACTCACAGTAGGATCGGGATTCAAATATCATCATGTGACGAAACTGAAGGAATCCTACCAGAATCATCACACTCCAAATGGTATGCAACACTAGCAAGTTTCAGATCTTTTGAAACTCCCGATGTGGATTTTTGCCCCATGCTCTTATGACCTTGACGAAGGTCAACAAATCATAAGTCACATGTCAAGTTCTACCCGTCATTATCCAGGTTAATTTGAACCCACCCGTATATACCCTTAACGAAGGTCAACAAGGTAATACGACTGTCCCAAACCAACGCATCTATCTATGCTACATATGAACACCCAATAGCTACCAATCACTATGCCTTGACGAAGGTCAACAAACATAGCTTGAATACTATTGAATATTCATACGAAACGACTGAGGGCTACGAATGGTTTTGGCGAAACCTTGAACGTAGTGAACTTGATATAACCGAAGGAACAAGATAGCTTTTAGAAGGAGTGGCTCAAGCTCCGCATTTAAAAGTTAGTTTTGAAAAGAACCGAGTGGTTTTTCGAAAGTGTTCCAACGATTTTTACTTGGTTTATTTTCTTGCATTAGTTCTTTTAATGCGTGATATTCTTGCATTAGTTCTTTTAATGCGTCCCATCATTTAATCCTACCATTGCAGAAAACAACCAAAATATGACGTACGCTTATGCCATTCGCATTCACCACGGGGCCCAGTCATTACCCGTTAGGTTACTTAACTAACGACAGAGCGGGGGCTGGGTTAGCGCGGCTGTAAAACATAAGCAACGCCTAAATAATATCATATATAGATATACTGCAATGATATCCATTTCAGATCACAGATGAACACATTGGATATACTAGGAATCCGCAATTCGTACGAGCCTGTAACGAAAAGCAGATTACACGGTCGCGGTGAATAGCCAATACCCCACCCAAGACCCCTACGGGTGCGGCAAACTACCCGCCAAGTACCCGAAGCGAAGCAACCTCCCTCAACTGCGTGAGTAGGCCACTCGGCACTTCGGCATACCCGGTAGTTTGTGCACCCCCTCCATGGGTCTATCCTAGGAGCAAAAACAGTAAAAAGAAATTATACAATAACGGCTACAACCCCGACCCGGTTGTGCGGCCATACAAATAATTATTACATCAATTTACAAATTTACATGAATTGAAAGAAAAGAAAACTCTCGTCTCACAACCCCCCGGCTATTCACCCGTGACAATCCAATGAATTCATATACACATTCCAATAACATTTCAGATCACAGATTTGTATAACCCCCACTAATCGACATATAGCGATTAGCAGACGTTCAATACAAATATCACATTACAGAAAAACCCGTCAGCTAAAGACTTTTAGAAGTTCGATCAAAAATACGGATTTGCAGGCCCCCAAACACAAAATTTTCGTTCTGGAAAATCTGGGAAGAAAATATATATTCCAAAAATCCCAAAATACCCCTATAAGCATACTGTAGCAAAGAAGACCCAGAGAGGAGCCAAGACGGCCGCGGAACCGCGGTAATAGCAAGCTACTGCCGCGTTTCCGCGGCTCTTTGATGAGATCAGGGGACTGTCTTTCTACAGTATACTCTAAAAACCCTGAGTCGATATTTGGTGTATGTCAAATAATTTTTCCAGCACTTTGAAAATCGACAGAAAGTTTGAAAACGGGTGTATTTTGCGACTTTTTCTCCGATCGAATTTCTAGTTACTATGCTAACATGTTAGGTAGAGTTTAACTAGGCTCTGATACCACTGTAAATCCATGCTACCTCTCCCGGTACTTTCGGGCATGCGGAATTTGACGAAAAACGATTTTCTTAGAGGTGGTAACATGGACTCAAAACCCGGATCTTTGTTAAACATCTAACTAACAACCTAACTACGAGTTGCTAACTACTCGGTTAGGGGGTTATACCTTTCTTTTTCTCGAACTCCTTCGTCTTCAAGCTTCGATGGTCTTCCGAATCGGCTTCTCCCCGTCGTCTCCTTGCGCCGAAGATAGATCCACCTGAAAGCTTCAACCTTTGGCTCCTTCTTCGAACTTTGAAGAAACTAGTTCACTCGGTTTGCTAAACCTTGTGAACTAGAGTGAGTAGAGAAGAGTTTGTATGGGATTTTATCTATGGTTCTTGGTTCTCAACTCATGAGACAAGTGAACCATAGAGTCAAGAGAGGGAGAGCAAGAGGAGGAGATGAGAGCTCAAGAACAAGAGAGAGAATGAGCATGAAAGAATGAGAGAAGACTTTTCTCATTTGGCTCTCATAATCTAAAACAATCATAACACCTCATATCAATCAAGTATTATGTGATGGTTTAAGCAACCATAGCCATATCATTTCATGCACTCATTTTGCATAAAAGAGCAAGCAAGCAAAAGTCTTTGCCATGAAATGATAGCTATAGTTATCATGATGGTCAACTAGTCAATCCTAGTCAACCGGTCAACAAAGTCAACAGGTCAACAAAAGTCAACAAGTCAACAAAGTCAATCCCTCAACAACCATGTCACCATAATACTTAATTAATATAATTGTTAATCACATATCATATTCTCATTAGGGTTGAGCAAAAAGTCAATAGTCAACTGTCAACGGTCAATAACCCTAATGAGAATCCTCTGCCTCTGTCTCTCCGTCAACTGTGCATACACACCCGCATCCGCGTTCCGAGGAACACGAATGCATACTGGATAAAACCAATCCCAAAAGGTACACTAGGATCTGGCTTAAACCAAAGCCCGCTAGTGTGAACTGTCCGGACACTGTATGGGCACAAGTGCACGGATGTGACCGAACCCTGTCGCAAAACCATGCGACCTGTCGCAAAACCATGCGACCTCTACTCTTTTGCCTAAAGGTGAATAGATTTCTGTGTGGGACTCTAAAGACTCGACACTACGCTGGCAGTGGGTTTAACCACAGACCGCAAGCGGCACTAGCTGTGCGTAACGGTCCCTAGGTAGATGCCGACAAGAAGACTGACGAGGCGAAACCCATCTGAACTCCTACTGAGCCTGAATGTGACATTCTCCGTACAGTCCGGTCTGTTCGTATGATACATCGCATGGAAGGCCTAGGGGCGGTAAACGTCAGTCCCCTAATAGCGGTACAAGTCGTGTCGGAGTGAAGCCCAAAACACCCTGAGATAACACTGGAAGCCTACCAGTATATCTCGTTTGCCCTGGCTAGGGACTACTCGTGTAATGGCTCTCCTAGACACAGCGCGATGTCAACCCCCAATACCGGGAGAGACGAATCCTGTCTAACCGTCACTGCCTCCAAGTGCTTCGAGACTGCACCCAACTACCACCTGTTTGCACGACTCCTTTGAGCCGTGGTAGGGTAGTAATCAAAGTACAGTGGGAACATACTCGAGGCGAAGTGACAGTGTCAAGTCAGCGGATTAAGCTGTACTCATGTCACCTGGGAACTGATAACTGACGATAGGCATAATACCAACCGGTCAGTTCCCGACGAGTCCTGTCCAGTGTACTCGTAACCCAACGAGCACCCGCATACTATCTCCAGTACGACGTACTGACGGCTGTGGGACAGACCGTCTCCCACACTGGGATGAGAAGCGCATGCGCTAGTCTACTCCGGAGTATCGATGCCCTGTCTCGATAGTCCTGCGACTAGGGACCTGCATAAGGATGTGCTTATAGATTACCCAGCCCCCACTAGTGTGACTGCCATCACAATGCTGGTAATCAAGCAATGATCCTAAGGGCTCTACTAATGTGTATAGGTGATATACTAAAATAAACACATGTACACATTGAAGCAGAAACAAACCAAGTAGCATACTACTATTTTGAGCAAGATTGTCAATACAAGGTGAATATCCCAAGCTTCCATTAAGTAATATACATACTAGTATGATATAGTAATGGCCTCTAGGGCATATACACTAACATAACCTACATAATGAAAGTTCGGGTCTAATACCCCCTCGACCAAGTCTAAGTTCCGTAAGGTCAAGCCTAGGTTCCGAATATATATAAATGCCCTAGACTTCGCATAGTCAAACATAGACTCGAACCAAGGTTAAACCTAGTGCTCTGATACCAATTTTGTCACGACCCGGAATGGCACATGACTGGCACTTGAATCATATGAAGTCTATAGGACCCCATCTAATTCAAGTAAGCCAAAATCCCAGAAATCTAAACCATTTAAAAGAAGAAGTGAAGGAAAACTTGTCTTTAAAGTAAGTGGTTTTAATGAAAAGTGGCATTAATCATTTTAAAACAACTTCATATTTTCCCAAAAATTTCAGAGAGTCTCCTTTGTAAATACTGGCCCCAAATGGGTACAAACATGAATAATATACATAATAAATAAAGGCATCCCCAAGCGGGAGTTAGCTCTTTGCCAATTGGCGGACACAACCATGCAAGCAATATAATATACAATGCCGAAGGACGAGGATCAAAACTCAGAAGAAAACCAATAATCACCAGAAAACCATAATAATACAAGTGCGACTCTATGGTCGAAAGAATACACTGGTCTTCTAAGTCTATAAATATACACGTATGGTTGATGGAGTTTTATTAGATACAACTGAATATAAATAAGGTACAATGGTGGTCACGATGCAAGTGAACCCACCTACCAAAGCAATTACCCGGAAGGAAGCAGTGTGCCAGCAATGCCGCCAAGGAAACCTGTACGGCAAAACCTGCAAGAAACTGTGGCACAACGGGGGTGAGTTGCCAACTCGTGAGTAGAAAACATCACCGAGATGAAATCGCATGTATGACTCTATCCTAGGTCATACCATAATATATCCTCAATATAAAACCTGAAGCATCTAAATAATGGCAAGGTAAATATCTATACATAAGTGAGATACAAAGTGCTCATGTCATTGCCTTAGGTAGCAGCATAATACATATATGATGTATGAATGCATTAAAATGAAAACAGAATACATCATGAATGAGAAAACTATTTTCTTAATTTAGTGAGATTTCTGTATAAAAATCGAAATATCATCACTGAAATCATCAGAGAATCAGTGTTAAGCATCGGCACAAAATATATATCCCAATATCTCAATATCTCAGGCTCCGGCAATCCGGACAGGCCCGCATCATCAAATCTCAATATCTAGGGCTCCGGCAATCCGGACTGGCCTATATCCTCAAATCTCAAGACCACGTCGGTATCCTCCGGATATCCGGCGCGTCACAACAACCAGTCGGTAGTGCTCCCCTGCCGGGCTCAATACCATCATCTGCGACCATCTTGCCCCGGGGTACCGCACCGGGTCCACCATGCATCCACAGACGGTTCCTCCTCCTCCTCAAATCGGGT
Source organism: Agapanthus africanus (assembly GCA_030015575.1). Taxonomy (NCBI): domain Eukaryota; kingdom Viridiplantae; phylum Streptophyta; class Magnoliopsida; order Asparagales; family Amaryllidaceae; genus Agapanthus; species Agapanthus africanus. The sequence goes on from CM057348.1 coordinate 505,345,852, forward strand.
GTATGATATCGCTCAAGAGCCGAGAAAACTCATGGTGGACACATCTCACATAACATGAGAAAACCGCAATTTCTATCTTTTGAAAATGATAATGAGTTTATAAAATCCTTGCGGTTTCTCGAAATCCATAAATCTCATGGAAAATTCGAATCCCATTATCAAAAGTCAATAAACAGTGAATACCATAATATTGCATGAAAAATGAATATATGAATGCATCGAATATCAAGCAAAAAATGCAATAATTAAACTAGCATATAAAAGCAAACGCACTAGTACTATGTCGAAACTATCAGCTAGCAATTTATACTATGAAATAGTGTTTTCTAATGTGTACGTGACATGGCAATTACCGATGATGATGTGTATGAGCCGGCAAGCAGGTTTACGTGGAGCATACGCATCATCGGTAATGGTGCTGGTGTCCTGACAGCATGATTTTATAATAACTGCGAAAACACATTTGAGCATGCAATGCGATACGAATAGCAAGAACATACGGAAAATGAATAGTAAACGCAACAATAAGGAATGTACAATATATATATATATATATATATGAGTCATACAGTTTTGGCATTTGAAATAACACGAATCGTAGTGTTTAGAAAATAGGGGCTATGGTGTTTTTAAGAAAAGGTACACCCTTTGAAATATCCGTAGTATCCCTTAGCCTGTTTTTAAAATACTTACGATTCGTTAGTTTTGGAAATAAGTATGACTCTGGCCTAGTCTAACATCTACTATGTAAACTACAGTACTAAACTAATAGACTAGTCGAAGGGGTAAGGAAAAACACCTAAGTCTGAGTCTCTCTCTCTCTCTCTATATATATATATAGATATATATATATATATATCTAATAGTCGGTGATCCCGCCTCAATAGTGTCACGTACGATACAATATGTAATATGACATTCTCGAGTCAAGAGTGCGGATCTATCATCATAATTATATCTCGTACGGTAAATCCATCGTACGGCATCCCAAATCCGGGTACGGGTAGAATATCATATTTATCTCATTATTCATCTGGTATTCTTATCATCATATCATGAATTAGGGGTACTGATCTAAAGTCTAGTACATTCTGATACCATCAACACACACACACACACATACACACACACACATATATATATGCGTGTGTATGAAAACACATTGCCTAAAGATCCGCTATAATATCATGTCGTATCTCATAATACGAACCAAGTCACATCACCGATCTCATGGCATCATGTCCAATCACATCGACTCATCTCCAAGTACCATATACTATCCTCATCATCCATGTATATGTATACATATATATATATATATACATACTCACATACATATGTGTGTGTGTGTGTCTGTATCCCCATATACGCATAAGTAAATCAAATATATGCGTGTGTGCGCGTGTGTGCAAACCTTTACTCTAGGGTTTCGCGACTAAGAAGCTAAACTAAGTTACTTCTAATTACACTAAAACTAACCCATGAACACCTAAAACCTATCTTGATAATTATTAGTCTCAAAATAAACACACACATACACACGCACACACACACACACACACACACACACATATATACGTATTCGTATGCTACACTACAAAACTGTGGAGGTGCTATACGCCATCCAACCGACTTTCCCCATAGATATATATCTACTCACCTGATCCTTGCTTGCCGAAGTCGATGTCGCCACGCTCTTACTTGTCGTCCCGAAGTTCACGCGAAGGTACCTACATATCATAACATATCGTGCCACATTAACATTCAATTCAAAACCAAAACGACACACGAATCGTACATAGGTTAAAACCTATGGTATACGCATGCAAGAAGGGCCCAACAAATCCTCGATGTCGATGTACAAACGTTAAACCATCGAGTTAAAACCCAAATACCAAAACTCAAGCTAAAACGAAGTCGCAAAACAAAGCAGTAACTCAAGAAAACACCTCCAGATTTTACGCTAGGTTGAATTAGCCAATTTTGCACATGTGGAGAGTCTAGTTTACTGAAGATAAAGCCATGGACCAAACACGAATCCCAACACCCCTACCCTGGCTGCAATTTGCAGTCGGAAGGAATAAATTTGCGGCCATGGATGGGAGTTTGGGACTCGGGGCTCTAAGGTAGCTTCTAGGTTGCCTGCACGACTCACTGTGATTGCTAAATAATTTTCAGGGCCTTCGGGTGAGAGCAGATCACAAAACTACACTAAAATTCCTACACAAATCCGATGTCGGGGATTTCTAAGTTCATGACTTGGGGTCATAGTCTTTGATTTAGTCCAAGTTTTAACACAAAAGGGGGTTTGTAGTCACTAACACACTCACATGCATCATCGCAAGTCAAGAATTCAACAAAATCTCATCTAGGAATTTTCTAAGTTCACTAAACCTCACTAAACAAACTCTAAACATGTATGGATGCTTAAGTGAATGAAATACAATACTAAGTGTGAAGGAATTATTTCATTTGGCAACTCAAGAATTTTCTTGAGTTTCCCCAAGTGCTCAAAATCCTAGGTTTCCTGGTCCAAAATGCTTGTAGTGAGCTTGTGCACATTTTTAGTGAAGAGAAGATGATGTTTTGATGTGGGATTGAGGGTGTTTGTGAGGGTTTAGAGGAGGTGGGAGAAGATAGCAGCCATGGAGATGAGGAGAAGGGAAAATGATGAAGAAGAATGGAGGAAGACAAATGGGAGCTTTGGTCAATTGACCCCTCACCTCTCTCTTTTCTCTCTCTTGCCCATACTCTATTCTTTATTCTTTTCCCTTTTCTTTTCTATTTTCCTTTTTCTTTTCTTCTCTTCTCATTTAAAAAGCCATGCATGAAAAATAAGGAAAAAGCCATGGTAGAAAATGTAACAAATGTGTAATATGACATGGTGCATGTCACATGCACAAAACACCTTCAATGTGTGATTAGTTACTAATCGTGTTTAGCAATACTTACTTATATACAAATCATTGTATACTACATTGCAAAATTCCCAATTTTCATAAATTCATTTAAAATCAATAATTGATATAAATTTCAAAATATTTCTTGATTTATCGGTATTTAATTATACCGTATCATAAAAATATTCATAATATTTATTATTTTAATTATATTAATTCCCAAAATAATATTTTATTTTTCTGATATGTTACAATCTTCCCACCTTAAATAAATTCGGTCCCCGAATTTAAATTTAAACCTTTCAAATACTAAAACATTTCAGTAAAAAGATCAAGTCGTCGGGGCTCCGAAATCATAAATACATAAAACGCATCGTAGCGCAATGTGCACATGAAAAACGAGTATATATAAACCAAAATCAAAACTCCGTCAAGCATCCCGCAATCATCGGAGTTATGGTGAAGACACCAATGTCAAAGCCCAATACGAAAACCAACATGATATACATCAAACTATACATGTACACATCGTTAAAACATCTGAAAGAAATGCATGCCAAACTGTTTTCCAATCACTATGCAATGCGCGTATCACGGCACAGTGGCGGACGTCTTTTGTGAGAAAATAATTATATATATATACACCCTTTGTTTAACATACACGTCCCGCCATTTTGAAAAATAATTTAGAAGGGTTTCCATTGTTAAATGTCTCGTGTCATCTCGGACACGTAGGTAAATACTGAGACTATAGCTCTTTTTTGGAAATCCCTTCGATAACTATCAATGCATGCAAAAATATATTCCGGTACTATCCTCGGACTATTCCTGCTCAGTCACTATACCAAATAGTAAATATCATAAAACATACTGCTCCAAAAAAATCAATCCCAACATGTATAAAAGGAGGCCACGTGCGTCTGGTGCTCACGGAAATCGAAATCCAGGAATGTTCCATACATGTGCACAGAAATAAAATCTAAGTGCAACGGGTGTGCACGAAAACACCTGTTAAGGGCAACGGTGTGTGCCTGACAACAATATCAGGTGCATCTGATATGCACGAAGAATACCGATTTAGTGCATCTGGCGTGCACCAAATTCGCATCAAGCGCGTCAAGTGTGCGCAAGAATCCAAATCAAGTGCATAAGGTGCACGAAGACAATATCGAATATTACAATCGAAATCGACGGTATACAACAAAGCTCAATCCAAATCTGGTATGCCGTGGTATATAATCTCACAACCATGTGCATCAGCGTGCACAAAATCGAATCAGAATATTATAAGTGTATGAAAACTATGCCGAAAGCACAAGTCAAGTCACATGCATACCATATGCATGAAATCCAAATCAACATCTCGAATGACATCAAATCGAAGTCAAGTGTGGTGCACAAAATCTCACTTAAGTATTTCTTTTTCTCACTTGTGTACACTTAGTATATATATGATATATATTAATGTACATTATTTTGTGTCATGCTAGATGATACATGAGACATGGGTGTATGAGACTCACACCATTCTTATGATAATGTAAGGTTTTTATTTATTTGAGTAATTCAAAATTAGTTGGAAATTGGTTACATGGTTAAGCTTAGTAGAAGCTTGTAGAACCATTGACTTAGTCTACAAATTTTGTTTTATATTAGATATTTATTAACCCAACCATTATTTTAAACTATGGTTATGTCTTTAAATGAATTATATGAGATATTTCTCACCCATGGTTGCCATTCTACACTTGCCATTCTCCATGGTTGTTTTTCTTCATCTCCTTCATCAAGTTCACTAGCTTTTTGGGAGGTGAAGAAAATGAGTGAGAAAAACATTTCTAAAGTGAGCAAAATTCCTACTTCATCATCCTACATTACTGGCTATTTAGTATATGGTGTTTGCTTCATTAATTCCACATTAGTAAAGAGGTAGCTTGGATTAGTGTCTCCTCGACGTAGATCATCTCCGGCCTCGACAACTTCAAGCAAGCTTGTTCATTTCACCTTTAGGAACCTTACTAGAGTCCGAAAGATCACTACTTGGAGCGAAGGGACTACTACACGGAGCTATTGAAGTGAAGGACCGGTTTACAAAGGTTGTATTCCTTATTCACTTATCAATAAAGTTGTTTACATGCTAGTATTCATGCATTCTCTAGTTTAGATTCTAGGTTTTTGTTGCTTAGCGTACCAAATGTTTGAAAACGGCATGGTTGATGCCACCCGAAACTCCGCGTGTGTGCTAGGCAACTCAGCAGTGCAATGGTAGTAGTACAGTTTAGATTCATTTGTATATTCATTATTGCGGGACGAGCGTCCGACAAGTGAACAACCGTCTCTGCCTTATTGTATATTCTTTTATTGGGGCACAATCGGGTTGAGGTCGATGTCACCATTGTGTATATACTTTTCTCTTCTGTACTAGGATTACTGATCAGTCGAAAATATTGCATTCTTAACACATCAATTTCTCTACTCTTTCTATTCATCTAAACGTGTTTGGTATAATTATAGAACATATTAGCAATTCGTCTGCAAAATATCAAATAACATGTGCTATACATTATAACCGGCATTATGAGGGAAATTGAGTGTTTATTACTACATGCATGATTTTGTATATCTCAACACTGTTTATCGAGATTGTGTGCAGAAAATTCTTCAGGAAAAAGAACCGGAATCGCAAAAGTGCCAATAAAGTTCAGCAAGTCAAAGACTTGAAATCTGGCCGCAACCAAGAAAGAATAATGAGATTCCAGGCATCAGAATATTCCCCAAAAGTCAACATAAAACAGTACAAGAGAATTGAGACACTGATCTCATCATATGGCCGTGGATCCGCGGCCGATCCAGGCAGTTCTGCCGCGGTTCCGCAGCCGAGTTGGCTCCTTGGCGCATACAAATTCCCTAGAAGCTTCATCGTAACGGCCTTACATCTACAAGACTCTCTGAAAACACGTGGCTTCTTCCAGAAGGCTCTGCATAACAAATTTCTTCTAGAAGGCTCCTTGTAACAACCTCATTCTAGAATATTCCCTCTAAGAAACTTTTTCTAGAAGGCTCTCCCTAACAACCTAGCTTTGGAGGGAAGATTCAAATGAGTGGTTATAAAAGGAGATCTAGATCTAGAATTTGGGGTTGTTGAATAAGTTGTTCATTAATTATGGTTGAATATTGAGCCAAACTTCATTCAAGTCGAGTGACACAATTTGATACCAAAACCCTAGCCCAAATCTAATTCCAAAGCCAAATCAAGATCATTTTGAGAAGCAAATCAAGCAAGGAACCATCGATCCTTTATCCGCGAAGTCAATCTTCATCAAGAGCGCGAGATCCACGACGATCCAAGTCTCACGGAGATCGAGCGGAGCGAGCTTTGACGGAATCTAGTTACATCTTCAAAAGGAGCGATCGAGAGCAACATCTTGTAATCTCGAATTGAGAGAATGTGTAATTAGTCGTCGATTTAATAAAGGTGATAATTGTACTTCTTGCTTTTTTTTACATTCTTGCGTTATGAAACTTCTTGATCTTTGATTCATTTATTTTCATGATGCTTGAGTAAATTCTCCGCTTGTGGAGGATTCGAGAGAATTGATAGATCTAATGATGATTAAATCTTAATACTTGTCTTAATTCTTATGAGATTTATGAACCTTAGCAAAAAGAATCGTTGATGACCTAATTTTGAGCGAAATTATTTCTTGATTATTTCATTGCTAATTAGGGATCAAACGATTGATGATTTTCTTTGCTAGAGACTAGATCCGAATGATCATGATTGAAAAGACAAGGGATAGTGAAGGAGAAACCCTAGTTTCCCCAATTGATCCCTAATCTTCATCATAATCATCAATCTAGCTACAAATTATCAATAGATAAGATTAGGAATTATTAGATTCATCATTAACTATTAACTCAATCGAATCTTACTAGCTATTCTTCACTATCTTGATAAATCAAAGTGATTGAGACATTTCTTGATTCTTGATTCTATATCTATTTTCATTATGTTTTCTTAAAATCAAATATCACAAATCTTGAATCAATTTTCTTGCATTTTCTTTTATATTTTAATTTCAACTCAACTAAAACAAATTCGATCAGAACACACATCTCAGTGGACGATCCGTATTCATTAACGCGCTACATCGACACCGTTAATTGATTGCGGTATAAATTTCTTTGGTTGTGAAAACATTTTCAAACACGTCAAGAAACTATCAATCAAATGGCGCCGTTGCCGGGGATGTGTGCTATTTTGTTCGATTTTGTTATTTGAGTTGAAAAATTATTATTCCATCAGAATTTTACATCAAGATCGCTTCGTGTGCTTAACGATAGTGTTGGAATTTTTGCGAGGGAATCTGGAATTATTACAGCAGTAAAATCAAGATTCAGAGAACATCTGAAGAATCCAGAGAAGCACAGGGACTTGCACAAAAATTTTGAAACCCTAATTCCCCCGTCAAGCTGCGGTTCCGCGGCCAATAAGGCATTTTTGCGGCGGTTCCGCCGCCGTTTAGGGTTTGCAATGTGCCAAATTTCTCAGGTCTGCTCTCTGTTCTCTCCTCTTCTCTCTGATCTTGTCTAATAACACTTTTCTGCAGGATTCTTTGCAAAAATTCACAGCGCTGCTAAAAAAATAAAATTCTTGTTGCGATTCTTGAAATTGGTTGTTTTGTGCATATTTTAATACGGAAATTAAGGGGCAAAGACCAAATTCAGATTAGGTAGAGAGTTCATTACCCTTACTAAGCCCCGCAAATCACAAAACGAGCATCCGCATTACCCTTCATTAACTAAAAAATATCTAGACAAGACTCTAAGGACTGTCTCGCTCAATTAGGACAGAAGGAGGTTGTGGGTAATCTACTGTTTATCCGCATTTTTTTGTGGTGTCTAAGGCAAGTGTGTCTAAGGCAAGTGGTTACTTAATTAGGCCCACTACTTACGTAGTGGAGAACCTCCCACTTACCTAGCACTTACCTGGCCACAGAAGGGGTAAAGAGACAGTAGAGGATTTATCCTGCAATTTGTCTTCTGGAAGTCTAGGAGCGGTCTAGAAACTTGACCTAGGTGACCATTAGATCTAGGGTTGTTTTGTGCATATTTTGTGATTTGGTTTTTCAAAATCCGTATTTTTCAAAACAAACACCAACCATCTTTCCTTTAATTATCACCAACGCTGCCACTTGTGCTACAACTGTTTAGCACATGTTAGGCTGGACACAGGATTCTATTTCCCGTCTTGTCCGCGTTTCTTTTATCGACCCCAGAGTCGGTAATTCTTTGTCTTCTTTCCCACCACCCACCATAACCGTGATGGACGGATTTCCATCAAAGTTTAACACCACTCTGCCACCGCCCGCAGATGTGCAAAACCCTCCACGCATTTCTCTCCAAGAGAGATGCTATCCTACACGTGTTCCCCTTTCCACTTGCCTTTCTATTCCACCTGCCAACGGGGAAAATTTTGAAATCAAACCTCATTTCATCAAACTTTTACCCAAATTTCATGGGCTTGAGTCTGAAAACGCATACGTTTTTATCACCAAATTCGAAAACGTATGTGCTTTGAGGGGTAATTCACAACTGTTTGTGGATGTCATGCGATTATGTCTTCTCCCATTCACTTTGTGTGATTTAGCCGAGAAGTGGCTTTACAACACAACCACACATTCTATTTCAACATGGGACGAAATCGTTGCAGCATTCCTTAAGAAATTTTATCCCAATCATTAGACTGTTAGGTTTCCCCAACACCTCTTATAGAGTATGGAAGCATCACACATGCCACTTTAAAAAATTAGAGGTGCTAAGCAAACAAAGCAAGGATCTTTAACTAAAATACTAGGGTAACAACACTTGTATCTCATACAAATAAAAAATAAACACTAAGTGAAAGGAATACAACCATTGTAGTCCTTTTTCTATGACTCCTAAGATCGTTGAGAGGTTGGAAAGGCTTGCTAGTGAGCTCCCTTGTCCATGATGATCCACCCGAAGTCCACTTGGTCCAAGCTTCTAGCTTCACTTGATGCAAGAAGAAGATGAAGCTAAAGACTCTAAATTAATTGGTTAGATTAGAGTAGAATGATGAGGTGGTGTGTTTTCTTTTGTCAAAACCCTTTCTTTTTAACTGTCTCTCACTTTGGAAAAATCAAAAGAGCTTAGAGGAAGAAGAAGATGAAGGCAAAAGTTTTTGTCAAAATGAAAATGATAAAACTTATGATGAAAAATAGAAAAGATAGTATATACATTTTCTATCTCTCATAAAACCATGGTTCTAATAATATCTAGATATTTAGTAAGTGAGTTAAAACCCAAAAGAAAAACTAATCCAAGGTTAAATGGTTGGTGAAGTGTGGTTAACTTCAAGTAGAGTGTAGAAAGATAACCATGGATTAATATTTTCTTTTCTTTTGTTCTAAAACAAATACAAATATATATCCATATATTATAGTTCCATGTGAGTCTTATATTTCCTTCAAAGATGTATCATCAACCATGATACTTTGCATGTATGTATACTATGCACATCAACATGTGCATACAAGCACATCAACATATGCATGCATGCATTTTTCCTCTTTAATAAAAAGGGTTTGAATAAAGAATAAGAATAAAACTAAAAGTCAAAATGTTAAATCAAATATTGATTTAACAATCCGGTCATATCACATACGACCCGACCAATAGAAAAATGCCCGATTAACATACGGTATCACATAGTCGTATTCAATCGGGTCCCCCCGCATATCTCATGCACTCCACATCTTTTAGCCTGAGCTAGGAAACTTCTGTGTGGGACTCTAAGGCTCGTCAATACGCCGGCAGTGGGTGATGATCATATCAAACACCCATAAGCCGTAAGCAGCCAGCTAAACGTAACGGCCATCCAGGTATTGAGCGATCAGAAGAAAACCAGCAAAGCTGTCAAAACTCCCGTCGAGCCATCTGGCAACACTTACCGTACAGTCCGGTCTCCTCGTCAGATATGTTGCATATCGAGTCTAGGGATGGTATCGTCGACCCCAATAGCTCAATAAGTCATACTGGTGTGTGGCTCATAACAGATCGAGAAACTACTGATAACACTTATCAGTAAAACTCAGCAGCCCTGGCCAGAGACTTCCTGTTATAGCCAATCAAGCATAGCACAACATCAACTCCCAATGCCGGGAGAGACGAAACCCCTCCTATCGCTCATCGCCTCCATGTGCTTCGGGACTGTACCCAAAGACCACCTGTTTGCACGACTCAATGGAGCCATGGTAGGGTGGAGATCAAAGTACAGTGGGAGGACACACAAGACTCTATGACGATCTTGGGCCTACAGACTAACCTGTACCAGTGTCACCTGAGAACTGCTATCCGACGATAGATATAATACCATATAGGAGTTCTCGGCGAGTCCGTTCAGTATACCCAGTCTCCACTGAGCACCCACATACAATCTTTGGTGTCAGCACACTAGATGGATATGGGATCATCCATCGCCCATCATATGGGACAAGAATGGTATACGCTAGTCTACTCTGGAATATCGATGCCCCGTCTCGATACACCCATGACAAGGAACATTTCAAGGATATGCTTATAAACTGCACGTGCCCCACTAGTATGATCCGGATCATAGTCACAGTAGTCAAGCAAATATCCTGATGGCTTTATCAACATGTGCAAATGAATAAAAGCATGATCAAATCAACATGTTAGATAAAGTAAACCAGATAGCATACTATCATGTCGAGCAAGAAAGTAATCTATATATATACATGTCCAAGTATCCACTATACATATAATGGCCTCTAGGGCATACATATATCCAACAATCTCCCACTTGCACTAAGGCCAATTATTGGCGTATCTCATACCCAACATCTCAAAAAGTCACTCATACTACGGCTGTGGAAGGGTCTTGGTGAGTGGATCCGCTGTGTTATTCTTTGTAACTACTTTACGAATCTCGATCTCGTGGCGATCTACTATCTCCCGGATCAAATGATATCGCCTTAGGATGTGTCTTGACTTCTGATGGGACCTTGGTTCTTTGGCTAACGCCATAGCCCTATTTTTATCATAATACAATTTTATTGGATCAACAATGGTTGGAACTACTCCTAGTTCCGCGATGAACATCCTCATCCAGATGGCTTACTTGGCAGCATCATTTGCAACAATATAGTCAGCTTCCATCGTGGAGTCTGCAACGGTATCCTGTTTGGAACTCTTCCAACTAACCGCCCCTCCATTGAGGGTAAATACAAACCCTGAGATAGATTTGCTGTCATCCTTATTACTTTGGAAGCTGGAATCGGTAAAGGCCTCCATTTGGAGATCGCCATTACCATACACCAAGAACAGTTCTTTAGTCCTTCGCAAGTACTTAAGAATGTTCTTCACTGCTATCCAATGTTTCTCCCCTGGGTTGGATTGATACCTGCTTACTACAGCTAGTGCATAAGCTACATCAGGGCGTGTACATAATATCACATACATTATAGATCCTACGGCTGAAGCGTAGGGTATAATGCTCATGCGAGCTCTCTCTTCGTCAGTCTTCGGACAGAAATCTTTGGAGAGAGTGACTCCATGACAAGCGGGTAAGGCACCACGGTTGGAATCTTCCATACTAAACCTTTTTAAGATGGTGTCAATGTACTTTGATTGGGACAATCCAAATAACCTCTTGGATCTATCTCTATAGATCCTAATGCCCAAAATACACGAGGCATCACCCAGGTCCTTCATGGAGAACCTTTGTGATAAGAATAGTTTGACCGATTGTAGCATAGAAATACCATTTCCTATCAAGAGAATGTCATCCACGTATAATACGAAGAATGTGACAGTACTCCCTACAATCTTCTTATAAATGCATGGTTCATCTATATTTTTGATAAAATTAAACTCTTTGATTGTATCATCAAAGAAAATGTTCCAGCTCTGTGAGGCCTGATTTAATCCATAAATGGATTTAAGTAATCTACATGCTTTCCCGCTGCTCCCACTGTCAATGAAGCCCTCTAGATGATCCATATAAACGCATTCTTCTAAATCACCATTTAGAAATACAGTTTTAACGTCCATCTGCCAGATTTCATAATCATAGTGAGTAGCAATAGCAAGTAGGATCCGAATGGATTTAAGCAGTGCCACCTGAGAGAAAGTTTCATCATAGTCCAGTCCTGGTCTTTGACGAAAACCTTTCGCTACAAGCCTTGCTTTAAAGGTCTCTACCTATTCGTTTACACCAATCTTTCTCTTAAATATCCATTTGCACCCAACGGGTTTTATCCCAGGAGGTGCAACGTCCAAAGTCCATACTTTGTTGGTGTACATGGACTCCATTTCGGATCTCATGGCTTCCAGCCACTTCACTGAGTCACCACGCGTGATAGCTTGCTGAAAACTAGTAGGGTCATCATCATCCATGATGCAATCTTCTCTATCACCATCAATGAGAAACCCATAGTATTTCTCCGGTGGACGAGAAGTTCTACTAGATCTCCGGAGCGGCTGAGGTTCTTGTAGTTCTACTGCAACATCAGTTTCAACCAATTCGTCCTGAGTAATTTGTGTCTCTAGAACCTCTTCTAGTTCTACCGCATTGGCTTCAGTACTATCTGTAAAGATTTCATTTTCCAAAAATGTGGCAAGCTGAGCAACAAACACCTTTTGTTCATCCTTGTGGTAGAATAGATATCCATACAAATGTTTTGGATATCCCACAAATTTACACATGACTGATCGTGTCTCAAGTTTGTCTGGATTCTGCTTTTTAACAAAAACCGGAAAACCACAAATCCTAACACTTTTAAGAGATGGTCTCTTTCCACTCCATATCTCATATGGAGTGGTAGACACTGTCTTGGTTGGAACCCTATTTAACAGATACACTGCTGTCTCCAATGCATGCCCCCCAAAAGAAAAGCGGTAACCCAGCATCACACATCATGGATCGTACCATATCTAATAGGGTATGATTCTTTCGTTCTGACACACTGTTGTGCTGTGGTGTGTAAGGAGGAGTAAGCTGAGAGAGAATCCTATTCTCTTTTAAGAAGTCTGAAAACTTTGTACTTAAGTACTCTCCACCTCGATCTGATCGAAGTTTCATGATGCTCAAGCCTGTTTGTTTTTCTACTTCAAGTTTGTACTACTTGAATTTTTCGAAAGCTTCGGATTTGTGCTTTATCAAAATCACGTGTCCAAATCTTGAGAAATCATCAGTAAAATTAATGAAGTATGAAAAACCTCCTCTAGCATGTGTAGACATTGGTCCGCATATATCACTATGTATGAGGCCTAAGAGTTCCTCAGCTCTTTCTCCGTATCCAGTAAACGGAGTTTTTGTCATTTTACCTTTGATACAGGATTGGCAAGTCGCATAAGATTTATATTCAAAAGGATTTAAATATCCATCTTTATGTAGCTTGGTTAGTCTTATTTCATTAATATGACCAAGTTTACAATGCCAAAGAAAAGCTTCATTTATATCTGAAAATTTTCTTTTATTAGTATGTTGTATGTTGAAAACTGTGTGTTGGTTCAGGACGTAAATACCATTATTTAGTGTACCATACCCAATCAACTCTTGATTCAAGTTAATGTTCATAACATTATTTTGCAACACAAAATGATATCCTTCATTGTCCAACAAAGAAACGGATATTATATTGCGTAGCATACTTGGTACAAAATAACACGGGTTAAAAACCAATATATAACCCGAAGGCAAACCCAGATGATACTCTCCTATGGATACAGCATGTACATTGGAACCATTTCCAACCCGCAGAGTATGGTCTCCAGTCTTCAAAACTCTACTGTTTCTCAACCCATGCACACAATTGTAGATATGAGAACCAAAACCGTTATCTAAAACCCAAGATGCAGAGTTAATTGGAAAACAATTCTCAGTTACAAACACACCTGAAGCGGAAGCATCACCATGCTTCTTCTTGTTGAGATCAGCAAGATACACAGCACAGTTGTGTTTCCAATGTCCCGACTTGAGGCGGTAAAAACATTCTCCTTTTCCACTTCCCGCGGCCCCAGATATGTCTTTCCCCTTCGCCTTTTCAACTCCACCTTTCTGTTTGATGGGTTTCTTCTTCTTCTTTCCCTTGACTTTGGCTTTTGGGACGGAAGAGGAAGATAGCCCAGCAATCAGAGCGGGAGTCTGTACGGTTCCTAGGCACGCTAATGAAGTCTCACAAGGCATCAACCATGCCAATTTCAAATTTTACGGTGCCGAGAAACCCTAGACTAGATCGTTGACTAGAAGTTTAGGCGATATACGAATCTAGTTAACAACTTAACTAAAGATAAGAAGCTACAACCTTTGTAGATCCGGATATCCACTTCCTTGGCTCCACGTAGGTGTCCTCTCGCTGTCCATCTCGAATCCCGGACTCAATCGTCGGCTTGATCGGAGAAATGGGCGGACTAGGTCGTCGGCTTCGTGCCGAAGATGATCTACGTCGAGGCATCACAAGTTCAAGCTCCGACTTCACAAATTTGTGAAACTTGTGAAGAAAACACCCAAAACAACTTGGCAAGAGGTAGAGGGTGAAGAAATAGGAGGTGGGTTCACTTTAGAATTGGATTTCTCACTTTAGAACTCAAGTTGCCATTGATGGCATCAAGCTTTCTTTCTTGAAGAAGAAGATCAAGAAGAAGGAAATGTTATGATAAGTCCATCAAAAATGAAAAAGAAATGAATACTTATCATAATAGGAACCATGGTTAGGTGTATAGAGTTGACCAAGGTTAGAAGAGTGGTTAGGGTTAAGCATGAAGACAAATTGGTCACTTTGGTCAAAGCTTCATGAAGCTTCACAAAGGTTCAAGAATGAAAGCAACCATTTTGTATTCTTATCCCATTCTTTTTCCAAAATCAATAAATAAAAGAATGGATAATTAAAACCCTAATCACTTTCTTAACCTAGGTTTAATTCTTTACACTTAACCAAATGAGCAAGTATCATCAAACATGATACAAAGATGTGCACAAAAGTATATCACATATACAACTTGCACATCAAGTGAGAAAATCCATTTAAAGTGAACCAATACTAGTTAATTCAAAATAATATATCAAATATATAATTATACATTAAATCATTAAATCAACACTTGATTCAATGATCCGGTCATGTCGCACATAACCGACTAGTATACAATGTATCGATTTATCGAATCAATGATTCGATAACTAGGTTATATCGAATATAACCAATCGATATATTCATCGCGAGAATGGAATACGGTATCACATACACGCATTATTCTCGGTCCTGCACATATCTCATCTGCGCTCCTATTTCATTTCGCTTGAGCCAGGAAACCTCTGTGTAGGACTCTAAAGACTCGTCAATACTCCGGTAGCAGATGATGATCATATCAAGCACCCACAAGCCGCAAGCGGTCTGCTAAACGTAACGGCCATCCGGGTATTGAGCGATCAGAAGATCGACGAGCTAGCCCGCTCACACTCCTGTGAATCCAACCAGTAACACTTACCGTACAGTCCGGTCTGTTCGTCTGATATGTCGCATATCAAGTCTAGGGGTGGTATATGTCAGACCCCAATAACCGATAAGTCGTGCTGATATGAGGCTCATAACGGGTCGAGAAACTACTGGTAACACTTACCAGCAAATCGCTGATCAGCCCTGGCCAGGGACTTCCCTGTTACGGCCAATCGAGCACAGCGCAACATCAACCCCCAATACCGGGAGAGACGAAACCCCTCCTATCGCTCATTGCCTCCATGTGACTCGGGACTGTACCCAAAGACCACCGTTTTTCACGCCCTCATGGACGTGGTAAGGTGGAGATCAAAGCACAGTGGGAATCACACAAGACTCTATGACGATCTCGGGTCTACAGACTAACCTGTACAAGTGTCACCTGAGAACTGCCATCTGACGTGAGGTATAATACAATCTGGGAGTTCTCAGCGAGTCCGTCCAATGTACCCAGTCTCCACTGAGCACCCATATACCATCTCTGATGTCAAACACCAATGGATATGGGATCATCCATCGCCCATCTCATGGGTCAAGAAGCGTATACGCTAGTCTCCTCTGGTATATCGATGCCCCGTCTCGATACACCCATGACTAGGGACCTTGAAGGATGTACCTATGGACTACCATGTCCCTACTAGTATGATCTGCATCATAGTCTAGGTAGTCAAGTACACATCCTAAGGGCTTTATCAACATGTAACTATAAGACAGTTTAAAGAGACAAGTGTACATGTTAAGATAAAGTGTAACCAGATAGCATACTATCATATCGAGCAAGAAAGTCATCTCTATATATGTCCAAGCATCCAATATAATATACATCATCTGTACAATACTGGCCTCTAGGGCATACATACAACTAACAATCTCCCACTTGCACTAGGGCCAGCTGCTGTAGTATCTCATACCGAGCATCCCGAAGAGTCTCTCAAACTGTATCTGGGGAATGGCCTTCGTGAGTGGATCCGCTGTGTTGTTCTTCGTGTCAACCCTCCTGACCTCGATCTCCCGGCGATCAACTATCTTCCGGATCAGGTGATACCGCCTCAGAATATGCCTGGATCGCTGATGGGACCTGGGTTCCTTGGCCAAAGCCACCGCTCCATTGTTATCACAATACAAAGGTATTGGATGCTCAATGGATGGAACCACTCCAAGTTCCGTAATGAACTTCTTGATCCAGACAGCCTCTTTGGCAGCATCGTTGGCAGCGATGTATTCAGCCTCCATCGTCGAGTCTGCCACGGTTTCCTGCTTGGAACTCTTCCAGCTAACCGCCCCTCCGTAAAGGGTAAAGACAAATCCCGACTGCGACTTAGAGTCGTCCTTATCACTCTGGAAGCTCGAATCGGTAAAGGACTCCACTTGGAGTTCTCCATTACCATACACCAAGAGCATCTCTTTAGTCCTTCGTAAGTACTTGAGAATGCTCTTCACAGCTGTCCAGTGACTCTCTCCAGGATCAGCTTGATACCTGCTCACTATACTTAGTGAGTATGCTACATCGGGTCTGGTACATAGCATCGCATACATGATAGAGCCTACAGCCGAAGCATAGGGTATCCCTTGCATGCGAGCTCTGTTCAAATCAGTCTTGGGAGACATCTCTTTGGAGAGAGTGACACCAGAGATCGTGGGCAAGTTCCCACGTTTGGATTCTTCCATACTAAACCTCTTTAGTATGGTGTCAATGTACCTGGATTGGGACAATCCCAAAATCCGTTTGGATCTATCTCTATAAATCCTAATTCCCAATATGCAGGAGGCATCACCAAGATCTTTCATTGAGAATCTTTGTGATAAGAAGAGCTTAACCGATTGCAGCATAGGAATATCATTTCCTATCAAGAGTATGTCGTCCACGTACAATACGAGGAAGACAACCTTAATCTCTGCCACCTTCTTGTAAATACAAGGTTCATCTGGGTTTTTGACGAAATCAAACTCTTTGATAACGACGTCAAAGCAGATGTTCCAACTCCGCGATGCTTGCTTTAATCCATAAATGGATTTAAGCAGCTTGCACACCTTCCCGCTGCTCCCACTGTCTACGAAGCCCTCTGGCTGAGTCATGTACACGCACTCTTCTAAATCACCATTTAGAAAGGCGGTCTTAACATCCATTTGCCAGATTTCGTAATCACGATATGCAGCGATGGCAAGCATGATCCGGATGGATTTAAGCATAGCCACTGGAGAAAAGGTTTCGTCATAGTCCACACCTGGTCTTTGACGAAAACCTTTTGCAACAAGTCTAGCTTTGAAAGTCTCCACTTTCCCATCTACACCAAGTTTCTTCTTGAAGATCCACTTGCTCCCAATGGGCTTTACCCCTTCAGGAGCAACTTCCAAAGTCCATACTTTGTTAGTGTACATGGATTCCATCTCGGACCGCATAGCATCCAGCCATTTCACTGAGTCCCTACTCGTGATGGCCTGCTCGAAGCTAGTTGGGTCATCATCCTCCATGATGCAATCCTCGCTCCCTCCATCCATGAGAAAACCGTAGTATCTCTCAGGCTGGCGAGGAACCCTACTAGATCGGCGGAGAGGCTGGGGTTCGTCGGGTACTACTAAATCCTCTGGTTCCACTAAATCTTCTGTTGTGTTTTGTTCAGCTGGAACCTCTTCCAGTTCTACCTCAGAGCCACTAATCTCTTTTGCAAGAAATTCCTTTTCTAAAAAGGTGGCATGTTGAGCAACAAATACACTTTGTTCCTCACTGTGGTAGAAGATATACCCTCACGAATGTTTAGGATATCCAACAAATTTACACAATACAGACCTTGCCTCGAGTTTGTCCGGTTTTTGTCTTTTGACATAGGCCAGGCAACCCCATATCTTCATAAAATTAAGATATGGTCTCTTCCCTTCCCATATCTCATATGGTGTGGTAGGCACAGATTTGGTGGGAACCCTATTCAGTAGGTATGCTCCTGTTTCCAGTGCATATCCCCAGAAGGAAACAGGTAACTCAGCTACACTCATCATAGAGCGCACCATATCTAATAGGGTGAGGTTCCTCCGTTCCGATACACCGTTGTGCTGTGGTGTTTATGGAGGAGTCAGCTGAGAGAGAATCCCATTCTCTTTTAGGAATTCCAGGAATTCATTGCTCAAGTATTCACCTCCTCGATCAGATCGAAGGATTTTAATACTTTTTCCGGTTTGGTTCTCAACTTCTTATTTATATTCTCTAAATTTCTCAAAAGCTTCTGATTTGTGTTTCATCAGGAACACATACCCGAACCTAGAGAGATCGTCAAAGAATGTAATGAAGTATGAAGAACCATCCCTGGCATGTGTAGACATAGGACCGCATACATCATTATGTATCAGTCCTAAGAGTTCAGTAACTCTTTCTCCGTGTCCTGTAAACGGAGTTTTGGTCATCTTGCCTTTGAGACATGACTGGCAAGTGTCATAAGATGAAAATTCAAACGGATTCAAATATCCATCCTTATGCAACTTAGCCAGTCGTGTCGCATTGATGTGACCCAGTCTACAATGCCACAAGAAGGATTCGTTCAGTTCAGAACTCTTGCTCTTGTGTGTGTTTGTTATACTCAGAACTGTTGATTGATTAAGAACATAAATGCCATTGCACAACGTGCCTGATCCAACCAACTTTTGGTTACGGAAAATGTTCATAATATTGTCCTGTAATACAAAATTATATCCCTTTTTAGTCAACAAAGAAACCGATATAATGTTGCATATCAGGTTCGGCATGTAATAGCATTCGTTCAGAACCAATGTATTACCAGTTGGTAATACAAGGTGATATTCTCCGACAGTCTTAGCTGCAACAATTGCACCATTCCCAACTCTAATGTCTTTATCACCTTCTCCAAGTTCTCTACCTTTCCTAAGCCCATGTAACTGATTACATATATGGGATCCTGACCCGGTATCTAATACCCAGGACGTAGGGCAAATGGAGAAACAGTTCTCTGTAACGAACACACCCGAAGAAAATGCATCAACATATACTTTCTTCAATCGGGTGGCATGGGAATCCTGGTATTCCCCTATATCCTGTTCATTCCTATAACTCTTATAGGAAAGAACGGAACCAACGTTCCCCTGCACAGTATAACATGCGGGTTCGGTCAATACATCCATATTATTATCTTTATTAGGGCATGAAATGGTCGCTACCTGGAGAGAGAGAGAAGAAAACACTTTAGCGTAAGCTCGAGCAAGATCAGATTGGTTATTATCTTATCTAATCAGGATGGCTCCCACTGGTTTTTATCAAATCTTCCTTCAAACCCTAAAAGGAAAGACTAGCCGGGATTAATTACACACTACAAGTTCGCCAATCTTTCAGCCAGGCCAGTGTCGGTACTTTGAGGGAGGTCCCCCGTGCTTTCGCACGAACCTAATTAATGTAAACCTCGTTTTCCCAGAGGCGTAACCCCGTTGACACCTTTCTAGACACCTACTTGATCAGCTAATTGCAATGTGTAAAACTCTCCCAGGAGTAACTCTTACTCGCAGCGGGTATTGGGATCCAACTATCTCATAGAAGGTATGCAATCTCATTGCAAATTTCAACACTTGAAATTCCCGATAATATTTTGCCCCTAGCACCCTATGACCTTGACGGAGGTCAACAAACCATAGGCTACTAGTCAAGTTCAACCTGTCATTTCTTGATCGAATTAAACCCACCCGCACGACCCTTGACGGAGGTCAACAAGGCCGCACGACTACCCTAATCCAATCTGCATCATATGCAAAAGCAGATAAATACTAGTTAGTTACCGCACACTACGCCTTGACGGAGGTCAACAAACGTAGCACAAATACTAAATAGGACTTATCTGAAATGACGGAGGGCTACGACAGGTTTTTCTGAAAACCTATTGCGTAATGAACTTGATATCGTTGTATAATCAAATGAAGTTTTGAAATGGAATGATTTTGAGGCTTTTCTAGTTTTGCTAAAGGGGTCACTCCCGGTGAAGGGATCGTCGGCCCTTTCCTCGTCGAATGAGGTGCGGGATATATCATATATATCACTGTGCAAAGCAGAAACTATAGAAGCTATCAAAAACAAACCGAGTGTGTAGCATCTGCCAGTTATTGCTAAAGGAGTCACTCCCGGTGAAGGGATCTCGGTCCTTTCCTCATCGAATAAGGTGCAGGATATATCACATATACCGCTGTGCAAAGCAAGAACTGTAACTACCTGTTTTATTTAAAATTTGATTCTACAACATCTTAGGTTTCTTTTCTTTCATTAATCACATTAATGAAGTCCCATCATTTAAGTACCTAAAACATCACAGATAAATACGACGTACACTTATGCCATCCGCATTCGCCTGGATGTCCTCTCGTGCACCGTTAGGTTAGGTAACTAACGACAGAGCAGGGCAGGGCTAGTGCGGGTGCAAAACATAAGTAACGTCTATATAATATATCATATATACTATATACTGTATCTATCACAGAACATCACATGATCACATCACAGATATCGCAGCAGAAGAAACATATGAAACATTGGATATACTAGGATGTCCGTGTTTTCAATACGAGCCAATATAAAACACGGATTCCACAGTCGTGATGAATAGCCAATCCCACACCCCTAGACCCCTACGAGAGCGGCAAGCAACCCTGCCAATTCTAGGGGTAGGAGACCCGGACTCGACTCCTCGAGATGGTCTCCCACTGGACCCTAGAACCCGGTTACTTGTGCTCCCCTCCTTGGGTCTATCCTAGTGCAGAAAAGTAAATAATATACAAAAGGTGACAACTTCCGCAACCTGGAAGTGCCCCAAATAAAAGAATATTACATACAAGTTTTTACATGAATGAAAATGAAAAACACTCATCTCACATAAAAACCCCCGGCTATTCAAACACGACGATCCAATATAACATATCCAGCAACACATAACATCACATGTCATCAACGTAAGTAAATATGCTCATCCCAATTGTCGTTGACATATAGCAACGAAACCGGCGATATCACATATTACACTTACGGTCACAGAAAAAAAAGTGTAAAACTACAACAGTTGGAATCCGCAACCTCTTTAGACATCGCATGCCTAATCAAATGAAATACTTAGACATCACATGCCTAACAGTTATAAACCCCGCATTTTAGTCTCATTATCGAAAACTCTTTTCAATATCAAATGAAACTAAACCGCTAGATTTATAACATTCTTTCAGTTATCTCATAACTGTTTGTGAATTCCAAATATTGTATCCCATTCCGGATAAATAGAAAATATTAAACTTTCCGATCGAACATTCGAACACCCAAGTTTTCCCGAAACCGATCAACACATGAAATAAGTTCAAAGACATTCACTTCATGCCTCAGTACCAACGGTCCAGCCGTAGAAGGGTCAAGCCAACGCCTCACATGTGGCACGCCGTACTGCCCCAAACCCGAAGGTTCAAAGGGCAGTTCAAGACGGTCACATAATCGAGTTAAGGTTTGTTGTCTTCTAGAGGGACCATCGCGTTACTTGCACTACTCAGAATGTCATTAAACTACGGAAAAGTCCAACAATTGGAAATTTCCGGACATGGCAAAGATTGGGTATTTACATCCGGTCGAACCTTTTAACATATTCTAAAATTATCCGGAAAAAACACATAGACCAAGTTTGATAATCCAATCGAATCTGCGATTCCCAAAGCAACCCCAGAATACTCAACTCTTGAGTCAAATTAAAAATTCCCAAAAAACTCAGCATCCAGAAATAGGAATTACTGTGCAAAAAGAGGAGGATGACGTCATCATCTGGCCGCGGAACCGCCGCAGAATCAAGGCTTCTGCCGCGGTTCCGCCGCCGTTTGTACTGTTCATGAGTTCAATTTTGCACCGTAATTCTTGTAATTCCCTGCTGAATTTTTAAAGCATTTTTAATATGGAAAAATCCCAGATTTTAGAAAAAGTCCAGAGAGCATGAAAAAGTTAGGGTTTCGGGTTCGATCGGGTTTCAAACATCGTCTAGACTTCGCCTAAGGCTCTAGCTAGGCTCTGATACCACTGTAGGGTTCCTAGGCACGTTAATGAAGTCTCACAAGGCATCAACCATGCCAATTTCAAATTTTACGGTGCCGAGAAACCCTAGACTAGATCGTTGACTAGAAGTTTAGGCGATATACGAATCTAGTTAACAACTTAACTAAAGATAAGAAGCTACAACCTTTGTAGATCCAGATATCCACTTCCTTGGCTCCACGTAGGCATCCTCTCGCTGTCCATTTCGAATCCCGGACTCAATCGTCGGCTTGATCGGAGAAATGGGCGGACTAGGTCGTCGGCTTCGTGCCGAAGATGATCTACGTCGAGGCATCACAAGTTCAAGCTCCGACTTCACAAATTTGTGAAACTTGTGAAGAAAACACCCAAAACAACTTGGCAAGAGGTAGAGGGTGAAGAAATAGGAGGTGGGTTCACTTTAGAATTGGATTTCTCACTTTAGAACTCAAGTTGCCATTGATGGCATCAAGCTTTCTTTCTTGAAGAAGAAGATCAAGAAGAAGGAAATGTTATGATAAGTCCATCAAAAATGAAAAAGAAATGAATACTTATCATAATAGGAACCATGGTTAGGTGTAGAGAATTGACCAAGGTTAGAAGA
The DNA here is from genome assembly GCA_030015575.1 of Agapanthus africanus. Taxonomy (NCBI): domain Eukaryota; kingdom Viridiplantae; phylum Streptophyta; class Magnoliopsida; order Asparagales; family Amaryllidaceae; genus Agapanthus; species Agapanthus africanus. Next base: position 505,368,922 of record CM057348.1, read on the forward strand.
GTGGTTAGGGTTAAGCATGAAGACAAATTGGTCACTTTGGTCAAAGCTTCATGAAGCTTCACAAAGGTTCAAGAATGAAAGCAACCATTTTGTATTCTTATCCCATTCTTTTTCCAAAATCAATAAATAAAAGAATGGATAATTAAAACCCTAATCACTTTCTTAACCTAGGTTTAATTCTTTACACTTAACCAAATGAGCAAGCATCATCAAACATGATACAAAGACGTGCACAAAAGTATATCACATATACAACTTGCACATCAAGTGAGAAAATCCATTTAAAGTGAACCAATACTAGTTAATGCAAAATAATATATCAAATATATAATTATACATTAAATCATTAAATCAACACTTGATTCAATGATCCGGTCATGTCGCACATAACCGACTAGTATACAATGTATCGATTTATCGAATCAATGATTCGATAACTAGGTTATATCGAATATAACCAATCGATATATTCATCGCGAGAATGGAATACGGTATCACATACACGCATTATTCTCGGTCCTGCACATATCTCATATGCGCTCCTATTTCGTTTCGCTTGAGCCAGGAAACCTCTGTGTAGGACTCTAAAGACTCGTCAATACTCCGGTAGCAGATGATGATCATATCAAGCACCCACAAGCCGCAAGCGGTCTGCTAAACGTAACGGCCATTCGGGTATTGAGCGATCAGAAGATCGACGAGCTAGCCCGCTCACACTCCTGTGAATCCAACCAGTAACACTTACCGTACAGTCCGGTCTGTTCGTCTGATATGTCGCATATCAAGTCTAGGGGTGGTATACGTCAGACCCCAATAACCGATAAGTCGTGCTGATATGAGGCTCAAAACGGGTCGAGAAACTACTGGTAACACTTACCAGCAAATCTCTGATCAGCCCTGGCCAGGGACTTCCCTGTTACGGCCAATCGAGCACAGCGCAACATCAACCCCCAATACCGGGAGAGACGAAACCCCTCCTATCGCTCATTGCCTCCATGTGACTCGGGACTGTACCCAAAGACCACCGTTTTGCACTCCCTCTTGGACGTGGTAAGGTGGAGATCAAAGCACAGTGGGAATCACACAAGACTCTATGACGATCTCGGGTCTACAGACTAACCTGTACAAGTGTCACCTGAGAACTGCCATCTGACGTGAGGTATAATACCATCTGGGAGTTTTCGGCGAGTCCGTCCAATGTACCCAGTCTCCACTGAGCAGCCGTAAACCATCTCTGATGTCAAACACCAATGGATATGGGATCATCCATCGCCCATCTCATGGGTCGAGAAGCGTATACGCTAGTCTCCTCTGGTATATCGATGCCCCGTCTCGATACACCCACGACTAGGGACCTTGAAGGATGTACCTATGGACTACCATGTCCCCACTAGTATGATCTGCATCATAGTCTAGGTAGTCAAGTACACATCCTAAGGGCTTTATCAACATGTAATTATAAGACAGTTTAAAGAGACAAGTGTACATGTTAAGATAAAGTGTAACCAGATAGCATACTATCATATCAAGCAAGAAAGTCATCTCTATATATGTCCAAGCATCCAATATAATATACATCATCTGTACAATACTGGCCTCTAGGGCATACATACAACTAACAGAGTCTTCGCTGTTTTCAGGGTGCTCTTTGCACTTCTCAACTGTAACATTTCAAAAAGATTAAATATTAATTTTTGGGAATTTTTAATAATTTAATATTATTTTATTGAATATTTTAATATTTTGGTATTTTTAAATACAAATAAATAGGAAAAATGTTAGAAAAATTATGGAAAATTATAAAATAGGGTAAATTAGAGAATTATGCCATTTCTAAGTTTAATTGATTACTTATATGCTAATTTAGTGCTAATCGCGATTAAAAAATCACTAATCGGTTTTAGCATTTTTGTGCAAAACATGCACATATCCTTTTTCCTACACTTGTGCATTTTCTACCATGGTTTTTCATTTGGGTTTACTATTTAAGTGAGAAGGTTCTAAAAAAAAAAGGAAAAAGAAAAGAGAAGAATAAAGAATTGGAGAGTTGGTGAGAGAGAGAGGTATGGGCTTCATTTGACCTAGGGACTTAGCCATTTTTTTCCCCTCATTTCCCTCCCCCTTCTCCCTTCTCCTGCTGCTGCTCCTGCACCTCATCCCCTCCCCTCTTCAAATGCTCCAAAACACCTCTAAAACTACACCAAAACCCCACACTCATTTCATTAAAAGTGTGCACAATCCCTAGATTTACACTTGGAGCTAAAGAAGCAAGGATTTTGGAGCATTTGAAGAGGGGAGGGGATGAGGTGCAGGAGCAGCAGCAGGAGAAGGGAGAAGGGGGAGGGAGATGAGGGGGAAAAAATGGCTAAGTCCCTAGGTCAAATGAAGCCCATACCTCTCTCTCTCACCAACTCTCCAATTCTTTATTCTTTTCTCTTTTCTTTTTCCTTTTTTTTTTAAAACCTACTCACTTAAATAGTAAACCTAAATGAAAAACCATGGTAGAAAATGCACAAGTGTAGGAAAAAGGATATGTGCATGTTTTGCACAAAAATGCTAAAGCCGATTAGTGATTTTTTAATCGCGATTAGCACTAAATTAGCATATAACTAATCAATTAAACTTAGAAATGGCATAATTCTCTAATTTACCCTATTTTATAATTTTCCATAATTTTTCTAACATTTTTCCTATTTATTTGTATTTAAAAATACCAAAAAGATAAAATATTAATTTTTACCCGAAAGAGCACGTGACTTCAACATATTGAGAAGTTCAGGCAATGATTTCTCCAAATCGTTCATATTGAAATTCACTATGAACGGAGCAAAGGCGGAGGAGAGAGACTGCAGAACATCTTTATATTGCTCATTATCCATAGTCCATCCCAGTTCCTCAAGTTCTTCTATAAGACCAATCATCTTCAAGACATGGTCTTCTACTGATGCACCGTGGGCCATCCGCATATGAAACAGCTTCCGAGATGCCTCATATCTCAAAGTACGAGATTGCTCTTCATACAACTCCTTTGTATGAAGAAAGATGGATTGTACATCCATCTTCTCATGTTGTTTCTGATGGATGTTGTCCATAGAAGCAAGCGCGAGGCACTTGTCCATGTTGCAATCAATATCCCATGTTTTTCGGATCTCCCTATCCGAAACAGATGATTCAGGTCCTGGGACGGGTGGGGCTTTGGTAGTGAGGACGTATGATACTTTATCATATATGAGTGCAATGTTCAAGTTCCTCAACCATTCTTTATAATTCGGTCATGTCAGTTTGTTTTTCTCTAGTAGAATCTTAAGTCCCGTCATCGGTATCTGCCATTAGGAGAGAGAAAAGAATACACTCAGCGAAATGCTCTTGCAAAGAATTAGATTGGTTATAATCTTATCTAATCGATGTCTCCCACTGCTTTAATCAAATTTTCTTTCAAAACCTGAAAAGAAAACTAGCCATGATTGATTACATTCTACAGTTTCGCTAACCGGTCAGCCAGGCCAGTGTCGGTACTTTGAGGGAGGTTCCCCGTGCTTTCGCACGGACCTAATTAAAATAAACCTCGTTTTCCCAGAGGTCAAATCCCGTTGGCACCTTTCTAGACACCTACTGGATTAGCTAATTACAAAATGCAAAACTCTCCTGGGAGTAACTCTTACTCACAGTGGATCATGATCCAACTATCATATAGATGGTATGCAATCTCATTGCAAATTTCGACTCTTGAAATTCCCGATATGGTTTTTACCCTAGCCGCTTATGACCTTGGCTATGGTCAACATATCATGAGCACTAGTCAAGTTCTACCTGTCGTTTCGAGATTAACTAGAGCCATCCATATGACCCTTGACTATAATCAACATAATCATATGAATGTCCTAACTGATCACATCATATGCTTTGTATGAATACATCACTTAGCTACTGTACACTACGCCTTGACTATGATCAAAATACGTAGCACGAATACTAAGTACTCTGCTTCCTAAAATGACGGAGGTTTGCGGATGGTTTTTATAAAAACCTTTAACGCTTTGAATTTGATCTCGTTGTAGAATCAAAACGGTTTAGAAAAGGAGTGGCTTAAGCTCCGCATTTTTTGAAACTTGCATTTTTCAAAAAAAGGCCGAGTGGGTTTCAAATCGGATTCTACTACATCTTTTAGGTTTCTTTTACTTTACATTAATCTTATTAATGTAGTCCCATCATTTAAGTTCCTAAGCCATCACAGAGAAGAGACGAAAATAGAACATATACTTATACCATCCGCATTCGCCACAGTGTCCCTTTATGCACCGTTAGGTTACTTAACTAACGGCATAGCGGGGCGGGACTAGCGCGGGTGTAAAATATAAGCAATGCTTATTATATATATCATATATATAATAATAATCCATTCATCTCAGATACAAAGTAATCACATTACAGAATATCAACAGCAGAAGCACATATGAAAATAAAAATGTAGGGTTCCTAGGCACCTTTGTGAGGGTTCATATTGCATCAACCATACCCGAATAAAATTTTAGACGTGTCAAACAACCCAAAGCCGGGATCTTTGCTAGATTATTAGGGTTTAACATGCAAGTAAACATCTTTACTACTAAGTGTGAGGGATTACAACCTTTCTAGTCCGCTCCTTCGCTTCATAACCTCCGAGTAGAAGTCCCTTCGCCGCGATCCACGATCTCCCGGACTCAAGAGAGGCTCCACGACTCGAACGATCCATGCTAGCTTGTAGTGTTCCTTTTCTCCGATGATCTATGCTAAAACTCAAGCTCTCTCACTCTAATGAGGTGAACACCCTAATCTAATTGGCTAGATTAGATGAGAATGATGGAGTAGTATTTATGCTTTCTTTTTATATCAACTTTTCACATGAAAAACATCACAAAAGGAAAACCTAGTAAGCTTTCTCAAAGCTCAAGGTTGAAGATGAAGATGAAAAATGAGTTAATCCTTTTGTGATGAATAATGAAATGAATATATGATTAATCATGGAACCATGGTCAAGGATGACAAGGATAACCCTTATAGAGAATTAACTAGGGCTAGGGTTTGGTTGGGTTAAAGAATGAGTCATAAGATAATATCAACCATAATATCTAACTCATGACAAAAGAAAAGTTTCTAGAAGGTGCATGAAGCAACTAACCCAAATCAAACCCTAACCTTTTTTAATCTCCACTAAACATGTTCCATTATTTATCATATCATGTTACAATAATATATATCACATATATATTATATATTTGTAACAAAAGAAAATAATACAATTAATATATATCGCATATATATCAATGTATTATCCGGTGAGAAAATGAAATAATAAAACGAGCCAATATTAGATAATGTAATACAATATATCATATATATTATTATACATTAAATCATCGAATCAACACTTGATCCGACAATCTGGCTATATCGAATATAACCGACTAATATATCATGTACCGATTCATCGAATCAACACTTGATCCGATGACCCGATTCATATCTAAATATCACGAGAATATAATACGGTATTTCATATCGCATTATCCTCAGTCGTGCAGATATCACATATGTGCCCCTACTCCGTTTTGCCTGAGTCAAGAAATCTCTGTGTCGGACTCTAATGAATCGTCAATACCCCGGTAGCAGGTGATGATCTTATCAAACACCCACAAGCTGCAAGCGGTCAGCTAAACGTAACAGCCACCCAGGTATTGAGTGATCAAAAGATCAACAAGCTAGCCTGTACGTTCTCCTGTGAATCCAATCAGTAACACTCCCGTACAGTCTGGTCTCTTCGTCTGATATGTCGCATATCAAGTCTAGGGGTAGTATATGTCAGACCCCAGTAACCGATAATTCGTGTCGATGTGAGGCTCATAACGGGTCGAGAAACTACTGGTAACACTTACCAGTATATCTCTATATCAGCCCTGGCCAGGGACTTCTAGTTATAGCCAATCGAACACAGCACAACATCAACTCCCTATACCGGGAGAGACGAATCCCCTCCTATCGCTCATTTCCTCCATGTGATTCGGGACTGCACCTAAAAGCCACCGTTTTGCACGCCCTCTTGGACGTGGTAAGGTGGAAATTAAAGCACAGTGGGAATCACACAAGACTCTATGACTATCTCGGGTATACAGACTACCCTGTACCAGTGTCACTGGAGAACTGCCATCTGACGTGTGGTATATCGCCATCTGGGAGTTCTCGGCGAGTCCTTTCAGTGTACCCAATCTCCACTGAGCACCCGTACACCATTCTTGATGTCAAACACCGAAGGATATGGGATCATCCATCGCCCATCATATGGGTCAAGATGCGTATACGCTAGTCTACTCTGGTGTATCGATGCCCTGTCTCGATATACCCTCGACTAGGAACATTTATAGGATGTACTCATCGACTACTAGGGCCCCACTAGTATGATCTCATCATAGTCCCAGCAGTCGAGTACATAACCTAAGGGCTTTATCAACATGTGAGAGAAAAGTAGTAAACCAATACAAGTCAACATATTAAGATAAAGTGAAATCAAATAGCATACTATCATGACGAGCAAGAAAGTCCTCTCTATATATATCCAAGCATCCATTATAATATACATCACATGTACAACAATGGCCTCTAGGACATATACATAACTAAAAATCTCCCACTTGCACTCAGGCCAGCTGCTGTAGTATCTCATACCTAGCATCCTGAATAATCTCTCAATCTGTATCTGGGGAATGGCCTTCATGAGTGGATCCACAGTGTTGTCCTTTGTATCTACTCTCCGGACCTCGATCTCCTGGCGATCAACTATCTCCCAGATCAGGTGATACCGCCTCAGAATATGTCTGGACTTTTGATGGGACTTGGGTTCATTGGCCAAAACCATAGCTCCATTGTTATCGCAATACAGAGGTATTGGATGTTCAATGGATGGAACCACACCAAGTTCACTAATGAACTTCTTTATCCAGACAGCCTCTTTGGCAGCGATGTATTCAGCCTCCATCGTCGAGTCTGCAACGGTATCCTGTTTGGAACTCTTCCAATATACCGCCCCTCCATTGAGGGTAAAGAGAAATCCCAAGTGCGACTTAGAGTCGTCCTTATCACTTTGGAAGCTGGAATCGGTAAAGGACTCCACCCGGAGTTCTCTATTACCATACACCACGAACATCTCTTTAGTCCTTCGCAAGTTCTTAAGAATGTTCTTCACAGCTGTCCAGTGACTCTCTTCAGGATCTGCTTGATACCTACTCACTACACTTAGTGAGTATGCTACATCGGGTCTGGTACATAGCATCACATACATGATAGAGCCTACTGCCGAAGCATAGGGTATCCCTTGCATGCGAGCTCTCTCCAAATCAGTCTTGGGAGACATCTCTTTGGAGAGAGTGAGTCCAGACATTGTGGGTTAGTTCCCACGCTTGGATTCTTCCATACTAAACTTCTTTAGTATAGTGTCAATGTACCTGGATTGGGACAATCCCTGTATCCGTTTAGATCTATCTCTATAGATCATGATTCCCAATATGAAGGACGCATCACCTAGATCTTTCATTGAGAATCTTTGTGATAAGAAGAGCTTGACTGATTGCGGCATAGGAACATCATTTCCTATCAAGAGTATATCATCCACGTACAATACGAGGAAGACAACCTTACTCTTTGCTACCTTCTTATAGATACAAGGTTCATCTATATTTTTGATGAAGTCAAACTCTTTGACTACAACATCAAAACAGATGTTCCAACTCCGCGATGCTTGCTTTAAGCCATAAATGGATTTAAGCAGCTTGCACACCTTTCCGCTGCTCCCACTATCTACGAAGCCCTCTGGCTGAGTCATGTACACGCACTCTTCTAAATCACCGTTTAGAAAGGCGGTCTTATTATCCATTTGCCAGATTTTGTAGTCATGGTATGCAGCAATTGCAAGTAAGATCCGGATGGACTTAAGCATAGCCACTGGAGAAAAGGTTTTGTCATAATCCACACCTGGTCGTTGACGAAAACCCTTTGCAACAAGTCTAGCTTTGAAAGTCTCAACCTTTCCATCTACACCAAATTTCTTTTTAAAGATCCACTTGCTCCCAATGGGTTTTACCCCTTCAGGAGCATTTTCCAAAGTCCATACTTTGTTAGTGTACATGGATTCCATCTCAGATCGCATTGCATCCAGCCATTTCACAGAGTCACCACTTGTGATGGCCTGCTCGAAACTAGTCGGGTCATCATCTTCCATGATGCAATCTTCACTTCCACCTTCAATGAGAAAACTGTAGTATCTCTCAGGTGGATGAGAAACCCTACTAGATCGGCGGAGAGGCTGGGGTTCGTCGGGTACTACTGAATCCTCTGGTTCTACCAAGTCTTCTGTTATAGTTTGTGTCACTGGAACCTCTTCCAGTTCTACCTCAATGCCACTAATCTGTTTCATAAGAAAACCTTTTTCTAAGAAAATGGCATGTCGAGAAGCAAACACCTTTTGTTCCTTGGGGTGGTAGAAGATATACTCTTACGAATTTTTGGGATATCCTACAAACTTACATAAGACAGATCTTGCCTCGAGTTTGTCCGGATTTTGTCTTTTGACATAGGTTGGACAACCCCATATCTTAACATACTTAAGAGATAGTCACTTCCCTTTCCATATCTCATATGGAGTCGTAGGCACTGATTTTGTAGGAACCATATTCAATAGGTGTATGGCTGTCTCATGCGCATACCCCTAGAAGGAAATAGGTAACTCAGCAGTGCTCATCATGGAGCGCACCATATCTAATACGGTGCGATTCCTCCGTTCCGATACACCATTCTGCTGTGGTGTATAAGGAGGATTAAGCTGAGAGAGAATCCCATTCTTTTTTAGATAATCTAGGAACTCATTACTTAAGTATTCACCTCCTCGATTAGATCGAAGGATCTTAATACTTTTGTACGTTTTGTTCTCTACTTCGTTCTTATATTCTCTGAATATCTCAAAAGCTTCTGACTTGTGTTTCATCAGGAACACATGTCCGTATCTAAAGAGATCATCAGTGAATGTAATGAAGTAGGAAGAACCGTTCCTGGCATGCGTAGACATAGGACCGCATACATCACTATGTACCAGTCCTAAGAGTTCCGTAACTTTTTCTCCGTGTCCACTAAACGGAGCTTTAGTCATTTTGCCTTTGAGACATGAATGACAAGTATCATAAGATGATAATTCGAACAGATTCAAATATCCATCCTTTTGTAACTTAACTAGTCTTGTCGCATTGATATGACCAAGTCTACAATGCTACAAGAAGGATTCGTTCATTTCTGAACTCTTCCTCTTGTGTTTGTTTTGTATATTGAGGACTGCATTTTGATTGAGAATGAATATGCCATTATGTAACGAGCCTGATGCAATCAACTTTTGTTCTAGGAATACGTTCATAACATTATCCTTTACTATAAAATTATATCATTCTTTACTTAATAAAGAAACTGATATAATATTGTACATCATGTTCGGTATAAAATAGCACTCATTCAGAATCAGTATATTACGACTTGGTAATACTAGGTGATATTCATCAACTGCTTTGGCTGCAATACTTGCACCATTCCCTACTTGAACGGAATGATCACATTTTCCCAGTTCTCTATCTTTACGTAGCCCATGTGACAATTTACATATGTGGGATCCCGATTCGGTATCTAATACCCAGGACGTAGGGTGAACTGAGAAACAGTTCTTGATAACTAACACACCCGAAGAAGATGCATCAACATTCATGTTCATTGTTTGGGAGGCATGAGAATCTAGATATTCTCCTGTTTCCTGTTCAGTCTTATAACTCTTATAAGAAAGAACGGGGCCAACGATCCCCCGCTCAGTATAATAAGCGGGTTCAGTCAATACATCCATTTTATTATCTTGATTATGGCCTGACATGGTCGCTACCTGAAGAGAGAGAGAAGAAAAACACTTTAGTGTATGCTCTTGCAAGATTAGATTGGTTATTATCTTATCTAATCAGGATGTCTCCCACTGTTTTTATCAAATCTTCCTTTAAACCCTAAAAGGTAAGATTAGCCGGGATTAATTACACTCTACAATTTCGTCAATCTTTCAGCCAGATCAGTGTCGGTATTTGAGGGAGGTTCCCCATGCTTTCGCACGGACCTAATTAAAATAAACCTCATTTCCTCAGAGGCATAACCCCGTTAACACTTTTCTAGACACCTACTTGATCGGCTAATTGTCTTGTGTAAAACTCTCCCAGGAGTAACTCTTACTCGCTGTGGGTATCGGGATCCAACTATCTCATAGGAGGTATGCAATCTCATTGCAAATTTCAACACTTGAAATTCCAGATAATGCTTTTTCCCCTAACGTGCTATGACCTTGACGAATGCCAAACAACCCATAGTCCGCTAGTCAAGTTCAACCCGTACATTTCTTGATTGAATTAAACCCACCCGCACGACCCTTGATGAATGCCAAACAACGCCATATGAATACCCTAATCCAATCGCATCATATGCTATAGATAAATAGTAAATAGCTACCGTACACTACGCCTTGACGAATGCCAAACTACCGCAGCACGAATACTAAGTAATATCTATCTGAAATGTCGGAGGGCTACGCAGGTTTTTCAGAAAAACCATGAGCATAATGAACTTAATATCGTCGTAGAATCAAGTGGTTTTTGGAAAAAGGAGTGTTTTTTAGGCTTTTCTAGTTCTGCTAAAGAGGTCACTCCCGGTGAAGGGATCTCGGCTCTTTCTTCATCGAATAATGTGCAGGATATATCATATATACCGCTGTGCAAAACAAAAACTATAGAAGCTGTCAAAAACTAAACCGCGAGTTTGTAGCATCTGCCAGTTTCGCTAAAGAGGACACTCCCGGTGAAGGGATCTCGGCTCTTTCCTCCTCGAATAAGGTGCAGGGTATATCATATACCGCTATGCAAAGCAAAACTGTAGCTACCCTTTTTATAAAGTTTTGATTCTACAATATCTTTTAGGTTTCTTTTCTTTTTATTAATTTCATTAATAAATCCCATCAGCTTATGCTTCCTAAGCATCACAGAAGAAACGAAAGCAGTAATATTTATATATCAGCATATATATATATATATATATATATATATAGTATAAGCATTCGTCTCAGGCAGTAATATGATATCATCACAGAACATTGCAGCAGAAGAACATATATGAAATATTGGATATACTAGGATGCCCGTGTTTTCAATACGAGCCGGTATAAAACACGGATTCCACGGTCGCGATGAATAGCCAAACCCACATCCCTAGACCCCTACGAGAGCGGCAAGTAACACTGGCAGTTCTAGGGTTAGGAGACCTGTCTCGACTCCTCGAGATGGCCTCCCACTGGACCCTAGAACCCGGTTACTTATGCTCCCCTCCTTGGGTCTACCTAATGCGGAAAAGTAAATAATATACACTGGTGACATCAAGCTCATCTCGGAAGTGTCCCAATAAAAGAATATTACATACAAATGAATTTTACATGAATGAAAATAAAAAACCTCATCTCACATAAAACCCCCGGCTATTCAGAACACGACGATCCAATATAACATATCACAGCAACACATAATCTCACATATCATCAACGTAAGTAAGTATGCATACACCGATCGTCGTTGATGTATAGCAACGAAAACCGACAATACAACTACATAGTACACTTACGGTCACAGAAAAGAAATTGTAAAACTACAACATTTGGAATCCACAATCACTTTAGACATCGTAAATCCGAAATATCACATATTTCGCATTTCATGCCTAACTATATGAATTCCACATATTGTATCACATTCCAGATAAATAGACAGTATTAAACTTTCCGATCGGATAATTAAATACCCAAGATTTCCTAAATAGCTCAACACTTGAGCGGAGTTCAAATAATCCAAGAATATGTCACAGTACCGATGGTCCAGCCGTAGAAGGGTCAAGCCAACGCCTCACATGTGGCATGCCGTACCGCCCCAAACCCTAAGGTTTAGAGGCGGTTCAGATGGTCACATAATCGAGTTAAGCTTTGTGTTCTTCTAGAGGGACCACCGCGTAACTCGCACGTTTTTCCGAAAGATTTAAACCCAAGAAAAATTCAACACTTGAAAGTTTTTCGTGCCAGGAAAAAGTGAGTTAATGATAACCGTTCGAACATTTTAACAGTTTCTAAATATCCGGAAAACATAACGAAATTAAATTTTCCGATCGAATCAATGATTACAAAATAAACCCCATAATACTCAACACTTGAGTCAGATTAAAAATACCCAGAAATATACACTAGCAGCTATGGCCATTACTGTGCAAAAACCAATGTTAAATCCAACTGTACGGCCACGGATCCGCGGCCCAAGAAAGGTATGGCCGAGGTTCCGCGGCGGTCCGTACGACTTACCATCTCATTTTCCACAGTGATGCTTATAATTCCCTGCTGATTTTTTTAGGTATTTTTAATACAGAAAAAATCACAGTTTTAAAAATTGTCCAGAGAGGGGTTCATTTTAACGTTTCGGGGTTCGTTCGGAGTTTTAACTACGTATGCACGTCGCCTAATGCTCTAGCTAGGCTCTGATACCACTGTAGGGTTCCTAGGCACTCTTGTAAGGGTTCATAAGGCATCAACCATGCCCGAATAAAATTTTAGACGTGCCGAACAACCCAAACCCGGGATCTTTGCTAGATTATTAGGGTTTAACATGCAAGTAAACATCTTTACTACTAAGTGTGAGGGATTACAACCTTTGTAGTCCGCTCCTTCGCTTCATAAGCTCCGAGTAGAAGTCCCTTTGCCGCGATCCATGATCTCCAGGACTCAAGAGAGGCTCCACGACTCGAACGATCCATGCTAGCTTGTAGTGTTCCTTTCTCTGATGATCTACGTCGAAGTTGCTAAAACTCAAGCTCTCTTACTCTAATGAGGTGAACACCCTAATCTAATTGGCTAGATTAGATGAGGATGATGGAGTAGTATTTATGCTTTCTTTTTATATCAAATTCTCACATGAAAAACATCACAAAAGGAAAACCTAGTAAGCTTTCTCAAAGCTCAAGGTTGAAGATGAAGATGAAAAATGAGTTAATCCTTTTGTGATGAATAATGAAATGAATATATGATTAATCATGGAACCATGGTCAAGGATGACAAGGATAACCCTTGTAGAGAATTAACTAGGTCTAGGGTTTGGTTGGGTTAAAGAATGAGTCATAAGATAATATCAACCATAATATCTAACTCATGACAAAAGAAAAGTTTCTAGAAGGTGCATGAAGCAACTAACCCAAATCAAACCCTAACCTTGTTTAATCTCCACTAAACATGTTCCATTATTAATCATATCATGTTAAAATAATATATATCACATATATATTATATATTTATAACAAAAGAAAATAATACAATTAATATATATCCCATATATATCAATGTACTATCCGGTGAGAAAATGAAATAATAAAGCGAGCCAATATTAGATAATGTAATACAATATATCATATATATTATTATACCTTAAATCATCGAATCAACACTTGATCTGACAATCCGGCTATATCGAATATAACCCACTAATATATCAAGTACCGATTCATCGAATCAACACTTGATCCGATGACCCGGTTCATATCTAAATATCGCGAGAATATAATACGGTGTCTCATATCGCATTATCCTCGGTCATGCACATATCACATATGTGCCCTTACTCCATTTTGCCTGAGTCAAGAAACCTCTGTGTAGGACTCTAAAGAATCATTAATACGCTGGTAGCAGGTGATGATCATATCAAACACCCACAAGATGCAAGCGGTCAGCTAAACGTAACAGCCACCCAGGTATTGAGCGATCAGAAGATCAACAAGCTAGCCTGTACGTTCTCCGGTGAATCCAATCATTAACACTCCCGTACAGTCCGGTCTCTTCGTCTGATATGTCGCATATCAAGTCTAGGGGTGGTATACGTCAGACCCCAGCAACCGATAAGTCGTGTCGATGTGAGGCTTATAACGGGTTGAGAAAGTACGGGTAACACTTACCAGTAAATCTCTATATCAGCCCTGATCAGGGACTTCCAGTTATAGCCAATCGAACATAGCACAACATCAACTCCCTATACCGGGAGAGACGAATCCCCTCCTATCTCTCATTGCCTCCATGTGATTCGGGACTGCACCCAAAAGCCACCATTTTGCACGCCCTCTTAGATGTGGTAAGGTAGAAATCAAAGCAAAGTGGGAATCATACAAGACTCTATGACGATCTCGGGTCTACAGACTACCCTGTACCAGTGTCACCGGAGAACTGCCATCTGACGTGTGGTATATCACCATCTGGGAGTTCTCGGCGAGTCCGTCCAGTGTACCCAGTCTCCACCGAGCACCCGTACACCATCCTTGATGTCAAACACCGATGGATATGGGATCATCCAACGCCCATCATATGGGTCAAGATGTGTATACGCTCGTCTACTCTGGTGTATCGATGCCCTGTCTCGATATACCCTTGACTAGGAACATTTATAGGATGTACTCATCGACTACCAGGGCCCCACTAGTATGATCTCATCATAGTCCCAGCAGTCGAGTACATATCCTAAGGGCTTTATCAACATGTGAGAGAAAAACAGTAAACCAATACAAGTCAACATGTTAAGATAAAGTGAAACCAAATAGCATACTATCAAGACGAGCAAGAAAGTCCTCTCTATATATATCCAAGCATCCATTATAATATACATCACATGTACAACAATGGCCTCTAGGGCATATGCATAACTAACAAAAAAAGGATATCTAGAAGGTCCGTATTTTGTATTCAGCCAGCAATAGAAAATACGGGTTCCACAATCGCGATGAATAGCCAAGCCCACACCCCTAGACCCCTACGAGAGTGGAAAGTGATCCTGCCAATTCTAAAGTTTAGCAGACCCGGTCTCGACTCCTCGAGATGGCCTCCCACTGAACCCTACAACCCGATCACTTGTGCTCCCCTCCTTGGGTCTATCCAAATTCGGAAAAGTAAATAATATACAATAATGGTTACATCATCCTCAACCCGGAAGTGTCCCAAATAAAATAATATTACATACAATTGACTTTTACATGAATGAAAATAAACACTCTCATCTCACATAAAACCTCCGGCTATTCGATCGCGACAATCCTGCAAATCATATCTCAGCAACACATAATATCTCATATCATCAACGTAAGAAAGTATGCGTATCCCGATTGTCATTGATGTATAGCAACGAAACCGGCGATACACCACATACTACACTTACGGTTGCAGAAAAGAAAGTAAAAACCAACAATTGCAGTTATCACAATCTCAAAAATCAAGACGATGTTTAACGTTTCGATCAAATCAACATACACCCACATTTTACTCCAAGAGCTCAATACTTGAGAAAAGTTACAAATACTCAAAAACACGCCACAGTGTCTATGGTCTAGCCGTAGAAGGAGCTAACCAACGCCTCACCTATGACACCACGGAACTACGGCAAACCCGAAGGTTCAATCGCGGTTTCGTGGGCATAGAATCGAGTTCAGGTTATTATGGTCTTCTAGAGGGTCCATAGGATACTTGCGCGACTATTGAATATAAAGTTAACTTAGGAAAATTACAACACTTGGAAATTTCAGCGGGGTCAAGATGTGGGGTTTTGAAGTTCGTTCGAACTGCTAAACATTGTCAAAGTTACCAATACAGTGCTAGAATTTACAACTACGAAGCACTACGAATTAGCCCGTAAACAAAATAATCATCAAATGAAAATTGGGCTAAGCAAACGATACTAGAAACCCTAACTTGCAAACAACAGAACACAGGTAAAAACAAGGGGTGCATAGGGGGTAGGGGGGCCGGCCATGCCGGATTATATGGGGTTGTGCTTGGCCAAAATCCGAGAACAACCCCCCGTACTTCACCTGTGTTCATAGGTTTGCCTATGCTCCATTCTGTACATGTTTGAAAAAATTTTAGAGCACTTTTTAAAAAATTTCCATAGAGCATATATAGTGTTCCGTAATACTGTATTTTCGGAGTCGATTTCGTTTCCGTATTAGTTCTAATACCGTGTCAAGAATTCTAGCTTGACTCTGATACCATTGTTAGGTTTCCCCAGCACCTCTTATAGAGTATAGAAGCATCACACATGCCGCTTTAAAAAATTAGAGGTGCTAAGCAAACAAGGAAAGGATCTTTAACTAGAATACTAGGGTAACAACACTTGTATATCATACAGATAACAAATAAATACTAAATTAAAGAAATACAACCTTTGTAGTCCTTTTGCTATGACTCTTAGGATCGCTGAGAGGTTGGAAAGGCTTTCTAGTGAGCTCTCTTGTCCACGATGATCCACCCGAAGTTCACTTGGTCCAAGCTTCTAGCTTCACTTGATGCAAGAAGAAGATGAAGCTAAACACTCTAAACTAATTGGGTTGATTAGAGTAGAATGATGAGGTGGTGTGTTTTCTTTTGTCAAAATCCTTTCTTTGTAACTCTCTCTCACTTTGGAAAAATAAAGAGAGCTTAGAGGAAGAAGAAGATGAAGGCAAAAGCTTTTGTCAAAATGAAAATGATAAAACTTATGATGAAAAATAGAAAAAATAGTATATATATTTTCTATCTCTCATCAAACCATGGTTCTAATAATATCTAGATATTTAGTAAGTGAGTTAAAACCTAAAAGAAAAACTAATCCAAGGTTAAAGGGTTGGTGAAGTGTGGTTAATTTCAAGAAAAGTGTAGAAAGATAACCATGGATTTATATTTTCTTTTCTTTTGTTTTAAAACAAATACAAATATATATCCATATATTATAGATTCATGTGAGTCTTATATTGCCTTCAAAGATGCATCATCAACCATGATACTTTGCATGTATGTATACTATGCACATCAATATGTGCATACATGCACATCAACATATGCATACATGCATGCATTCTTCCTCTTTAATAAAAGGTGTTTGAATAAAGAATAAGAATAAAACTAAAAGTCAAAATGTTAAATCAACAATTGATTTAATAAATCCGGTCCTATCGAATACAACCCGACCAATAGAAAACGGCCCGATTAACATACGGTATCACATAGTCGTATTCAATCGGGTCCCTGCGCATATCTCATATGCACACCACATCTTTTCGCCTGGGCTAGGAAACTTCTGTGTCGGACTCTAAGACTCATCAATACGCCGGCAGTGGATGATGATCATATCAAACACCCACAAGCCGCAAGCGGTCAGCTAAACGTAACGGCCACCCGGGTATTGAGCGATCAGAAGAAAACCAGCAAAGCTGTCAAAACTCCCATCGAGCCATCTGGAAATACTTACCGTACAGTCCGGTCTCCACGTCAGATATGTTGCATATCCAGTCTAGGGATGGTATCGTCGACCCCAATAACTCAATAAGTCATACTGGTGTGTGGCTTATAACAGATCGAGAAACTACTGATAACACTTATCAGTAAATCTCAGCAGCCCTGGCCAGGGACTTCCTGTTATAGCCAATCAAGCATAGCACAACATCAACTCCCAATACCGGGAGAGACGAAACCCCTCCTATCGCTCATCGCCTCCATGTGCCTCGGGACTGTACCCAAAGACCACCTGTTTGCACGACTCAGTGGAGCCGTGGTAGGGTGGAGATCAAAGTACAGTGGGAGGACACAAGACTCTATGACGATCTTGGGTCTACAGACTAACCTGTACCAATTTCACCTGAGAACTGCTATCCGACGATAGATATAATACTACATAGGAGATCTCGGTGGGTCTGTTCAGTGTACCCAGTCTCCACTGAGCACCCGCATACAATCTTTGGTGTTAGCACACCAGATGGATATGGGATCATCTATCGCCCATCACATGGGACAAGAATGGTATACGCTAGTCTACTCTGGAATATCGATGCCCCGTCTCGATACACCCACGACTAGGAACATTTCAAGGATATGCTTATAAACTGCACGTGCCCTATTAGTATGATCCGGATCATAGTCACAGTAGTCAAGCAAATATCCTGAAGGCTTTATCAACATGTGCAAATGAATAAAAGCATGATCATATCAACATGTGAGATAAAGTAAACCAGATAGCATACTATCATGTCGAGCAAGAAAGTAATCTATATATATACATGTCCAAGCATCCACTACACATATAATGGCCTCTAGGGCATACATATATCCAACAAAGACCGCCCGTGTTCGGAGCGAAATCTTCAAATTTACCAAACTTCCCAATGAACCATTTTAGAAATGCTTTGAATGGTTCAAGGATCTTCTTATCCAATTTCCTCATCATGGAATCCTTAGATGGGATTTGTGTTGAATTATCTATGAGGGTATTGATTTTACGACTAAAAAGATACTTGAAGCCATGTGTCATTGCCAATTCCTATCTAAAGATAATGGTGAAGCCTAGAAATACCTAGAAGATTTAGCCCAAAACACTTTACAATGGGAAATTATTAGACCACCATCATCTGGGAAGGTAACCATCAGCTCGATGTTTCCGTCACAATAAGAGCCGAAATGGCTGCGATACAAAGGAAACTTGACGTTATAGAAAACAAAATCTCTTCAGCCTCGCTAAACCAATACATACTTCCCAAAACCGTGTGTGGTTGCTGTTCAAATCCATCGTATCTGACGGAAGAATGTCCTTTGAATGTACCGTTTCAAGGTCACACTAATGCTGCATTTCAGCAACAACTTGGAAACAATCCTTCTTCTTCCACTTATAATCAAGGTTGGAGGAATCACCCAGATTTTTCTTGGAACCAATACCAAACTAAAAATATGGTTCCAAACCAAAATGACTTTCAATGGGTCCCTCCACAGCAACAGCAACCGCCACAATCGACTCAGCATCCCTTTCAACCACAAAATTTTCAAAACCCGCCCAACAACTTCGATCCATCTTCTGCCGGTATTGCTACACCCTCTGCACTCGACATGTTCATTACACAGTCCATGCAAACGAATGACATTTGAACATCTTCTATCAAGACGTTAGTGCAAAACACTGTCTCCCACGGTGAGAGGATCAAATTGATAGAAGCACAAATTGCACAATTGACTACAGCAATGAGTGCTAGAGAGAAAGGGAATCTTCCAGCTCAACCCCTACCTAATCCTGCACCCTCGCATTATAATGATGTGAGTGTTATTACCACGTTGAGATCTGGAAGAGTGCTAGACAATCATGTGGGTGAACAAATTGATAATGATGAATTGATCAATAACACCCCGGCTTCCACTCCCACTTCTACTTCTTACCCTATTTCATCTAGTTTACCTTCTTCTTCCGAGCCTATTCTCCATTTTCCAAAAGGCTCGAACCATCCACCCCCTTCATCCTTTCCACCCCCACAAACTTCTCCACAGATGTTGGACTCAACACTTATTGATAAAGCTCCATTTCCAGATAGGTTGAGGTCCAGTAAACCGAATGAACAAATGGAGAAGGTTGTGGAAATGTTTAAGCAAGATAACATCAATATCCCTCTCCTAGATGCTATACAACAAGTTCCGTCCTATGCGAAAATTCTTAAGAACTTGTGCACTAGGAAGAGGAAGAATCAAGTGCCAAAAAAAGTGTTCATGTCGAGTACTGTAAACACGGTTTTTCCCCATCAATTACTAAGAAAATGTAAGGACCCTGGCTATCCTACTATTTCTATTTCTATTGGGGATAAACATATTAACCATGCTTTACTCGACTTAGGCGCTAGTGTTAACTTGCTTCCTTACTCAGTCTATGAGCAATTAAGTGTCGGAGAGTTAAAGTCCTCGAATATAACTCTCCAGATGGGCGACCGATCAATCACCAAACCTAGGGGTGAACTTGAGGATGTGTTGATAAAAATCAGGGAATTCGTATTCCCTGTGAACTTTATTGTTCTTGATACACAGTCTGTAGTGAACCCACGGAACCAAACTCCTGTTATTCTCAGTCAACCCTTTTTGGCTACTTCCAACGTTGTAATCAATTGTCGAAACGGCTCTATGAACCTATCTTTCGGGAATAGGTCAATTGAGCTCAACATTTACAAGTTGGGAAGTCAACCCTCTGATCCTCATGCTCGAGTATATTCTGTCGAATTAATGGATGTCGACAACAGTGAATTTGATCAGCTTCACGATACAGATCCAGACTTCATTTATACGTTGTTGTTTGACCTAGATATGTATCATATACACACGGACCCTTCTTTCGAGTTGTCCTGGTCAACATCTAACGTCGATAATGAACTTTTTATGGAGTCTGTGTATCATCCCGTTCTTTCCAATGACATTATTCTTCGGGATATCGATGAAAGTTTCACTGATGAACTCGCATTTTTAGAAAACACGGGTGTTGAGATGAATCATCTTCAAAACAAAGAAATTGAACCTCCACCCCTACTTTTTGACATTCACAAGAATGCGTGTAATCCATCATCACTATCACTGTGTCGTCTCTCCAAATTGAGATGCAAACCCATTCTTTCACATCACTTATCTCTTCCCCACTTCTTTTTGTCTCTCTACAACATGTTCTTCCACCAACCGGTGCGTTTCACTGATAAAATTTTCGAATGGTTGGTGTTGACTTTTGATCTGTGCAAAGCTTGGCATTGACTAGTAACTTTTGTTAGTGTATATGCCCTAGAGGCCATTACTGTATCATACTAGTTTGTATATTACTTAATGGATGCTTGGGATATTCACCTTGTATATACAATCTTGCTCAAAATAGTAGTATGCTACTTGGTTTGTTTCTACTTCAATGTGTACTTGTGTTTATTTCAGTATATCACTTATACGCATTAGTGGAGCCCTTAGGATCTTTGCTTGATTACCAGCGTTGTGATGGCAGTCACACTAGTGGGGGCTGGGTAATCTATAAGCACATCCTTATTCAGGTCCCTGGTCGCAGGACTATCGAGACAGGGCATCGATACTCCGGAGTAGACCAGCGCATGCGCTTCTCATCCCAGTGTGGGAGACGGTCTGTCCCACAGCCGTCAGTACGTCGTACTTGAGATAGTATGCGGGTGCTCGTTAGGTTACGGGTACACTGGACAGGACTCGTCGGGAACTGACTAGTTGGTATTATACCTATCGTCAGTTATCAGTTCCCAGGTGACATGAGTACAGCTTAGTCCGCTGACTTGACACTGTCACTCCGCCTCGAGTGTGTTCCCACTGTACTTTGATCACTACCCTACCACGGCTCAAAGGAGTCGTGCAAACAGGTGGTGGTTGGGTGCAGTCCCGAAGCACTTGGAGGCAGTGACGGTTAGACAGGATTCGTCTCTCCCGGTATTGGGGGTTGACATCGCGCTGTGTCTAGGAGAGCCATTACACGAGTAGTCCCTGGCCAGGGCAAACGAGATATACTGGTAGGTTTCCAGTGTTATCTCAGGGTGTATTGGGCTTCACTCCGGCACGACTTGTACCGCTATTGGGGGACTGACGTTTACCGCCCCCTAGGCCCGCCATGCGATGTATCAGACGAACAGACCGGACTGTACGGAGAATGTCACGCTCAGGCTCAGTAGGAGTTCAGATGGGTTTCGCCTCGTCGGTCTTCTTGTCGGCATTACCTGGGGACCGTTACGCACAGCTAGTGCCGCTTGCGGTCTGTGGTTAAACCCACTGCCAGCGTAGTGTCGAGTCTTTAGAGTCCCACACAGAAAGCTTTTCGCCTTTAGGCAAAAGAGTAGAGGTCGCATGGTATTGCGACAGGTCGCATGGTTTTGCGACAGGGTTCGGTCACATCCGTGCACTTTCGCACGTACAGTGTCCGGACAGTTTACACTAGTGGGCTTTGGTTTAAGCCAGATCCTAGTGTGCCTTATGGGATTGGATTTATCCAGTTTGCATTCGTGTTTCTCGGAACGCGGATGCGGGTGTGTATGCACAGTTGACGCGGAGGCAGAGGCAGCGGATTCTCATTAGGGTTGTTGACAGTTGACCGTTGACTTTTTGACTTTATGCTCAACCCTAATGAGAATATGATATGTGATTAACTATTATATTAATTAAGTGTTATGGTGATATGGTTGTTGACTTGTTGACTTTTGTTGACTTGTTGACTTTGGTGACTTGTTGACTTTTGTTGACTTGTTGACCGGTTGACTAGGCTTGACTAGTTGACCATCATGATAACCATGGTTATCATTTCATGCCAAAGACTTTTTCTTGCTTGCTCATTTGAGTAAAATGAGTGCATGACATGATAAGCTTATGGTTGCTTCAAACCATCACATAAGACTTTTTTGATATGATGAGTTATGATCACTTTGGATTATGAGAGGGTGAAAGACAAAAGAGTTGCTCATTCTTTCTTGCTCATTCTCTCTCTTGTTCTTGAGCTCTCCTCTTGCTCTCACCCTCAACCTCTTGCTCCCTCTCTTGATCTATGGTTCTCTTGTCTCATGAGTTGAGAATCAAGAACCATAGATAAAATCCCATTCTAAATCATCTCTACTCATTCTAGTTCACTAGGTTTAGCAAACCAAGTGAACTAGTTTCTTCAAAGAACGAAGAAGGAGCTAAAGGTTGGAGCTTTCAAGTGGATCTATCTTCGGCGTACGGAGACAACGAGAAGGAGCCATCGACCACCATCGGAGCTTGAAGAGAAGGAGTTCAAGTTTAGGTATAACCATTTTCATCCGAGTAGCTAAATATCTTTAGCTTAGTATGCTAGTTTTAGTTTAGGTAAAGATCCCGACCCAGCTTAGTCCATGTTGCCTCTTGCGTTAAAATTTTGATTTTATACCGTTTCCGCCTCCCCGTAAGAACCGGGGGTCGCAACGTGGACTTACAGTGGTATCAGAGCCTAACTAAACTTAAACTAGCTTGGTAGTGAAGTGTAACGAAGTTCGGAACCGGAAAAATCCAAAAACCAAACTTTTACAAAAACTGAGTTTCTGTTGAAATTTTTTTGGCTCAAAATGAAAAACTTTACACTTGTAAATTCGGCTCAGGGTTTTGTGTGAACACCCAAGAAAAACGATACAGTAATTCGTCCAAACCGCCGCCCTTCCGCCGTGCGATCTAGGCATCCGCCGCGGAACCGCCGCGCTTTGTCGTCTTCTGTGCATCGTTTTTCGTGCAGTGTGTGTCTGTGTTGGTTTTGGGATTTTTGAAATATATTATATGTGCCCAGATTTTCCAGAAAAGAAATTTCCTTTTGGGGCCCTATAATTCCGTATTTTTCCGAACTTCACTGCACTTTGACTATGATGGTTATATCTGTGATGTTTGCATGTATTGAACGTCGGCTAATCACTATAAGTCGATTGGTCGGGGTTATACATGATCTGTAATGTGCTGGAATGTGTATATAAATATGTTGGATTGTCGCGGGTGAATAGCCGGGGGTTGTGAGACGAGAGTTTTCTTTCTTGCAATTCATGTAAATTTGTAAATTGATGTAATAATTATTTGTATGGCCGCACAACCGGGTCGGGGTTGTAGCCGTCATTGTATAATTTCTTTTTACTGTTTTTGCTCCTAGGATAGACCCATGGAGGGGTGCACAAACTACCGGGTATGCCGAAGTGTCGAGTGGCCTACTCATGGAGATGAGGGAGGTTGCTACGCTTCGGGTACTTGGCGGGTAGTTTGCCGCACCCGTAGGGGTCTTGGGTGGGGTTTTGGCTATTCACCGCGACCGTGTAATCTGTTTTTGTTACAGGCTCGTACAAATTACAGATTCCTAGTATATCCAATGTATTTATCTGTGATCTGAAATGTTTATCATTGCAGTATATCTATATATGATATTATTTAGGCGTTGCTTATGTTTTACAGACGCGCTAGCCCAGCCCCCGCTCTGTCGTTAGTTAAGTAACCTAACGGGTAATGACGGGGCCCCGTGGCGAATGCGAATGGCATAAGCGTACGTCATATTTTGGTTGTTTTCTGCAATGGTAGGATTAAATGATGGGACGCATTAAAAGAACTAATGCAAGAATATCACGCATTAAAAGAACTAATGCAAGATAATAAACCAAGTTAAAGTCGTTGGAACACTTTCGAAAAACCACTCGGTTCTTTTCAAAACAAACTTTTAAAATACGGAGTTCGAGCCACTCCATTTAAAAGCTATCTCGTTCCATCGACCAAATCAAGTTCACTACGTTCACGGTTTTGCCAAAACCATCCGTAGCCCTCCATCATTTCAGTTAAATATTCGGTAGTATTCAAGCTATGTATTTTGACCTCACGCCAAGGCATAGTGATTGGTAGCTGCCGGATATTTATCTGTTGCATAGATAGAATGCGTTGGTTTGAGACAGTCGTACTGCCATTTTGGCCTACGTCAAGGGTATGTACGGGTGGATTCAAATTAACCTGGATAATGATGGGACGAACTTGACATGTGACTTATGACATTTTGACCTCACGCCAAGGTCATAAGAGCATGGGGCAAAAATCCACATCGGGAGTTTCATAAGTACTGAAACTTGCTAGATTTGCATACCATTTGGAGTGTGATGATTCTGGTAGGATTCCTTCAGTTTCGTCACGCGATGATATTTGGATCCCGATCCTACTGTGAGTATATGCTACTCCTCGGGAAATTTCTCACTTAACGATCAATGCTATAAACCTAGTAGGTGCCTAGAAAGGTGTTAGCGGGGTTACGCCCCCAGGGAAAAGAGGTTCTTTAATTAAGGAACTTCGTGAAAGCGTTGGAAAACCTCCCTCGAAGTACCGACACCGGCCTGGCTGAACGGTTAAGCAAGTATTGTACGGTGGGATTGATCCTGACTAATTCTTCCTTTATGGTTTGAGGAGGGATTCGAGAAACAGTGGGAGCCATCCTGTTTAGACAAACTAAAAACGACTCTAAACTTGCAAGAGCATCATGCTGAGTGTTTCTTCTTCTCTCTCCTAATTGCAGCGACCAATCAACATGACTGGACTTAAGTTACTCCTAGATAAAAACAAACTGACAGGGCCAAACTACAAAGATTGGCTCAGGAATGTCAAGATAGCAATCACTTATGACAAGCTGGGGTATCTTCTTACCACCAAAGCTCCCCCTGTCCCTGGTCCAACTTCCAGTGTCGCGGATAAGGAAATCCGCAAGACTTGGGAGATTGATAGCGCGAAGGCCAAGTGCCTCCTGCTTGCCTCGATGGACAACGAACATCAGAGGAGGCATGAGAATATGGACATGGAGTCCATATTGCTCCATACAAAAGAACTGTATGGAGAGCAATCACGTATCGCAAGATACGAAGCGTCGAAAAAGTTATTCTCGACAAGAATGGCCGTCGGGTCATCAGTAGCCGAGCACGTGCTAAAGATGATCGGCTTCATTGAGGAGCTCGCTGACCTAGGGATCACATTGGAGAGTGAGCTATATACGGATATAGTTCTCCAGTCCCTTCCTTCCACTTACGCCCAGTTTATACTGAACTTCAACCTACAGGAAAAAGAGGTTGAACTTTCAGAGCTCCTCAACATGCTGAGGAGCGCAGAGGGCACCCTACAGAAAGGTAGGGAAACATCCACTTTGTTTGTAGGAGGATCATCTTCTTCTAGGTCTAAGGCGAAAGCCAAGGGAAAGAAGAAGAAGGCCCCCGCCAAACCAAGGGGCGGTGTTAGTAAAGTGGATACGAAGGGAAAAGGTAAAGCAACAAAGATAGCGGGGAAGCTTGTGGATAAGGAAGAATGCTTCTATTGTCATAAGAAAGGACACTGGAAGAATGATTGCAGGGCCTGGAAGGCCAGAACACAGGAATTGAAGCAGGTTGCAGCTTCAGCTTCAGGTGTGTATGTTATTGAAAACTGTCTTTCAATAAACTCTACTTCCTGGGTATTGGATACCGGATCAGGATCTCATATCTGTAATTCTTTGCAGGCGTTGAGAAACCGTAGTGTTTTGAAAGCAGGTGACATGACCCTCAGAGTTGCAAACGGAGCTAGCATGGATGCTAAAGCCGTGAGGGACTATCACCTGGGAATGTCAGATGGACATGTTTTGGTTTTGCGTAATTGCTTTTTTGTACCCAACGCAACTTGTAATATCATTTCTGTATCTTTAGTTTCTAAAGAAGGTTATGAATTTGCGTTTGTAAGTAATGTTGTAAACATTCACCTTAATCAAGTATTGATTGGGTCAGGTACTCTGAGTAATGGTATATACGTGTTAAACCAACCACAGATTTTTAATGTCCAGAATACACACAAAAGAAAGTCTCCAGAGATAAATCAGACTTTCTTATGGCATTGTAGATTGGGTCACATCAATGAGAGAAGGTTGACTAAGTTACATACAGAAGGGTATTTGAATGCGTTCGAATATCAGTCGTATGCCACTTGTCAATCCTGTCTCAAAGGAAAGATGACAAAGACTCCGTTTACTGGACATGGAGAAAGAGCGAGCGAGCTCTTGGGACTCGTACACAGTGACGTGTGCGGTCCAATGTCTACACATGCCCGAAGCGGACATTCTTACTTCATTACTTTTACGGATGACTTCTCAAGGTACGGTTATGTCTTCTTAATGAAACATAAGTCCGAAGCCTTTGGAAAATTCTAGGAGTATAAGAATGAAGTAGAGAAACAGACCGGCAAAAGTATTAAGATTCTAAGATCGGATCGAGGTGGAGAATACTTAAGTGCCGAGTTCCTGGACTATTTAAAAGAGAACGGAATTCTCTCTCAGCTTACTCCTCCATACACCCCGCAACATAACGGTGTATCGGAGAGACGGAACCGCACCCTATTGGATATGGTGCGGTCCATGATGAGTAACGCTGAGTTACCGCGATCATTCTGGGGGTATGCGCTAGAATCAGCTGCATACCTTTTGAACCGAGTTCCGACTAAGACTGTGCCTACCACCCCATATGAAATGTGGAGTGGGAAGAAACCCTATCTTCAATATCTGAAGATCTGGGGATGTCCAGCTTTTGTCAAAAAGCAGCATGCGGACAAACTCGAGGCACGCTCAGTACTGTGCAAGTTTGTGGGATACCCAAAGAACACCAGGGGGTATCTTTTCTACTACGCAGAGGAACAAAAAGTCCTTGTTTCTCGTAATGCCCACTTCCTAGAACACCAGTTCTTGGAAAAGGAAAATAGTGGGAGCGCAGTAGAACTGGAAGAAATTCCAGAACCACAGACTATTACTGAAAGGTTAGTGGAACCAGAGGGTTCAACAGAACAGGACATTCCTACGCCGCTCCGCAGGAGTAGTAGGCAGTCTCATCCGCCCGAGAGATTCTGCGGTTTTCTCATAGACGGGGATAGAGAGGATTGCATCATAGATTATGATGAGCCTACTAGCTTCCAGCAGGCCGTTCAGAGCGTTGACTCAGTGAAATGGCTGGATGCAATGCGGACCGAAATGGAGTCCATGTACACCAACAAGGTATGGACGTTGGACATTGCTCCAGACGGGGTAAAACCCGTAGGATGCAAGTGGATCTTCAAAAGGAAGATTGGTGTAGATGGACAGGTTGAGACCTATAAAGCTAGGCTGGTAGCAAAGGGTTTTCGTCAAAGACCTGGCTTGGACTACGACGAAACCTTTTCTCCAGTAGCCATGCTGAAATCCATTCGGATCCTTCTTGCCATTGCTGCCTTCCACGATTATGAGATCTGGCAAATGGACGTAAAGACAGCTTTTCTAAATGGAAATTTAGAGGAGTGTGTCTATATGGACCAGCCAGAGGGTTTCATTCAGAGTGGGAGCAGCGGAAAGGTGTGCAAGTTGCTTAAGTCCATCTATGGACTAAAGCAGGCATCGCGGAGTTGGAACATCTGCTTTGATGAGACGGTCAAAGAATTTGGCTTTATCAAAAATCCAGATGAACCATGCATCTATAGTAGATTTGTAGCGAGAACTGTAGTATTCCTCGTTTTATACGTGGATGACATTCTCTTAATAGGAAATGACATTCCTATGCTACAATCTGTCAAGGGGTTCTTGTCACACAGGTTCTCTATGAAAGACCTGGGTGATGCCTCGTACATTCTGGGTATCCGGATCTACCGTGACAGATCCAAGAGGATATTAGGACTTTCACAGTCCAGGTACATCGACACCATACTGAAGAGATTCAGTATGGAAGATTCCAAGCGCGGTAACCTACCGGCTTGTCACGGGATCACCCTCTCTAAAGAGATGTCTCCCAAGACTGATTTGGAGAGGGATCGCATGTCTATTATACCCTATGCTTCTGCGGTAGGCTCTATAATGTATGCGATGTTGTGTACCAGACCGGATGTAGCTTATGCACTGAGTGTGGTAAGCCGGTATCAGTCAAACCCTGGGGAGAAACACTGGATAGCGGTAAAGAACATTCTCAAGTACCTGAGAAGGACTAAGGAGATGTTCTTGGTGTATGGCGGAAAAGACCTCCAGATCGAGGCCTTTGCTGACTCCAGCTTCCAGAGTGACAAGGATGATTCCAAGTCCATGTCGGGTTTTGTCTTTACCCTCAATGGAGGGGCGGTGTGTTGGAAGAGTTCCAAACAAGAAACCGTTGCAGACTCGACGATGGAAGCGGAATACATCACTGCATCTGATGCCGCAAAAGAAGCTGTCTGGATGAGGAAGTTCTTGAAAGAACTTCAGGTGGTTCCGTCCATTGTTGATCCAATACCTCTGTATTGCGACAACAATGGGGCTATAGCTTTAGCGAAGGAACCCAGGTCCCATCAGAGATCCAGGCACATCTTGAGGCGGTATCACCTGATCAGGGAGATCGTAGATCGCCAGGAGATCGAGGTTCGGAGAGTCGCTTCAGAAGATAACACTGCTGATCCATTCACCAAGGCCCTGTCCCAGACTCAGTTCGAGCGGCTGATCGAGATGATAGGTCTTCGATACGCCAGTACATGGCCTTAGTGCAAGTGGGAGATTGTTAGTGTATATGCCCTAGAGGCCATTACTGTATCATACTAGTTTGTATATTACTTAATGGATGCTTGGGATATTCACCTTGTATATACAATCTTGCTCAAAATAGTAGTATGCTACTTGGTTTGTTTCTACTTCAATGTGTACTTGTGTTTATTTCAGTATATCACTTATACGCATTAGTGGAGCCCTTAGGATCTTTGCTTGATTACCAGCGTTGTGATGGCAGTCACACTAGTGGGGGCTGGGTAATCTATAAGCACATCCTTATTCAGGTCCCTGGTCGCAGGACTATCGAGACAGGGCATCGATACTCCGGAGTAGACCAGCGCATGCGCTTCTCATCCCAGTGTGGGAGACGGTCTGTCCCACAGCCGTCAGTACGTCGTACTTGAGATAGTATGCGGGTGCTCGTTAGGTTACGGGTACACTGGACAGGACTCGTCGGGAACTGACTAGTTGGTATTATACCTATCGTCAGTTATCAGTTCCCAGGTGACATGAGTACAGCTTAGTCCGCTGACTTGACACTGTCACTCCGCCTCGAGTGTGTTCCCACTGTACTTTGATCACTACCCTACCACGGCTCAAAGGAGTCGTGCAAACAGGTGGTGGTTGGGTGCAGTCCCGAAGCACTTGGAGGCAGTGACGGTTAGACAGGATTCGTCTCTCCCGGTATTGGGGGTTGACATCGCGCTGTGTCTAGGAGAGCCATTACACGAGTAGTCCCTGGCCAGGGCAAACGAGATATACTGGTAGGTTTCCAGTGTTATCTCAGGGTGTATTGGGCTTCACTCCGGCACGACTTGTACCGCTATTGGGGGACTGACGTTTACCGCCCCCTAGGCCCGCCATGCGATGTATCAGACGAACAGACCGGACTGTACGGAGAATGTCACGCTCAGGCTCAGTAGGAGTTCAGATGGGTTTCGCCTCGTCGGTCTTCTTGTCGGCATTACCTGGGGACCGTTACGCACAGCTAGTGCCGCTTGCGGTCTGTGGTTAAACCCACTGCCAGCGTAGTGTCGAGTCTTTAGAGTCCCACACAGAAAGCTTTTCGCCTTTAGGCAAAAGAGTAGAGGTCGCATGGTATTGCGACAGGTCGCATGGTTTTGCGACAGGGTTCGGTCACATCCGTGCACTTGTGCACGTACAGTGTCCGGACAGTTTACACTAGCGGGCTTTGGTTTAAGCCAGATCCTAGTGTGCCTTATGGGATTGGATTTATCCAGTTTGCATTCGTGTTCCTCGGAACGCGGATGCGGGTGTGTATGCACAGTTGACAGGGAGGCAGAGGCAGCGGATTCTCATTAGGGTTGTTGACAGTTGACCGTTGACTTTTTGACTTTATGCTCAACCCTAATGAGAATATGATATGTGATTAACTATTATATTAATTAAGTGTTATGGTGATATGGTTGTTGACTTGTTGACTTTTGTTGACTTGTTGACTTTGGTGACTTGTTGACTTTTGTTGACTTGTTGACCGGTTGACTAGGCTTGACTAGTTGACCATCATGATAACCATGGTTATCATTTCATGCCAAAGACTTTTTCTTGCTTGCTCATTTGAGTAAAATGAGTGCATGACATGATAAGCTTATGGTTGCTTCAAACCATCACATAAGACTTTTTTGATATGATGAGTTATGATCACTTTGGATTATGAGAGGGTGAAAGACAAAAGAGTTGCTCATTCTTTCTTGCTCATTCTCTCTCTTGTTCTTGAGCTCTCCTCTTGCTCTCACCCTCAACCTCTTGCTCCCTCTCTTGATCTATGGTTCTCTTGTCTCATGAGTTGAGAATCAAGAACCATAGATAAAATCCCATTCTAAATCATCTCTACTCATTCTAGTTCACTAGGTTTAGCAAACCAAGTGAACTAGTTTCTTCAAAGAACGAAGAAGGAGCTAAAGGTTGGAGCTTTCAAGTGGATCTATCTTCGGCGTACGGAGACAACGAGAAGGAGCCATCGACCACCATCGGAGCTTGAAGAGAAGGAGTTCAAGTTTAGGTATAACCATCTTCATCCGAGTAGCTAAATATCTTTAGCTTAGTATGCTAGTTTTAGTTTAGGTAAAGATCCCGACCCAGCTTAGTCCATGTTGCCTCTTGCGTTAAAATTTTGATTTTATACCGTTTCCGCCTCCCCGTAAGAACCGGGGGTCGCAACGTGGACTTACAACT
This sequence comes from Agapanthus africanus, assembly GCA_030015575.1. Taxonomy (NCBI): domain Eukaryota; kingdom Viridiplantae; phylum Streptophyta; class Magnoliopsida; order Asparagales; family Amaryllidaceae; genus Agapanthus; species Agapanthus africanus. Next base: position 505,400,034 of record CM057348.1, read on the forward strand.
TTGACCCCCCTCTTTAAAAAGCATAACATTGTTTAACTCAAGTTTGGGGGTGTATATTTTTGGCTCTTGAAAATAAAAGTTGTCCTCAAAATTGTGAGCCAAAAATATGTTTGGGGGAGGATTTTTACGATCATATTTCATGTCCCCATTAATAAATTTTTTCTCGCAAGTTTACAGGTTTCTGCGATTTAACTGATGACAACAGTGAGGACACTGTTGAAAACAAGTTTGGGGGAGATTTGTGCTTATTTGCGCATCACATTGCATCATACTTTGCATAAGAACAAAACATTTAATTAAAAAAAATATGTGTACATAAATAAGATAATAAAAGGTTAGAAAGTGAAAAAATTACATCTAAAAGACTAGAAAAATTTAAGAAAACCTAGAAAATTAGAAGTTTTCTTAAATGAAACTAGTAATTAAGTAGTTATGAGCCGTTGTCCTAAGGGTTAGTAAGATAAAAGAAGTCACTAATCTGAGAATAAAAATAATTCTGAAAAATAGTTTCTATTCTGGAAGCCAAAATTTGAATGTTGATACCCTATTATTCGCACTTACACACGTCTTAAAACTCGGGATAGTAGAGGATACCTTGAAATGCTCTTGTCTAAAAGCCAAAGTATGAAGGAAATAATAAATGGAAAATAAAATATAAAATGGTGAATAAAAATGAAAACTGATTTTGTAATCACCAAGGCAGCATAAAAAAATATAGCAAGGGTGCTTCATCACCTAGTGCCTTAGACCAACTGGTTTGGGTGTCACTGCTAAGCCTTAGGTGTTGCAAGACGAGGAAAATACTAATACACCTAATCAGCTAGCACATGAGTAATCGGTCGGTTAGTACCTCAAGAAGTATCAACGGTCGCATGAAAAATGTGTGAGCAATCCCATCTAAATATTAAAATGTACTGAGGTAGATGGACAAGTGTATGATAGCTTGAATTGAATTCTCCGAGTGTAGAGATGTTCTTTACACACACGTAGGGGTATATGATCAGTGTTTGGAAGAAAGGTAGGGATGAAGAATAAAGACGATGTTTTATTGAGGGATGACGTGATTTTTAACATCTTTTCATGACTATTAAGATAGGGCTCATAGCAACTGAAAAGCTAGTGTGGTTGGAAACTCTAATTTTCAAATTTTTTCTTTTATAATTCTTATCTTTATATGTAACTTTCACAGTCTTCCTTTTATTATGGGATTTTGTGGGTGCAATCCGCTGAAAACCCTCAGGAGACAACACTCCTCCTACTAAGGACACCTCGAGGTTTAAAGGCTTGTTGCACGTGCTCAGTGCAATCGTGTTGCCTATGAAAGTGTGCTAGTTAGTTTTTATTTTTCTTTATTTTCTCCTTCTCTTGAATAAAAGATGTTTGCTCGAGACGACCAAAATTAAGTTTGGGGGAATTTGATCAGTCGAAAATATTGCATTCTTAACACATGAATTTCCCTACTCTTTCTATTCATCTAAAGGTGTTTGGTATAATTATAGCACATATTAGCAATTCGTCTGCAAAATATTAAATAACATGTGTTATACATTATAACCGGCATTATGAGGGAAATTGAATGTTTATTACTATTTGCATGATTTTGTATATCTCAACACAGTTTATCGAGATTGTGTGCAGAAAATTTTTCAGGCAAAAGAACCGGAATCACAAAATTTCCAATAAAGTGCAGCAAGTCAAAGACTTGAAATCTGGCAGCAACCAAGAAAGAATAATGAGATTCCAGGCATAAGAATATTCCCCAGAAGTCAACACAAAACAGTATAAGAGAATTGATACACTGATCTCATCATATGGCCGTAGATCTGCAGCCGATCCAGGCCATTCTGCCGCGGTTCCGCGGCCGAGTTGGCTCCTTGGCGCATACAAATTCCCCAGAATCTTCATCGTAACGGCCTTGCTTTTAGAAGACTCTCTGAAAACACGTGGCTTCTTCCAGAAGGCTCTGCATAACAAACTTCTTCTAGAAGGCTCCTTGTAACAATCTCATTCTAGAATATTCCCTCTAAAAAACTTCTTCGAGAAGGCTCTCTCTAACAACTTGGTTTTGGAGGGAAGATTCAAATGAGTGGTTATAAAAAGAGATCTAGATCTAGAATTTGGGGTTGTTGAATAAGTTGTTCATTAATTAGGGTTGAATATTGAGCCAAATTTCATTCAAGTTGAGTGACACAATTTGATACCAAAACCCTAGCCCAAATCCAATTCCAAAGCCAAATCAAGATCATTTTGAGAAGAAAATCAAGCAAGAAACGATAGATCCTTTATCTGCGAAGCCAATCTTCATCAAGAGCGCGAGATCCACGACAATCCAAGTCTCACGGAGATCGAGCGGAACGAGCTTTGACAGAATCTAGTTACCTCTTCAAAAGGACCGATCGAGAGCAATATCTTGTAACCTCAAATTGAGAGAATGTGTAATTAGTCGTCGATTTAATAAAGGTAATAATTGTACTTCTTGCTTTCTTTATATTCTTGCGTTATGAAACTTCTTGATCTTTGATTCATTTATTTTCATGATGCTTGAGTAAATTCTCCGCTTGTGGAGAATTCGAGAGAATTGATAGATCTAATGAGGATCAAATCTTAATACCAGTCTTAATTCTAATGAGATTTGTGAACCTTAGCAAAAATAATCGTTGATGACCTAATTTGGAGCGAAATGACTTCTTGATTATTTCATTGCAAATTAGGGATCAAACGATTGATGATTTTCTTTGCTAAAGGTTAGATCCGAATGATCATGATTGAAAAGATAAGGGATGGTGAAGGAGAAACCCTAGTTTCCCCAATTGATCCCTAATCTTCATCATAATCATCAATCTAGCTACAAATTATCAATAGATAAGATTAGGAATTATTAGATTCATCATTAACTATTAATTCAATCGAATCCTACAAGCTATTATTCATTATCTTGATAAATCAAAGTGATTGGGACATTTCTTGATTCTTGATTCTAGATTTATATTTTTTATGTTTTCTTAAAATCAAATCTCATAAATCTTGAATCAATTTTCTTGCATTTTCTTTTATATTTTAATTTCAACTCAACTAAAACAAATTTGATCAAAACACACATCTCAGTGGACGATCCGTATTCATTAACGCGCTACATCGACACCGTTAATTGATTGCGGTATAAATTTCTTTGGTTGTGAAAACATTTTCTAACACGTCAAGAAACTATCAATCAATTACCTCGCGGTAGAGTGCTCGAGTAGCCGGTTTCTAGAGGGCAACGGGCCTACAACTCATGGCGTTGAGATGGAGGGGGCCTTACTCTAAAATTGGTGGGCTATTCGCCGAATTCGTAGGGGGTATAGGATGACCCATCGAGGGGTGCTCATGTTATCGGATTCCGTGAAGTGCTAGGTGGCCCATTCACTTTGTTGATTGGGGTTGCCTCACTTCTAGGATTAGCGGGTAACTTGCCACACTCTTAGGGGTCTTGGTTATACATTGCACAGGCTATCCACGTGACCAAGGAACGTCGGGTTTTATTTGTGGTTCAAAGGAAACCCGGGGCTCCTAAATTATCCATTATTCTGTGTTGCTTATCGCTTTTCCGTGATCTTGCTTATATCATGCCTGGAACGAATGTTATATATATATATATATATATTAGTAGATATTGTATATGTTTTGCATCCGCGCTAGTCTTGCCCCTGCTCTGCCGTTAGTTAAGTAACCTAACGGTGCATGACGAGGCGCCGTGGCGAATACAAATGGCATATACGTAAATTGTATTTTCGTTCTATCCTGGTGTGATATGGATTAATTGATGGGACTGCATTAATTCTGATTAAAGCAAGGAAAACAAATCAAAATGATGTTGTTGGAACCAATTTTTGAAAACTGATATTACAGACGTTTCCTTTTGATTTGCACAGCGATATTCGGTTATGAATATCCAGCACCTCATTCGACGAGGCAAGAGCCGAGATCCCTTCATGGGGAGTGACCTCTTGGGCAAAAGTTTGCATCATTGTAATAACTTCACTATTGTTGTACTCTTTTGCTTTGCATAGTAGTGTTCGTTCAGGAATATCCAGCACCTCATTCTAGGAGGCAACAACCTAGATCCCTTCACGGGGAGTGGCATCTTGAGCAAAAGTTTATGATACTGTAGATTACTCGGTTTTCTTCAAAACCACTATATTTAAAAGGTAGAGCCTAAACCACTCCTTTTCAAAGCTATTCGGTTCTTTCAACGATATCAAGTTCATTACATTAAAGGTTTTTCGCCAAAAACCAGCCGTAGCCCTCCGTCATTTCAGATAGGTATCTACTCCTATTCATGCTATGTGTTTTGACCTTCGCCAAGGCATATTGTTTGGTAGCTAGTGGGTGCTTATCTGTAACATAGATAGATGCATTAATCCAGGACAGGAGTACGGCTATTTTGACCTTCGCCAAGGGCTTGTACGAATGGGTATAGATTAATCTGGATAATGACGGGTTGAACTTGACTTGCGACTTATGATATTTTGACCTTCGTCAAGGTTAAAAGCGCTCGAGGAAAAAACCACATCGGGAGTTTCAAATATAAAGGAAACTTGCCAGGCATGCGCATATCTTCTGGAGTATGGTGACTTGAGTGGCTTCCATCAAGTTATCATGCGATGATAGTTGGATCCCAATTCCCACTAATGAGTAGGTGTTACTCCTTGGATGATTTTCAGATGATCCCGACTAATTCTCCTTTTAGGGTTTGAAGGAGAATTCGAGGAAATAGTGGGAGCCATCTTGATTAGATAAAGTGATTAACCAATCAAATCTAGGTTAAAGTGCACGCTGAGTGTTTCTTTTCCCTCTCTCTTTGGCAGTGACCATGACCTGATCTTAAACTAAAACTCATAAACCAAGTTAACCGAACCTTCTTACATACTTTGGTTTTTTGATTGTCATGATTCACGATAAAGTCGCATATATCCCTGCCACTCATACTTCCCCTTTGCATTTTTTCAGAACACTCTGTATCACTACGAAGATCCATATTGCTTAGATATTCCATCGTATAGTTACATACGAACTCGATGAAACTTGTTTATGTTCGAGGATGGATTCTGGTTTTGGAAAAATTGAATATGATTATTCGGTTGCCTTTTCACTTTACCTTCTCTCAGGTTGCGAGAGCTCATGGTATTAGGAGAGTATACCTATTACGCTTATTGGATAGTCTTCTTCCAAACCATAGGCAGGTGACGAAAGGTAGGGAAGGAAGAAAACCAATTAGCTTAAGTGTGGTGTACATAAGGTAATAAGTAAAGACATATAAAGGGATTAGAGTGAAGGCAAAGGAAATTACGACTACTATCATTCACGAAAAAACTGCGTATATCCCTGCCACTCCTACTTCACCTTTGCATTTTTTCAGAACACTCCGTATCACTATGAAGATCCATATTGCTTAGGTGTGACATCGTATAGTTACATACAAACTCGAAGAAACTTGTTTCAGTTCGAGGATGGTTTCCAGTTCTGGAGAAATTGAATAGGATTATTCAGTTGTCTTTTCTCTTTACCTTCTCTCAGGTTGTGAGGGATCCTGTTATTAGGAGAGTACACCTATTACGCTTATTGGATAGTCTTCTTCCAAACCATAGGCAGGTGTCGAAAGGTAGGGAAGGTAGATAACCAATTAGCCTATGTGTGGGTGTACAGAAGGTAATAAGTAAAGACATATAAAGAGATTGGAGTGAGGGAAAGAAAATATACGGTTACTGTTATGAATCTGGATAGTGGAAGAGGCATTACTAGGAATACCTAGACACCCCTTCGAAATATTTTCATGTTTCAGTTGTACTGGGCGGTGTTAATTGAAAACTGTTTTCCCAATTAGATTCTGACTCCAAGGCATATATTTACCAGACTTGATTCTCACATCTGTATGGCGTTACAAATGCTGAGTGGGAGTAAGATATTGGGAATTGGGTGATTAGATCCTTAATATATATTAGAATATTTTGTAATTGGTGATATTTGAGGAAATCACCTGGGTCTTGCCTAACGGCAAATATTTGGTTTTGAATATCTGTTGTTATACACCCGTTTCAAACTGTTATATCTGTATGTTTATTTTATAAAGTAAGATATAACTTTTTGAAATTTTGTTTATAACATTTACCTATATCAGTTGATGGTTTGGTAAGGTGCATTCAAACAATGGTGTAATTCTTCTTAACAATAACACAGTTTTTCAACCCATGACGCACAAGGTTTGAGTTATTAAACTCAGAGGACTTATACAAAGTATTGTATGTTGCCCGATTTTCATTAGGAAAAGGGGTTGGTACTCGTACTATATTCCATTTACTTATGACTTCTATAGTTTTTGACAAGTATTTTGTTGAAATACATGGTCCAAATTTTGAGAAATTATCGGTATAAGAATAAAGTAGAGAACCATATACTACAAGTATCAGGATCCTTAGGGGTGATCGAAGGTGTAGATACTCATGCTAGGTATTCCGTCGTAAGTAATATATTTGAGAACTTGCTTCTCTTTCAGGTTACTCCATGGGTGTGCTCCTTGATGAGTAATGCTGCTTGGCTTCTTCCATTTAGTCGATATGCACTGGAAACGGCTGCATGTATTTTGAATCTGATTCCAATTAAATTAGTGAATTTGTTTCTATATTGGATATAGAATGGATTTATATCTTAATGATGTTAAGGTATATAGAGTTGTCCGGCTTATGCTTAAAACCAGAATCTGGATAAATTAAAGGCACGTTTCAGTAATAGCAGTTTGTGGGTTATCCCGGGCTTCGACGAGGATTAACATTCTACCATTTGGAGGATCAATAGTTATATTGTTCTTGACTCGCCACCCGTTTTAGTAAAATGAATTCTTTTTAGAAAACATTAGTGGGAGTATGGTAGAACTGGAAGTGATTCCAGAACCACAAACGATTACTGAAAATTTAGTAGAACCTAAAGATTCGATTGGATTCGACAATCCATTAGCCACTATGCAGATTTGGTGGATAACCTCAGCCCCCCGAGAGGTTTTTCGGTCTCCTCAAAGACGGTGACAGGGAGGTTTTGATGACCCAAGCTTGCCATTACTGTTGTTCTAGACTCTGAGATCTGGCAGGTGGATGAGTATAACATCGTTCTAAATTAGCTTTAGAAGTGCACGTGTATATGACTCTGCCAGAGGATTTTTGTAGTCAGTGGGAGTAGCAGAAGCGTGGTGGGCAAGTAGATAATGTCTATTTATAGACTAAAGCAAGTATAGAGGAGATAGATCATCTATTTTTGATATGACAGTCATAGAGTTTGACTCCGCCAGAATAACAGATAGACCTAGTAAGAAGGTAGTAGGGAGTGATGTCTTGGTATTTGGATGACATGCTCTTAATAGGAAGTGATCTTCTTATACTACGATCGGTTATACTATGGTTGTCACAAGTTTTTTCTCCACATAGGATCTGGATAAATATCAGGGATTTTGGTGACTAGATCTATGGTTTTAGATCTATATTTGGGAAGTATCCCAATTCGGGTATTTTGACACTATTCTAAAGTGTTTTAGAATGGACGACTCCTAGCATGGTGGTGTACCCGCAGGTGAGGGAGTCACCCTCTCTAAAGAGATGTCTTCTAGACTGATGAGAAGAGGGATTTGCATGATTGGCATATCTCTTGCTTAGGCAATTGAGCCAATCATGAGATGTCAAGCACTACACCAGATATTGCTTTTGCACTACTTGCAATAAACATATATTAATCCAATCCTGGAGAAACATTGGGAATCAGTTATGAATAAGAGGATGTTTTTGGTATACGGTAATGGCAGCCTCCTTCAGGAGGCGGTTATTATTTAAAGGCTTCCAAGGTGACCTGAATGATAGAGTGACTGTCGGAGTTATAGTTTTCCCTCTTTTGAGGGGAAGTATGTTGGACAGGTGGTCCAAGCGGATACTGAGAAAGGCATGACACAGGATACTGATTAAATTCAGTGGATGATACGGTCTAAGAAGTTTGTTGGATTTGGAGTTCATTTATGAACTAGGTCCTATCAGATATCCAAACAAATTCTAAGACATGTATAGCTCATTTCGGGAGATAGTTTTTCTCCGCGAAGTTGAGATATAGAGAGATAAAGATAGAAATATTGGAGCGGATCCACTCACATAGGTAATTTCTTGAACGCAATAGTTTCACAAACTTGCTTTGCGAGATTGATTAGTAGAGAAGTTGGGTGTTCGGTATCACACGGGCTGTGAATATGTGACACCGCAGTAATTAGCCTTAAGTGCAAGTAGGAAATTGTTGGCTATAGTGCCCTCAAGGCAATTATTGTAACTGCAGGCAGGTGATTATGATGATTGTGGAAGGACCTATATGGGTAGAACAGTCTTACTCGAGATGATAGTATGCCATCTGGTTTGTCTCTATCATCATGTATATGCATTATGTGGTATTACAGATCACTATTACATATGGATAGAGCCCATATGATTTTTTCTTGACTACCAGCATTATGATGGTGATCATATACGTGGGAGCTGAGTGGTCTATAAGCACATCCTTAAATTTCCCTAGTCGAGAGAGTATCGAGACCGGGCATCGATACTCCGGAGTAGACTAGTGTATACTTTTCGAGACCCCGACAAGGGACGGTGGCCGGTCTGATGATCCATTGGTGTCAGTTAGTCACCTAAGATAGTATACAGGTGCTCATTGGGTTATGAGTTACACTGGACGGACTCGCCGGGAACCTGCTAGATGGCATTATACATATTGTTAGATAGCAGTTCTCAGGTGACATGAGTACAGCTTAGTCTGTCTGCCTTAGATTGTCATTTGTCTCGTGTGAGTTCCCACCGTGCTTTGATTACTATCCTTCCACGGTTCAAAGGAGTCGTGCAAACAAGTTTTAGTTGGGTACAGTCCCGAGCCACATGGAGGCAGTGAACGGATCGTCGGGGATTCGTCTCTCCCGGTATTATGGGTTGATGTCGTGCTGTGCACGGGTGGCCATCACCAGAAATCGTTGGCTAAGGTAGATGAGAATTATTAATTTGGATCAGTATTTTCTTAGTGGGTGATGGGCTTCACACCGATACGAAATATCGCGTTATTAGGGGTTTTACTTTATCCACCCCTTAGACCCGATATGCGATACTCTTAGACGAACAGAACGGACTGTATGAAGATTGTCACTGACAGGCTTAGTAGGGGTTCGGATGAGTTTGCTCGTCGGCCTTCCTTTCGCTTAATACCTGGGTAGCCGTTACATACAGCTAATGCCGCAGATGTGCTTGTAGTTAACCCACTGCCAGCGTATTGACGAGTCTTTAGAGTCCCACACAGAGGGTTTCCTTGGTTCAGGCGAAATGATGTAGTAGCCGTATTTTGATACATGCAGGGCTCCAATTGAATGATTACTCTAGTTACCCAAACTTTTGATCAGATGGTTGATAATACTAGCCGGCTTGGGATAGAGCCGGATTATTAAATCAGGTATTGATTTAATAATTTACGTATATGTATTTCGATATTTATATTCTAGTATTTTGTTCTTTGTGTTATTTTATCTCTTTCGGTATTCGTATTTTTGTACAAATACAGATATTTATATAAGTTGAGTGTAATCCGTATTTATAGGAAAACATTCTAGAAGGTGGACACCTCATTTTGGATTATCCATTTATTAATTTAAATGGAAATGAGGTGTAAAGGTGATGAAGAGAGAATGATGAGAACCATGTTCCATGCTTGAATAATGTTGACAAATGAATTATTAATTCATTTGTGCAAACTATTCAAGTATGGTTGAAATATGTTTATTGAAAAAATTGTTTTACAAAACCTTGCTTTATATTTTCTCTCACTTAATGGATGGTCATTTTTGAGAGAAAAAGCATTCTCACCATTTTGGTTATCTCTTTTCACTACCTATCTTGAGCTTCTCCACCTTCTTCTTGAAGCTCCTCTCTACAATCTCATGTGTTGAGAATTAAGAGAGAAGGTGAGATGGATACACACTTAGAACCATTCACTACATCCTAGACACTTTAGATTTGCAATCTATCTCCACTAGATTCTTAGTATGGAGCTAGTGCCATGAGCTACATCTCTTGGGTGGATCATCTTCGACGGAGGAAGACCAGCGATCAAGCTCGATCCAAGAGACCTCTAGGAGCTAAGGAAAATGGTAGAAGACCGAAGGATACGGATAATTCGGTATAATAACTTTTATCTCAGTAGTTTAGCTCTTTTTAGTTAGTTAGTTTAGGTTTATGGTTCGATTCTAGGATGGGTTCGTTAGCGCTATTTTTTTAAACACAATTTTTTGTTCCACATCGGCCACGGTAGATGGCCAGGGTGCTAGCAAACCCTAACAGTTCTCCCCTAGGTTTGACTGATACCGGCTCACCTCTCTAAGCGCGTAAACTATATCTGGTCTGATACATAGCTTCGCATACATTATAGATCCTACCACTGAAGTGCAGGGTATAATGCTCATGCGAGCTCTCTCCTCATCAGTCTTGGAAGACATCTCTTTGGAGAGGGTGATTCCGTGCAAAGCGGGTATATTTCTGATCTTGGAATATTCCATACTAAATCTCTTTAGTATGGCTTTTATGTACCTAGACTGTGAAAGCCCCAACAATCTCTTGGATCTATCTCTGTAGGTCTTAATCCACAGAATTTAGGAGGCATCACCCAGGTCTTTCATGGAAAACCTTTATCACAAGAACATCTTAATCGATTATAGTATAGGAATGTCATTTCCTATCAAGAGAATGGCATCCACGTACAAGACTAGGAATACGACAGTTCTTCCTACAATCTTCTTATATATACACGGCTCATCCTTGTTCTTGATGAATTCAAATTTCATGACTGATTCATTAAAACAGATGTTCCAGCTCTGCGATGCCTGTTTTAATCCATAAATGGATTTAAGCAATTTACACACTTTCCCGCTGCTCCCACTGCCTATGAATCCCTCCGGCTGATCCATATAAACGCACTATTCTAAACTTCCATTTAGAAAAGCCGTTTTTACGTCCATCTACCAGAATTCATAGTCATGGAAGGCAGCAATGGCAAGTAGGATCCGAATGGATTTCAGCATAACCACTGGAGAAAAGTTTTCGTCATTGTCCACACCGGGTCTTTGACGAAAACCTTTCATAACAAATTTTTCCTTATAGGTATTCACCTGTCCATCTACACCAATCTTTCTTTTGAAGATTCATTTGCATCCAACGGGTTTTACCCCAGGAGGAGCAATATCCAAGGTCCAAACTTTGTTGGTGTACATGGACTCCATTTCGGATCGCATAACATCCACCATTTTATCAGGTTCTCTATTGGTAATGGCCTGCTTGAAACTAGTAGGATCATTTTCTTCAAAGATAAAATCCACTCGATCCCCATCTATAAGAAAAACGTAGTATCTCTCGGGCGGATGAGAAATCCTACTAGATTTGCAGAGTGGCTAAGGTTTGTCGGGTACTAGAATCTAGCGGTTCCACCAAATGTTCATTTTCAGTTTATGGTTCCAAAATTTCTTCCAGTTCTACTGCACTCCCCTAATTTTTTTGCAAGAAATTCCTTCTCTAAAAAGACGATGTGCTGATAAACAAACACCTTCTGTTCCTCAGTGTCGTAGAATTGATATCCATAATCATTCTTTGGATATCCCATAGACTTATATAGAACCGACCGTGCCTCAAGTTTGTCCGGGTTATTCTTTTTAACATAAGCCAGACAACCCCATATTTTAAACCTTTTATGATATGGTCTTTTACCATTCCAAATTTCAAATGGTGTCTTAAGCAATGACTTGGATGGAATATAATGTAGGGTTACCTAGGGCGGCAGCAAGATTTCGGGAGGCATCGTCCATGCCGTTTTTAAATTTTTGCCGTTCTAAGGAACCCTAACCTAGAATCTTTAACTAGAAATATAAACAAAACATCATGCAAACAACTTTGCAAACAAGTGAATGAGGAATGCAACCTTTGTAGACCGGTCCTTCACTTCTAAAGCTCCGTGTAGTAGTCCCTTCGCTGTGAGTAGTGATCTCCCGAACTCTAGTATGGGTTCCCTTGGAGAAATGAACAAGCTTGCACGAAGTCTTCGAGGCCGAAGATGATCTACGTCGAGGAGACTCAAGCTCATGCTACCTCTTCACTAATATGTGAATTAGTGAAGCAAATACCCTAAACAAAATGTCTAATAGTAGAGCATGATGAAGTAGGAAATGGGCTCTCTTTTGTTTTCTTTTTCTCACAATATTTTCTCATCTTGAGAAAAGCTAGTGTGCTTTCTCATTAGCAAGAAGAAGTTCAAGTGAAGAATGAGAGATTGAACTCATGAGGTGAGAATAGCAATCATTGGTGAGTTAGTGTCATACACTAACCCATGTAGAGAATAAAACATGGGTTAACAATAATGGTTGGATTAATAAACATCTTCAAGTAGAACAAAATGAGTGGACTTGGTCAATGGTTCTACAAGCTTGAACCATGTGACTAATTACCATTAATTTTGATTTACTTTAAATAAACAAAACCCTCACATTATTATAAGCATGGTGTAAGTCTCATACACCCATGAAGCATGTGGCATCAAGCATGACACAAAATAATGTATATTAATATATATCACATATATAGTAAGTGTACACTAGTGAGAAAGAAATCTTAAGTGAGCTAATATTAGTTAATGTAAGATAATATATCAAATATATAATTATACATTAAATTATTAAATCAACACTTGATTTAATGATCCGGCTATATCATATACAACCGATTAATATCAAATGTAACAATCTATCGAATCAACACATGATCCGATATCCCGTCTATATCACATACAACCGTCCGATATCACATATCGCGAGAATAGAATACGGTATCACATACATGCATTAATCTCGGTCCCGCACATATCACATATGTGCTCCTATTTCGTTTCGCATGAACCAGGAAACCTTTGTGTAGGACTCTAAAGACTCGTCAATACGCCGGCAGTAGATGATGATCATATCAAATACCCATAAGCCGCAAGCGGTCTGCTAAATGTAACGGCCATCCGGGTATTGAGCGATCAGAAGATCAACAAGAAGGCCTGCTCGTGCTCCTGCGAATCCAATCAGTAACACTACCTTAAAGTCCGGTCACTTCGTCAGATATGTCGCATATCAAAGCCTGGGGGTGGTATAACGTCAGACCCCAATAGCCTGATAAGTCATGCCGATGCAAGGTCCATAATGGTTCGAGAAACTACTGATAACACTGTAAGGTTAGCCTAGCACCTCATGAAGGGTTTGGAAGCATCACATGAACCAAATGTGGAGTCTTTAGGGTGCTAAGTTAACGAACATAGAATCGTTCCTAGAAAAATTAGGGTTTCAAATGTATCACACCATCATATGAAAGAAAAGCTATGGTTTAGAGAGTACAACCTTTGTAACTCCCTACGCTAGACTCCTCGGCTACTTGGGGTTTGAAAAGGCTCCGCTTGAACTCCTCGAGGTCACCGATGATCCACCCGGAGTCCGCTTTGTCCAAGCTAGCAACTTTGCAAGATCAAGAATGAAAATCGAAGCTAACACTCTAAACAAGTGGGCTTGACTTGTGTAGAATGGTGTTGTGGTTCTCTTTCTCACTTCAAAATCCTATTTTGATGAATATTTTGCTCACTTGAAAATTCAAGAGAGCAAGAGCTCAAGGTTGAAGAAGATGATGGATATTTATGAAGAAGAGAAGAATAACTCACAAGAGAAAAAGAAAAACATAAGTATATATATTTTCCTTTCTCATCTCAAACCATGGTTAATTCATATGGATATTTATTTCATCATAGTTAAAAGAGAAGAGGAAGATAAATCATGGTTAATTGGTAGCTGAAAATGGTTAGGTCAAGAGAAGAGTGTAGAAGATAACCAATCATTCACCTTTTTCTCTTTTCTTTTGATTTAGCAAAAATAGAAATAAATATCCATAATATAAACCATGGTGTGAGTCTTGTATATCCACCATTTTCTATGTATAATCACCCATGATAGAATGATGTATGTATGCATGTGTGCATGCACATCCATATGTGCATGAAACAATAAGGAATGCATACATGCATCCATACATCCATAGAAAACAAGAAAGGATTTCTAGTGAGAATCTAATGGTTAAATGATAAATCAACACTTGATTTATCAATCCGGCCATATCACATACGACCCTAACCAAAAGCAAGTCGCCCGATCAATAAACGGTATCCTATACGTGTATTTTAATCGGGTCCATGCTCATATCGCATACGCGCACCACAGCATTTCGCCTGGACTAGGTAACTCCATTGTGGGACTCTAAGACTCGTCAATACGCCGGCAGTGGGTGATGATCATATCAAGCACCCCCAAGCCGCAAGCAGTCAGCTAAACGTAACGGCCACCCGGGTATTGAGCGATCAGAAGAGAACAAGCGAACCCGCTACAACTCCCGTCGAGCCAACCGGCAACACTTCCCGTACAGTCCGGTCTCCTCGTCTGATATGTCGCATATCAAGTTTATGGGTGGTAAACGTCAGACCCCAATAACCGATAAGTCGTGCCGATGTGAGGCTCATAACGGGTCGAGAAACTACTGGTAACACTTACCAGCAAATCTCTGAATCAGCCCTGGCCAGGGACTTCCCTGTTACGGCCAATCGAGCACAGAGCAACATCAACCCCCCATACCGGGAGAGACGAAACTCCTCCTATCGCTCATTGCCTCCATGTGACTCGGGACTGTACCCAAAAACCACCGTTTTGCACGCCCTCATGGACGTGGTAAGGTGGAGATCAAAGCACAGTGGGAATCACACAAGACTCTATGACGATCTCGGGTCTACAGACTAACCTGCACAAGTGTCACCTGAGAACTGCCATCTGACGTGAGGTATAATACCATCTGGAAGTTCTCGGCGAGTCCGTCCAGTGTACCCAGTCTCCACTGAGCACCCGTATGCCATCTCTGATGTCAAACACCAATGGATATGGGATCATCCATCGCCCATCTCATGGGTCGAGAAGCGTATACGCTAGTCTACACTGGTATATCGATGCCCCGTCTCGATACACCTACGACTAGGGACCTTGAAGGATGTACTTATGGACTACCATGTCCCCACTAGTATGATCTGCATCATAGTCCAGGTAGTCAAGTACACATCCTAAGGGCTTTATCAACATGTAACTATAAGACAGTATAAAAAGACATGTATACATGTTAAGATAAAGAGCAACCAGATAGCATACTATCATATCGAGCAAGAAAGTCATCTCTATATATGCCCAAGCATCCAATATAATATACATCATCTGTACAATACTGGCCTCTAGGGCATACATACAACTAACAATCTCCCTCTTGCACTAGGACCATCTGCTGTAGTATCACATACCGAGCATCCCGAAGAGTCTCTCAAACTGTATCTGGGGAATGGCCTTCGTGAGTGGATTCCCTGTGTTGTTCTTCGTGTCAACCCTCCTGACCTCGATCTCCCGGCGATCAACTATCTCCCAGATCAGGTGATACCGCCTCAGAATATGCCTGGATCGCTGATGGGACCTGGGTTCCTTGGCTAAAGCCACCGCTCCATTGTTATCGCAATACAAAGGTATTAGATGCTCAATGGATGGAACCACTCCAAGTTCAGTAATGAACTTCTTGATCCAGACAGCCTCTTTGGCAGCATCGTTGGCAGCAATGTATTCAGCCTCCATCGTCGAGTCTGCCACGGTTTCCTGCTTGGAACTCTTCCAGCTAACCGCCCCTCCGTAAAGGGTAAAGACAAATCCCGACTGCGACTTAGAGTCGTCCTTATCACTCTGGAAGCTCGAATCGGTAAAGGACTCCACTTGGAGTTCTCCATTACCATACACCAAGAGCATCTCTTTAGTCCTTCGTAAGTACTTGAGAATTCTCTTCACAGCTGTCCAGTGACTCTCTCCAGGATCAGCTTGATACCTGCTCACTACACTTAGTGAGTATGCTATATCGGGTCTGGTACATAGCATCGCATACATGATAGAGCCTACAGCCGAAGCATAGGGTTTCCCTTGCATGCGAGCTCTCTCCAAATCAGTCTTGGGAGACATCTCTTTGGAGAGAGTGACTCCAGAGATCGTGGGTAAGTTCCCACGCTTGGATTCTTCCATACTAAACCTCTTTAGTATGGTGTCAATGTACCTGGATTGGGACAATCCCAATATCCGTTTGGATCTATCTCTATAGATCCTAATTCCCAATATGCAGGAGGCATCACCTATATCTTTCATTGAGAATTTTTGTGATAAGAAGAGCTTAACCGATTGCAGCATAGGAATGTCATTTCCTATCAAGAGTATGTCGTCCACGTACAATATGAGGAAGACAACCTTACTCTCTGCTACCTACTTGTAAATACAAGGTTCATCTACGTTTTTGACGAAATCAAACTCTTTGATAACGACGTCAAAGCAGATGTTCCAACTCCGCGATGCTTGCTTTAATCCATAAATAGATTTAAGCAGCTTGCACACCTTCCCGAAGCTCTCTGGCTGAGTCATGTACACGCACTCTTCTAAATCACCATTTAGAAAGGCGGTCTTAACATCCATTTGCCAGATTTCGTAGTCATGATATACAGCGATGGCAAGCATGATCCGGATGGATTTAAGCATAGCCACTGGAGAAAAGGTTTCGTCATAGTCCACACCTGGTCTTTGACAAAAACCCTTTGCAACAAGTCCAGCTTTGAAAGTCTCCACTTTCCCATCTACAGCAAGATTTTTCTTGAAGATCCACTTACTCCCAATGGGTTTTACCCCTTCAGGAGCATCTTCCAAAGTCCATACTTTGTTGGTGTACATGGATTCCATCTCGGACCGCATAGCATCCAGCCATTTCACTGTGTCTCCACTCGTGATGGCCTGCTCGAAGCTAGTTGGGTCATCATCCTCCATGATGCAATCCTCGCTCCCACCATCCATGAGAAACCGTAGTATCTCTCAGGTTGGCGAGGAACCCTACTAGATCGGCGGAGAGGCTGAGGTTCGTTGGGAGCTACTGAATTTTCTGGTTCCACTAAATCTTCAGTTACGGTTTGTGTATCTGGAACCTCTTCCAGTTCCACCACTTTGCCACTAATTTCTTTTACAAGAAATTCCTTTTCTAAAAAGGTGGCATGTTGAGCAACAAACACTTTTTGTTCCTCACTGTGGTAGAAAAAAAACCCATATGAGTTCTTTAGATATCCCACAAACTTGCAAAGAACTGACCGTGCCTCTAGTTTGTCCGGATTTTGTCTTTTGACATAGGCCGTACAACCCCATATCTTAAATCGTTTAAGATATGGCCTCTTTCCACTCCATATCTCATATGGTGTGGTAGGTACAGATTTAGATGGAACTTGATTCAATAGGTATGCTGCTGTCTCTAGCGCATATCCCCAGAAGGAAATAGGTAACTCAGCTGTGCTCATCATAGAGCGCACCATATCTAAGAGGGTGCGGTTCCTCCGTTCTGATACACCGTTGTACTGTGGTGTATATGGAGGAGTCAGCTGAGAGAGAATCCCATTCTCTTTTAGGAAGTCTAGGAATTCATTGCTCAAGTATTCACCTCCTCGATCAGATCGAAGGATTTTAATACTTTTTCCGGTTTGGTTCTCAACTTCTTGTTTATATTCTCTAAATTTCTCAAAAGCTTCTGATTTGTGTTTCATCAGGAACACATATCCGAATCTAGAGAGATCGTCAGTGAATGTAATGAAGTACGAAGAACCATCCCTGGCATGTGTAGACATGGGACCGCATACATCACTATGTATCAGTCCTAAGAGTTCGGTAACTCTTTCTCCGTGTCCCGTAAATGGAGTTTTGGTCATCTTGCCTTTGAGACATGACTGGAAAGTGTCATAAGATGAAAATTCGAACGGTTTCAAGTATCCATCCTTATGCAACTTAGCTAGCCGTGTCGCATTGATGTGACCCAGTCTACAATTCCACAAGAAGGATTCGTTCAGTTCTGAACTCTTCCTCTTGTGTGTGTTTGTTATGCTCAGAACTGTTGATTGATTTAGAACATAAATGCCATTGCACAACGTGCCTGATCCAACCAACTTTTGGTTACGGAAAATGTTCATAACATTATCCTGTAATACAAAATTATATCCCTCTTTACTCAACAAAGAAACCGATATAATGTTGCATATCAGGTTCGGCATGTAATAGCATTCGTTCAGAACCAATGTATTACCAGTTGGTAATGCAAGGTGATATTCCCCGACAGTCTTAGCTGCAACAATTGCACCATTTCCAACTCTAATGTCTTTATCACCTTCTCCAAGTTCTCTACCTTTCCTGAGCCCATGTAACTGATTACATATATGGGATCCTGACCCGATATCTAATACCCAAGACGTAGGGCAAATGGAGAAACAGTTCTCTATAACGAACACACCCGAAGAAAATGTATCAACATGTACTTTCTTCATTCGGGTGGCATGGGAATCCTGGTATTCCCCTATGTCCTGTTCATTCCTATAACTCTTATAAGAAAGAACGGAACCAACGTTCCCCAGCACAGTATAACTTGCGGGTTTGGTCAATACATCCATATTATTATCTTGATTAAAGCATGACATGGTCGCTACCTGGAGAGAGAGAGAAGAAAACACTTTAGCGTATGCTCTTGCAAGATCAGATTGGTTATTATCTTATCTAATCAGGATGGCTCCCACTGCTTTTTATCAAATCTTCCTTCAAACCCTAAAAGGAAAGATTAGTCGGGATTAATTACACCCTACAATTTCGCCGATCTTTCAGCTAGGCCAGCGTCGGTACTTTGAGGGAGGTTCCCCGTGCTATCGCACGGACCTAATTAAAGTAAATCTCGTTTTCCCATAGGCGTAACCCCGTTGACACCTTTCTAGATACCTACTTGATCGGCTAATTGTCCTGTGTAAAACTCTCCCAGGAGTAACAATTACTCGCAGTGGGTATCGGGATCCAACTATCTCATAGAAGGTATGCAATCTCATTGCAAATTTCAACACTTGAAATTCCCGATAATATTTTGCCCCAAACGATCTATGACCTTGACATGGTCAACAAACCATAGATCGTAAGTCAAGTTCAACCCGTCACTTCTTGATTGAATTAAACCCACCTGCACGACCCTTGACAAGGTCAACAAGGCCGTACGACTACCCTAATCCAATCTGCATCATACGCATAAGCAGATAAATACTGGTCAGCTACCGCACACTGCGCCTTAACAAGGTCAACAAACGCAGCACGAATACTAAGCAAGACTTATCTGAAATGACGGAGGGTTACGACAGGTTTTTCTGAAAACCTATTGCGTAATGAACTTGATATCGTTGTAGAATCAAGTGAAGTTTTGAAATGGAGTAATTTTGAGGCTTTTATTAGTTTGGCTAAAGAGGTCACTCCCGGTGAAGGGATCTCGGCTCTTTCCTCATCGAATAAGGTGCGGGATATATCATATATATCACTGTGCAAAGCAAAACTCTAAAAGCAATCAAAAGCAAACCGAGTGTTGTAGTATCTGCCAGTTTTGCTAAAGAGGTCATTCCTGGTGAAGAGATCTCGGCTCTTTCCTCATCGAATAAGGTGCAGGGTATATCATATATACCGCTATGCAAAGCAAAACTGTAGCTACCCTTTTTTTTGAAAATTTGATTCTACAACATCTTTTAGGTTTCTTTTCTTTCATTAATCACATTAATGAAGTCCCATCATTTAAGTCACCTAAACATCACAGATAAATACAACGTACACTTATGCCATCCGCATTCGCCTCGATGTCCCCTCGTGCACCGTTAGGTTAGGTAACTAACGACAAAGTAGGGCAGGGCTAGTGCGGGTGTAAAACATAAGTAACGCCTATATAATATATCATATATACTATATACTGTATCCATCACATCATATCAAATGATCACATCACAGATATCGCAGCAGAAACATGGATATAATGTGGGATATACTAGGACGTCCGTATTTAGTATTTAGCCAAAATAGAAAATACGGATTCCACAGTCGCGATGAATAGCCAAGCCCACACCCTGGACCCCTACGAGAGCGGCAAGCGACCCTACCAATTCTGGAGTTTAGGAGACCCGGTCTCGACTCCTCAAGATGGCCTCCCACTGAACCCCAGAACCCGGTCACCCGTGCTCCCCTCCTTGGGTCCATCCTAATGTGGAAAAGTAAATAATATACAACACTGGTGGCATCAACCTCAACCCGGAAGTGCCCCAAATAAAAGAATATTACATTACATTTAAATTTACATGAATGAAAATATAAAACTCTCATCTCACATAAAACCCCCCGGCTATTCAATTGCGACAATCCTGCACATCATATCTCAGCAACACATAATATCATATATCATCAACGTAAGTAAGTATGCATACCCCAATTGTCGTTGATGTATAGCAACGAAACCGGCGATATCGACATACTACACTTACGGTCACAGAAAAGAAAGTGTAAAACTGCAATATTTGGAATCCACATTCTCTTCAGACATCGTAAATGCGAAATATCACATACTTCGTATTTCATGTCCAACTATATGAATTCCACATATTGCATCACATTCCAGATAAATAGACGGTATTAAAGTTTTTGAACGAACGATCAAATACCCAAGATTCGCTAAAGCTCAGCACTTGAGCAGAGTTCAAAAACCCGGAGTGTGACACAGTGGTAGCGGTCCAGCCGTAGAAGGGTCAAGCCAACGCCTCACATGTGGCACGTCGTACTGCCCCAAACCCTAAGGTTCAAAAGGCAGTTCAAGACGGTCACATAATCGAGTTAAGGTTTGTTGTCTTCTAGAGGGTCCACCACAAACAAACTTGCACGCATTTCCGAAAGATTTTAAACCCCGTGAAAAGTGAGCAAATGATACTCGTTCAAATACTTCAATACATTCTAATTTATCCGGAAAATTCACGAAATGAAAATTCCGATCGAATCGACGAGTCCAAAACCATCTCTAAAATTTACAGTACTAAATTCAGATTAAAAATACCCAAAACCATATAAAAGCAGAGGCATTAGTTTCTGTACAAAAACGAGTCCATGAATCAACAGAACAGCCGCGGAACCGCGGCCTAAGAAGGCTATTGCCGCGGTTCCGCGGCGAAAATAACTGTTCATTGACTCGTTTTTCACAGTAACTCTTATATTTACCTGCTGAATTTTTTGCATATTTTTAATTCTGAAAATAACCAGTTTTAAAAAAATGTCCAGAGAGCATTCTAAAAGGCCGTATTTCGGTTCGATCGGAGTTTTAACTTCGTAAAATTGTCGCCTAATGTTCTAGGTCGGCTCTGATACCAATGTAAGGTTAGCCTAGCACCTCATGAAGGGTTTGGAAGCATCACATGAACCAAAAGTGAAGTCTTTAGGGTGCTAAGTTAACGAACATAGAATCGTTCCTAGAAAAATTAGGGTTTCAAATGTATCACATCATCATATGAAAGAAAAGCTAGGGTTTAGAGAGTACAACTTTTGTAGCTCCCTACGCTAGACTCCTCGGCTACTTGGGGTCTGAAAAGGCTCCGCTTGAACTCCTCGAGGTCACCGATGATCCACCCGGAGTCCGCTTTGTCCAAGCTAGCAACTTTGCAAGATCAAGAATGAAAATCGAAGCTAACACTCTAAACAAGTGGGCTTGACTTGTGTAGAATGGTGTTGTGGTTCTCTTTCTCACTTCAAAATCCTATTTTGATGAATATTTTGCTCACTTGAAAATTCAAGAGAGCAAGAGCTCAAGGTTGAAGAAGATGATGGATATTTATGAAGAAGAGAAGAATAACTCACAAGAGAAAAAGAAAAACATAAGTATATATATTTTCCTTTCTCATCTCAAACCATGGTTAATTCATATGGATATTTATTTCATCATAGTTAAAAGAGAAGAGGAAGATAAATCATGGTTAATTGGTAGGTGAAAATGGTTAGGTCAAGAGAAGAGTGTAGAAGATAACCAATCATTCACCTTTTTCTCTTTTCTTTTGATTTAGCAAAAATAGAAATAAATATCCATAATATAAACCATGGTGTGAGTCTTGTATATCCACCATTTTCTATGTATAATCAACCATGATAGAATGATGTATGTATGCATGTGTGCATACACATCCATATGTGCATGAAACAATAAGGAATGCATACATGCATCCATACATCCATAGAAAACAAGAAAGGATTTCTAGTGAGAATCTAATGGTTAAATGATAAATCAACACTTGATTTATCAATCCGGCCATATCACATACGACCCTAACCAAAAGCAAGTCGCCCGATCAATAAACGGTATCCTATACGTGTATTTTAATCGGGTCCATGCTCATATCGCATACGCGCACCACAGCATTTCGCCTGGACTAGGTAACTCCATTGTGGGACTCTAAGACTCGTCAATACGCCGGCAGTGGGTGATGATCATATCAAGCACCCCCAAGCCGCAAGCAGTCAGCTAAACGTAACGGCCACCCGGGTATTGAGCGATCAGAAGAGAACAAGCGAACCCGCTACAACTCCCGTCGAGCCAACCGGCAACACTTCCCGTACAGTCCGGTCTCCTCGTCTGATATGTCGCATATCAAGTTTATGGGTGGTAAACGTCAGACCCCAATAACCGATAAGTCGTGCCGATGTGAGGCTCATAACGGGTCGAGAAACTACTGGTAACACTTACCAGCAAATCTCTGAATCAGCCCTGGCCAGGGACTTCCCTGTTACGGCCAATCGAGCACAGCGCAACATCAACCCCCAATACCGAGAGAGACGAAACCCCTCCTATCGCTCATTGCCTCCATGTGACTCGGGACTGTACCCAAAAACCACCGTTTTGCATGCCCTCATGGACGTGGTATAGTGGAGATCAAAGCACAGTGGGAATCACATAAGACTCTATGACGATCTCGGGTCTACAGACTAACCTGCACAAGTGTCACCTGAGAACTGCCATCTGACGTGAGGTATAATACCAACTGGGAGTTCTCGGCAAGTCCGTCCAGTGCACCCAGTCTCCACTGAGCACCTGTATGCCATCTCTGATGTCAAACACCAATGGATATAGGATCATCCATCGCCCATCTCATGGGTCGAGAAGCGTATACGCTAGTCTATACTAGTATATCGATGCCCCGTCTCGATACACCTACAACTAGGGACCTTGAAAAATGTACTTATGGACTACCATGTCCCCACTAGTATGATCTGAATCATAGTCCAGGTAGTCAAGTACACATCCTAAAGGCTTTATCAACATGTAACTATAAGACAGTATAAAGAGACAAGTATACATGTTATGATAAAGAGAAACTAGATAGCATACTATCATATCGAGCAAGAAAGTCATCTCTATATATGTCCAAGCATCCAATATAATATACATCATCTGTACAATACTGGCCTCTAGGGCATACATACAACTAACAAACACTTACCAGTAAATCTCAGCAAACCTGGCCAGGGATTTTCTGTTATGGCCAATCGAGCATAGCGCAACATCAACTCCCAATACCGGGAGAGACGAATCCCCTTCTATCGCTCATTGCCTCCATGTGACTCGGGACTATACCCAAAAACCACCTTTTTGCACGATCTCTTTACCGTGGTATGATGGAAATCAAAGCACAGTGGGAATCACACAAACTCTATGACGATCTAGGGTCGACGGACTAACCTCTACCAATGTCACTAGAGAACTGCTATCTGACGATAGGTATAATACCATCTAGGAGTTCTCGGCGAGTCCGTTCAGTGTACCCAGTCTCCACTGGGCAACCGTATACCATCTTTGATGTCAAACAACAATGGATGTGGGATCATCCATCGCCCATCATATTTGTCAAGATGCGTATACGCTAGTCGGCTCTAGAGTATCGATGCCATATCTCGATACTCCCACGACTAGGAACAATTATAGGGAGTACTTGTGGACTACCGTTGGCCCCACTAGTATGATCTCCATCATAGTCCTGATAGTAAAGTACACATCCTAAGGGCTTTATCAACATATAAGAGCAAGACAACATCACTTATACAAGTCAACATGTTATGACAAAGAGTAACCAGATAGCATACTATCATGTCGAGCAAGTAAGTCCTCCTTATATATGTCCAAGCATCCACTACAATATACATCCCATGTACAGTAATGATTTCTAGGGCATACATATAACTATCAATCCCCAACTTGCATTAAGGCCATCTGTTGTAGTATCCAATAGCCAACCATATAGCAGTGGTTGTAGTATCCCATACTCAACCATCCTAAAATCTCTCAAATAGTATTTAGGAAAGCAGGCATTGGTGAGTGGATCTGCCGTGTTAACCTCGAAATCTACTCTCCTTACCTCGATCCCTTAGAGATCAACCATCTCCCTGATCAGGTGATACTTGCCTCAGAATATGTCTGGATCGCTGATGGGGCCAGTGTTCCTAGGACAAAGCCACAACTCCATTGTAGTCACAATAACAGTTATTGGACGCTCAATGGTAGGAACCTTGTTTATCTCATGAACAAGTAATGCCCAGACAGCCACTTTGGCAGCATCGTTGGTAGCGATGTATTCGTCCTTTATCGTCTAGTATGCCATGGTGTCTAGCTTGGAACTCTTCCAACATACCGTCCCTCCACTGACGGTAAAGACAATGCCTGTGACTGATTTTCAGTCGATCTTATCACTCTGGAAGCTCTAACCAAGAACATTCTTTTAGTGCTTCTCAAGTACTTAAGAATGTCCTCCACATCTGTCCAATGATTCTCCCAAGACCGGATTGATTCCTGTTCACTACACCTGGTGAGTTAGCTACATCTGTTTTGGTACATAACATCGCATACATGATAGAACCTACTGCCAAAGTATAGGGTATCCCTTGCACGCAAACTCTCTCCAAATCAGTCTTGGAAGACATATTTTTGGAAAGAGTGATTCCTGAGTAAGTGGACGAACCAACACGCTTAGAATCCTCCATACTAAACCCCTTTAGTATGGTGTTAATGTACCTGGATTTGGGAAACTTCCAACATCCACTTAGATCTATCACCATAGATCATAATCCATAAGATATAGTAGGTATCATCCAGATCTTATATTGAGAATCCTCGTAATAAGAGGAGCTTGACCGAGTGTAGCATAGGAAACCATTTCCTATCAAGAGAATGTCATCTACGTACAATACGTGTAAGACAACCTCACTCTCTACAACCTTCTTGTATATACAAGGTTCATCTACCATTTTGATGAAGTCAAACTCTTTGACTGCCACATCAAAACAGATGTTCCAACTCCGCGATGTATGCATTGATCCTGATGGACTTAAGCATAGCTTTGAAAGTCTTAACTTTTCCATCTACACCAAGAATCTTTTCAAGATCCATTTGCTCCCAATGGGTTTTACCCCTTCATGTGCAACATGCAAAGTCATACTTTGTTGGTGTACATGGATTCCATATTTGATCGCATAACATCCATCCATTTCACAGAGTCCCCACTCGTGATGGACTGCCTGAACCTAGTTGGGCCATCATCTACCACGATGCATTCCTCGCTCACACTGTCATCGAGAAGACCGTAGTATCTCTCAAGTGGATGAGAAACCCTATCAGATTCGCGGAGAGGCTGAGATTCGTTGGAGACTATTGATTCCTTTGGTTTCACCAAATCATCGGTTGTTAGTTTGTCTAGCTGGAACTCCTTCCAGTTCTACCTCATGTCCACAAATTTCTTCACAAGAAATTCCTTTTCTAAAATGGTGGCATGCTGAGAAACAAAACACCTTTTGCTCCTCAGTTAGGTAGAAGATATACCCTCGTAAATATTTGGGATATCCTAACAAACTTACAGAACTGACCTTGCCTCGAGCTTGTTTGGATTTTTCTTTTCAACATAGGCCGTACAACCACATATCTTAACTCGTTTAAGACATGGTCTCTTCCCATACCATATCTCATATGGAGTGGTAGGCACTGATTTGGATGAAACCCTATTCAATAGGTATAGAGCTTCTTAAGTGCATAACACCAAAAGGAAACAGGTAACTTAGCAGTACTCATCATAGAGAGCATCATATCTCATAGGGCGCGATACCTCCGCCCCGATACACCGTTATGCTGTGGTGTACTCGAAGGAGTAAGCTGAGAAAGAATCCTATTCTCTGTTTAGAAAATCCAGGAACTCCATACCCAAGTGTTCGCCTCCTCGATCTCATCGAAGGACTTTAATACATCTACCCGTTGGGTTCTTCAACTTCAATCTTATATTCCTTGAATTTCTCAAAAATTTCAGACTTGTGTTTCAACAGGAACATATGTCCGAATCCTGAGAGATGACCAATGAATATAACGAAGTACAAAGAACCAACCCTGGCATTAGTAGACATAGGCCATATACATCATCATGTATCCATCCCAAGAGTTCATTAACTCTTTCTCTGTTTTCAGTAAACGGAGTATCAGTCATTTTACCTTTGAGACAAGACTGACAAGTATCATAAGTTGAAAATTCAAACAGATTCTCATATTCATCCTTATGTAACTTTGTTGGTCGTGTCGCATTGATATGACCTAGTCTACAATGCCACAAGAAGGATTCATTCATTTCTGAACTACTCCTCTTGTGTGTGTTCTAAATACTTTGAAATGTGGTTTGATTTAGAATGTATATGCTATTATATAACGTGCCTGATCCAATCAACTCTTGATTCAGGAAAATGTTCACAACATTATCCTCCAATCAAGAATTACATCCTTCTTTAACTCATTAAAGAAACCGATGTAATGTTGTATATCAGGTTCGGTATGTAATAACATTCGTTCAGAATCAATGTATTAATACAAGGTGATATTTGCCAACTGGTTTGGCTGCAACAATTACACCATTCTCTAACACTTAGAGACATATCACCCAATCCCAGTTCTATACCTTTCTGTAGCCTAAGTAACATATTACATATGTGGGATCCTAATCCAGTATCACATACCCAGGACGTAGTGGATACTAAGAAACAGTTCTCGGTAATGAACACACCCGAAGAAGTTGCATTAACATGCACTTTCTTCGATTGGGTGGCATAGGAAACCAGATATTCCCCTATTTCCTTCTCGGACTTATACCAATTATAAGATAGAGCGGAACCAACGTTCCCTAGCACAGTATAATAAGCAGGTTCAATCAATGCATCCATATTATTATCTTGATTAAGGCGTTACATGGTCGCTACCAGGAAAGAGAGAGAAGAAAACACTCTGCGTGCGCTCTTGCAAGATCAGACTGGTTATTATTTTATCTAATCAGGATGGCTCCCACTGCTTTTATCAAATATTCCTTCAAACCCTAAAAGGTAAGACTAGCTGGGATTAATTACACCCTACAAGTTCGCCAATCTTTCGGCCAGGCCAGTGTCGGTACTTTGAGTAAGGTTCCCCGTGCTTTCGCACGGACCTAATTAAAATAAACCTCGTTTACCCAGGGGCGTAACCCCGTCAACACCTTTCTAGACACCTACTTGATCGGCTAATTGTAATGTGCAAAACTCTCCCAGGAGTAACTCTTACTCGCAGTGGGTATCGGGATCCAACTATCTCATAGAAGGTATGCAATCTCATTGCAAATTTAAACACTTGAAATTCTCGATAATCTTTTACCCCTAGTGACTTATGACCTTAACTATAGTAAACAAATCATAAGCACTAGTCAAGTTCTACCCGTCATTTCCTGATTAATTAGACCCACCCACATGACCCTTAACTATGGTCAACAAAGTCACATGACTGTCCTAATTAATCGCATCATATGCTGTGTAGGAAGACATCACTTAGCTACCGTACACTACGCCTTAACTATGGTCAACAAACGTAGCACGAATACTAAGTACTCTACTTCCTAAAATGACGGAGGGTTACGACAGGTTTTTAAGAAAACCTATTGCGTAATGAACTTGATATCGTCGTAGAATCGAAAGATTTTGAAAAGGAGTGTTTTTGAGGCTTTTACTAGTTTTGCTAAAGAGGTTACTCCTGATAAAGGGATCTCGGCTCTTTCCTTATCGAATAAGGTGCAGGATATAAATACCACTATGCAAAGCAAAAACTATAAAAGCAGTCAAAAGACAAATCCGAGTGGGTTGTAGCATCTGCCAGTTTCGCTAAAGAGGTCACTCCCGGTGAAAACATGTCGGCTCTTTCCTTATCGAATAAGGTGCTGGATATTCTACAAGGAATACCACTATGCAAAGCAAAAACTAGAGCTACCAGTTTTTAAAACAAGTTTCTACAACAACTTTAGGTTTCTTTTTATTTCATTAATCTCATTAATGAAGTTCTATTATTTATGCTACACAAGCATCACAGAAGAAAAGAAAGCAGTAATATTTATTATATATCATATATATAAAATATAAGCATTCGTCTCAAAACATATCAAGTGATCACATCACAAAATATCAGCAGCAGAAGAACACATATGAAATATTGAATATAGTAGGAATTC
Organism: Agapanthus africanus; assembly: GCA_030015575.1. Classification (NCBI taxonomy): domain Eukaryota; kingdom Viridiplantae; phylum Streptophyta; class Magnoliopsida; order Asparagales; family Amaryllidaceae; genus Agapanthus; species Agapanthus africanus. The sequence continues at coordinate 505,428,597 of CM057348.1, forward strand.
CGAGTTTTAAATTAAACCAATATAAAAAACGGATTCCACGGTCGCAATGAATAGCCAAACCCATATCCCTAGACCCCTACAAGAGCGGAAAACAACCCTACCAATTCTAGAGTTACGAGACCCGGTTTCGACTCCTCGAGATGGTCTCCCACTGGACCCTAGAACCCGGTTACTTGTGCTCTCCTCCTTGGGTCTATCCTAATGCGGAAAAGTAAATAATATACATCAATGGTGACATCATCCTCAACCCGGAAGTGCCCCAATAAAAGAATATTACATACAAGCTTTTACATGAATGAAAATGAAAAACTCTCATCTCACTTAAAAACCCCCGGTTATTTAAACACGACTATCCAATATAACATATCACAGCAACACATAATATCACATGTCATCAACGTAAGTAAATACGCGTATCCCAATTGTCGTTGACGTATAGCAAGAAAACCGGCGATACACCACATATTACACTTACAGTCGCAGAAAAGAATGTGAAGAACTACAACAATTGGAATCTGCAACCACCTTAGACATCATAAACCCAATGTATCACATACTTTAGATTTCATACCTAACCAAATGAATTCCTTAGACATTACATGCCTAACAATCATAAACCCCGCATTTTAGTCTCGATATTGAAAACACTTTCCAATAACCTGTCGGGTAATTCAACAAAATTCCCGATAACCTGATCGAATGCTCGTCGGAAACTTTAATAGACGGCCGCACCCTCGATGCCGTCGACGAAGTGCACTAAGGCGGAACACCACTGCCGCGAGCACCCGAATGGATGCTTTTGGCGACGGGGTTCTCCTTCAGTCACTTGGTCAGGGCTATGGGCGTGGCTATCTAGTAAGGTTACACGGCGAGTATCCGCGTATACTACGTAATTGCGATGGACTTTTGATCACATCAAAATCCCGTGGCAACCGATCAAATGATACTAAACGGCTAGATTTATAAAATTCAAACTAGTTATCACATAAATAAATTTGTGGATTCCAAATATTGTATCACAATCACAGATAGCTAGACGAAGTTAAACTTTTCGATCGAATAAGAAAGCACCCAAAATTTCCAAACAAGCTCAACACTTGAGCGGAGTTCAAAAAGTACTCAGAACATGCCACAGCTCCTATGAACCATCTATAGAAGGGCCGACCCATGCCGCACTCATGTCGCCACGGAACTGCAGCAAACACTAGGGTATGACCGCGGTTCTGCGATCCAAAAAGTCGAGTTTGGGTATCGTTCTTCTAGAGGGTCCACAGAATTGCTTGCATGATTTTCTGAAGATTTTAAACTTGGAAAAATCCAACACTTGGAAAATTTCCAAAGGGAAAAAATTGGATTATTGATATCCGTTCAAATTTTTTAACATCGTCTAAATAACCCGAATACATGTTAGAATTACGATTACGAAACACTCTGAATTGCCTTTGTAGAAAGTTCACATCACATGCAAATTTAGAAAAAACAAACAACATCTGAAACAAAAAAACCCAGAGACTGGAACACCATGAAAATTTGAAGTCAAAACTCCAAAATTGGGCCGAGGAGGCCGGTTTTTAGCATGATGTGGCCGTCCACTTTTTCAGAAAACCCCCTCAAATTTTTTTGGTGTTCATGTCATATCTCATGCAACATTCTGCAGTTGTTTAAAAAAATTTTAGAGCCCTTTAAAAATTCGACAGAAACTGGATTTCGTAGTTTTAAGTTTCAGAGTTGTTTCGGTTTCATAATCTAACAAACATCGTTTAAATCTCTTGCTTGGCTCTGATACCACTGTAGGTCAGGCAGCCATCCCATCCAATGGGGTCGCTGTGGAACCTACGGGACCCTCAGTAGCTACTTTTTACGCATGTCCCTTCACGAAGACTACAACCCGCTAGAACACCTTCCGATCTCGGCACACCCTGGGGGTAAGAGCCTATACTTCGCTACACTGTCACACACATAGGTCGACATCTAATGCCCAGTACCTCTGATAACACTGTAGGGTTACCTATGGTGGCAGCAAGGTTTCGGGAGGCATCATCCATGTCGTTTTTAAATTTTTTCCGTTCTAAGGAAGCCTAACCTAGAATCTTTAACTAGAGATATAAAAAAAACATCATGCAAACAACTTTGCAAACAAGTGAATGAGGAATACAACCTTTGTATACCGGTCCTTCACTTCTAAAGCTCTGTGTAGTAGTCCCTTCGCTGCGAGTAGTGATCTCCCGAACTCTAGTATGGGTTCCCTTGGAGAAATGAACAAGATTATACGAAGTCTTCGAGGCCGAAGATGATCTAGGTCGAGGAGGTTCGAGCTCATGCTATCTCTTCACTAATATGTGAATTAGTGAAGCAAACACCCTAAACTAAATAATAGTAGAGGATGATGAAGTAGGAACTGGGCTCTCTTCATTTTTCTTTTTCTCGCAATATTTTCTCACCTTGAGAAAAGCTAGTGAGCTTTCTCATTAGAACGAAGAAGCTCAAGTGAAGAATGAGAGAATGAACTCATGATGTGAGAATAGCAACCATGGGTGAGTTAGTGTCATACACTAACTCATGTAGAGAATAAACCATGGGTTAACAATAATGGTTGGGTTAATAAATATGTTCAAGTAAAACAAAATGAGTGGACCTGGTCAATGGTTCCACAGGCTTGAACCATGTGACTAATTACCATTAATTTTGATTTACTTTAAATAAACAAAACCCTCATATTATTATAAGCATGGTGTAAGTCTCATACACCCATGAAGCATGTGCCATCAAGCATGACACAAAATAATGTACATTAATATATATCATATATATACTAAGTGTACATTAGTGAGAAAAGAAATCTTAAGTGAGCTAATATTAGTTAATGTAAGATAATATATCAAATATATAATTATACATTAAATTATTAAATCAACACATGATTTAATAATCCAGCTATATCATATACAACCGACTAATATCAAATGTAACAATCTATCGAATCATCACTTGATCCGATATCTCGGCTATATCACATACAACCGTCCGATATCACATATCGCGAGAATATAATGCGGTATCACATACACGCATTAATCTCGGTCCCGCACATATCACATATGTGCTCCAACTTCGTTTCGCATGAACCAAGAAACCTCTGCGTAGAACTCTAAAGACTCGTTAATATGCCGGCAGTAGGTGATAATCATATCAAACACCTACAAGCCGCAAGCGGTCTGCTAAACGTAACGGCCACCCGGGTATTGAGCGATCAGAAGGTCAACAAGCAAGCCTGTTCGTACTCCTGTGAATCCAATCAGTAACACTACCATACAGTCCGGTCTCTTTAAGTGATATGTCGCATATCATAGTCTGGGGGTGGTATAACGTCAAACCCCAATAGCCTGATAAGTCATGCCGATGTGTCACGACCCGAAATGGCACGTGACTGGCACTTGAATCATATGAAGTATATAGGGCCCCATCTAATTCATGTAAGCTAAAATCCCATAAATCTAAACTATTTAAATTAGAAGTGAAGGAAAACTTAGTTTTTAAGCAAGTGTTTTAACAAAATAAGCCGTAGTAAGCATTTTTAAACATCAAGTCTGATCCAAAAATTTTGGCAGAGTTTCCTTTGAAAAAACTGGCCCCAAACGGGTACAAACATGCATAATACACATAATGAATAAAGGCATCCCCAGGCGGGAGCTAGCTCTTTGCCAATTGGCGGATACAACCACGCAAGACATATAATATAGAACGCCGAAGGGCGAGGATCCAAAACTCAGAAAGAGAACCAATATCCTCCAAAAAACCAGAAAACCATAATAATACAAGCGCGCGACTCTGAAGTCAAAAGAATATACAATGATCTTCTAAGTCTAACAATAATACAAGTCTGGTTGATGGAGTTACTAGATACAACAGAATATAAATAAGCACAATGGTGGTCACGATGCAAGTGAACCCACCTACCGAAGCAATCACCCGGAAGGAAGCAGTGTGCCAACAAGCCTCAACGAAACCTGTACGGCAAAACCTACAAGAAATTGTGGTACAACGGGGGTGAGTTGCCAACTCGTGAGTAGAAGACATCACCGAGCAGAAATCGTATATATGACTCTATCCTAGGTCATACCATATTATCCTGAAAATATATATAACCTGAAGCATCTAATAATGACAAGGTAATCATCTAACATCAGTATAATACCAAGTGCTTGTGTGAGTGCCTCACATAATAACATGCCACATATATGATGTACAAATGTATTAAGAATAAACGTAAAATACATCTTGTACCAGAAAAACCGTTTTCTTATCTCAATGAGATTTTTGTATAAGACCGAAATATCATCAATGAAATCAACAGAGAAATCTGTGTCAAGTATCGACACAAAATATATCCCAATATCTCAATATCTCAATATCTCGGGCTCCGGCAATCCGTACTGGCCCATATAATCAAATCCCAATGTCTCGGGCTCCGGCAATCCGGACTGGCCCCTATATCATCAAATCTCAAGATTACGTTGGTATCCTCCGGATATCCGCCGCGTCAAAATAACCGGTCAGTAGTGCTCCCCTGTCGGGTCAACGCCATCATCTACGACCATCATGCCCCGGGGTTCCGCACCGGGTCCACCATACACCCGCAGACGGTTCCTCCTCCTCCTCGAATCGGGTATATGATACCGCTCAAGAGCTGAGAAAACTCATGGTGGATACCTCTCAAATCATATCACAAGAAAACCGCAATTTTCTATCTTTAAAATGATAATAAGTTTATAAAATCTTTGCGGTTTCTTCAAATCCATATATCTCATGAAAATCCGAAATCCCAATCTCAGGAGTAAATAACAGTGAATTACCGGCGTAAACCCCCATAATATTGCATGACAAATGAATATATGAATGCATCGGATATCAAGCAAGGAATGCAATAATTAAACTAGCATATAAAAGCAATAATATATTGGAACTATCAGCTAGAAAGTCATGTCAATGAAGTAATACTTCTAAAGTGTATGTGTCATAGCAATTACCGATGATGATGTGTGTGAGCCGGCAAGCAAGTGTTCGTAGACATACGCATCATCGGTAATGGTGCTGGTGCCCTGACAGCATGGGTTCGTAATAATTAATGAATACAGAATTAAGCATGCAATGCGATATGAACAGCAAGAATAAACATTATAGATACGAGTAATACAGTTTGTCATTTAAAATAACATGAATCGTGGTGTTTAGAAAAATAGGGTCTACGGTGTTTTTAAGGAAATGTACGTCCTTTGAAATATCCATAATATCCCTTGGCCTGTCTTTAAAATACTCACGATTCGATAGTTTTGGAAATAATTATGACTCGAGCCCAAAACTAACATCTACTAAGTAAACTATAGGACAAGCTAAGAGACTAACCAAAGGGGTAAGAAAATCCACCTAAGTCCGAGTCGATATATCTAGTAGTCGGTGATCCCGCCTCAATAGCGTCACGTACAATAAAATATATAATACGACATACTCGAGTCGAGAGTGCGGATCAATCATCATATTTATACATCGTACGGCATCCCAAATCGGGGTACAGGTCAATTATCACATATAACACATTACTTATCTGGTATCATTATCATCATATTCTGAATTAGGGGTACTGATCTAAAGTCTAGTACTTTCCGATACCATCAAACATATATATATATATATATATTTGCTTGTGTATGAAAACACATCGCCTAACGATCCGCTATAATATCATGCCGGATCTCATAATACGACCCAAGTCACATATCCGATCTCACGGCATCATGCCTGATCATATCGACTCTCCTCCGAGTATCATATACTATCCTCATCGTATATGTATATATATATAGCAACACATCCATATATATATATATACATACACACACACACACACACACACACACACACACATATATATATACATATACATATGTATAACATATACACCAGAACATATCACGTGTGTGCATGTGTGTGTGTATACCTTTACACTAGGGTTTCGTAACTAAGAATTAAACTAAAAACACTAACTTCTAATATTCTAACACTATCCCATGATCTCCTAAGGCCTTTCTTACTCTATATCCATGTTTCACAAAAACACATAATATATATCATAACGCATTCGCGTGCTACACTATGAAACTGCGGGGGTGCTATACGCCACCCACCCGACTTTCCCCGTAGATATACATCTACCTACCTTGATCCTTGCTTGCCAAATTCGATGCTTCATTGCCCCTGCTTCTCATCCCGAAGTTCACGCGGAGGTACCTACATGTCATAACACATCGTATCGCATTAAAATCCGATTCACAATCGAAACGACACGCGAGGTGCCTATAGGTTAGAACCTATAGCCTACGCATGCAAAAGAACCAAACGACACCCGATATCGACGTACAAACGTCAAGTGACCGATACGAAACACAAATATCAAAAGTTCAAGTCGTTTAAAATCCACAAAACATAAACAGCAATATGAAAACCAGTCCCAGATTTTAGTTCAGGTGAAAATAGGATAAACAAAAAATACAGTGATGTAGTATAGGGGGTATATGAACAACAGACCAAATTTAGAACCCCATTTCCACAACTTGGCCGGCCATAATGCCCCAGAATCCGGCCTGCTCAGCTAAAGTTGCTTGGTTTGGATTCGTACTTGTAGGGAGGTCTCGTAGTGGTCTAACTAGCTCTCTGGGGTTGCTAGTTTTTCCAGTAAAGTTTTCAGGTCATTCCAGATTCCCTGTAAGCCTCAAATTCTCACACAACCGACATTGAACATCTAAAGTCCAAGTCTTGGGTTTGTCACTGGTTTGGTCTGGGTTTTTAATACTAAGGGGGTTTGTAGTCACCAATTGCACTCACTTGCACCATCACACTCAAGGAAAACCCTAACCCTCATCTAGAATTTTTCAAAAGTCACAAAACCTTGCTAAACCAATTCTAAACTAAAGTCGAAGCTAAAGGAAATGAAACCCTACACTTAAAGTGAAAGAATTACCTCATTTGGTACTCAAGAATCCCTTAGAGCATCAAAATCCTATTTTTCTTGGTTCCCCATGCTTGTAGTGAGCTTGTGCACATTTTTAATGAAAAGAATGAGGCGTTTTGAGGTGTTTTTAGGGGTGAAGTGAGGTGGTGTAGGTGGTGGAGAGAAGAGGGCGGCCATGAGAGTGAGGAAGGAGAGGAAAATTATGAAGATAATGGAGGGGGAAAAGAAATGGCCATGGTCAAATGACCCCTCACCTCTCTCTCTTCTCTCTCATGCCCATACTTCTTTCTTTATTCTTTTCTTTTCTTTTCTTTTCTTTTCTTTTCCTTTTCCTTTTTCGTTTAAATCCAAAACAAGACCAATACATATAACGGAAAACATGATGCCATGGTTAAAAAATAAAACAAGTTTTGTTGCATGTCATGATGCAAAAAAAAATCAAGCCTAATACAAGATTAGTGAAAATTAATCAAGTTTAGAAATAAACTTGTATACAATAATTATAAAAATTTATAATTTGCCTAAATCACATAAATCCCTCCAAAAATTACTATTCAATTTAATTTTCCAATATTTCGCAATTTATCGGTATTTAATTATACCATATCATTAAAACTAATTTCCACACATTAAAATATTCAGAATATTTATTATTTTAATTATTTAACTTCTCAAAAATAATATCTTATTTTTCTGAAATGTTACAGTCTTCCCCCTTAAATAAATTCGGTCCCCGAATTTAAATTTGAACCTCTCAAATACTAAAACATTTCAGTAAAATGATCAAGTCGTCGGGGCTCCGAAATCATAATACATAAAACATATCGTAGTAAAATGCATGCGCACGAACACGACTATATAACTAAAAATCAAAACTCCGTCAAGCATCCTGCAATTATCGGAGTTATGGTGAAGACACCAACGTCAAAGTCCAATACGAAAACCAACATGATATACATCAAAACTACACATGTACGCATCGTTGTAAATTCGTCAAAACATCTGAAAGAAATACATGCCAAAGCTTTTTCAAATCACTGTGCAATGCGCGTATCACGGCATAAGTAGCGGACATTCATTGTAAGAAAATAACTTTATATATATCATTTTTTTAACATACACATCCTGCCGTTTTTGAAAATAATCTTAGAAGTGTTTCTTTTATAAAATGTTCGTGTCATCTCGGACACACAAAAATAATGAGACTATAGCTCCTTTTTGGAAATCCCTTCGGTAACTATTGATGCATGCAAAAATATATCCACGTACTGTCCTCGGACTAGTCCTGCTCAACCACTATACCGAATAGTAAATATCATAAAACATACCGCTCCAAAAGAAATCAATCCCAAAATGTGTATAAGAATGCCACGTACGTCTGGTGCGCACAGAAATCGAAATCAATGAATGTGCCATACATATGCACAAAAACCAAAACTAAGTGCCGTGGGTGTGCACGAAAACACCGGTCAAGGGCAACGAGTGTTCCTGACAACAATATCAGGTGCATCTGATATGCACAAAGAATCCCGATTTAGTGCATCTGGTGTGCACCAAAATCGCATCAAGTGCGCCAAGTATACGCAAGAATCCAAATCAAGTGCACAAGGTGCATAAAAAAATATCGAGTATTATAATCGAAATCGATGGTATACAACATATCTCAATCAAAATCAAGTATACCGTGCCATATAATCTTACAACCATGTGCATCAGCATGCACAAAATCGAATCAAAGTACTAAAGTACATGAAAACTACACCGAAGGCACAAGTTAAATCACATGCATACCATAGGCATGAAATCAAAATCAAATATCTCGAACGACATCAAATCGAAGTCGAGTGCAACTGTGGTGCATAAATCTCAATCATGCAAATAAATCGTCCATAATACCGAAATCCAAAATAACGGACACGTGATATTCGAATCACCAAGTCGCAAATTGTAAACACTATCGTCGATATGTCCTTCCTTCAAAATCGAGAAGGTGTCGGTGCATCCAAAGCTAGCAGAGCAAGATATCTACTTGACTCCTTTTCATGGTTTGGCGCCTGGTGCCCTTAGGCTCTCGTCTCTCACTGCGAATTGCTAGTTATATAGCTCCTCGGCTCAACGGCCCAATATGGAACGATGAAGGAAACGGATCCGCTCTGGCACATCCTCTAAAGATCTATGGCCAACTATCATGGTCACTCATAACATGTCTCGTCGATGCTGCCGAACTCTGGCCTACTGGGTGTGAGTAATATGACCGGTCTTGGGTCCAAGTCTCCTCGTGTAGTATTCCTGAAAGATTCTATCGAGGTCTCTCCTAAATCTCGTTCCCGCTGAACTGCCCGAAAGTTATCACCCTTTACTAAATATATTTCTTGTTCCGAAACAGCTGCAAACTCATTACGACTTCTTCAAAAAGTGATATCCATATTTAACGCCTCTGCGTGCGTATCACATCTCTGATGTCAACGAAGTGGAACGCCATCTCGTCAAAATCTCGTACGAACCTCTTACTCCACTTTTCTCTAATGTCGACTGATTCAGACTCATCTCTTCGTAGTTAGATAGACTGCGTTATAAACGGCTATACTCATATTTAGAGTCTCCTAAGTAATGTATCGCATCACATGATATCCGGACGACGTCGAACTTTTTGATCGATCATCAAAGTCCCATAATTCCCTGAGAGCTCAACACTTGAGAACAGTTTAATAATATCCAGTGCATGCCACAGTACCTATGTACCAACCATAGAAGGGAAAACCCAAGCCTCATTAATGGCACCGCGGAATTGCCGCAAAGCCTAAGGTTCAAAAGCGGTTCCATGGTCATTATGTCGAGTTAGGATTTCAATCTTCTAGAGGGTCCACAGAATTACTTGCATGTTTTTCCAAATACCTTAAACTTAGAAAAAATGGGTTTCTGACATTCGTTCGTTTCTATCGACTCTCAACGTACCTGCATGAAGTCTCCTCTAGTTGGAATCAATCAATCTGATGACCTCGCATCGGGGTTTGCAAACGAACCACATGTCCTAGTCATTCATCCATGGGTGACTAGCGATCTTCTATCATATCTCTAAGTACAACTCGTGCTGCAATAGCCTCAAACATCTGGGGCGATATCTTGTCAGTCACAGCAACAGCTGGCTCATTCGTCCGCACGCTGAACAGTGCCTTAATCCTCAAAAATAGACGATACATTAACGGTCATCACAATCTAGCCGACCTCTAACAGTGGCCCAGTCCTCTGGTGCTGATCTGCACGCTCGAGAATCTTAGTAAAACAATCCATCAAACGCTCATGACGCGAAAAACATAATAAAACGACACATTTATGCAATCGTGTGTCACCGGAATTACGCCCTGGTCAGTCCTCATCCAAGACGAGCTCATACTGACTGCAACTCTAGCCGCAACTCTCTCTGCCCATGCAATCGTGGTAACAAAAACCACCAACCGATATTGATGAGGATAGATCATATGAAAGAATAAAATACGGTGCAAAGAAATGTACATCCTAAGGCTTCTTAAGTAAAGTAGCGTATTGTAAGTATGCCGTGAAATATACACACGGTACGTCACTCTACTTAAGTCACCTATTCCATCAACCAAGGTCAACCTATGTGATGAAAGTTCGGGTATAATACCCCCTCGACCAAGTCTAAGTTCCGTAAGGTCAAGTCTAGGTTCCGAATATATATATATATACGCCCTAGACTCCGCATAGTCAAACATAGACTCGAACCAAGGTTAAACCTAGCGCTCTGATACCAACTTTGTCATGACTCGAAATGGCACGTGACTGGCACTTTAATCATATGAAGTCTATAGGGCCCCATCTAATTCAAGTAAGCCAAAATCCCAGAAATCTAAACCATTTAAATTAGAAGTGAAGGAAAACTTAGTTTTTAAGTAAGTGTTTTAACAAAATAAGTCGTACAAAGCATTTTTAAAAATCAAGTCTTTTCCAAAAGTTTCGGCAGAGTTTCCTTTGTAAAAACTGGCCCCAAACGGGTACAAACATGCATAATACACATAATGAATAAAAGCATCCCCAAACGGGAGCTAGCTCTTTGCCAATTGGATGATACAACCACGCAAGACATATAATATACAACGCCGAAGGGCGAGGATCCAAAACTCAGAAAGAAAACCAATATCCTCAAGAAAACCAGAAAACCATAATAATACAAGCGTGTGACTCTAAGGTCGAAAGAATATACATTGGTCTTCTAAGTCTAACAATAATACAAGTCTAGTTGATGGAGTTACTAGATACAACAGAATATAAATAAGCACAATGGTGGACACGATGCAAGTGAACTCACCTATCAAAGCAATCACCCGGAAGGAAGCAGTGTGCCAGCAAGCCGCAACGAAACCTGTATGGCAAAACCTGCAAGAAACTGTAGCACAACGGGGGTGAGTTGCCAACTCATGAGTAGAAGACATCACCGAGCAGAAATCGTATGTATGACTCTATCCTAGGTCATACCATAATATCCTGATAATATATATAACCTGAAGCATCTAATAATGACAAGGTAATCATCTAACATCAGTATAATACCAAGTGCTCGTGTCAGTGCCTCAGGTAATAACATTCCACATATATGATGTACAAATGTATTAAGAATGAACGTAAAGTACATCTTGTACGATAAAAACCGTTTTCTTATCTCAATGAGATTTTTGTATAAAACCGAAGTATCATCAATGAAATCAACAGAGAAATCCGTGTCAAGTATCGACAAAAAATATATCCCAATATCTCAATAGCTCGGGCTTCGGCAATCCTGACTGGCCCGTATATCATCAAATCTTAAGACTACGTCGGTATCCTTCGGATATCCGCCGCGTCACAATAACCGGTCGGTAGTGCTCCCCTACCGGACTCAATGTCATCATCTACGACCATGTTTCCCCGAGGTACCGCACCGGGTTTACCATGCACCCGCAGACGGTTTCTCCTCCACCTCAATCGGGTGTATAATACCGCTCAAAAGCCGAGAAAACTCATGGTGGACACCTCTCAAATCATATCATGAGAAAACCGCAATTTTCTATCTTTAAAATGATAATAAGTTTATAAAATCTTTGCGGTTTCTCCAAATCTAGAAATCTCATGGAAATCCGAAATCCCAATCTCAGGAGTAAATAACAGTGAATTACCGGCATAAAGCCCCATAATATTGCATGACAAATGAATATATGAATCTATCGGATATCAAGCAAGGAATGCAATGATTGAACTAGTATATAAAAGCAATAACATATTGGAACTATCAGCTAGCAAGTCATGTCAATAAAATAATACTTCTAAAGTGTATGTGTCATGGAATTACCGATGATGATGTGTGTGAGCCGGCAAGGAAGTGTTCATAGACATACGCATCATCGGTAATGGTGCTGGTGTCCTGACAGCATGGGTTCATAATAATTAATGAAAACACAATTAAGCATGCAATACGATGCGAACAGCAAGAATATACATTATATATACGAGTCATACAGTTTTGGCATTTAAAATAGCACGGATCGTGGTACTTAGAAAAATAGGGGCTACGGTGTTTTTAAGGAAAGGTACGTCCTTTGAAATATCCGTAGTATCCTTTGGCCTGTCTTTAAAATACTCATGATTCGTTAGTTTTGGAAATAAGTATGACTCAAGCCCAAATCTAATATCTACTAAGTAAACTATAGGACAAGCTAAGAGACTAACCAAAAGGGTAAGGAAATCCACCTAATTCCGAGTCGATATATCTAGTAGTCGGTGATCCCGCCTCAATAGCGTCACGTATGATAAAATATATAATATGACATCCTCGAGTCGAGAATGCGGATCAATCATCATATTTATACATCGTACAGAAAAATCAATCGTACAGCATCCCAAATCGGGGTACGGGTCAATTATCACATATAACACATTACTTATCTAGTATCATTATCATCATATTCTGAATTAGGAGTACTGATCTAATGTCTAGTACTTTCCGATACCATCAAACACACACACACACACACACACACACACACACACACATATATATATATTCGCGTGTGTATGAAAACACATCGCCTAACGATCCGCTATAATATCATGTCGTATCTTATAATACGACCCTAGTTACATATCCGATCTCACGGCATCATTCCCGATCATATCGACTCTCCTCCGAGTATCATATACTATCCTCATCATATGTGTATACGTATATGTATATATATATAGCAACACATCCACATAGATACACACACACACACACACACACACACACACACACACACCAGAACATATCACGTGTGTGCATGTGTGTGTGTACCTTTACACTAGGGTTTCGTAACTAAGAATTAAACTAAAAACACTAACTTCTAATATTCTAACACTATCCCATGATCTCCTAAGGCCCTTCTTACTCTATATCCATGTTTCACAAAAACACATATAATATATATATCATAATGCATTCGCGTGCTACACTATGAAACTGCGTGGGTGCTATACGCCATCCACCCGACTTCCCCTGTAAATATACATCTACTCACCATGATCCTTGCTTGCCGAAGTCGATGCCTCCTTGCCCTTTCTTGTCGTCCCGAAGTTCGCGCGGAGGTACCTACATGTCATAACACATCATATCGTATTAAAATCCGATTCGCAATCGAAACGACACATGAGGTGCCTCTAGGTTAGAACCTATAGCCTACGCATGCAAAAGAACCAAACGACACCCGATATCGACGTACAAACATCAAGTGACCGATACGAAATACAAATATCAAAAGTTCAAGTCGTTTACAATCCACAAAACATAAACAACAACATTGAAAACTTATCCGAGATTTTAGTTCAGGTGAAAATTGGATAAATAAACAATACAGTGCTGTAGTATGAGGGGTATATGAGCTACAGACCAAACCTAGACCCCCATTTCCACAACTAGGCCAGCCACAATGCCCCAGAATACGGCCTGCTCGGCCAAAGTTGCTTGGTTTGGGTTTGTACTTGCAGAGTGGTCTCATAGTTGTCCAACCAGGTTTCTGGGGCTGCTAGTCTTTCCAGTAAAGTTCTCAGGTCATTCCAGGTTCCCTGTAGGCCTCAAATTCTCACAAAACCGACATTGAACGTCTAAAGACCAAGTCTTGGGTTTGTCACTGGTTTGGTCTGGGTTTTTAACACTAAGGGGGGTTTGTAGTCACCAATTGCATTCACTTGCACCATCACACTCAAGGAAAACCCTAACCCTCATCCAGAATTTTTCAAAAGTCACAAAACCTTGCTAAACCAATTGTAAACTAAAGTCAAAGCTAAAGGAAATGAAACCCTACACTTAAAGTGAAAGAATTACCTCATTTGGTACTCAAGAATCCCCTAGAGCATCAAAATCCTATTTTTCTTGTTCCCCCATGCTTGTAGTGAGCTTGTGCACATTTTTAATGAAAGGAATGAGGTGTTTTGAGGTGTTTTGGGAGGTGAAGTGAAGTGGTGTAGGTGGTGGAGAGAAGAGGGCAGCCATGAGAGTGAGGAAGGAGAAGAAAATGCTGGAGATAATGGAGGGGGAAAAGAAATGGCCGTGGTCAAACGAACCCTCACCTCTCTCTCTTCTCTCTCCTGCCCATACTTCTTTCTTTATTCTTTTCTTTTCCTTTCTTTTCTTTTCCTTTTCCTTTTTCATTTAAATCTAAAACAAGACCATATACATATAAAGGAATATATGATGCCATGGTTAAAAAATGAAACAAGTTTTGTTGCATGTCATGATGTAAAAAAAAATCAAGCTTAATGCAAGATTGGTGAAAATTAATCAAGTTTAGAAATAAACTTGTATACAATTAATTATAAAAATTTATAATTTGCCTAAATCACATAAATCCCTCGAAAAATCACTATTCAATTTAAATTTCCAATATTCCCCAATTTATCGGTATTTAATTATACCATATCATTAAAACTAATTTCTACACATTAAAATATTCATAATATTTATTATTTTAATTATTTAACATCTCAAAAATAATATCCTTTTTTTCTGAAATGTCACAGTCTGGTTCTCAACTTCAAACTTATATTCCATGAATTTCTCAAAAGTTTGAGACTTGTGTTTCAACAGGAATATATGTCTGAATCCTGAGAGAAGATCAGTGAATATAATGAAGTATGAAGAACCAACCCTGGCATTTGTAGACATAGGACCGTATACATCATCATGTATTCGTCCCAAGAGTTCATTAACTCTTTCTCTGTTTCCAGTAAATGGAGTATTGGTCATGTTACCTTTGAGACAAGACTAGTAAGTATCATACGATGAAAATTCGAACAGATTCTTATATTCATCCTTATGTAACTTAGCCGGTCGTGTCGCATTGATATAACCTAGTCTACAATGCCACAAGAAGAATTCGTTCATTTCTGAACTACTCCTCTTGTGTGTGTTCTATATACTTTGAACTGTAGTTTAATTTAGAACATATATGCTATTATATAACGTGCCTGATTGAATCAACTCTTGATTCAGGAAAATGTTCACAACATTATCCCTTATACAGAATTATATCCTTCTTTAACTTAATAAAGAATCTGATGTTATGTTGTATATCAGGTTCGGTATCTAATAATATTTGTTCACAATCAATGTATTAATACAAGGTGATATTTGCCAACTGACTTGGCTGCAACACTTGTGTCATTCTCTATACTTAGAGACATATCACCCATTCCTAGTTCTCTACCTTTCTGTAGCTCGTGTAACATATTACATTTGTGGGGTCTTAATCCGGTATCTCATACCTAGGACGTAGAGGATACTGAGAAATATTTCTTGGTAATCGAACACACCCAAAGAATACACATCAACATGCACATTCATCGATTGGGTGGCAGGAGAATCCGGATATTCCCCTATTTTCTGCTTGGACTTATAACAATTAAAAGATAGAGCGGAACCAACGTTCCCTAGCTCAGTATAATAAGCAGGTTCGGTCAATGCATCCATATTATTATCTTGATTAATGCGTGACATGGTCGCTACGAGGAGAGAGAGAGAAGAAAACACTCTGCGTGCGCTCTTGCAAGATTAGATTGGTTATTATTTTATCTAATCAGGATGGCTCCCACTTTTTTTATATCAATTCTTCCTTCAAACCCTAAAAGGTAAGGCTAGCCAGGATTAATTACATCCTACAAGTTCGCCAATCTTTCGGCCAGGCCAGTGTCGGTACTTTGAGGGAGGTTCCCCTTGCTTTCGCACGGACCTAATTAAAATAAACCTCGTTTTCCCAGGGGCGTAACCCCGTTAACACCTTTCTAGACACCTACTTGATCGCCAAATTGTAATGTGTAAAACTCTCCCAGAAGTAACTCTTACTCGCAGTGTGTATCGGGATCAGCTATCTTATAGAAGGTATGCAATCTTATTGCATATTCCAACACTTGAAATTCCTGATAATATTTTACCCCTAACCTCCTATGACCTTGGCAAATGCCAAAAAACCATAGGATGCTAGTCAAGTTCAACCCGCCATTTCCTGATTAAATTAAACTCGCCTGCACGACTCTTGACAAAGGCCAACAAGGTCGCACGACTACCCTAATCCAAGAGCATTATATGCTTAAGCAGATAAGCACTAGTTAGCTACCGCATACTACGCCTTGACAAAGGCCAACAAACGTAGCATGAATGCTAAATACTACTTATCTGAAATGACGGAGGGCTACGATAGGTTTTTAAGAAAACCTTTTGCGTAATGAACTTGATATCGTTGTAGAATCGAGTGATTTTGAAAAAGGAATGTTTTTTAGGCTTTTACTAGTTTCGCTAAAGAGGTCACTCCCGGTGAAGGGATCTCGGCTCTTTCCTCATCGAATAAAGTACAGGTTATTTCAAAAATACCACTATGCAAAGCAAAAACTATAGAAGCAATAAAAAGTCAATCCGAGTGAGTAGTAGCATCTGCTAGTTTCGCTAAAGTGGTCACTCCCGGTGAAGGGATCTCGGCTTTTTCCTTATCGAATAAGGTACTGGATATTCTACAAGGAATACCGCTATGCAAAGCATCAACTAGAGCTACCAGTTTTTAAACAAGTTTCTACAACATCTTTAGGTTCCTTTTATTTCATTAATCTCATTAATGAAGTCCCATCAAATTATGGTTCCCAAGCATCATATAAGAAACGAAAGCGGCAACAGTTATTATATATCATATATATATAATATAGGCATTCGTCTCAGAACATATCAAGTGATCACATCACAGAATATCAGCAGCAGAAGAACACATATGAAATATTGGATATACTAGGAATTCCATATTTTAAATTAAGCCTTTATAAAACACGAATTCCACGGTCATGATGAATAGCCAAACCCACATCTCTAGACCCCTGCGAGAGCGGCAAGCAACCCTTGTAAGTCTACGGTAGCGCCCCGGCCGTCAATCCGAGGCCAAAATGTGGAAAAAAAAAACTTTTCATAAACTTGAAACTGGTGCTAACACATACTTTAATCCGGATCGAACCATTAACATTAAACTAGCAATCTAAAGAGGGTTAGAAAAGCTATACCGATCGATCCGTGTCCTTCGGTCTTTAGCCACAATCTTTAGCTCCTTGCGGTATCTCCGATCTCGCTCGATCTCCAATCTCCTCGTCGGAAAGGGCACCACGTCGATGAATCCTTTTACAGGCTCCCGCTTCGAACCGAAGCAACTCGGACACGAAGTTTGCTAGCCGACATGTCCAAAGTGAAGTAGAGAATGTGTGTGATCACTTTGTCTTAAGTATCCATTGATTCTCAACACATGAGAGTGTATGGATGGAGGTTGAAGATGATGACATGGTGGAAGTAGTGAGCTCAAGAGAAGAAAAGAGAAGAAGAGCCTTTTCTTTTTCTTTTGTGTTGGAATGATAATGTTTTGAGAGCAAGAAGAATAAACACAAAAGCAAACTCCTTGCCTCATAGCTGCCCTTCCTCTCTCCTCTTATCATTTCAACACATAAATCAAACAATAATGTGACATATGCACAAATAAAAAGACCATGAGTCATCACTTGTGCATGTGTCACAATTAATGCTCCTAATCATGACTTTGAGCACATTATTTCCATTTGTAAACATTTATCTAAATGTTTACCACAATAAAAAGAGAATGGCATCTACCAATGTAAACTCGTGACGGATCACAAGGATAACCTTCACTTGTATATACATACCTGCATCCGCATTTCGACTGAATGCAAATGTGATGAGACTAAAGTAATCCAACAAATCTAATACTAGGATCCAGCTTAAACCAAAGCCTATTAGTATGATCCGTCCGATCATGAACCGTGCACGACTGCACGTATATGATTGAATCCTGCCATAATACCATACGGACTCTACAACGTTTCGCCCGAAACTTGAGAAACTGTCTGTGGAGGACTCTAAAGACTCGTCAATACACTGGCTATGGATTTATCCACTAGCACGTCAGTGGTACTAGCTGTACATAATGGGCTACCAGGCATTGACCAAAAGGGAGGCTGATGAGCGAACTCATCCTGACACCCTACTGAGTCTATCAGTGACAATATCCGTACAGCCCGGTTCGTTCGTCTATAAGTATCGCATGTCGGGCTTAAGGGTTGGTAAAAGTCAGACCCCCAAAAGCGGTACAAGTCGCGTCGGAGTGTAGCCCAGAACACCCTGAGATGCTACTGGAATACCTGCCTTGGCCAAGGACTTCGTGTAATGGCTCTCCTAGACACAGCGCGATCTCACCCCCAATACCGGGAGAGACGAAACCCCTGTCGATCCGCTCACTGTCTCCATATGGCTCGGGACTGTACCCAACTAAAAGCTGTTTGCACGACTCCTTTGAGCCGTGATAGGGTAGTAATCAAAGCACAGTGGGAACTCACACAAGACAAATGACGATCTTAGGTCGATGAACTAACCTGTACACATGTCACCAGGGAACTACTATCTGACACTAAGTATAATACCAACTAGCATTTTCCCGACGAGTCCTGTCCGGTGTATTCATAACCCAATGAGCATCTGTATACGTCTTAGATGAACCAACTGACACCAGTGGCTTGTGAAACTAGCCACCGCCCCTCGTCGGGGTCTCAATCGTATACACTAGTCTACTAATGGAGTATCGATGCCCAGTCTCGAAACTCCCACGACTAGGGAACTTTTAAGGATGTGCTTATAGACCCCAGCTCCACGTATATGATCGCCATCATACTGCTGGCAGTCAAGCAAGAATCCTAAGGGATCTATCAACGTATAATACTGATCTGTGATATCACCTGAAGCATGTACATGATGATAAAGACAAACTAGATAGCATACTATCATCTTGTGTAAGACTATACTACCGGCACAGGTCCTCCCTCAATCATTGCAATCACGTGCCTGCGATCCAATAATTGACTTTGAGGGCACTATATCCAACAATCTCCCACTTGCACTCAAGGCTAATTATTGCGATGTCGCATACTCACAGCCCGTGTGATACCGAACACCCAACTCCTCTACTGATCAGTTTCACAAAGCTTGTTTGTGATAGTATTTCGTTCAAGAAATAGCCTCAGTGAGTGGATCCGGCCTGATGTTTCTTTCTATGTCTTTCTCAATCTCAAGTTCGCGAAGAAAGCCATCTCCCGAAATGAGCAATACATGTCTTAGAATATGTCTAGATATCTGATGGGATCTAGTTCATAAATGAACTCCAAATCCAAACTCTTTAGACTGTATCGTTAACTGAATTTAATCAGTATCCTGCGCCATGCCTCCCTCAGTATCCCCTTGGACCACTTGTCCAAACTACCGTTCCTCGTCAGAGGGAAAACTATAATTCTGGCAGTCACTCTGTCATCCAGGTCACTTTGGAAGCCTGGAATGATAACCGTCTCCTAAAGGAGGCTGCCGTTATCAAATCCCTAGAACATCAACTTATGTTCTAAAACTTCTTCCCAACGTTTCTCTAGAATTGGATTAATATCAACTTATTGCATCTGTGCAAAAACAACATCTGGTGTGGTACTTGACATCTGATGATCAACTCAATTGCCCAAGCAAGTGATATGTTAATCATGCACATTCCTCTTCCCTTTAGTCTGTAAGACACCTTTAGAGAGAGTAACTCCATCACCTGTAGGTACACCACCATGCCAGGAGTCATCTATTCTAAATACTTTTAGAATACTATCTAAGTACCCAGATTGGGAAACTATCCAAATCTAGATCTAAAACCATAGATAGTAACCAGAATGTTTGATATTATATCTATATCCTATGTGGAGAAACCACTGTGTGACGACCATAGTATAACCGATAGTAGTATAGGAATTTCACTTCCTACTCTGTGTATGTCATCCATATACCAGGACATCACACCCTACTACCTTCTTTAACAGATCCATCTCCTATTCTGATGAAGTCAAATCTATGACTGTCACATCAAAAATAGATGATCTTTCTCCGCTATATCTGCTTTAGTCTATAAATAGACACAAGATACTTGTCCACTACGCTTTCCCACTGAACACAACAACCCTCTGGCAGAGTCATATACACGTGCACTTCTAAAGCTAGTTTAGAACAACGCTATACTCATCCTCCTGCCGGGTCTCATAGTCTGGAACAGCAGTAGTGTCAAGTCTGGGTAAACAAGAACCTCCCTACCACCATCCCCGAGGCTACCGGAGTACCTCTCGGGTGCCTGAGATTACCCACCATATCTGCGTAGTGGCTAATGGAATGTCATACCTGATTGAATCTTTAGGTTCTTATCAAATTTTCAGTAATCGTTTG
This sequence comes from Agapanthus africanus, assembly GCA_030015575.1. Lineage (NCBI taxonomy): Eukaryota > Viridiplantae > Streptophyta > Magnoliopsida > Asparagales > Amaryllidaceae > Agapanthus > Agapanthus africanus. Next base: position 505,449,407 of record CM057348.1, read on the forward strand.
TAGTTCTGGAATCACTTCCAGTTCTACCATACTCCCACTACTGTTTTCTGAAAAAAATCAATTTTTATTAAAACTGTGGTGATTCAAGAACAATATCACTATTGATCTTCCAAATGGTAGAAAGTCAACCCTCGTCATAGCCCGGGTCTACCCACAAATAGCCATTACAGAAACGTGCCTTGAGTTATCCAGAGTCTAGTTTTAAGCATAAGCCGGACAACTCTCCGTACCTTAACATCGTTAAGATATGAGCCATTCTGTATCTAATATAGAAACAGAGGCACTGATTTAGTTGGAACCAGATTCAAATCATGCAGCTGTCTCCAGTGCATGTCAACTAAATGGAGAGAGGCCGATCAGCATTACCCAACTTATGAGTACATCCAAACATGAGTAACCTGAAAGAGAAACATGTTTCTCAAAACCATTACTATCAACTGAATATCAAACACAAGTATCTACATCTTCGATCACCTTGAAGAATCCCGATACTTGCAACACCTGGTTCTCTACTTTATGCATATACCTATAACTTCTCAAAACTTGGACCTTGTATTTCTATGAAAAACATATTTAAGAACTAGAGAAGTCACAAATAAACAGAATATAGTACGAGTACAAACCCCTCTGTCCTAATGGACATTGGACAACATACAATACTCTGTATAAGTCCCCTGAGTTGAATAACTCAAAGCCTGTACATCGTAGGTTGAAAACTATACTATGGTTTAGAAGAATTACACCGTTGTTTAATGCTTCTTACCTAACCATCAACTGATATAGGTAAATGTTATGGACATAATTTCAAAAAGTTATATCTCACTTTATAAAAATAAACGTACAGGTATATCAATTTGAAATTGGTGCATAACAACGGATATTCAAAACCAACATTTGTCATCCGGCGAAAACCCAGGCGATTTCCTCAAATATCACCAATCACAACGAATCCCGATATAATGAGGATGATCACCTGATTCCCAATAACTTACTCCCACTCATCAGCTGTAAAGCCATACAGATGTGAGAAGCATACCTGGTAAATACATACCCTGGAGCAAGGACTAATTGGGAAATCAGTTTTCTATTAACAATACACAGTGAAACTAAAACATGAAAATGTTTCGTAGGGGTATCTTGGTATTCCTAGTAATGCCTATTCCATTATCCATATTCATGACTGTTGTTGGATATAGTGCCCTCAGAGTCAATTATTGGATCACAAGCACGTGATTGCAATGATTGAGGGAGGACCTATACCGGTAGGACAGTCTTGCTCAAGATGATAGTATGCTATCTGGTTTATCTTTGTCATCGTGTACTGCTTCAGGTGACCTTGCAGGTCACTATTGCACGTTGATAGAACACTTAGGATTCTTGCTTGACTGCCAGCAGTATGATAGCGATCATATACGTGGGAGCTGGGGTCTATAAGCACATCCTTAAAAGGTCCCTAGTCGTGGGAGTTTTCGAGACAGGGCATCGATACTCCAGAGTAGACTAGTGTATACAGTCGAGACCCCGACGAGGGGCGGTGGCCGGTCTCACAAGCCACTGGTATCAGTTGGTTCACCTAAGATGTATACAGGTGCTCATTGGGTTATGAGTACACCGGACAGGACTCGCTGGGAATATGCTAGTTGGTATTATACCTGACGTCAGATAGCAGTTCCCTGGTGACATGTGTACAGGTTAGTTCATCGACCTTAGATCGTCATTTGTCTCGTGTGAGTTCCCACTGTGCTTTGATTACAACCCTACCATGGCTCAAAGGAGTCGTGCAAACAGGTTTTAGTTGGGTACAGTCCCGAGCCACATGGAGGCAGTGAGCGGATCGGCAGGGGTTTCGTCTCTCCCGGTATTGGGGGTGAGATTGCGCTGTGTCTAGGAGAGCCATTACACGAAGTTCTTGGCCAAGGCAGGAGATTTACTGGTAGGTATTCCAGTAGTATCTCAGGGTGTTCTGGGCTACACTCCGACACGACTTGTACCGCTTTTGGGGGTCTGACTTTTACCAACCCCTTAGGCCCGCCATGCGATGGTCATAGACGAACAGACCGGACTGTACGGATATTGTCACTGACAGGTTCGGTAGGGTGTCAGGATGAGTTCGCTCATCGACCTCCCTTTTGGTCAATACCTGGTAGCCCGTTATGTACGGCTAATACCTCTGACGTGCTAGTGGTTAAATCCACAGCCGGTGTATTGACGAGTCTTTAGAGTCCCCCACAGACAGTTTCTCAAGTTTTAGGCGAAACGTTGTAGAGGCCGTATGATATATAGCAGGGTTTGATCTTATTCGTGCGGTAGTGCACGGATCTTGATCGGACGGATCATACTAGTGGGCTTTGGTTTAAGCCGGATCCTAGTATTAGATTTGTTGGATTACTTTAGTCTCGTCGCATTCGCATTTAGTCGGAATGCGGGTGTAGGTATGTAAATACAGGTGAGGGGTATCCTTGTGATCCGTCACGAGTTTACTTTAGATATTGCCGTATCTTTTTATTGTTGCAAACATTTGGATTAATGTTTGTAAATGGAAATTGTGAGCTAGAATTCATCATGAAATGCATTTAATGTGACATGGACATATATTATGACTCATGGTCTCTTTTTATGTGTTAATGTCACATTATATGATGGATTGGTGATGATTTGATAAGAGGAGAAAGAGAGGGGCTGCCATGAGGCTTGGCTTGGTCTTGTATTTTTCATATCACACTCTCTCTCATATTATCATTTCATCATAAGAAAAGAAAAGATATATAAAACTTCTTCTTCTTCCTTTTTCTTCTCTAGCTCACAATCTCCATGAATGACATTATCTCTAACCTCCATCCAAGCCATGGATGCAAGAGACAAAGTGATCACAAACATTCTCTACAACACCTTGGACACGTCGGCTAGCACACTTCGTGCCCGAGTTGCTTCGGACGAAGCGGGAGCCCGTAAAAAGACTTCTCGATGTGGTGCCCTTTCCGACGAGGAGATCGAGACCGGAATGCCGCGAGGAGCTTGGGATGGTGGCCGAAGACCGAATGACACGGATCACTCGGTATAGCTTTCTATCCCTTCTCAAGATAGCTAGTTTATAGGTTAATGGTTCGATCCGGGTTTTTAGCATACGATAGCGCCAGTTTAAAGTTAAGAAAAAGTTTTCGTTTCCGCATTTTGGCCTCGGAAAGACGGCCGGGGAGCTACCGTAGACTTACATGATATAAGAGCGCCACGCCACTAACCTTTTCTAGCTTGCTCTAACGTGTTTAGAACTTCGATCGAACGAAAATTCTGAAATCGCGATTTCAAGTCATGCTGTTTCTGTCGATTTTCTTTTGTTGTCAAAAAATTATTTGCTATATTGCAGAAATATGTGCAGGGTTTTCTAAGAGGACTAAGAAAATTTGGTTGGCTGATTTCACTGTAGAGCGGCGGATCCGCGTCCGTAACCATGTTTTGGCCGCGGATCCGCCGCCGTACTGTAGCCACAGTGCACTAAATTTCTTCAGTAGGTCTCTGACTTGGAAAAGGGGTTTCTGGTAATTTTATTTTGGGCCCAGATTTATTTGAGTACTGGGTATTGTTCTTGGGGCCCACTTCGGGGAATTTAGTCGATCGAAAATTTTAAACATGTTAGTTCACAGTATTTACATTATATCTGCGACCGTGAATGTCATTTGATCGGTAAATCCTGTCTAATTGCTATAGTTCTTTTAGACGGATTTGCGAACGTGATATTCACGTTGATGTTCTGTATTGTGCTGTGATATTGCGGATTTGTCGTGGTGGATAGCCTGGATGCAATGGTAGTACAGTTTGGTTGTATTTGTACATTTGATATTGCGGAGCGAGCGTCTGACATGTGGACTGCCATCACTGCCTGTTTGTATATTATTCTTTTGGGGCACGACCGGGCTGAGGTCGATGTACCCATTGTATATTTTACTTTCTGTACTAGGATTACCCCGCGGAAGGGTGCACGGGTAGCCGGATTCTAGAGGGCAACGGGCCCACATCTCATGGCTTTGAGACAGAGGGGGCTTCACTCTAGAATTGGCGGGCTATTCGTCGCACTCGTAGGGTGTACTGGTTGACCCAAGGAAGGGTGCTCAAATTACCAGATTCCGTGAAGTACTGGGTGGTCCATTCACGTTGCTGAAGGGGGCTGCCTCGCTTCAGGTTTTGGCGGGTAACTTGCCGCGCCCGTAGGGGTCTAGGATTTCATTGCACAGGCTATCCACACGACCAGGGGAACGTCGGTTTTCTGCAGCGGCTCTATGAAACCCGGGGATCCCAGACTATCTGTATTGTTCAGTGATGCTTATTACATTTCTGTGATGTTGCATTTTATCACGCCTTGAGCGATTATTATATATTGATATATATACTAGTAGATGTTGTATATGTTTTACACCCGCGCTAGTCCAGGCCCCGCTCTGTCGTTAGTTAAGTAACCTAACGGGTGATGACGGGACCCAGTGGCGAATGCAGATAACATATACGTACATCGTATTTTCGTTCTTTTATGGTGCGATCAATTGATGGGACTGCATTGGTTTGGATCAATGCAAGCTAAACAAACCTGTTTGATGTTGTTGGAACATTTTTCAAAAAGCTGTTATTGCAAGGACGTTCTCTTTTGTTTTGCACAGAGGTATTCGGTTATGAATATCCAGCACCTCAGTCGACGAGGCAAGGGCCGAGATCCCTTCACCGGGAGTGACCACTTGGACAGAAGTTTGCGTCAGGGCAATAACTTCACTATAGTCGATTAATTTTGCTTTGCAACGTGGTATTCAGTTAGAATATCCTGCACCTCATTCTATGGGGAAAGAGCCGAGATCCCTTCACCCGGAGTGACCTCTTTAGCAAAGGTTTTCGCCACTATATTTTTATAAAAGCTATCAAGTTCCTTCAACGATATAAAGTTCATTACGTTAAAAGTTTTTCGCCAAAAAACATCCGTTGCCCTCCGTCATTTCAGATGGGTAGCACTTAGTATTCATGCTATGTTTGTTGGCCTTCGTCAAGGCATATTGTATGGTAGCTATTTGTTACCTTTCTGCTGCATAGATAGATGCGTTGGTTTGGGACAGTTGTATAGCCTTGTTGGCCTTCGTCAAGGGCTTGTACGGGTGGGTTCAAATTAACCTGGACAATGATGGGTAGAACTTGACATGTGACTTATGATTTGTTGACCTTCGTCAAGGTCATAAGAGCATGGGGTAAAAATCACATCGGGAGTTTCTAAAGAAACTGAAACTTGCCAGATATGTGCATACCTTCTGGAGTGTGATAACATGAGTGGATTCCATCACGTTATCATGCGATGATAGTTGGATCCCGATTCCTACTGATGAGTTAGTTAACTCCTCGGGTGATCCCGACTAATTCTTCTTTCAGATTTGGAGGAGAATTTGAGGTTACAGTGGGTGGTTTCCTGATTAGATAAAGTGATAACCATTTTGATCTAAGTTAGAGTGCACGCTGAGTGTTTCTTTTCTCTCTCTCTTTGGCAGCGACCATGGCCCGACCCTTGACCATGACTCAGTGACCAAGTTAACCAAACCTTCTTAAACACTGACTTTTGGATTATCAGAGTTGCATACCTCATTGCCACTCCTACTTTTACCCTTTTCTCCAGAACACCCTGTATTACTACAAACGTCCACTTCCATTGGATAAAACCATCGTATGGTTATATACGAACTCGAAGGAACTTGTTCCAGATTCGAGGATGGTTTCCGGTTCTGGAGAAAATGAATTGGACTATTCAGTTGTCTTTTCCTTTTACCTTCTCTCAGGTTGCGAGTGCTCCTTGGATTAGGACGGTACACCTATTACGCTAATTGGATAGTCTTCTTCCAAACCATAGGCAGGTGCCGAATGGTCGGGAATGATGAAAACCAATTAGCCTAACGATGGTGTGCAGAAGGTAATAAGTTAAGACAAATATAGGGATTAGAAAGAGGGCAAAGTAAATTGCGACTGTTATTCATGATCGAACCAAGTATTTCATTACCACTCCCACTTCACCTTTGTATTTCTCCAGGACACTCCGTATCACTATGATGATCTAGTTATTTGGATATTCCATCGTATGGTTATATACGAACTCGAAAGGAACTTGTTCCAGTTCAGGGATGGATTCTGGTTCAGGAGAAATAGGAATAAGGTTTATTCGGTAGTCTTTTATCTTCACCTTCTTTCGCATTGCGAGTGCTCCTAGAATTAAGATAGTACACCTGTTACGCTTATTGGATATTCTTCTTCCAAACCATAGGCTGGTGCCGAACGGTAGGGAAAGAAGAAAACCATTTAGCCTAAGAGGGTGTACAGAAGGTAATGACTAAAGACATATAAAGGGATTTGGAGATATGGAAAAGAAATATATGGTTACAGTTGTGAATCTGGATAATGAAAGAGGCATTACTAGGTTTACCTGGATGCCCCTACAAAACATTTCAATGTTTCAGTTTCACTGTGTACTGTTAAAAGTAAACTGATTTCCCAATTAGTCCTTACTCCAGGGTATGTATTTACCAGGTTTGATTCTCACATCTGTATGGTTTTACAGATGATGACTGGGAGTAAGTTATTGGGAATTGGGTGATCATCCTCATTATATCGGGATTCGTTGTAATTGGTGATATTTGAGGAAATCACCTGGGTTGTTTGCCGGACGTAAAATATTTGGTTTTGAATATCTGTTGTTATGCACCAATTTCAAATTGATATAACTGTACGTTTATTTTAATAAAGAGAGATATAACTTTTTTAAATTATGTATATGACATTTACCTATATCAGTGGATGGTTAGGTAAGGAGCATTAAACAGCGGTGTAATTCTTCTTAAGCATAAGTACAGTTTTCAACCTACGACACACAGGGAATGAGTTATTAGACTCAAGGGACTTATACAGAGTATTGTATGTTGTCCATTGTCCATTAGGACAGAGCGGTTGGTCCTCGTACTATATTCGGTTTACTTATGACTTCTCTTGTTTTTAGACAAGTGTTTCATAGAAACATAAACTCCAAGTTTTGAGAAGTTATAGGTATATGAATAAAGTAGAGAACCAGGTGTTGCAAGTATCGGGATTCTTCAAGGTGATCGAAGATGTAGATACTTGTGTATGGTATTCAGTTGATAGTAATGGTTTTTGAGAAACATGTTTCTCTTTCAGGTTACTCATATCTGGATGCATTCCTAAGTTGAGTACAGCTGATCGGCCTCCTTCCGTTTAGTTGACATGCACTGGAGACAGTTGTATGATTTGAATCTGGTTCCAATTAAATCAGTGCCTCTGTTTCTATATTGGATATAGAACGGTTCATATCTTAACGATGTTAAGGTACGGGGAGTTGTCCGGCTTATGCTTAAAACCAGACTCTAGATAACTCAAGACACGTTTCTGTAATGGCTGTTTGTGGGTTGACCCGGGCTATGACGAGGGTTGACTTTCTATCATATGGAAGATCAATAGTGATATTGTTCTTAACTCGCCACAGTTTTAATAAAAATGGATTTTTTCAGAAAACAGTAATGGGAGTATGGTAGAATTGGAAATGATTCCAGAACCGCAAACGATTACTAAAAATTTAATAAGAACCTAAAGATTCAATCTGGTTTGACATTCCATTGGCCACTCCGCAGATATGGTGGGTAACCTCAGGCACCCGAGAGGTACTCCGGTAGCCTCAAGGACGGTGACAGGGAGGTTCTTGTTTACCCAAACTTGCCATTGCTGTTGTTCCAGGCTATGAGACCCGGCAGGAGGATGAGTATAGCGTCGTTCCGAACTAGCTTTAGAAGTGTACGTGTATATGATTTTGCCAGAGGGTTGTCGTAGTCAGTGGGAGCAGCGGAAGCATTGGTAGTCAAGTGGCTTATGTCTATTTATAGACTAAAGAAGATATAGCGGAGATAGATCATCTATTTCTGATGTGACAGTCATAGGTTTGACTTCATCAGAATAGGGGATGGATCTGTTAAGAAGGTAGTATGGTGTGATGTCCTGGTATTTGGATGACATACACAGAGTAGGAAGTGATGTTCCTATACTACGATCGGTTATATTTTGGTTGTCACACAGTGGTTTCTCCACAAAGAAATTGGATATTATATCAGACATTCTGGTTACCAGATCTATGGTTTTAGATCTAGATTTGGGAAGTGTCCCAATCAGGGTACTTAGACAGCATTCTAAAGGTATTTAGAATGGACGACTCCTAGCACGGTAGTGTACCTACAGGTGATGGATTCACCCTCTCTAAAGGTGTCTAAAGGGGAGAGGGATGTGCAAGATTCGCAGATCACTTGCTTAGGCAATTGAGTCAATCATAAGATGTCAAGTACCACACCAGATGCTTTTTCACTAGATGCAATAAGTTGATATTAATCCTATCCTGGAGAAACGTTCGGAAGCAGTTTTAGAACATAAGTGGATGTTCTAGGGATATGATAAGAACAGCCACTTTTAGGAGACAATTATCATTCCAGACTTCCAAGGTGACCTGGATGACAGAGTGACTGTCAGAGTTATAGTCTTCCCTCTGACGAGGGGCAGTAGTTTGGACAGGAGGTCCAGGCGGACACTGAGGGATGCATGGCGCAGGATACTGATTAAATTCAGTTGACGATACAGTCTAAGAAGTTTGGATTTGGAGTTCATTAATGAACTAGGTCCCATCAGATATCCAGACATATTCTAAGACAGGTATTGCTCATTTCGGGAGATGGATTTCTCCGCGAACATGAGATAAAGAGAGATGTAGAAAGAAACATCAGAGTGGATCCACTCACTGAGGCTATTCCTCCAACAAAATAGTTTCGCAAACGGGTTTTGTGAAACTGATTAGTAGAGGAGTTGGGTTTTCGGTATCACACGGGTTGTGAGTATGCGACATCGCAATAATTAGCCTTGAGTGCAAGTGGGAGATTGTTGGATATAGTGCCCTCAGAGTCAATTATTGGATTACAGGCACGTGATAGCAATGATTGAGGGAGGACCTATACCGGTAGGACAGTCTTGCTCAAGATGATAGTATGCTATCTGGTTTATCTTTATCATCGTGTACTGCTTTAGGTGACCTTACAGGTCACTATTGCACGTTGATAGAGCCCTTAGGATTCTTGCTTGACTGCCAGCAGTATGATGGCGATCATATACGTGGGAGCTGGGGTCTATAAGCATATCCTTAAAAGGTCCCTAGTCGTGGGAATTTTCGAGACAGGGCATCGATACTCCAGAGTAGACTGGTGTATACAGTCGAGACCCCGATGAGGGGCGGTGGCCAGTCTCACAAGCCACTGGTGTCAGTTGGTTCACCTAAGATGTATACAGGTGCTCATTGGGTTATGAGTACACCGGATAAGACTTGCTGGGAATATGCTAGTTGGTATTATACCTGACGTCAGATAGCAGTTCCCTGGTGACATGTGTACAGGTTAGTTCATAGACCTGAGATCGTCATTTGTCTCGTGTGAGTTCCCACTGTGCTTTGATTACTACCCTACCACGGCTCAAAGGAGTCATGCAAATAGGTTTTAGTTGGGTACAGTCCCGAGCCACATGGAGGCAGTGAGCGGATCGGCAGGGGTTTCTAATATTCCGGTATTGGGGGTGAGATCGCGCTGTGTCTAGGAGAGCCATTACACGAAGTCCATGTAGGGTTCCTAGGCACACTCATGAGGTTCTACAAGGCATCAACCATGCCAAAATCAAAATTTTATGTGCTAAACAACCCTATGCAAGATCGTATACTAGAGGTAAGGCGAAACTAAAAGCAAGCAAACTAATTTGCTACTAAGTGAAAGGGATTACAACCTTTGTAGATCCGGTCCTTCACTTCTAAAGCTCCGTGTTGACATTCCTTCGCTGCGATCATCGGGATCCCGGACCCTAGCGATGGATTCTTCGAAGAAATGAGTGGGCTAGGTCATTGACTTCGAGGCCGAAGATGATCTACGTCGGGGAGACTCAAACTCAAGCTATTCCTTCACTTGGTCAAGAACTTTGTGAAGAGAACACCCTATACTACATGGCAAGTAGTAGAGGATGAAAAAATAGGAAGTGGGCTCACTTTAGAATTTTTTTTCTCACACTTTTTCTCATGGCACCATTAGAGCTAGCAAGCTTTTGATGAAGCTTGATGAAGAAGAAGAATAAGAAAAGAATAAAGAATAATAAATGAATCCAAATGAAAACTTATCCTTTTAATTATGGCACCATGGTTGAGTTAAGCCCTCATGCTTAACTCATGTAGTGAATTAACCAAAGTATTAGGTTAAGGGTTGGGTTAACTAATATCCTAAGGAAATGACAAAGGAGTTGACTTTGTCAATGTTTCTTCAAGCTTCATGAAGCTTGATAACTTTGACCAAAGTCTCATCTCTTTTGTTATTTGTTAAGAAATTAGTAAACCCTAATTTAACCTTGATTTGGTTTAAGTCTCATACACACATCTTGTATGTATCATCAAACATGATACAATTCTTAAGTGAACCAATACTAGTTAATGTAAAGTAATATATCAAATATATAATTATACATTAAATCATTAAATCAACACTTGATTTAACGATCCGGTCATAACCGACTAATATCATGTGTAACAACTTATCGAATCAACACTTGATCCGATAACCCGGCTATATCGCATACAACCGATCAATGTCACGGATCATGAGAATAGAATACGGTATCTTATATCGTATTAATCTCGGTCCCGCACATATCTCATATGCGCTCCTATTTCGTTTCGCTTGAGCCAGGAAACCCCTGTGTAGGACTCTAAAGACTCATAAATATGCCGGCAGTAGGTGATGATCATATCAAACACCCACAAGCCGCAAGCGGTCTGCTAAACGTAACGGCCACCCGGGTATTTAGCGATCAGAAGATCAACGAGTAGGCCTGCTCACACTCCTGCGAATCCAATCAGTAACACTTACCGCACAGTCCGGTCTGTTCGTCTGATATGTCGTATATCTCGCCTAGGGGTGGTAAACGTCAGACCCCAGTAGCTTGATAAGTCATGCCGATGTAAGGTCCATAACATGCATGAAACTACTGATAACACTTACCAGTAAATCAGTGCAACCCTGGCCAGGGATTTCCAGTTATGGCTAGTCGACCATAGCGCAACATTAACCCCCATTACTGGGAGAGACGAATCCCTTCCTATCGCTCATTGCCTCCATATGAATCAGGACTGTACCCAAAAACCACCTGTTTGCACGACTCAGTAGAGCCGTGGTAGGGTGGAAATCAAAGCACGGTGGGAGACACACAAGACTCTATGACGATCTCAGGCCAACAGACTAAGCTGTACCAGTGTCACCAGAGAACTGCCATCTGACGTGAGGTATAATACCATCTGGGAGTTCTCGGCGAGTCCGTTCAGTGTACCCAGTCTCCACTGAGCATCCGCATACCATCTCTGATGTCAAACACCAATGGATATAGGATCATCCATCGCCCATCACATGGGTCGAGAAGATATACGCTGGTCTACTCTGGAATATCGATGCCCCGTCTTGATATTCCCACGACTAGGAACATTGAAGGATGTACTCATAGACTACCCAGGCCCTACTAGTATGATCTACATCATAGTCCTGCAAGTCGAGCACATATCCTAAGGGCTTTATCAACATGTAATAGAGAGACAACAAGTATACATGTTAAGATAAAGAGTAACCAGATAGTGTACTATCATGTCGAGCAAGAAAGTCCTACTTATATATGTCCCAGCATCCACTACAATATACATCTTATGTACAGTAATGGCCTCTAGGGCATACATATAACTAACAATCTCCCACTTGCACTAGGGCCATCTGTAGCAGTGGTTGTAGTATCTTATACTCAACCATCCCATAAAAATCTCTCTCTGGGAAAAAGCCTTTGTGAGTGGATCCGTCGTGTTGTCCTCTGAGTCAACTCTCCTAACTTCGATCACCCTGGAGATCAACTATCTCCATGATCAGGTGATGCTGCCTCAGAATATGTCTGTGTCACTGATGGGACCGGGGTTCCTGGGCCAAATCCTCAACACCATTGTCATACAATGGTTGGAACCTAGTTCATCTCATGAACTAGTATACACGCAAACTTCCTCTTTGGTAGTATCTTTGATAGCGATGTCACCAGCCTTTATCGTCAAGTTTGCCACGGTATCTCAGCTTAGAACTCTTCCAACATACCGTCCCTCCTATGAGGGTAAAGACAATGCCTGCGACTGACATTCAGTCATCCTTATCACCTTGGAACTTTTCCAGTGATTCTCCCCAGGATCGATTTATACCATCTCACTACAACTAGTGAGAATCCTAACATCCATTTAGATCTATCTCATAGATCCAAAACCCAAGATTTAGGAGGTATCACTTTTCCCACCAAGAGTATGTTGTCCAAGTACAATACGAGGATGACCACCTTACTCTCTACTACCTTTTTGTATATACTAGGTTCATCTACCATTTTGATGAAGTCAAACTCTTTGACTACCACATCAAAACAGACGTTCCAGCTCCGCGATGCCTGCTTTATCCTGTAGAGCAATTTACACACGTTTCCGCTGCTCCCACTGTTTACGACGCCCTCTGGCTGTGTACTTATAGACGTTCTCTTCTAAATCAGTATTTAGAAAAATAGTCACGACACCCAACCACCAGATATCGTAGTCATGGTATGTAGCAATGTTAAGTAGGATCCGGATGGACTTAAGTATAGCCACTGGAAAAAGGTTTCATCATTATCCACGCCTGGTCGATGACGAAAACGATTAACAAGTCTAGTTTTGAAAGTCTCAACTTTTCCATCTACACCAAGCAATCTTCTCAAGATAAACTTGCTCCTGATGGGGATTTAACCCTTCAGATATAGCATCCAAAGTCCATACTTTGTTGGTGTACATGGATTCCATCTCAGATCGCTAAGCATCCAGCCATTCTTACAGAGTCCCTACTCTCGATGGCCTGCTCGAAACTAGTTGGGTCATCATTTCATGATACATTCCTTGCTCCCACTGTCATCGAGAAACGGAAGTATCTCTCAAGCGGATGAGGAACCCTACCAAATCGGCGGAGAGGCTGAGGTTCGTCGGGGACTATTGAATCCTTTGGTTCCGTCAAATCATCAGCTGCAGTTTGTATAGCTGGAACCTTTCCAGTTCTACAAAACTGACCTTGCCTCGATCTTGTCCGGATTTTGCTTTTGACATAGGCCGGACAATCCCAAATCTTAACTTACTTAAGAGATAGGCTCTTCTCATACCATATCTTATATGGAGTGGTAGGCACTGATTTGATTCGAACCCAATCCAATAGGTATGCAACTTCTTAAGTGCATAACCCCCAAAAGGAAACAGGTAACTTAGCAGTGCTCATCATAGAGCGCACCATATCATATAGGGTGTGATTGCTCCGCCCCGATACACCATTGTACTGTGATGTATACGGAGGAGTAATGCTGAGAGACAATCTCATTCTCTTTTAGAATAGTCCAGGAATCCCGTGCTCAAGTATTCTCCTCCCTGATCACATCAAAGGACATAATACTTATACCCGTTTTTGGTTCTCTACTTCTAACTAACATTCTGTGATTATCTCAAAAGTTTCGGACTTGTGTTTCAACAGGAACATCTGTCCGAATCTTGAGAGATCATCAGTGAATGTAAGGAAGTACAAAGAATCAGTCCTGGCATATGTAGACTGGGGACCTTCATACATCACTATGTATTAGTCCCAAGAGTTCACTAACTCTTTCTCTGTTTCGAGTAAACAGAGCTATGGTCATCTTATCTTTGTGACATGACTGGCAAGTTTCATAAGATGTAAATTTAAACTGATTTAAATATGCATCTAAATGTAACTTAGCTAGTCGGGTCGCATTGATATGACCTAATCTACAATGCCTCAAGAAGAATTCATTCATTTCTGAACTCTTCTTCTTGTGTGTGTTCTGTACGTAAGGAACTGTAGTTTGATTTAGAATGTATATGCTTTTAGACAACGTGCCTGAACCGATCAACTATTGATATAGGAAATGTGCAAAACATTATCCAACAATACAAAATTATATCCTTCTTTAGTAAATAAACAGACTGATATGATGTTGTATATCAGGTTCGGTATCTAATAACATTCGTTCAGAATCAGTGTATTCTGGTAATACAGGGTTATAGTGACCAACAGACTTGGCTGCAACACTTGTACCGTTTTCTGTCTCATGAAACTTATCACCCGTTCTCAGTTCTCTACCTTTCTTTAGCCCATGTAACAGATTACATATGCGGGATCCTGATCCGGTATCTAATACCCAGGACGTAGAGGATACAGAGAAACAGTTCTTTGTAATGAACACACCCTAAGAAAATGCATCATCATGCACTTTCTTTGTTTGGGCGGCATGGGAATCCTGGTATTCCCCTAATTCCTGCTCTGTCTTATAACAATTATAAGTTGGAGCCGGACCAACGTTCCCCAGCTCAGTATAACAAGCGGGATCGGTCAATACATCCACATTATTATCTTGATTAAGGCGTGACATGGTCGCTACCTGGAGAGAGAGAGAAGAAGACACTCTGCGTGCGCTCTTGCAAGATTAGATTGGTTATATATTTTATCTAATCAGGATGGCTCCCACTGTTTTTATCAAATCTTCCTTCAAACTTTAAAAGGAAAGACTAGCCGGGATTAATTACACTCTACAAGTTCGCCAATCTTTCAGCCAGGCCAGTGCCGGTATTTTGAGGGAGGTTCCCCGTGCTTTCGCACGGACCTAATTAAAATAAACCTCGTTTTCCCAGCAGCGTAACCCCGTTGACACCTTTCTAGACACCTACTTGATCGGCTAATTGTAAAGTGTAAAACTCTCTCAGGAGTAACAATTACTCGCAGTGGGTATCAGGATCCAACTATCTCATAGAAGGTATGCAATCTCATTGCAAATTTCAACACTTGAAACTCCCGATAAAGATTTTTACCCCTAGCACTTATGACCTTAACTATGGTCAACAAATCATAAGTACTAGTCAAGTTCTACCCGTCATTTCGTGATTAATTAGACCCACCCACATGACCCTTAACTAAGGTCAACAAAGTCACGTGACTGTCCTAATTAATCGCATCATATATGGTGTACGAAGACATCACTTAGCTACAGTACACTATGCCTTGACTATGGTCAACAAACACAGCACGAATACTAAGTACTCTACTTCCTAAAATGACGGAGGGTTGCGGATGGTTTTTAAGAAAACCTTTAACGCTTTGAACTTGATCTCGTTGCGGAATCAAATGCTTTTTAAATGGAGTGTTTTTTAGGCTTTTCTAGTTTTGCTAAAGGGGTCACTCCCGGTGAAGGGATCGTCGGCCCTTTCCTCATCGAATAAGGTGAAGGATATATCATATATACCGCTGTGCAAAGCAAAAACTATAGAAGCAATCAAAAGACAAACCGAGGGTTGTAGCATCTGCTAATTATTGCTAAAGAGGTCACTCTCGGTGAAGGGATCGTCGGCTCTTTCCTCATCAAATAAGGTGCTGGATGTTCTACAAGGAACACCGTTATGCAAAGCAACAACTAGAGCTACCTAATTTTTTTGAAATTCGATTCCACAACATCTTTTAGGTTTATTTTCTTTCATTAATCTCATTAATGAATGTCCCATCATTTAAGTCCACCTAAACATCACAGATAAATATAACGTACGCTTATACCATCCGCATTCGCCTCGATGTCCCGTCTGCACTGTTAGGTTAGGTAACTAACGGCAGAGCGGGGCAGGGCTAGCGCGGGTGTAAAACATAAGCAACGTCTATATAATATATCATATATACTATATACAGTATCTATCAGAACAAATCATATGATCACATCACAGATAACGCAGAAGAAAACAACATATGAAATATTGGATATACTAGGACGTCCGTGTTTTATTTTGAGCCTGTATAAAACACGGATTCCACGGTCGTGATGAATAGCCAATCCCACACCCCTAGACCCCTACGAGAGCGGCAAGCAACCCTACCAATTCTAGAGTTAGGAGACCCAGACTCGACTCCTCGAGATGGTCTCCCACTGGACCCTAGAACCCGGTTACTTGTGCTCCCCTCCTTGGGTCTATCCAAATGCGGAAAAGTAAATAATATACAATGGTGACATCATCCTCAACCCGGAAGTGCCCCAATAAAAGAATATTACATACAAGTTTTTACATGAATGAAAAACAAAAACACTCATCTCACATAAAAAAAACCCGTCTATTCAAACACAACGATCCAATATAACATATCCAGCAACACGTAACATCACATGTCATCAACGTAAGTAAATATGCCCATCCCAATTGTCGTTGACATATAGCAACGAAACCGGCGATATCACATATTACACTTACGGTCGCAGAAAAGAAAGTGTAAAACTACAACAGTTGGAATCCACAACCTCTTTAGACATCGCATGCCTAACCAAATGAATTCCTTAGACATCACATGCCTAACAATTATAAACCCCGCATTTCAGTCTCAAACTCGAAAACTGTTTTCAATATCAAGTCGGGCAATTCAACAAGATTCCCGACATCCTGAACGAATGCTCGTCGCAAACTTTAGTAGACGGCCACACCCCCGATACTGTCGACGAAGTGCACTACGGCAGAACACCGCTGCCGCGAGCACCCGAACGGATGCTTTCGGCGACGGGGTTCTCCTACAGTCACTTGGTCGAGGCTATGGGGCATGGCTATCTATTAAGTTTACCGGCGAGTATCCACGTATGCAACGTGATTGCAACGGACTTTTGATCACATCAAAATCCCATGGCAACCGATCAAGTGAGACTAAACTGCTAGATTTATAGCATTCAAATCAGTTATCTCATAACAATTTGTGGATTCCAAATATTGTATCACATTCCAGATAAATAGACAATGTTAAACTTTTCGATCGAATAATCAAACACCCAAGTTTTCCCAATAGCTCAACACTTGAGGGGAGTTTAAAAACATCCATTTCATGCCAAAGTACCAACGGTCCAGCCATAGAAGGGTCAAGCCAAAGCCTCACATGTGGCACGCCGTACTGCCCCAAACCTGAAGGTTCAAAAGGCAGTTCAAGACGGTCACATAATCGAGTTAAATTTTGTTGTCTTCTAGTGGGTCCATCGCGTTACTTGCACTACTTAGAACATTCTTAAACTACCGAAAAATCCAACACTTGGAAATTTTCCGGGTCGGGAAAAAGTGAGTTATTGATATCCGGTCGAACTTTTTAACACGTTCTAAAATACCTGGAAAAACGCAGACAAAGTTAAACAATCCGATCAAATCATCGAATCCCCAATACAACCCAAAAAACTCAACTCTTGAATATAAATTAAAAATTCCTAGAAAACACAGGAATTACAGAAAGAAATTACTGTGCAAACAAAGTGCCATGATTCACCATTATGGCCGCGGAACCGCCGCGCAAGCCAGGGTGGGGCCGCGGTTCCGCGGCTCATTGGTCGATATGGGGGCACGTGCTGCACAGTAACTCCTAGAAAACCCTGCTGAATTTTTTGGATATTTTTAATTCACAAAAATCCACAGTTTCAAAAAATGTACAGAGAAGGATATCGATTAAGGTTTCAGGGTTCGATCGGGTTTCTAACTTCGTCTACACTTCGCCTAAACCTCTAGCTAGGCTCTGATACCACTGTAGGGTTCCTAGGCACACTTATGAGGTTCTACAAGGTATCAACCATGCCAAAATCAAAATTTTATGTGTCGAACAACCCTATGCAAGATCGTATACTAGAGGTAAGGCGAAACTAAAAGCAAGCAAACTACTTTGCTAATAAGTGAAACGGATTACAACCTTTGTAGATCCGGTCCTTCACTTCTAAAGCTCCATGTTGACGTCCCTTTGCTGCGATCATCAGGATCCCGGACCCTAGCGATGGTTTCTTCAAAGAAATGAACGGGCTAGGTCGTTGACTTCGAGACCAAAGATGATCTACGTCGGGGAGACTCAAACTCAAGCTATTCCTTCACTTGGTCAAGAACTTTGTGAAGAGAACACCCTATACTACATGGAAAGTAGTAGAGGATGAAGAAATAGGAAGTGGGCTCACTTTAGAATTGTTTTTCTCACACTTTTTCTCATGGCACCATTGGAGCTAGCAAGCTTTTGATGAAGCTTGATGAAGAAGAAGAAGAAGAAAAGAATAAAGAATAATAAATGAATCCAAATGAAAACTTATCCTTTTAATTATGGCACCATGGTTGAGTTAAGCCCTCATGCTTAACTCATGTAGAGAATTAACCAAAGTATTAGGTTAAGGGTTGGGTTAACTAATATCCTAAGGAAATGACAAAGGAGTTGACTTTGTCAATGTTTCTTCAAGCTTCATGAAGCTTGATAACTTTGACCAAAGTCTCATCTTTTTTGTTATTTGTTAGGAAATTAGTAAACCCTAATTTAACCTTGATTTGGTTTAAGTCTCATACACACATCTTGTATGTATCATCAAACATGATACAAACATGTACACTTGCATATATCACATATAAACAATGTGCACAAACTAGTGAGAAAACAAATCTTAAGTGAACCATTACTAGTTAATGTAAATTAATATATCTAATATATAATTATACATTAAATTATTAAATCAACACTTGATTTAACGATCCGGTCATAACCGACTAATATCATGTGTAACAACTTATCGAATCAACACTTGATCCGATAACCCGGCTATATCGCATACAACCGATCAATGTCACGAATCGCGAGAATAGAATACGGTATCTCATATCGTATTAATCTCGGTCCCGCACATATCTCATATGCGCTCCTATTTTGTTTAGCTTGAGCCAGGAAACCCCTGTGTAGGACTCTAAAGACTCGTCAATACGCCGGCAGTAGGTGATGATCATATCAAACACCCACTAGCCGCAAGCGGTCTGCTAAACGTAACGGCCACCCGGGTATTGAGCGATCAGAAGATCAACGAGAAGGCCTGCTCACACTCCTGTGAATCCAATCAGTAACACTTACCGCACAGTCCGGTCTGTTCGTCTGATATGTCGCATATCTCGCCTAGGGGTGGTAAACGTCAGACCCCAGTAGCTTAATAAGTCATGCCGATGTAAGGTCCATAACATGCATGAAACTACTGATAACACTTACCAATAAATCAGTGCAACCCTGGCCAGGGATTTCCAGTTATGGCCAGTTGAGCATAGCGCAACATCAACCCCCAATACCGGGAGAGACGAATCCCCTACTATGGCTCATTGCCTCCATGTGAATCGGGACTGTACCCAAAAACCACCTGTTTGCACGACTCAGTATAGCCGTGGTAGGGTGGAAATCAAATCACAGTGGGAGACACACAAGACTCTATGACGATCTCGGGTCAACAGACTAAGCTGTACCAGTGTCACCAGAGAACTGCCATCTAACGTGAGGTATAATACCATTTGGGAGTTCTCGGCGAGTCCGTTCAGTGTACCCAGTCTTCACTGAGCACCCGCATACCATCTCTGATGTCAAACACCAATGGATATGGGATCATCCATCGCCCATCACATGGGTCGAGAAGATATACGCTAGTCTACTCTGAAATATCGATGCCCCTTCTCGATATTCCCACGACTAGGAACATTGAAAGATGTACTCATGGACTACCCAGGCCCCACTAGTATGATCTACATCATAGTCTTGTAAGTTGAGCACATATCCTAAGGGCTTTATCAACATGTAATAGAGAGACAGCAAGTATACATGTTAAGATAAAGAGTAACCAGATAGCGTACTATCATGTCGAGCAAGAAAGTCCTACCTATATATGTCCCAGCATCCACTACAATATACTTCTCATGTATAGTAATTGCCTCTAGGTCATACATATAACTAACAGTCCTTGGCTAAGGCAGGAGATTTACTGGTAGGTATTCCAATAGTATCTCAGGATTTTCTGGGCTACACTCCGACACGACTTGTACCGCTTTTGGGGGTCTGACTTTTACCAACCCCCTAGGCCCGCCATGCGATGCTCATAAACGAACGGACCGGACTGTACGGATATTGTCACTGACAGGCTCAGTAGGGTGTCAGGATGAGTTCGCTCATCGACCTCCCTTTTGGTCAATACCTGGTAGCCCGTTACGTACGGCTAATACCTCTGACGTGCTAGTGGTTAAATCCACAGCCGGTGTATTGACGAGTCTTTAGAGTCCCCCACAGACAGTTTCTCAAGTTTCGGGCGAAACGTTGCAGAGGCCGTATGATATATGGCAGGGTTCGATCTTATTCGTGCGGTATTGCATGGATCTTGATCGGACGGATCATACTAGTGGACTTTGGTTTAAGCCGGATCCTAGTATTAGATTTGTTGGATTACTTTAGTCTCGTCGCATTCGCATTTAGTCGGAATGCGGGTGCAGGTATGTAAATACAGGTGAGGGGTATCCTTGTGATCCATCACGAGTTTACTTTAGATATTGCCGTATCTTTTTATTGTTGCAAACATTTGGATTAATGTTTATAAATGGAAATTGTGAGCTAGAATTCATCATGAAATGCATTTAATGTGACATGGACATATATTATGACTCATGGTCTCTTTTTATGTGTTAATGTCACATTATATGATGGATTGGTGATGATTTGATAAGAGGAGAAAGAGAGGGGCTGCCATGAGGCTTGGCTTGGTCTTGTATTTTTCATATCACACTCTCTCTCATATTATCATTCCATCATAAGAAAAGAAAAGATATATAAAACTTCTTCTTCTTCCTTTTTCTTCTCTAGCTCACAATCTCCATGAATGACATTATCTCTAACCTCCATCCAAGCCATGGATGTAAGAGACAAAGTGATCACAAACATTCTCTACAACATCTTGGACACGTCGGCTAGCACACTTCATGCCCGAGTTGCTTTGGACGAAGCGGGAGCCCGTAAAAAGACTTCTCGATGTGGTGCCCTTTCCGCCGAGGAGATCAAGACCGGAGATGCCGCGAGGAGTTTGGGATGGTGGCCGAAGACCGAAGGACACGGATCGCTCGATATAGCTTTCTATCTCTTCTCTAGATAGCTAGTTTATAGGTTAATGGTTCGATCCGGGTTTTAAGAATACGATAGAGCCAGGTTAAAGTTAAGAAAAAGTTTTCGTTTCCGCATTTTGGCCTCGGAAAGACGGCCGGGGCGCTACCGTAGTCTTACAAATGTAACCGTAAATTTCCATTGCCATCTCTCCAAATCCCTTTATATATCTTTGCTCATTACCTTCTGTACACCATCTTAGGCTAAATGGTTTTCTTCCATCCCTACCGTTCGGCACCAGCCTATGATCTGGAAGAAGACTATCTAATAAGCGTAATATGTGTACTCTCCTAATCCTAGGAGCACTCGCAATCCGAGAGAAGGTAAAGATGAAAGATAGCAGAATAAACCTTATTCTCATTTCTCCTGAACCAGAATCCATCCCCGAACTGGAACAAGTCCCTTCGAGTTCGTATATAACCATACGATGGATTATCCAATAAACTGTGGATCTTCGTAGTGATCTGGGGTGTTATGGAGAAATGCAAAGGTGAAATTGGAGTGGCGATGAAATACTTGGTTTGACCGTGAATGATAACAGTCGTATTTTACTTTGCCCTCTTTCTAATCCCTTTATTTGTCTTTACTTAATACCTTCTGTACACCATATTTAGGCTAATTGGTTTTCTTCATTCCCTACCTTTCGGCACCTTCCTATGGTTTGGAAGAAAACTATCCAATTAGCGTAATAGGTGTACCGTACTAATCCAAGGAGCACTCGCAACCTGAGAGAAGGTAAAAGGAGAAGACAACTGAATAGTCCTATTCATTTTCTCCAGAATCGGAAATCATCCTCGAATATGGAACAAGTTCCTTCGAGTTCGTATATAACCATACGATGGTTTTATCTAATAGAAGTGGATGTTCGTAGTGATACGAAATGTTCCGGAGAAAAAGGGTAAAAGTAGGAGTGGCAATGAGGTATGCAACTCAGACAATCCAAAAGCCAGTATTTTAAGAAGGTTCTTAACTTGGTCACTGAGTTATAGTGTAGGGTGGGGCATGGTCGCTGCCAAAGAGAGAGACAGAAAAGAAACACTCTGCGTGCACTCTAACCTAAATCAGAATGGTTATCACTTTATCTAATCAGGAAACCACCCACTGTAGTCTCAAATTCTCCTCCAAACCTGAAAGAAGAATTAGTCGGGATCACCCGAGGAGTAAACCAACTCATCAATGGGAATCAGGATCCAACTATCATCGCATGATAACGTGATTGAATCCACTCACGTTATCACACTCCAGAAGGTATGCGCATATCTGGCAAGTTTCAGTTTCTTTAGAAACTCCCGATGTGAATTTTTACCCCTTGATCTTATGACCTTGGTTAAGGCCAACAAATCATAAGCCACATGTCAAGTTCTACCCATCATTGTCCAGGTTAATTTGAACCCACCCGTAAAAGCCCTTGACTACGGCCAACAAGGCTGTACGACTGTCCCAAACCAACGCATCTATCTATACAGCAGAAAAGTAACAAATAGCTACCATACACTATGCCTTGACTAAGGCCAACAAACATAGCATGAATACTAAGTGCTATCCGTCTGAAATGACGGAGGGCTACGAATGGTTTTTGGCGAAAAACCTTTAATGTAATGAACTTGATATCGTTGAAAGAACCGGATAGCTTTTTATAAATATAGTGGCGAAAACCTTTGCTAAAGAGGTCACTCCCGGTGAAGGGATCTCGGCACTTTCCCTATAGAATGAGGTGCAGGATATTCCAACTGAATACCATGATGCAAAGCAAAAGGCTATCGGCTATAGTGAAGTTATTACCCTGACGTAAACTTCTGTCTAAGGGGTCACTCCCGATGAAGGGATCTCGGCCCTTGCCTCGTCGAATGAGGTGCAGGATATTCATATCTGAATACCACTATGCAAAACAAAAGAAAATGTCCTTACAATAACAACTTTTTGAAAATTATTCCAACAACGTCAAACAGGTTTGTTTAGCTTGCATTGATCCGAATCAATGCAGTCCCATCAATTGATCACACCAATAAAGATTGAAAATACGATGTACGTATATGCCATCTGCATTCGCCACTGGGTCCCATCATCACTCTTTAGGTTACTTAACTAACGACAAAGCGGGGACAGGACTAGCGCGGGTGTAAAACATATACAACATCTACTAATATATATATATATATCAATATATAATAATCGCTCCAGGCATGATAAATGCAACATCACAGAAAAGTAATAAGCATCATAGAACAATACAGATAATCTGGGATCCCCGGGTTTCATAGAGCCACAACTGAAACCCGACGTTCCCTTGGTCGTGTGGATAGCCTGTGTAATGAAATCCTAGACCCCTACGGGTGCGGCAAGTTACCCGCCAAAACTTGAAGCGAGGCAGCCCCTTCAACAAAGTGAATTGACCACCCAGCACTTCACGGAATCCGGTACCTTGAGCACCCCTCCTTAGGTCAACCAATACCCAACGAGTGCGGGGAATAGCCCGCCAATTCTAGAGTGAAGCCCCCTCCGTCTCAAAGCCAAGAGATGCGGGCCCATTGCCCTTTAGAACCCGGCTATCCGTGCACTCCACCGCCGGGTAATCCTAGTACAGAAAGGAAAAATATATACAACGGGTATATCGACCTCAATCCGATCGTGCCCCAAAAGAATAATATACAAACAGGCAGTGACTGCAGTCCACATGTCGGACACTCGCCCCGCAAAATCAAATGTACAAATATAACCAAACTGTACTACCATTGCATCCAGGCTATCCACCACGACAAATCCGCAAGATCATAGCACAACACAGAACATCAACGTGAATGTCACGTTCGCAAATCCGTCTAAAAGGGCTATAGCGATTAGACAAGATTTACCGATCGAATGACATTCACGGTCACAGATATAATGTAATGCACTGTAAACTTTAAACAATATTAGAAAATATCGAATCCGAAATAACCCTGTTTAGCCCAAACAAACTGATAAAACCATATCCAAATTGGGCCAAACTAACAATACCATTGCACCAACAACCCAGAGACCAGACATCAGCCCAAATACGAAGCCCGATATCAACACCAAGGCCGGCCTGCTGGAAAATCATGCTTGGTGGCCGGTTTTTGTCCGAGGGGTAGGGCTCGTTTTTGGGCTGTGGTCTTATGGCCTCATAGGTGGTCTTCTGCACTTGTTTAAATATTTTTCTGGACAATTTTAAAATTAACAGAAACATGAACTGCAGTGGTATTGTTTGGGTTTCGTTTCGGTTTCGATAAATTAACATTGTCTAAAACAAGCTAGCTAAGGTTGATGGCGTGGCTCTGATACCATATAAGTCTACAGTAGCTCCTCGGCCGTCAATCCGAGGCCAAAATGCGGAAACAAAAAACTTTTCGTAAACTTGAAACTGGCGCTAACGCATACTTTAATCCGGATCGAACCATTAACATTAAACTAGCAATCTTAAGAGGGTTAGAAAATCTATACCGATCGATCCGTGTCCTTCGTTCTTTAGCCACCATCTTTAGCTCCTTACGGCATCTCCGATCTCGCTCGATCTCCAATCTCCTCGTCGGAAAGGGCACGACGTCGATGGATCCTTTTATGGGCTCCCGCTTCGAACCGAAGCAACTCGGACATGAAGTTTGCTAGCCGAAGTGTCCAAGGTGAAGTAGAGAATGTGTGTGATCACTTTGTCTCAAGCGTCCATTGATTCTCAACACATGAGAGTGTACGGATGGAGGTTGAAGATGATGCCATGGTGGAAGTAGTGAGCTCAAAAGGAGAAAAGAGAAGAAGAGCCTTTTCTTTTTCTTTTGTGTTGGAATGATAATGTTGTGAGAGCAAGAAGAATAAACACAAGAGCAAACTTTTTTCCTCATGGCTGCCCTTCCTCTCTCCTCTTATCATTTCAACACATAAATCAAACAATTATGTGACATATGCACAAATAAAGAGACCATGAGTCATCACTTGTGCATGTGTCACAATTAATGCTCCTAATCATGACTTTGAGCTCATTATTCCCATTTCTAAACATTTATCTAAATGTTTACCATAATAAAAAGAGAATGACATCTACCAAAGTAAACTCATGACGGATCACAAGGATACCCCTCACCTGTATATACATACCTGCATCTGCATTCCAAATGAATGCAAATGCGATGAGACTAAAATAATCCAACAAATCTAATACTAGGATCCGGCTTAAACAAAAGCCCACTAGTATGATCCGTCTGATCATGATTCGTGCACGACTGCACGTATATGATCGAACCCTGCCATAATACCATACGACCTCTACAACGTTTCGCCCGAAACTTGAGAAACTGTCTGTAGGGGACTCTAAAGACTCATCAATACACTGGGTGTGGATTTAACCACTAGCACGTAAGTGGTACTAGCTATACGTAACGGGATACCAAGCATTGACCAAAAGGGAGGCCGATGAGAGAAATCATCCTGACACCCTACTGAGCCTGTTAGTGACAATATCCGTACAGCCCGGTTCGTTCGTCTATGAGTATCGCATGTCGGGCCTAGGGGTTGGTAAAAGTCAGACCCCCAAAAGCGGTACATGTCGTGTCGGAGTGTAGCCCAGAACACCCAGAGATACTACTGGAATACCTACCAGTAAATCTCCTGCCTTGGCCAAGGACTTCGTGTAATGGCTCTCCTAGAAACAGCGCGATCTCACCCCCAATACCAGGAGAGACGAAACCCCTGCCGATCCGCTCACTGCCTCCATGTGGCTCGGGACTGTACCCAACTAAAACCTGTTTGCACGACTCCTTTGAGCCATGGTAGGCTAGTAATCAAAACACAGTGGGAACTCACACGAGACAAATGACGATCTCACGTCGATGAACTAACCTGTACACATGTCACCAGGGAACTGCTATCTAACGCTAGGTATAATACCAACTAGCATGTTCCCAGCGAGTCCTGTCCGGTATACTCATAACCCAATTAGCACCTGTATACGTCTTAGGTGAACCAAGTGACACCAATGCCTTGTGAGACCAGTCACCATCCCTCGTCGGGGTCTCGATCGTATACACTAGTCTACTAATGGAGTATCGATGCCCAGTCTCGAAACTCCAACGACTAGGGACCTTTTAAGGACATGCTTGTAGACCCCAGCTCCCACGTATATGATCGCCATCATACTGCTGGCAGTCAAGCAAGAATCCTAAGGGCTCTATCAACGTGTAATAGTGATCTGTGATATCACTTGAAGCATGTACACGATGATAAAGACAAACCAGATAGCATACTATCATCTTGAGTAAGATTGTTCTACAGGAACAGGTCCTCCCTCAGTCATTGCAATCACGTGCCTACGATCCAATAATTGACTTTGAGGGCACTATATCCAACAACCCTACCAATTCTAGAGTTAGGAGACCCGGTCTCGACTCCTTGAGATGGTCTCCCACTGGACCCTAGAACCCGGTTACTTGTGCTCCCCGCCTTGGGTCTATCCTAATGCAGAAAAGTAAATAATATACATCAATTGTGACATCATCCTCAACCTGGAAGTGCCCCAATAAAAGAATATTACATACAAGCTTTTACATGAATGAAAATGAAAAACTCTCATCTCACATAAAAACCCCGGCAATTCAAAACACGACGATCCAATATAACATATCACAGCAACACATAACATCACATGTCATCGACATAAGTAAATATGTGTATCCTAATTGTTGTTGACGTATAGCACCAAAACCAGCGATACACCATATATTACACTTACGGTCACAGAAAAGAAAGTGAAAAACTACAACAATTGGAATCCGCAACCACCTTAGATATCATAATCCCAATGTAACACATACTTTGGATTTCATGACCAACAAAATGAATTCCTTAGACATCACATGCCTAACAATTATAAACCCCGCATTTTAGTCTCGATATTGAAAACACTTTCCAATAACCTGTCGGGTAATTCAACAACATTCCCGATAACCTGATCGAATGCTCGTCGGAAACTTTAGTAGACGGCCGCACCCTCGATGCCGTCGACGAAGTGCACTATGGCGGTACACCGCAGCCGCAAGCACCCGAACGGATGCTTTTGGCGACGGGGTTCTCCTACGGGCACTTGGTCGGGGCTATGGGGTGTGGCTATCTAGTAAGGTTACCCGTCGAGTATCTGCGTACACTACATAATTGCGACGGACTTTTGATCCACATCGAAATTCTGTGGCAACCGATCAAATGAGACTAAACTGCCAGATTTATAAAATTCAAACTAGTTATCTCATAACTGCTTTTGTGGATTCCAAATATTGTATCACAATCAAAGATAGCTAGATGAAGCTAAACTTTTCGATCGAATAAGCAAACATCCAAAGTTTCCCGAAAAGCTCAACACTTGAGTGGAGTTCAGAAAATACCCAGAAACTGCCACAGCTCCTATAAACCATCCGCAGAAGGGCCGACCCATGCCTCACTCATGTCGCCACAGAACTGCGGAAAACCCTAGGGTATGACCGCGGTTACGCGATCCAAAAAGTCGAGTTTGGATGCCGTTCTTCTAGAGGGTCCACATAATCGCTTGCAAGATTTTCTGAAGATTTTAAATTCGGAAAAAATCCAACTCTCGAAAAATTTCCAGCGGTGGAAAAATTGGGTTATTGATATCCGTTCGAACTTTTTGACATCGTCTAAATAACCCTAATACTTGTTAGAATTACGATTACGAAACACTCCGAATTGCCTTTGCAGAAAGTTAACATCACATGAAAATTTAGCAAAAAGTAGCAATACCTGAAACACTAAAACCCAGAAACTGGAACACACTACAAAATTCAACCTATTTCCTCCTATTCAAACCGAGTAGGCCGGTTTTCTTGGCTATCTGGCCGGCCAAAAACCGTCTAGGGGGGCTAAATTTTATACTGTGTTCATGTTATATCACATACAACATTCTGCAGTTGTTTAAAAAAAATTTAAAAGCCTTTAAAAATTAGACAGAAACAAGATCATAGGGTTTAAAGTTTCGGAGTAGTTTCGGTTTTGTAATCTAACAAACATCGTTTAAATCTCTAGCTTAGCTCTGATACCACTGTTGGGTTACGTAGCAAGGCAGCATGGTTTCAGGAGGCATCGTCCATGCCGTTTTCAAAATTTTTCCGAACTAAAGAATCCTAACCCTAGAATCTTAACTAGAAATTTAAACAAACAAGCAATGTTAACATTTTAACATCTATGTGAATGCGGAATACAACCTTTGTAGACCGGTCCTTCACTTCAAATGCTCCGTTTAGATGTCCCTTCGCTGCGAGTAATGATCTCCCGAAGTATTGAGAGGCTCCACAAGGTGAAAGATGCAAACTTGCTCGAAGTCTTCGAAGCCGAAGATGATCTACGTCGAGAAGACTCAAGCTCATGCTACCTCTTCAATAAATCAGGGTTTAGTGAAGCAAGCACCCTAAACTAAATGGTTAATAGTAGAGGATGATGAAGTAGGAAATGGGCTCACTTTAGATTTAATTTTCTCATATTTCATCACTTAGTCAAAATCTAGAGAGCTTCAATGAAGAAGAAGAAGATGAAGTTCAAGTGATGAAAGAATAATTCATGTGAGGTTAGAAATGCAACCATAGTGAGTATATCACATACACTAACCTTTGTAGAGAATAAACCATGGTGTATGGTTAATGGTTTAATCTTTAAATATCTTAAGTAAGACAAAATAGTGGATTTAGTCAATGAAACCTACAAGGTTCTACATGCTTTGAACCTTGACAAAATCTCCACTAATTTTGAATTTGCTTAATGATAAATAAAACCATAACATAATCCCTAGCTTGGTATAAGTCTCATACATACATGTTGCATGTGTAACCTAGCATGACACACTAATATATATCACATATATATGTGTGTGTGCGCGCGCGCGCGCGCAAAAAGAAAACAATACATTTAACATATATCACATATATATCAATGTATCATAAGTGAGAAAAATGAATACTTAAGTGAGCTAATATTAGTTAATGTAATTTAATATATCAAATATATAATTCAACATTAAATTATTAAATCAACACTTGATTTAATAATCCGGCTATGTCACATATAACCGACTAATATCAAATGTAACAACTTTTCGAATCAACACTTGATCCGATAACTTGTCTATATCACATATAACTGACGAATGTCACATGTCGCGAGAATAGAATACGGTATCACATACACGTATTAATCTCGGTCCCGCACATATCACATATGTGCTCCTACTCCGTTTCGCATGAACCAGGAAACCTCTTTGTAGGACTCTAAATACTCGTCAATACGCCGGCGGTAGGTGATGATCATATCAAACACCCACAAATCGCAAGCGGTCTGCTAAACGTAATGGCCACCCGGGTATTGAGCGATCAGAAGATCAACAAGCAAGCCTGCTCATACTCCTGCGAATCCAATCAATAACACTACCGTACAGTCCGGTCTCTTCGTCGGATATATCGCATATCATAGCCTGGGGGTGGTATAACGTCAGAGCCCAATAGCCTGATAAGTCATGCCGATGCAAAGTCCATATCGGTTCAAGAAACTACTGATAACACTTACCAATAGATCTCAGCAAGCCTGGCCAGGGATTTCCTGTTATGGCCAATCGAGCATAGCGCAACATCAACTCCCAATACCGGGAGAGACGAATCCCCTCCTATCGCTCATTGCCTCCATGTGACTTGGGACTGTACCTAAAAACCACTTTTTTGCACGATCTCTTGACTGTGGTATGGTGGAAATCAAAGCACAGTGGGAATCATACAAGACTCTATGATGATCTCGGGTCGACAGACTAACCTGTACCAGTGTCACCAGAGAACTGCTATCTGATGATAGGAATAATACCATCTAAAAGTTCTCGACGAGTCTGTTCAGTGTACCCAGTCTCCACTGAGCACCCGTACCATCTCTGATGTCAAACACCAATGGATGTGGGATCATCCGTCGCCCATCATATGGGTCAAGATGCGCATACGTTAGTCTACTCTGGGGTATCGATGCCCTGTCTCGATACTCCCATGACTAGGAACAATTATAGGATGTACTTATGGACTACCCTTAGCCCCACTAGTATGATCTCCATCATAGTCCTGGTAGTAAAGTACACATCCTAAGGGCTTTATCAACATGTGAGAGCAAGACAACATCACGTATACAAGTCAACATGTTAAAACAAAGAGCAACCAGATAGCATACTATCATATTGAGAAAGAAAGTCCTCCCTATATATGTCCAAGCATCCACTACAATATACATCCCATGTACAGTAATGGCCTCTAGGGAATACATATAACTAACACTTTGTTGGTGTACATAGACTCCATTTCGGGTCTCATGGCATCCAGCCACTTCACAGAGTCACCACTCGTGATAGCTTGCTGAAAACTGGTAGGATCATCATCATCCATGATGCAATCTTCTCTATCACCATCAATGAAAAAACCGTAGTATCCCTCCGGTGGACGAGAAGTCCTACCAGATCTACAAAGTAGCTGAGGTTCATTTGGTTCTGTTGCAAAATCAGGTTCAACCAAATTGTCATTTGTAACGTGTGTTTCTAGAACCTCTTCTAGTTCTTCCACATTGCCATCGGTATTTGTAAAAAAATCATTTTCTAAAAATATGGCATACTGAGAAATAAACACCTTTTGTTCCTCCTTGTGGGAGAATAGATATCCAAACGAATGTTTTGGATATCCCACAAATATACAATTAACCGATCGTGTCTCGAGTTTGTCTGGATTCTGCTTTTTGATAAAAGCCGGACAACCCTAAATCTTAACTTAGTTAAGAGATGGTCTCTTCCCATACCATATCTCATATGGACTGGTAGACACGGTCTTGGTTGGAACCTTGTTCAACAGATATGCTGCAGTCTCCAATGCATGCCCCCAAAAGGAGCGAGGTAACTCAGCATCACTCATCATGGATCGAACCATATCGCATAGGGTTCGATTCCGCCGTTCTGACATACCGTTGTACTGTGGTGTGTAAGGAGGAGTGAGCTGAGAGAGAATCACATTCTCTTTCTGGAAGTCCGAAAACTCTGTACTAAGATACTCTCCCCCTCGATCTGATCGAAGTATCTTGATGCCCATTCCTGTTTGTTTTTCTACTTCAAGTTTGTACTCCTTGAATTTCTCGAAAGCCTCAGACTTATGCTTTAATAAAAACACATGACCGAATCTTGAGAAATCATCAGTAAAAGTTATGAAGTAAGAAAAATCGTCTCTCGCATGTGTTGACATTGGCCCGCATACATCACTATGTATGAGGCCCAAGAGTTCTCCAGTTCTTTCTCTGTGTCTAGTAAACTTAGTTTTGGTCATCTTACCTTTGATACAAGACTGACAAGTCGTATAAGATTTATATTCATAAGTGTTTAAATATCCATCTTTATGAAGCTTTTTTTTTGTCTTGTCTCATTAATATGACTAAGTCTACAATGCCAAAGAAAAGCTTTATTTATATCTAAAAACTTTCTTTTATTAGTGTGTTGTATGTTGAAAACTGTATGTTGATTTAGGACGTATATCCGTACTAAGTGTACCATACCCAACCAACTCTTGATTTAGGTTAATGTTCATAACATTATTCTGCAATACAAAATGATATCCATCATTGTCCAACAAAGAAACGGATATTATGTTACAAAGCATACTTGGTACAAAATAACATGGGCTCAAAACCAATATACAACCTGATGGCAATCCCAGGTGATACTCTCCCACTGAAACTGCATGTACATTGGAACCATTTCCAACCCGGAAAGTATGATCACTGGTCTTCAAAACTCTGCTATTTCTCAAGCCCTGCACAGAATTGCAGATATGAGAACCCGAACCGGTATCCAATACCTAGAAAGCAGAGTTTATAGAAAAACAGTTTTTAGTCACGAACACACCTGAAGCAGAAGCATCACCATGCTTCTTTTTCTTGAGATCAAGGTACTCAGTGCAGTTTCGCTTCCAGTGCCCCATCTTTTTGCAGTAAAAACATTCTCCCATTCCCGACTCTTTAGCCTTGGATTTATCTTTTCCCTTTGCCTTTTTCACTCCTCCTTTCGGTTTGATAGGCTTCTTCTTCATCTTTACCTTAGCCTTAGCTTTTGGGAAAGAAGAGGAAGATGGTCCAGCAATCAGAGCGAGAGTCTTAGCTGTCTTAAGCGTGCTCTCCGCACTTCTCAACATATTGAGAAGCTCGGGTAGTGACTTCTCCATGTTGTGCATGTCGAAGTTCACTATGAATGGAGCAAAGGCAGACGGAAGAGACTGTAGAACAATATCAACATATTGTTCGTTCTCCATTGTCCATCCGAGGCCCTCCAGCTCTTCAATAAGAGCTATCATCTTCAAGACATGGTCAACTACTGGTGTGCCAAGAGCCATCCGCGTATGAAAAAACTTTCGAGATGTTTCGTATCTTTGGATACGAGATTGCTCCCTATACAACTCTTTTGTATGGAGAAAGATGGATTGAACGTCCATCTTCTTATGCTGCTGCTGATGTGTATTGTCCATCGATGCAAGCATAAGGCATTTGGCGTGGCACAGTCAATATCCCAAGTATTGCGGATTTCCTTATCCGCTACAGAAGATTCAGGGCCTGGGATGGGCGGGGCTTTAGCAGTGAGGACATATGATACCTTATCATATGTCAGAGCAATGTTAATGTTTCTCAGTCAGTCTTTATAGCTCGGTCCGGTTAGCTTATTTTTCTCTAATAAAATCTTAAGTCCAGTCATTAGTATCTGCCATTAGGAGAGAGAAAAGAATACACTTAGCAAAAACTCTTGCAAAGATCAGATTGGTTATTATCTTTTCTAATCGATGCTCCCACTGCTTTTATCAAATTTTTCTTCAAACCTTAAAAAGAAAATTAGCCAGGATTAATTACATTCTACAACTTCGCTAACCGTTCAACCAGGCCAGTGTCGATACTTTGAGGGAGGTTCCCCGTGCTTTCGTACGGACCTAATTTAAATAAACATCGTTTTCCCAGAGACGTAGCCCTGTTGACACCTTTCTAGACACCTAATAGGTTAGCTAATTATAAAGTGCAAAACTCTTCTGGGAGCAACTTTTGCTCACAATGGGATCGGGATCCAACTATCACATAGAAGGTATGCAATTTTATTGCAAATTTCAACTCTTGAAACTCCCGATATTGTTTTTGCCCCTAGCACTCATGACCTAACTATAGTCAACATATTATAAGTACTAGTCAAGTTCTACCCGTCATTTCGTGATTAATTAGACCGACTCATATGACCCTTAACTATAGTCAACACAATTATATGAATGTCCTAACTAATCGTATCATATGCTTTGTAGGAAGACATCATTTAGCTACCGTTCACTGCGCCTTAATTATAGTCAAAATACGCAGTACGAATACTAAATACTCTGCTTCCTAAAATGACAGAGGGCTGCGATTGGTTTTTAAGAAAACCTTTAACGCTTTGAACATGATATCGTTGTAGAATCAAATAGTTTTCAAAAGGAGTGGCTTAAGCTCCGTAATTTTTGAAATTTTTCTTTTTCGTAAAAAGCCGAGTGGGTTTCAAATCCGATTCTATAACATCTTTTTAGGTTTATTTTTCTTTACATTAATCTCATTAATGTATTCCCATCATTTAAGTCCTTAATCCATTACAGAAAAGAAATGAAACTAGAACGTACTTATGCCATCCGCATTCGCCATGGTGTCCCGTTATGCACCGTTAGGTTACTTAACTAACGGCATAGCGGGGCGGGAATAGCGCGGATGTAAAATAAAAGCAACGTTTATTATATATCATATATATAATATACCATTCTTCTCAGCATATAAAGTGATCACATCATAGAATATCAATAGCAGAAGCAAACATATGAAAATATAGGATATACTAGGAGGTCCGTATTTTGTATTTAGCCAACAATAGAAAATACGGATTCCACGGTCGTGATGAATAGCCAATCCCACATCCCTAGACCCATATGATAGCGGCAAGTGACCCTACCATTTCTAGAGTTAGGAGACCCGGTCTCGACTCTTCGAGATGGTCTCCCACTGGACCCTAGAACTTGGTCACTTGTGCTCCCCACCTTGGGTTTATCCTAATGCGGAAAAGTAAAAAATATACATCAATGGTGACATCATCCTCAACCTGGATGTGCCCTAAATAAAAGAATATTAGATACAATGAATTTTACATGAATGAAAAGAAAAACTCTCATCTGACATAAAAACCCTCGGCCATTCAATCACGACGATCCTATACATCATATCACAGCAACACATAACATCACATGTCATCAACGTAAGCATGTATGCGTATTCTAATTGTCGTTGACGTATAGCAACGGAACCGGCGATACACCACATACTACACTTACGGTCGCAGAAAAGAAGTATCAAACTATAACATTTGGAATCGACACATCCCTTAGACATCATAAACTCGGAATATCTCATATTTCAGATTTCATGTCTACCATTGTAAATCATACATTTGGGTCTCAAATATAAAAACACTTTCCAAAAGAACTCAGGTAATTCAACAAGATTCCCGATTCCGCCCGAGACCGAAATGTTAGATTTACAAGCAACTAATCAATTTTCACAAAACAAATTACTGTAGATTCTAAATATTGTATTTTGATCACATATAGCTAGACGATGTTAAACCTTTCGATCGAATCAACAAACACCCACATTTCCCAGAGAGCTCAACACTTGAGCATGGTTAAAAAGTACCCAAAAACATGGCATAGTACTTACGGACCAATCGTAGAATGAACAACCCATGCCTCACCTATGGCGCCTCGAAACTACAGCAAACCCTAGGGTTTAGCCGCGGTTCCGTGGTCACAGAATCGAGTTAGGGTTTCATTCTTCTAGAGGGTCCATAGAATTACCTGCATGATTCATTGAATATACATAACCTGGAAAATACCAGTGTTTGATGTTCGTTCGAACCATTAAACGTCGTCTAGGTTACGTAAAACGATGTTAAAATACGACTACGAAACACTCCGAATTAGCCACTTAACAAATTAACATCACATGAAATTTTTGACTAAACAAACAATACTTGAAACCCTAAAATTTACAGAATAGAGCACCAAAGAAAAACGAGGCGAAATGGAGATATAGGGGCCGGCCAGCTCGGAATTTTGGAGCTTTTGCTCTGGTCAAATCCGGTGTAATGGCCTCGTTTTTCTCCTGTGTTCTAAATGCATCATATGCAAGGTTATGTATATGTTTAAATAATTTTAGGAGATCATTTTAAAAAACAACAGAGAGCATTTTTTATGGTTTCAAGTTTTAGAAGTTTCGGAGTTGTTTCGGTTTCGTAATATATCTAACATGGTCTAAGTTTCTAGTGTGGCTCTGATACCGCTTGTTGGGTATGTCTAGCACCATGCCTAGGGTTTGCCTTGCATCATACATGCTACAATAAAATTTTTTGGGGGTGCTAAATAAAACCGACCATGAATCGAACTAGAAAAATAGGGTAACATAAACAAGTATCACATACTATATGAGAGTCTAACTTTAAGAGGAGAGTAATACAACCTTTGTAGACCTCCTCTTGTGACTCCTTGGATCAACTTTGAGTTTGAACCGGTTTGCTTGAGTTCCTCGATTTCCACAACGATCTACCACGGAGTCTCTTTGCACAAGCTCCTAGCTTCACTTGAATAAGATGGAAGTGAAGCAAACAATCTACACTAGTGGGCTAGACTAACATAGAATGGTGATGTGGGTTGTGTTCTCACTTAAAAACCTTTTCTTTTTCTTTTCTTCACTCACTTTTTAAACCCTAGAGAGCATGAAGGAAGAAGAAGAAGGAGATGGCTTAAGCTAGAGCTCTCAAGATAATCCTTAATAAAATGAGAATAGAAATAAATATATAAGATAGAATTATGTCATCCCAAACCATGGTAACTAAATCTCTAGATATTTTAATGTTGAGTTAAAGAACAATTGAAAATGAAACCATGGTTTAGGTTTTAGGTCAACATGAGTGTAGAAACCTAACCATGACTTTCATTTCCAATTTCCTTTTATCTCAATATCAAATATATATAAATATATATACCATGTGAGTCTTGCATAGCCATCTCCAATGTATCATCAACCATGACACATGTATGCATGCATGTGTGCATCCATATCAATATATGCATCCATACACTAATGCACACATCATAAAGAAATAGGTTTTAAGTGAAAAGGCTAATGGTCAAAAGTATTAAATCAACAACCGATTTAATAAACTGGTCATATCACATATGACCCAACCAATGGAAAAATCCAGATTAGAATGCCGTATCATATACTCACATTTAATCAAGCTCCCGTGCATATCCCCATATGCACCCCATATCGTTTCGGCTGAGCTTGAAAACCCCTCTGTGGGACTCTAAGACTCGTCAATATGCTAGCAGTAGGCAGTGATCATATCACATACTCACAAACCGTCAACGGCACTAGTTGTACGTAATGGCTCCTAGGTATTGAGCGATCAAAAGAAAAACAAGCGAACCTGTCAAAACTCCCGTCGAGCACCGGTAACACTTACCGTACAGTCCGGTCTCTTCGTCAGATATGCTGCATATCAAGTCTAGGGATGGTATCGTCGACCACAATAACTTAATAATTCATGTCGGTATATGGCCTATAACAGATCGAAAAACTACTGATAACACTTATCAGTTAATCTCAACAGCCCTAGCCAGGGACTTCCTGTTATAGCCAATCGAGCATAGAGCAACATCAACCCTCAATACCGGGAGAGACGAAACTCCTCCTATCTCTCATTGCCTCCATGTGCATCGGGACTGTACCCAAAATCCACCTGTTTGCACGACTCAGCAGAGCCGTGGTAGGGTGGAGATCAATGTACAGTAGGAGCACACATAAGACTCTATGACGATCTCGGGTCTACAGACTAACCTATACCAGTGTCACCTGAGAACTGCTATCCGACGATAGATATAATACCATATAGGAGTTCTCGGCGAGTCCGTTCAGTGTACCCAGTGTCCACTGAGCACCCGTATACAATCTTTGATGTCAAACACTAATGGATATGGGATCACTCATCGCCCATCACATGGGTCAAGAAGCGTATACGCTAGTCTACTCTAGAATATCGATGCCCCGTATCGATACACCCACGATTAGGAACATTTTAAGGATATGCTTATAAACTACACATGTCCCACTAGTATGATCTGCATCATAATCGCGGTAGTCAAGCATATATCCTAAGGGTTTTATCAACATGTACCAAAAGAGTAAAATGCATGATCTAGTGAACATGGAGATAAAGAGCAGCCGGATAGCATACTATCATGTCGAGCAAGAATGTCCTCTGAATATATATATATACACATACCGATACATCCACTATCAAATAATGGCCTCTAGGGCATACATATATCCAACATTAGTAACATTCCGTATTGCCCATACAAAAACATAACATTAGATGAAATCTAGGAAAATCAAATAATACCAGAAACCCTAAATCCAAGCACTCAAGACACCATAAGAAGCACGATGCCAGACCCCAACACAAAACCACCAGAAGCGGGAAATTTGAGAAAACTGGCAGCCAAATGTAAGAGTCGGGGTCTCGTGTTTCTCTTGTGATCATATAATACTATGAAGAGCACTCTGCAGTTGTTTAAAAAAATTTAGAGGCTCGAAAAATATTGAAAGAAACTTGGATTCATGGTTTATCAAATACGGAGTTATTTCGGTTTCAAAATACAAACAACGGTCTAGAATTAGTTTAAGTGTTTGGGTTGGCTCTGATACCAGTGACGGGTCAGTCAGCACAGCAGAAACTTGTCATGCCACCCATAGGTCCCTCAACAGCTACTTTTTACGTAGTCCCCTCGCGACAGTGTACAACCCGCCGGACCATATAACCGCACAGGGCATCCTCGGGGTAAGAGCCTGTGCTTCGCCACTACTGTCATACAGTGAGAACACCCCATAGGTCGGCATCCCTGCCTAGTAGCTTTGATACCAGTGTAAGTTCATATTGCTCATGCCGTAATAACTACGGCCTTTGCGTAATAAAAAAACATAAATTTTAGTGAGCACTAGAAACTTTAACCGTAGAAATCATCCAAACACTAAACTAACAAAACTAAAAGAGCTTATCTACTAGGTAGAGGACTGCAACCTTTTAAGACATGTCTTTTGGGTCGTTTGTGGTCATCTTCTTAAGCTCCTAGGGTTCTTGGATCGAGCTTGCGAGGTAGTCTCCCCACGTTAAAGATGATCCACCTGAGAATACCGGTTCAATCTCTAACTTCTAGTAATAATTTATGAAGCAACTAAAGATCAAGACTTGCTAAGAAATGATGTTTAGAGGTGTAGTATTAGTCTAAAGATGCTCGCTTTCTTTTTCCTCAAAGCTTAAGAGAGAGAGAAAAGGAAGAGGATGAACTAGAAAATGGCTAAAGAGATAATGATAGAATTATCACACCCTCTCTTTTCTTATCTCTTCATATATATTTTTAATAAAACAAAGTGAGTGGATTTTTGACTCACTGGTGTGAATCACAAGTCCACACACATTTTGAAACAACAAGAAGAGATGAGAAGAAGAGAGAGGCCACCTCACTTTCTACACATATACATACATATAAATAAATATATATATACACATCCATGTATACCCGTATTTATAATAAATACGTATACCTGTATTTCTACCAAAATACGAACACCGTATTTGTATCAAAAATACAAAATACGCGTATTCATATTAAGAAAGAAATACATATATTTGTATTAAGACACAACTACCCGTATTCAGACAAATACACGTATTCCTCTAAATATCGTATTCGTGTTAAAATACAAATACGTAAAGAGAGAAATATAATACTAGCTCACATATCTGGCTATCTGTCAAACCTGCCAGTATTACCAAAATGTCCGAATAAAGCATGTGTATAAAATACACGTGTTTAATCGAACAACCGAGCGTATCATTATAAGCATACTACATCGTTCCGCCTGAACCAGAAAACCCTCTGTGTGGACCCTAAAGACTCGACAATACGCTGGTAATAGGTTTAATCACAAGCACGTCAGTAGCACTGGCTGTACGTAACAGTTACTCAGGTATCTATCGAAAGGAAGGCTGACAAGCAAACTCGTCTGTATCCCTACTGAGCCTATCTGTGACAATATCCATACAGTCCGGTCGGTTTGTCTGAGAGTATCACATATCACATCTTGGGGGTGGAAAACGTCAGACCCCTAATAACCTGATAAGTCGTGCCGATGTGGCTCAAGACCATTCGAGAAACTACCGATCTCACTATCAGTAAATCTCAACTGTCCTGGCCAGGGTCTTATAGTTTCGTACATCCTGACAAATCAGGAACACAAACGAGACAAGTGACGATCTCAGGTCGATGGACTAATCTGTACTTATGTCACCAGAAAGCTTCTATCTGACATTAGGTATAGGACCATCCAGCAACTCCCGACGAGTCCATCCAGTGTAACTCATAACTTAATAAGCATCTGTATACAATCTTTGGTGTCGTACACCAATGGCTGTAGGACCGGCCATCTCCCCTGACAGGATTAAGAAACGTATACACTGGTCTATTCTGGATTATCGATGCCCGGTCTCGATAATTCTATGACTAGGGACAATTTAAGGATGTGACTATAAACTACCCAGCCCCCACTAGTATGATTGCCATCACAACGCTGGTAGTCAAGCAAGAATCCTACGAGCTTTATCAACATGTATTAGCGATATGAAATAACAAGTATAACATATACATATGTAAAGATAAAGGCAAACCAAATAGCATACTATCATATTGAGCAAGATTATCCTATACAAATATATCCCCAGCATCCTGTACAATAAAGGCTTCTAGGGTATATATATCCTAACACTTATAACATAAATAATATAAACGAAGAAAATTACGCTCCTAATACGGAACAAGTATTAGCCACTAGTGAAGCATTCCTTAATGATCAATTGGCAAAACTCCAAAGGTTTATAAGAAAAAGAGGAAGAACTGAATCGTCTAAAAATGCAACTTCCGTCAAATCACACTAGTGCTAAACCAAATCCTCCTATCAATGAGTCAGTGCAAAACCAATCACCATCAATCGAAACCGTTCAAAAGATGGAAGCAGAAGGTATAAGAGCATACCTCATTCAAACTCAGCATGCTATGTAGCATGGATACATGAAACTCTATCCATCGGATATTGATTTAGTGCCAATCCCAGAGCACTACAAACAACCTTCATTCTCCAAGTTCAATGGAAGTAAGTCACCACATGAGCACATCGCTCACTTTTTATAGGCATGTCAAGACACTGCGCATAATGGCTCGCTTCTTCTTCGCCTGTTTATCCAAACACTTTCTGGTCCAGCATTTACATGGTACAGTAAGTTGCCTCCTAACTCCATCATAATTGGGAGCAAATGCAAGAAGACATTCTTCAACGCTTCTATAGTACTCAGCGGATTGTACGAATTACTGAATTAATATGAATCGAACAAACATTCAATAAGAAGGCCGCTAATATTATCAACCGGTAGAGGAATCGAGTTTACACTTCTCGCAACCTCTCATAGAATTGGAAGCAGTCAGGATGTGCATGAATAATTTGTGACCAGAAATGGTGATCCATCTATAAGGAGTTCGTCCCTTATCATTCTAAGAGCTTTCTTTTAAAGCAACAGACATTGAAAACTTCATCAGACAAACGGCCAAACAGTCCGAAAAAAAACTTCAAGAATTACAACCAAGGCTACGACGAGAATAAAAGAGATTCTGGTTACAACTATGAAAAGCGGAGGCAAGTGATGGAAACATCAGTCAAGTAACCTTATTCGGGTTCGCAAAATCAGTCTTCCAACAATCAATCAAAAACTCTAGTCGACCACTTATCAAAGGAAGACCTTGAAGAAATTCTCAAGGGTCTGGTGGAAATAAAGTTAATATAATTGCCTCCACCACCACAAATGGACGCGAAGATGTAGGGTTACTTAGCGCGGCAGCAAGGTTTCGGGAGGCATCGCCCATGCCGTTTTCAAATTTTTGCCATTCTAAAGAACCCTAACCCTAAAATCTTAACTAGAGATTTAAACAATATAACATGCAAACAACTTTGCATACAAAGTGAATGAGGAATACAACCTTTGTAGACCGACCCTTCACTTCTAAAACTCCGTGTAGTAGTCCCTTCGCTCCAAGTAGTGAACACCCAAACTCTAGTAAGGGTTCACATGAAGAAATGAACAAACTTTCTCGAAGTTTTCGAGGCTGAAGATGATCTATATCAAGGAGACTCAAGCTCATGCTACCTCTTCACTGATGGTAGATGTAACACCCTAGGATGTGTTTAGTGGCTAATTATATTTTAATATGTGGTTTTAATAAAAAGTTTACCAAATTGATTTTCAAATAATTTTTCCAAATTAATAAATATTTTTCTAGAATTTTACCAAGCTTGCACAAACTTGTGCATGTAAACTAGGGTTAAAACTTGGGTTATACCATGTTTCACAACCATGGTGAATTAAACCCCCTTGTTAAGACAAAAGATTTTAATTAAGGTTATGTTTTGTTTAAAATGGAAAATGGATTTAAAAAGTAATTTGGTTGACTTGAGAGAGGTGCATCATGGCAAGCCCATGCTTGCAATTAATGTGGAGAGAGAGAGGGAGAATGGGGGCTTGACTCTCTTGCATTATCATTTCCTTTTCTTGCAACCCTCTCTCATATCTCACTCACTCTCTCACTCTCACACACACACACATCAGCTTCAGCCCAGCAGAAGTTGCAAGCAGCAGCTGCAAATACAGCAGCATCAGCAGCACCATATTCAGCATCAGCAGCAGCAGTTGCCAGCAACAGCACCAGCTCCTTGCAGCAGTAGCAGCGACCCCTGTAGCAGCAGCCCCAGCACCCCATCAACAACCCCAACAACAGCAACATCAGCAACAATAACAACACCAACAACAACTACAAACAGCGGCATCAGCAGTAGCAGTGGCAACAGCTTCTGGAAAAGGAGAAGTTCCTGTAGCAGTCTCCTCTTCTTCCTTTCTTCTTCTGGACCAACGTCGTAGGGTCAGCGAGGTATAAATTCTGAGCTTCGCTTGCTTGTGTGCTAGAATTGTGAGTTGGTTTAGGTTTTAGTGTGATTGGTAGATGTTTATCACTAGACTTGGTGTTTTAGCAATATTGATGGTGATTAGTAAGATCCTTGCTTAAGTTAGGTTAATTTTAGTTAGACTAGGTTAGTTAGGAGCTATTGAGGCCAGGTTAACCTAGGTAACCCCAGTTTACACTAAAACACCCTGAACTTTCATGTTGGTGCAAATTGTGACTTTTAAGCAAAAATTTAGCTTTCTGTTATCTGCTGTTACCCAGGTGACTTCAGGATAAAATTGAGTGGACCCCAGCCTACTAGTAATACCCTGACCCCACCACCAGAGCCCGACCCCACCACTCTCACTTTTGGCCGCCGAAATCATCTTTCTGGCCGCAATTTGCGGCCAGAACAGGGAGTTAGGAGTTAGGGTTTTCAGGGTTGGTGTCTGCTATGTTTTGTAGGTCCTTGGTATATGTAGTTTTGTAATATTGTAGCCTGGACAGAATCTGGAGCTATATGTCATTTTCTGGTGTTTTTAAGTTTGCGCGATACGCACGATACGCGACTGGGTTTGTGATTCAGCGTATCGCGGCGTATCGGACTGAGTCGTAGGCGCGTGCACACACGTTTCAACGTATCACACACACGCGCGTTGATTCGTGACGCGAGTTTCACGTTTTGTTTCGTTTTCACGTTTTGCGGGATTCTTGCTTATATAATTAGATTCCTTGTGTAAATTCCAGGTTCTCAGGCGAGCACGTCAGACGTCGACAGGAAAGGGAAGCAGGTGGTCGGCTATACTTAGCATGCGACCAGGTGAGTAGATTTAACATCTACGGGGAAATCGCCCGTATGGCGTTAAGCGTCAGGGCGTAATAGGAATTGTAGTCATGAGTGTCCTTTTAGATATACTGGTAGTATAGAACACTGCACTGTCACTAACGGTCCAAGTTGCACGAGCACGATCTATATGCTACACTCACACCGTTAGTGATTGTCATGCCACTCACAGAGTAGGATTGCTATAAACCGCATATTATATTGATTCTGCCTACTTGATGTTGACGTGACTTGCCGCATGCATCATACACATTCATGCTTGTGATATATATACCTTACACGCTCATACTTGTGACATATACCACACATATTCATACTTGTGTCATATACCTTACCTATGTTCATATTCGGGCGTATATACATCATAGGCCTACATTAGTGCACATGTACCTGCTATATTCACTTTGCATACTTATCCATTCTCACATCCATACCGTTACCACATTCATATGTTGCATTCATGGATGATATTTACTCGATTTAAAAACTGAGGGACCGCAAACGATATTTTCAAAACTGGACCTCTTAAACAGCGGTTTCCCCATTCCTTAAATTGTAGTGTCATACGACACATTGCATGGATCTACGCATTGGATTTGATTTCTGTGATTTCTGGATTTGGGAACCGGAGTACTATTTTAAGAAAATACGCACTGTTTGAAAACCCGGTTTCCCTTGATATGATATTTTAGTGCGTCCACCATGAGTTTTCTCGGTTCTAGAGAGCTTGTGTGAGTATACCCGATTCGAGGAGAGGTAGGCACCGATTGCGGGTACATGGTGGACCCGGTACGGTACCCCGGGGCGAGAAGACTCGTATTGTTAGACGGTGAGTCCGACGGAGGGACTACTACCTACCGATGATTGGTTGGACCTGGCGGTTATCCGGAGGATACTCACCAGAGTAGCTTGATGGATACGGGACGACGCGTACTGCCGGGGCCGAGGGCCGATTCCGCAGACGGAGCCCGTGGGCAGATCCGATGGACGGACGCCCCATATTGGAGGATTTGCGTGTCGATGCTGGACACGGCTGTTTTTATGATATTTTGAGTGCCGGTGATGGGTACTCCCGATTCTTATGAGATTTCAGGTTTGAGGTCCGATATGGATGACGACGCTTGAGTTGTACTGGTTTTGGTGCATTGATTGACACCAGATATTTTCCACGAGGATATTCCGTGTAGATATTGTTCTTTTCCATACTCAGCATTCAGTAGTTGACATCTCATCCTGTAGTTAGTATACCTGATCGAGTACACATGCTTGCATCTTATTGCGTATCTTGCTCATCACATATAGATGATTATTAGATAGTACCTGTTGCATGATATTGAGCATCCAGTTCTTCATATAGATGTTTATTAGTTGGCATAGTTTAAAGTATCGCAGTACGTGCATACCTGCGATCACCTTTATATGTTATTTGCTATTCACGAGTTGGCAACTCACCCCCGTTGTGCCACAGTGCTTGCAGGTTGCCCTTTGGAGTAGTCGCGGCTAGCTGTTTACTGCATCTTTTAGCACAGATACCACTTCTGAGGCGTGATAGCCCTTTTGTTATTAGGTGGGTTTTGTACGGTATCTGTTTATCTTTCAG
Organism: Agapanthus africanus; assembly: GCA_030015575.1. Classification (NCBI taxonomy): domain Eukaryota; kingdom Viridiplantae; phylum Streptophyta; class Magnoliopsida; order Asparagales; family Amaryllidaceae; genus Agapanthus; species Agapanthus africanus. The sequence continues at coordinate 505,494,125 of CM057348.1, forward strand.
TTGTATATTGATGTATCTAGTACTCTCCATCTACCTTCCTGTATTGACTTAGAGACAGTTGTAAGGACGATGTATTTGATTTGTACTCTGGTGTCGAGCTCGCCTGTGAGCCGACTTTATGTTATGCAGTCTTACCTTTTATGATATTCGCCTTTGTTTTACTGTATACTCTTGTGATGCTCTATTCATCCCGCATGTTATTTCTATTACACCTTGCCTTTACCCGACTTGCGGGACAAATGTTTATAAAGGAAATGTTGCCAAAATTATTCAAAAATAAAATAACTTTTAAACTTAAAAAGGATTTCTACTAAATTAATTAAGGTTTCCTAGACAATTATAACTGTTTTTACAAAAAATGTTTTAAACACTCTTTATTTAACGGTTTTGATTTCTGGGTCTCGGCTTACTTAGTCGTGTTACGCCTGTAGACGTTACGTGGCTAAGTGCTGGTCACGGGCCAAATTATCGGGTCGTGACAAAGTTGGTATCAGAGCGTAGGTTTTACCTTCGGAGTGTAGGATGACCCTGATATGATGGAGTAGGTAGCTGCAGCAGGGTAGCGTAGCGTGTGTATGTTCCGCGGCATACTCACGACACGGTACTCCGCCTACGCGACCTTAGGACTTGTTGATTTAAATTCCTCCTTGATTACATATGTTCTTGTGATTCGATTTCCGTGTTCTTATCGAATCTAAATTTTCTTTCAGCCATTATGCCGCCAAAGACTACTAGGGCGCAGAGAGCGGCCGCGAGGGCCGAGATTCGTGTTGACTCGTCCGAGACGAGGACTGATCCAGGCAGTGTACCCGTCGTACCCGAGCAGACTGCTCCTCCCATGACAGAGCAGATCGCCACGATAGGGGCCAGCATGCAGGAGATGCGCCAGATGATAGGATCGCTAGTTGAGACGCTTCGAGCGCAGCGACCAGAGGTAGCTCCACCCGTTCCAGAGACCGCGATGGTACCTACCGCACAGCCAGTTGCCCCTGCAGCCACGGAGGTGATTACAGTATCGCTATCAGAGTTCATGAGGCTGAAGCCTCCGGTCTTCACAGGCACAGACGCAGCCGAGGACCCGCAGTCTTTTATTGATAAGATGGCCCGGATATGCCGTTCCCTCCGATGCTCAGATGTGAGATGGGTCGAGTTCGCGAGCTTTCGCTTGGAAGGTCTTGCGCAGAAATGGTGTGATTCAGTTGAGAAGGGCAGAGCAGCAGGTCTTCCTCCTATGACCTGGACGGAGTTCGTGACAGTATTCCTAGCCCGTTTCCTTCCCCAGAGTGTTAGGAATGCCCGAGCACGCAGGTTTGAGTCCTTGCGCCAGACGCCAGAGATGACAGTGGCAGAGTACGATGTGCTGTTCACTGAGCTATCAGTTTATGCTCCGTACCTGGTAGCTACAGAGGAGATGCGAGTCAAGAGATTTGTCCGAGGCCTGCTTACCCCTCTATTCCTTGCGATCAGCTCCCAGCATTACGAGACTTACGCCGCAGTGGTAGATGCAGCCCTATTGGTCGAGGAACGTCTTGCCGAGACTTCAGTAGTTCCAGGGCCGAAGAGGGTTCGTACTGACACAGCAGCCCAGAGACATCCATTCAGACGCCGTGATAGACGTAGTACAGGTGGCAGAGATTCGGGGCGAGGTCAGATGTTTAGCTCATACCCCCAGGAGGGTCAGCAGTCGTCCCGTGGATGTTATGGATGTGGTAGTCCTCATCATCGTGTCAGAGATTGTACCGAGACACGTCAGAGGGAGTCAGCCGTACCGCAAGTCACCCTTCCACCTTCTCCACCCCAGAGGGCGTTGCCTATTATACCCACAGTTACTCCGCGCCAGACGCAGGCACAGAGAGGTCATGGTCGCGGAGGGTTTGTTCCCAGAGGGCGAGGCGGTCGAGGCAGGGGACAGCCAGCCACCAGCAGAGTACAGCTAGCTGCTAGTAGGGGACCGCCAGTTGCAGGTGGAGGACAGGCACGAGTTTTCGCTTTGACGCATCAGGACGCGCAGGCGTCCAATGCGGTGGTTTCAGGTATTTTATCAGTTTGTGTTGTTGATGCACACGTGTTGTTCGATCCCGGATCCACGCATTCGTACGTATCCACACACTTCGTGCCGAGTTTGGGTAGGGAGTCCGGTCTGCTAGATCAGCCGCTTGTTGTGACCACTCCCGTGGGAGAGTCGTTTGTTGCTAGGCACGTGTTCCGATCCTGCGTCGTCTGTATTGGCGATAGAGACCTGCCTGTCGATTTGATCCTTCTCGAGATGTTGGATTTCGACGTTCTTTTGGGCATGGATTGGTTAGCCACGTGCTATGCGTCGGTGGACTGCCGCGAGAAGACAGTGAGGTTCTGTTTTCCCGGCGAGTTGGCCTTTGTCGTGCAGGGTGACAGTGGTGCCACTCCTCACCCTTTGATTTCTTCTCTTCGCGCTGGACAGCTTTTGAGGAAGGGATGTCAGGGATTTCTAGCCTATGTTTGTGACACTAGAGCCCCAGGTGTTCCGTTGGAGCAGATTCCGATTGTGTGTGATTTCCCTGATGTGTTCCCTGACGAGCTTCCTGGTCTACTGCCTGAGCGCGACATTGCTTTTTGTATTGACTTGATTCCCGGCTCGGGGCCTATTTCTATACCGCCTTATCGGATGGCCCCGGCGGAACTTAGTGAGTTGAAGAGTCAGTTGCAGGAATTGCTGGACAGGGGACTTATTCGACCCAGTGTTTCTCCTTGGGGTGCTCCAGTTCTGTTTGTCAAGAAGAAGGACGGAAGCTTTCGTTTGTGTATCGACTACCGGCAGCTGAACCGGGTGACCGTGCGGAACAGATATCCGTTGCCACGTATCGACGACTTGTTCGACCAGCTTCAGGGGGCAGGATATTTTTCTCGGATCGATTTGCGATCAGGCTATCACCAGCTGAGGGTTCGACAGGAGGACATTCCGAAGACAGCTTTCCGTACACGTTATGGCCATTACGAGTTTCTGGTGATGTCATTCGGACTCACCAACACGCCAGCAGCTTTCATGGACATGATGAACCGCATATTCAGGCCGTATCTTGACCTATTCATCATCGTATTCATCGACGACATATTGGTGTATTCCCGGATCAGAGAGGAGCACGAGCAGCACCTGCGGATCACACTACAGACTTTGAGGGAGCATCGGCTTTATGCAAAATTTTCGAAGTGCGCATTCTGGCTCGACAGCGTGGACTTCTTGGGTCACGTGATTACACGGGATGGTATATGTGTGGACCCAAGAAAGATAGAAGCCGTTCAGAGTTGGCCCAGGCCTACATCCGTCACTGAGATATGCAGTTTTCTAGGATTGGCCGGTTACTACAGGCGATTCGTACAAGATTTTTCCCGTATTGCTGCACCCTTAACTGGATTGACCCGAAAGGGAGTTCCCTTCGATTGGACCGAGGATTGCGAGCACAGTTTCCAGCAGCTACGGACCTGTTTGACTACGGCGCCAGTTTTATCGTTGCCTTCAGGATCAGGCGGATTTGCAGTCTATTGCGACGCTTCACGAGTGGGGCTAGGGTGCGTATTGATGCAGCACGGCAGCGTGATCGCGTATGCTTCTCGACAGCTGAAGAAACATGAACAGAACTACCCTACCCACGATCTGGAGATGGCTGCAGTGGTCTATGCACTTAAAATCTGGCAACATTACCTATACGGCGAGTCGTGCCAGATATTCACGGATCACAAGAGCCTCAAGTACATATTTCAGCAGCGAGACCTGAATCTCCGACAGCGCCGATGGATGGAGTTGGTGGAGGACTACGACTGCGAGATCTTATATCACCCGGGCAAGGCTAACGTAGTAGCAGATGCTTTGAGTAGGAGGCCCGAGGGTAGTCTAGTGTGTTTGAGTGCATTACAGAGGCAGTCATCGGCAGATTGGCAGATATTATGCGACAGCCGAGTGCAGTTCGAGTTTACGCGGATTGGGGGACAGCTAGCACATGTTCGTGCACGCCCACAGTTGCTTGATCGTATATGTGAGGCACAGCGCAGGGATGACCGTTGCTCAGAGATCATGACACAGATTGGACAGGGCAGATTCTCCGAGTTTGTGATTGATGAGCAGGGGGTATTACGATTTGGGTCTAGACTGTGCGTACCAGATGCTGAGGGATTGCGGCGCGATATTCTTGAGGAGGCACATCGATCGGTGTACAGTGTCCATCCTGGTTCCACCAAGATGTATCATGATATGAGAGAGACCTACTGGTGGGACGGAATGAAGAAGGACATCGCGGAGTTCGTATCGAGATGCCTGACTTGTCAGCAAGTCAAGGCCGAGCACCAGAGGCCCGCGGGAGAGCTACAGCCATTACCCATTCCGGAGTGGAAATGGGAACAGATTTCGATGGATTTCGTGGTGGGTCTACCCAGGACTAGGTGAGGGTATGACTCCATTTGGGTGATCGTAGATCGTCTGACGAAAGCGGCTCACTTCCTGCCAGTGAAGATGACTTTCGGATTTGCGCAGTATGCCCAGATTTATATCGATGAGATTGTACGACTACATGGGGTCCCGACCTGTATTGTGTCCGACCGAGGCACCCAGTTTACCAGCAGATTATGGCATAGACTTCAGGAGGCTTTGGGCACGCGCTTGAGTTTCAGCACGGCATTCCATCCGCAGACCGACGGACAGTCAGAGCGGACCATTCAGACTCTTGAGGACATGCTCCGAGCCTGTGTTTTAGACTTTGGTGGTAGCTGGGATCATCATTTACCCTTGATCGAGTTCTCCTACAACAATAGCTTCCAGGATACTATCCAGATGGCACCTTTTGAGGCTTTGTATGGGAGGAGATGTAGATCGCCGGTCTGTTGGACAGAGCTTAGCGAGGGCAGTATTTTGGGGCCACAGATAGAACAGGAGACGACTGAGATGATACAGCTGATTCGAGACAGGATGAGGACAGCTCAGAGCAGGAAGAGATCGTATGCCGACAGGCGCCGCCGCAGACTAGAGTTCGCAGTTGGCGATCACGTATTTCTGAGGGTCTCTCCGATGAAGGGAGTGATGAGGTTTGGACGGAAGGGGAAGCTTAGCCCCAGATTCATAGGTCCCTTCGAGATCCTCGAGCGTGTGGGCGCAGTAGCTTATCGTTTGGCTCTTCCACCCGACTTCCCAGATGTTCACCCCGTTTTCCACGTGTCGATGCTTCGCAGATACCTGCATGACCCTACGCACTTGATTCAGCATCAGGCCGTTCAGCTCGAGCGCGATTTTACGTTCACCGAGCATCCAGTCGTGATCTTGGACCGGCAAGTGAAGAAACTTAGATCGAAAGTCTTGCCATCAGTAAAGGTGCTTTGGCGCAGCCCGAACGGTGATGAGATCACTTGGGAGGCCGAGGGCGAGATGCGGAAGAAGTTCCCTCATCTCTTTGAAGATATGCGTTGCTTTATGTTCTAAATTCAGGGACGAATTCTTTTAAGGGGGGAAGATTGTAACACCCTAGGATGTGTTTAGTGGCTAATTATATTTTAATATGTGGTTTTAATAAAAAGTTTACCAAATTGATTTTCAAATAATTTTTCCAAATTAATAAATATTTTTCTAGAATTTTACCAAGCTTGCACAAACTTGTGCATGTAAACTAGGGTTAAAACTTGGGTTATACCATGTTTCACAACCATGGTGAATTAAATCCCCTTGTTAAGACAAAAGATTTTAATTAAGGTTATGTTTTGTTTAAATGGAAAATGGATTTAAAAAGTAATTTGGTTGACTTGAGAGAGGTGCATCATGGCAAGCCCATGCTTGCAATTAATGTGGAGAGAGAGAGGGAGAATGGGGGCTTGACTCTCTTGCATTATCATTTCCTTTGCTTGCAACCCACTCTCATATCTCACTCACTCTCTCACTCTCACACACACACACATCAGCTTCAGCCCAGCAGAAGTTGCAAGCAGCGGCTGCAAATACAGCAGCATCAGCAGCACCATATTCAGCATCAGCAGCAGCACCAGCTCCTTGCAGCAGTAGCAGCGACCCCTGTAGCAGCAGCCCCAGCACCACATCAACAACCCCAACAACAGCAACATCAGCAATAATAACAACACCAACAACAACTACAAACAGCGGCATCAGCAGTAGCAGTGGCAACAGCTTCTGAAAAAGGAGCAGTTCCTGTAGCAGTCTCCTCTTCTTCCTTTCTTCTTCTGGACCAGCGTAGTAGGGTCAGCGAGGTATAAATTCTGAGCTTCGCTTGCTTGTGTGCTAGAATTGTGAGTTGGTTTAGGTTTTAGTGTGATTGGTAGATGTTTATCACTAGACTTGGTGCTTTAGCAATATTGATGGTGATTAGTAAGATCCTTGCTTAAGTTAGGTTAATTTTAGTTAGACTAGGTTAGTTAGGAGCTATTGAGGCCAGGTTAACCTAGGTAACCCCAGTTTACACTAAAATACCCTGAACTTTCATGTTGGTGCAAATTGTGACTTTTAAGCAAAAATTTAGCTTTCTGTTATCTGCTGTTACCCATGTGACTTCAGGATAAAATTGAGTGGACCCCAGCCTACTAGTAACACCCTGACCCCACCACCAGAGCCCGACCCCACCACTCACTTTTGGCCGCCGAAATCATCTTTCTGGCCGCAATTTGCGGCCAGAACAGGGAGTTAGGAGTTAGGGTTTTCAGGGTTGGTGTCTGCTATGTTTTGTAGGTCCTTGGTATATGTAGTTTTGTAATATTGCAGCCTGGACAGAATCTGGAGCTATATGTCATTTTCTGGTGTTTTTAAGTTTGCGCGATACGCACGATACGCGAGTGGGTTTGTGATTCAGCGTATCGTGGCGTATCGGACTGAGTCGTAGGCGCATGCACACACGTTCCAACATATCACACACACGCGCGTTGATTCGTGACGCGAGTTTCACGTTTTGTTTCGTTTTCACGTTTTGCGGGATTCTTGCTTATATAATTAGATTCCTTGTGTAAATTCCAGGTTCTCAGGCGAGCACGTCAGACGTCGACAGGAAAGGGAAGCAGGTGGTCGGCTATACTTAGCATGCGACCAGGTGAGTAGATTTAACATCTACGGAGAAATCGCCCGTATGGCGTTAAGCGTCAGGGCGTAATAGGAATTGTAGTCATGAGTGTCCTTTTAGATATACTGGTAGTATAGAACACTGCACTGTCACTAACGGTCCAAGTTACACGAGCACGATCTATATGCTACACTCACACCGTTAGTGATTGTCATGCCACTCACAGAGTAGGATTGCTATAAACTGCATATTATATTGATTCTGCCTACTTGATGTTGACGTGACTTGCCGCATGCATCATACACATTCATGCTTGTGATATATATACCTTACATGCTCATACTTGTGACATATACCACACATATTCATACTTGTGTCATATACCTTACCTATGTTCATATTCGGGCGTATATACATCATAGGCCTACATTAGTGCACATGTACCTGCTATATTCACTTTGCGTACTTATCCATTCTCACATCCATACCGTTACCACATTCATATGTTGCATTCATGGATGATATTTACTCGATTTAAAAACTGAGGGACCGCAAACGATATTTTCAAAACTGGACCTCTTAAACAGCGGTTTCCCCATTCCTTAAATTGTAGTGTCATACGACACATTGCATGGATCTACGCATTGGATTTGATTTCTGTGATTTCTGGATTTGGGAACCGGAGTACTATTTTAAGAAAATACGCACTGTTTGAAAACCCGGTTTCCCTTGATATGATATTTTAGTGCATCCACCATGAGTTTTCTCGGTTCTAGAGAGCTTGTGTGAGTATACCCGATTCGAGGAGAGGTAGGCACCGATTGCGGGTACATGGTGGACCCGGTACGGTACCCCGGGGCGAGAAGACTCGTATTGTTAGACGGTGAGCCCGGCGGAGGGACTACTACCTACCGGTGATTGGTTGGACCTGGCGGTTATCCGGAGGATACTGACCAGAGTAGCTTGATGGATACGGGACGATGCGTACTGCCGGGGCCGAGGGCCGATTCCACAGACGGAGCCCATGGGCAGATCCGATGGACGGACGCCCCATATTGGAGGATTTGCGTGTCGATGCTGGACACGGCTGTTTTTATGATATTTTGAGTGCCGGTGATGGGTACTCCCGATTCTTATGAGATTTCAGGTTTGAGGTCCGATATGGATGATGACGGTTGAGTTGTACTGGTTTTGGTGTATTGATTGACACCAGATATTTTCCACGAGGACATTCCGTGTAGATATTGTTCTTTTCCATACTCAGCATTCAGTAGTTGACATCTCATCCTGCAGTTAGTATACCTGATCGAGTACACATGCTTGCATCTTATTGCGTATCTTGCTCATCACATATAGATGATTATTAGATAGTACCTGTTTCATGATATTGAGCATCCAGTTCTTCATATAAATGTTTATTAGTTGGCATAGTTTAAAGTATCGCAGTACGTGCATACCTGCGATTACCTTTATATGTTATTTGCTATTCACGAGTTGGCAACTCACCCCCATTGTGCCACAGTGCTTGCAGGTTGCCCTTTGGAGTAGTCGCGGCTAGCTGTTTACTGCATCTTTTGGCACAGATACTACTTCTGAGGCGTGATAGCCCTTTTGTTATTAGGTGGGTTTTGTACGGTATCTGTTTATCTTTCAGTTGTATATTGATGTATCTAGTACTTTCCATCTACCTTCCTGTATTGACTTAGAGACAGTTGTAAGGACGATGTATTTGATTTGTACTCTGGTGTCGAGCTCGCCTGTGAGCCGACTTTATGTTATGCAGTCTTACCTTTTATGATATTCGCCTTTGTTTTACTGTATACTCTTGTGATGCTCTATTCATCCCGCATGTTATTTCTATTACACCTTGCCTTTACCCGACTTGAGGGACAAATGTTTATAAAGGAAATGTTGCCAAAATTATTCAAAAATAAAATAACTTTTAAACTTAAAAAGGATTTCTACTAAATTAATTAAGGTTTCCTAGACAATTATAACTGATTTTACAAAAAATGTTTTAAACACTCTTTATTTAACGGTTTTGATTTCTGGGTCTCGGCTTACTTAGTCGCGTTACGCCTGTAGACGTTACGTGGCTAAGTGCCGGTCACGGGCCAAATTATCGGGTCGTGACAGTAGATTAGTGAAGCAAGCACCCTAAACTAAATGGTTAAGATAATAGAGGATGATGAAGTAGGAAATGAGTTTACTTTAGATTTAATTTTCTCACAATATTTTCTCACCATTTCCAAAGGCTAGAAAGCTTTTCATGAGGAAGAAGAAGATGAAGTGAAGATGAGAATAAACTCATGAGATGAGAATAGCAACCATGGGTGAGTTAGTGTCATACACTAATTCATGTAGAGAATTAACCATGGCTAACAATAATGGTTAGGTTAATAAATATCTACAAGTAAAACAAAATTAGTGGACTTGGTCAATGGTTCCACAAGCTTCTGCAAGCTTGAACCATGTGACTAATTACCAACTAATTTTGAGTAATTTTAAATAAATAAAACAATACAGTATCATAAGCTTGGTGTGAGTCTCATACATCCATGTCATATCTGGCATCAAGCATGACACAATAGTTGTAAATTAATATATATCACATATATACTATATGCACACAAATGAGAAAAAGAAGTGTTTAAGTGAGCTAACATTAGTTAATGTAAATTAATATATCACATATATAATTTTACATTAAATTATTAAATCAACACTTGATTTAATAATTCGGCTATATCACAAACAACCGGCTAATATTAAATGTAACAATCTATCGAATCAACACTTGATCCGATAACCCATCTACATCACATATAACCGACCGATATCACATATCACGAGAATAGAATGCGGTATCACATACGCGCATTAATCTAAGTCCAGAAAATATCACATATGTGCTCCTACTTCGTTTCGCATGAACCAGGAAAGCTCTGTGTAGGACTCTAAAGACTCGTCAATACGCCGGCAGTAGGTGATGATCATATCAAACACCCACAAGCCGCAAGCGGTCTGCTTAACGTAACTGCTACCCGGGTATTGAGCGATCAGAAGATCAACAAGCAAGCCTGCTCATAATCCTGCGAATCCAACCAGTAACAGTACAGTACAGTCCGGTCTCTTCGTCAGATATGTCGCATATCGCAGCCTGAAGGTGGTAAAACGTCAGACCCCAATAGCTTGATAAGTCATGCCGATGCAAAGTCCATAACGGTTTGAAAAACTACTGATAAAACTTACCGGTAAATCTCAGCAACCCTGGCCAGGGATTTCTTGTTATGGCCAAACGAGCATAGCGCAACAGCAACTCCTAATACCGGGAGAGACTAATCCCCTTTTATCGCTCATTGCCTCCATGTGACTTGGGACTGTGCCCAAAAACCACCTTTTTGAACGATCTATTGACCGTGGTATAGTGGAAATCAAAGCACAGTAGGAATCACACAAGATTCTATGGCGATCTTGGGTCGACAGACTAACCTGTACCAGTGTCACCAGAGAACTGCTATCTGACAATAGGTATAATACCATCTAGGAGTTCTCGGCGAGTCCGTCCAGTGTACCCAGTCTCCACTGAGCACCCGTATACCATCTCTGATGTCAAACACCAATGGATATGGGATCATCCATCGCCCATCACATAGGTCAAGAAGCGTATACGCTAGTCTACTCTAGAATATCGATGCCTCGTCTCGATACTCCCACGACTAGGAACAATCTAAGGATGTACTTACCGACTACCACTGCCCCACTAATATGATCCGCATCATAATCCTGGTAGTCAAGTACTCAACCTAAGGGATTTATCAACATATAATAGAGAGACAATAAGTGTACATGTTAAGATAAAGAGCAACCAGATTGCATACTATCATGTCGAGCAAGAAAGTCCTCCCTATATATGTCCAAGCATCCACTATAATATACATCACATGTACAATAATGGCCTCTAGGGCATACATATAACTAACAATCTCCCACTTGCACTAAGGCCATTTGTTGCAGTATCTCATTCTCAACGTTCTATAGAAGTCTCTCTAGGGTAAGGCCTTTGTGAGTGGATCCGCTGTGTTATCCTTCGGGTCTACTCTCCTTACCTTGATCCCTTGGAGATCAACTATCTTCCTGATCAGGTGATACTTTCCTCAGAATATGTCTGGATCGCTGATGGGACCGGTGTACCTAGGCTAAAGCAAGAACTCCATTGTAGTCACAATAACAGTTATTGGACGCTCAATCATAGAAACCATGTTATTCTCATGAACAAGAAATGCCCAGACAGCCACTTTGGTAGTATCTTTGGTAGCAACGTATTCAGCCTTTATCGTCTAGTATCCCACGGTAACTAGCTTGGAACTCTTCCAACATACTGTCCCTCCACTGAGGGTAAAGACAATGCATGTGACTGACTTTCAGTCTACCTTATCATTCTGGAAGCTTGAACCAAGAACATTCATTTAGTGCTTCTCAAGTACTTAAGAATGTCCTCCATAGTTGTCCAGTGATTCTCCCAAGATCAGATTGATTCCTGATCACTACACCTAGTGAGTCACCTATATCTGGTCTGGTAAAAAATATCGTATACATGATAGAGCCTACGGCCGAAGCATATGGTATCCGTTGCACGCGATCTCTCTCTAAATCAGTCTTGGAAGACATCTTTTTGGAGAGGGTGATTCCTGAGTAAGTGGACGAACCACCACGCTTATAATCTGCTATACTAAACCACTTTAGTATGGTGTTAATGTACCTGGATTTGGGACACTCACAACATTCACTTAGATCTATCATCATAGATCATTATCCACAAGATGTAGTAGGTATCGCCCAGATATTCCATGGAGAATCTTCGTGATAAGAGGAGCTTGACTGAGTGTAGCATAGGAAACATTTTCCTATCAAGAGTATGTTATCTATGTATAATACGTGTAAGACAATCTTACTCTCTACAACCTTCTTGTGTATACAAGGTTCATCTACCTTTTTTATGAAGTCAAACTCTTTGACTACCACATCAAAACAGATGTTCCAACTCCTCAATGCGCGCATTGATCCTGATGGACTTAAGCATGGATTTGAAAGTCTCAAATTTTCCATCTACACCAAAAATCTTCTCAAGATCCATTTGCTCACAATGGGTTTTACCCCTTCAGGTGCAACATGCAAAGTCATACTTTGTTGGTGTACATGGATTCCATCTTTGATCGCATAGCATCCAGCCTTTTCACAGAGTCGCCACTCGTGATGGCCTTCTTGAACCTAGTTGGGCCATCATCTACCTTGATGCATTCCTCGCTCCTACTGTCACCAAGAAGACCGTAGTATCTCTCAAGTGGATGAGGACTACCAGATTCGCGGAGAGGCTGGGGTTCATTGGAGACTATTGAATCCTTTGGTTTCACCAAATCATCAGCTGTTAGTTTGTCTAGCTGGAACTTCTTTCAGTTCTACCTCATGGCTACTAATTTCTTCACAAGAAATTCCTTTTTTAAAAGGTGACATGCTGAGAAACAAAATACCTTTTGCTCCTCAGGGTGGTAGAAGATATTCCCTCGTGAATGTTTGGGATATCCTAGCAAACTTATACAGAACTGACCCTGCCTCGAGCTTGTCCGGATTTTTCTTTTCAACATAAGCCGGAAAACACCATATCTTAACCCGTTTAAGATATGGTCTCTTCCCATACCATATCTCATATGGAGTGGTAGGCTCTGATTTGGATGGAACCCCATTCAATAGGTGTGTAGCTTCTCAAGTGCATAACTCGAAAAGGAAATAAGAAACTCAGCAGTACTCATCAGAGAGCACACCATATCTCATAGGGTGCGATACCTCCACCCCGATACACCGTTGTGCTATGGTGTACTCGAAGGAGTTAGCTTAGAGAGAATCACATTCTCCTTTTATAAACTCCAGAAACTCCATACGCAAGTGTTAGTTATATGTATGCCCTAGAGGCCATTATTGTACATATGATGTATATTATAGTGGATGCTTGGATATATATACAGAGGACTTTCTTGCTTGACATGATAGCATGTTATCTGGTTGCTCTTTATCTTAACATGTTGACTTGTATATGCGATGCTGTCTTGCTCTCACATGTTCATAAACCCCTTAGGTTGTGTACTTGACTACCAGGACTATGATAGAGATCATACAAGTAGGGCCAAGGGTAGTCCGCAAGTACACCCTAAAAATTGTTCCTAGTCAAGGGTGTATTGATACAGGGCATCGATATTCCGGAGTAGACTAGCGTATACGCTTCTTGACCCATATGATGGGCGATGGATGATCCTACATCCATTAGTGTTTGACATCAAAGATGGCATACGGGTGCTCAGTGGAGACTGGGTACACTGAACGGACTCGCTGAGAACTCTTAGCCGGTATTATACCTATCGTCAGATAGCAGTTCTCTGGTGACACTGGTACAGGTTAGTCTGTAGACCCGAGATCGACATAGAGTCTTGTGTGATTCCCACTGTACTTTGATTTCCACCTTACCACGTTCAGCAAAACGTGCAAAATGGTGGCTTTTGGGTACAGTCCCGAATCACATGAAGGCAATGAGCGATAGGAGGGGATTCGTCTCTCCCAGTATTGGGGGTTGATGTTGCGCTGTGCTCGATTGGCCATAACGACAAATCCATGGCCCGGGCGAGATTCACTGATAAGTGTTATCAGTAATTTCTCCACCTGTTATGAGCCTCACATCGGCACGACATATCGGTTACTGGGGTCTGACGTTTACCACCCCTAGACTGGATATGCGACATATCAGACGAGACCGGACTGTACGGTGGTGTTACTGACAGGCTTTACAGGAGTTAGAGCGAGCTTGCTTGCTGATCTTCTGATCATTCAATACCCGCGTAGCCGTTACGTCCAGCTAGTACCGCTGACGGATTGTGGGTGCTTGATGTAATCATCACCTACTGTCGGCGTATTACGAGTCTTTAGAGTCCTACACAGAGGTTTCACTGGCTCAGGAAAAACGAAGTATGAGCACAAATGTGATATGTGTGGGACCGAGATTAATACGAGTATGCGATACCGTATTCTATTCTCGCGATATAAAGTATCGATCGGTTATATGAGATATAGCCGGGTTATCGAATCAAATGTTGATTTGATAAGTTGATACTGTATCGGTCGGTTATATGAGATATAACCGGATTATCAAATCAAGTGTTGGTTCGATAAGTTGATACAAATAATATTAGTCGGTCATATGAGATATAGCCGGATTATTAAATCAAGAGTTGATTTAATGATTTAATGTATAATTATATATTTGATATATTAATTTACATTAACTAATATTAGCTCACCTAAGCATTTATTTTTCTCACATGTGCACACTTAATATATATGTGATATATATTAATTGTGTTTTATTTATGTGTCATGGTTGATGATACATGCAACATGGGTGTATGAGACTTACACCATGATAAAGGTAATGAAGGGTTTATTTATTTAGTGTGAATCAATTATTAGTTGGATAATGGTCACACGGCATGAAGTTTGTAGAAGCTTGGAAATCCATTGACTAGTCCACTAGTTTTGTCTTATACTAGATATTTGTTAACCCAACCATTATCTAAACTCATGGTTAAGTTTCTACATGAGATATATTAGATATTTTCTTACCCATGGTTGTCATTCACTCTCTCATCCATTATTTTCTTCTTCTTCCTCAAGCTCGAGAGAGAGCACTCTAGGTTTTTGAGAGGAGCTTAAAATTAGTGAGAAAAGTAATTCTAAAGTGAGCAAAAATCTTACTTCATCATCCTCTACTAGATTAGCACTTTAGTTTAGGGTTTTAGCTTCACTAATCCCACATTAGTGAAGAGGTAGCTTGGGTTAGTGTCTCTTCGATGTAGATCATCTTCGTCCTCGAAGATTTCGTGCAAGCTCATTGCTTTCTTCTTGTTGAGCCATTCAAGAGACCGCAAGATCACTACTTGGAGCGAAAGGACTACTACAAGGAGCTAAAGAAGTGAAGGACCGGACTACAAAGGTTGTAATCCCTACTCACTTAGATGTAAAGTAGTTTACACATTGTATTGTCTAAATCTTTAGTTAAGATTCTAGGGTTTGGATTGTTTTGTACAGCAAATTTTTTTAAATGGCATGGATGATACCTCACGAAACCTTGATGTCGTGCCAAGCATTCCTACAGTGGTATCAGAGCCAAGCTAGAGATTTAGACGATGTATGTAGAATTATGAAACCGAAACAACTCCAAAACACCCGATACACAAATCTAGTTTCTGTCAAAAATTTAAAGTCGTCGAAAAAAATTTTAAACAGCTGCAGAATGCTGTATGAGATGCAACATGAACACAGTACAAAATTTAACCCCAGACCTCGGATTTTGGCCGGTCACAGATCCTTTAAAACCGGCCTACTCGGTTTTTTGGTGGTGTCCAGGGTTGAAATTTGTAATGTGTTCCAGGCTCTGGGTTTTGGTGTTTCTTGTGTTGTTTGTTTTTGCTAAATTTGCATGTGATGTTAACTTTCTGCAAAGGCAACTCGGAGTTTTTCGTAGTTGTAATTTTAACAGTTTTTTGGGTTTTCTAGATGGTGTTAAAAAGTTCGAATGGATATCAAATACCCACTTTAATCTTTGACAAAAAAATTTCCAAGAGTTGGATTTTTTCCGAGTCAAAGAACATTCAAATATCATCCAAGTAATGCGGTGGACCTTCTTGAAGAACAAAACCCTAACTCGATTCTATGACCGTAAGAACCGCCGCCAAACCCTAAGGTTTGAGGTA
Source organism: Agapanthus africanus (assembly GCA_030015575.1). Classification (NCBI taxonomy): domain Eukaryota; kingdom Viridiplantae; phylum Streptophyta; class Magnoliopsida; order Asparagales; family Amaryllidaceae; genus Agapanthus; species Agapanthus africanus. The sequence goes on from CM057348.1 coordinate 505,509,942, forward strand.
GTTTCACGGCGCAATAGGCGAGGCAAGGGTTCACCCTTCTACGATTGGTCCATTGGTACTGTGGCATGTGATGACTATTTTTAAACTGCGCTCAAGTGTTGAGCTTTATGGGAAATTTTGGGTGTTTTTTGATTCGATCATAATGTTTAACGTCGTCTAGATTTTTATGGAATGTGATACTATATGTGGAATTCATAAAGTTAGGCATGAAATCCAAAGTATGAGATATTTTGGGTTTATGATGTCTAAAGTGATTATGGATTCCAAATGTTGTAGTTTGACATTTTGTTTACTGCGACCGTAAGTGTAATTTGTGGGGTATCACCGTTCTTGGGTCTATATGTCAACGACAATTGTGATACGTATATTTACTTACGTTGATGACATGTGATGTTATGTGTTGCTGGGATATGTTATATTTGATCGTCGTGTTTTGAATAGCCGGGGGTTTTATGTGAGATGGGAGTTTTTATTTTCATTCATGTAAAATTCAATATATGTAATATTCTTTTATTGGGGCACTTCTGGGTTGAGAATGATGTCACCATTGTTGTATATTATTTACTTTTCCGCATTAGGATAGACCCAAGGAGGGGAGCACAAGTAACCAGGCTCTAGAGTCCAGTGGGATACCATCTCGAGGAGTCGAGTCCGGGTCTCCTAACTCTAGAATTGGTAGAGTTGCTTGCCGCTCTCGTAGGGGTCTAGGGATGCGGGTTTGACTATTCATCGCGACTGTCGAATCCATGTTTTATACTGGCTTAAAGTAAAACACGGAATTCCTAGTATATCCAATATTTCATACGTTATCTTCTGCTGCTGATATTCTGTGATGTGATCACTTTATATATCTGAGACGAATGCTTTATTATTGTATATATGATATATAATAAACGTTGCTTATGTTTTACACCCGTGCTAGTCCCGCCCTGCTATACCGTTAATTAAGTAACCTAACGGTGCATAACGAGACACTGTGGTGAATGCGGATGGCATAAGCGTAAGTTGTATTTTCATTTCTTCTATGATGCTTAGGAAGAATAAATGATGGGAATTCATTAATGAGATTAATGAAAAGAAAAGAAACCTAAAAGATGTTGTACAATCATATTTTCAAAAAGGGTAGCTCTGGTTTTTTGCTTTGCATAGAGGTATTCCTTATAGAATATCCAGCACCTTATTCGATAAGGAAAGAGCTGAGATCCCTTCACCCGGAGTGACCTCTTTAGCGAAACTAGCAGATGCTACAACCCACTCGGTTTTGTCTTTTGATTCCTTCTTTTAGTTCTTGCTTTGCATAGCGGTATTTATGAAATATCCTGCACCTTATTCGATAAGGAAAGAGCCGAGATCCTTTCACCGGGAGTGACCTCTTTAGCAAAACTAGTAAAGAGCCTCAAAAACAATACTTTTCAAAAATCACTTGTTTCTAAAACGATATCAAGTTCATTACGCTCATGTTTTCTTAAAAACTTGCATAGCCCTCCGTCATTTCAGATAAAGATTAGTTAGTATTCGTGCTACGTTTGTTGGCCTTCGCCAAGGCGCAGTGTGCGGTAGCTGATTAGTACTTATCTGCTTATAGCATGTGATGTGATTGGATTAGGGTAGTCGTGATACTTTGTTGTCCTTTATCAAGGGTCGCACGGGTGGGTTTAATTCAATCAAGAAATGTATGGGTTGAACTTGACTAGCGGCCTATGGTTTGTTGGCCTTCATCAAGGTCATAGGTTGCTAGGGGTAAAAATATTATTGGGAATTTCAAGTGTTGAAATTTGCAATGCGATTGCTTACCTTCTATAAGATAGTTGGATCCCGATACCCACTGTGAGCAAAAGTTGCTTCCGGGAGAGTTTTGCACTTACAATAAGCAAGCACATTAGGTGTCTAGAAAGGTGTCAACGGGGCTACGCCTCTGGGAAAATGAGCTTTATTTTAATTAGGTCCGTTCGAAAGCACAGGGAACCTCCCTCAGAAATACTGGCACTGGCCTGGCTGAATGGTTAGCGAAGTTGTAGAATGCAATTAATCCTGGCTGAATTTTCTTTTTAAGGTTTGAAGGAAAATTTGAGAATAGCAGTGGAAGACATCGATTAGATAAGATAAATAACCAATATAATCTTTGCAATAGAATACACTAAGTGTTTTCTTCTCTCTCTCCAGGTAGCGACCATGTGAGGCTTTAATCAAGATAATAATATGGATGTATTGACCGAACCCGCTTTTTATGCTGATCAGGGGAAAGTTGATTCCGCTCCAACTTATAATTGTTATAAGTCCGAGCAGGAAGTAGGAAAATATCCAGATTTCCATGCCACCCAAACGAAGAATGAGCATGTTGATGCATCTTCTTCGGTTGTGTTAGTTACCAAGAACTGTTTCTCAGTACACTCTACGTCCTGGGTATTAGATACCGGATCGGGATCCCACATATGTAATATGTTGCATGGGCTAAGCAAAGATAGAGAACTGGGAGAGGGTGATCATTCCGTATGAGGAGGGAATGGTGCAAATGTTGCAGCCAAAGCAGTTAGCGAATATCACCTTGTATTATCAAATGGTAATACATTGATTCTGAATAAATGCTAATACATACCAACCCTGATATGCAATGTTATATCAGTTTCTTTATTAAGTAAAGAAGGATATAATTTGTAGTATAGGATAATGTTATAAACATCTTCCTGGATCAAAAGTTGATTAGATCAGGCTCGTTAAATAATGGCATATACATTCTAAATCAAACCACGGTTCTTGGCGTACAAAACACACACAAGAGAAAGAGTTCAGAAATGAACGAATCCTTCTTGTTGCATTGTAGACTAGGTCATATCAATGCGACACGACTAGCTAAGTTATATAAGGATGGATATTTGAATCTGTTTGAATTATCATCTTATGAAACTTGCCAGTCATGTCTCAATGGTAAAATAACCAAAACTCCGTTTAGTGGACACGGAGAAAGAGTTACGGAACTCTTGGGACTGATACATAGTGATGTATGCGGTCTCATGTCTACACATGCCAGGAATGGTTCCTCGTACTTCATTACATTCACTAACGATCTCTCAAGATACGGACATGTGTTCCTGATAAAACACAAGTGTGAAGCTTTTGAGAATTTCAAATAATATAAGCAGGAAGTCGAGAACCGGACGGGTAAAAGTATTAAAATCCTTCGATCTGATCGAGGAGGAGAATACTTGAGCAATGAATTCCTGGACTATCTAAAATAGAACGGGATTCTTTCTCAGCTTACTCCTCCGTATACACCACAGTACAAAGGTGTATCGGAGTGGTGGAATCGCACCCTATTGGATATGGTGCGCTGTATGATGAGCACTGCTGAGTTGCCTAATTTCTTTTGGGGGTATGCGCTTGAGACAGCCATAAACCTATTGAATATGGTCCCAACCAAATCTGTACATACCACTCCATATGAGATATGGAAGGGGAAGAGACCGGGTCTTAATTTTATTAAGATATGGGTTTGTCCGGCTTATGTTAAAACACAAAATCCGGAAAAGCTCGAGGCAAGGTCTATTCTGTGTAAGTTTGTTGGATATCCCAAAAATTCACGTGGGTATATCTTCTACCGTTCTGAGGAACAAAAGGTGTTTGTTTCTCGCAATGCCACCTTTTTAGAAAAGGAATTTCATGGTAAAGAAATTATTGGCGAGGAGGTAGAACTGGAAGAAGTTCCAGCGATACAAACTACGACAGAAGATTTGGTGGAACTAGAGGATTCAGTAGTTCCTAATGAACCCCAGCCTCTCCGCCGATCTAGTAGGGTTCCTCATCCACCAGAGAGATACTACAGATTTTTCATTGACGGTAGGAGCGAGAATTGCATCATGGTAGATGATGACCCAACTAGTTTCGAGCAAGCCATCACGAGTGGGGACTCTGTGAAATGGCTGGATGCAATGCGATCTGAGATGGAATCCATGTACACCAACAAAGTATGGATTTTGGAAATTGCTCCTGAAGGGGTAAAATCCATCGGGAGCAAATGGATCTTTAAGAAGAAACTTGCTGTAGATGGAAAAGTTGAGACTTTTAAAGCAAGACTTATTACAAAAGGTTTTTGTCAACGACCAGGTATGGACTATGATGAAACCTTTTCTCCAATGGCTATAGTTAAGTCCATCCGGATCCTGCTTGCCATCGCTGCATACCATGACTACGAAATCTGGCAAATGGATGTTAAGACCGCCTTTCTAAATGGTGATTTAGAATAGTATGTGTACATGACTCATCCAGAAGGTTTCGTAGACAGTAGGAGCAGCGGGAAGGTATGCAACCTGCTTAAATCCATTTACGGGTTAAAGCAGGTATCGCGGAGTTGGAACATCTATTTTGATGTTGTAGTCAAAGAGTTTGATTTCATCAAAAATGTAGATGAACCTTGTATATACAAGAAGGTGGCAGAGAGTAAGGTTGTATTCCTCGTATTATACGTGGATGACATACTCTTGATAGGAAATGATGTTCCTATGCTGCAATCGGTCAAGCACTTCTTGTCGCAAAGATTCTCAATGAAAGATCTAGGGGATGCCTCCTACATCTTGGGGATTAAGATCTATAGAGATAGATCTAAACGGATACTGGGACTGTCCCAATCCAGGTACATTGACACCATACTAAAAAGGTTTAGTATGGAAGAATCCAAGCGTGGGAATTTACCCATGATCACATGACTCGCTCTCTCCAAAGAGATGTCTCCCAAGACTGATTTGGAGAGAGCTCGCATGCAAGGGATACCCTATGCTTCGGCAGTAGGCTCTATCATGTATGCGATGTTATATACTAGACCCGATATAGCATACTCACTAGTGTAGTGAGTAGGTATCAAGCAGATCCAGGAGAGAGTCACTGGACAGCTGTGAAGAACATTCTCAAGTATTTGAGAAGAACTAAAGAGATGTTCTTGGTGTATAGTAACGGAGAACTCCAAGTGGAGTCCTTTACCGATTCGAGCTTCCAGAATGATAAGGACGACTTTAAGTCGGTCTCAGGATTTGTCTTTACCCTCAATAGAGGGGCGGTTTGTTGGAAAAATTCCAAACAGGAAACCGTGGCAGACTCGACGATGGAGGCTAAATACATCGCTGCCAACGATGCTGCCAAAGAGGCTGTCTGAATGAAGAAGTTCATAACTGAACTTGGTGTGGTTCCATCTATTGAGCGTCCAATACCTTTGTATTGCGATAACAATGGAGCCATGGATTTGACCAAGGAACCCAGGTCCCATCAGCGATCCAGGCATATTCTGAGGCGGTATCACCTGATACGAGAGATAGTTGATCGCTGCGAGATCAAGTTCAGGAGAGTTCACACGAATGACAACACAGCCGATCCACTCATAAAGGCCATACCCCAGATAAGATTTAAGAGACTATTCGGGGTGTTGGGTATGAGATACTACAACAACTGGCCTTAGTGCATGTGGGAGATTGTTAGTTATATGTATGCCCTAGATGCCATTATTGTACATATGATGTATATTATAGTGGATGCTTGGATATATATAGAGAGGACTTTCTTGCTCGACATGATAGTATGCTATCTGGTTGCTCATTATCTTAACATGTTGACTTGTATATGTGATTCTGTCTTGCTCTCACATGTTGATAAAGCCCTTAGGTTATGTACTTGACTACCAGGACTATGATGGATATCATACTAGTGGGGCCAAGGGTAGTCCGCAAGTACACCCTAAAAATTGTTCCTAGTCGAAGGTGTATCGAGACAGGGCTTCGATATTCCGGAATAGACTAGCATATACGCTTCTTGACCCATATGACGGGTGATGGATGATCCCACATCCATTGGTGTTTGACATCAAAGATGGTATACGGGTGCTCAGTGGAGACTGGGTACACTTAACGGACTCACCGAGAACTCCTGGCTGGTATTTTACCTATCGTCAAATAGCATTTCTCTGGTGACACTGGTACAGGTTAGTATGTAGACCCGAGATCGTCATAGAGTCTTGTGTGATTCCCACTATATTTTGATTTCCACCTTACCGCGCTCAACAGAACGTGCAAAACGGTGGCATTTGGGTACAATTCCGAATCACATGGAGGCAATGAGCGATAGGAGGGGATTCGTCTCTCCCGGTAATGGTGTTGATGTTGCGCTATGTTCGATTGGCCATAACGACAAGTCCCTGACTAGGGCTGCTACGGAGATTTACTGATAAGTGTTATCAGTAGTTTCTCGACCTATTATTAGCCTCACATCGGCACGACTTATCGGTTACTGGGGTCTGACGTTTACCACCCCTAGACTAGATATGCAACATATCAGACGAAGAGACCGGACTATACGGTAGTGTTACCGACAGGATTTACAGGAGTTAGAGCGGGCTTGCTTGCAGATCTTCTGATCGTTCAATACCCGGGTAGCCGTTACGTCGAGCTAGTACCGCTGACGGCTTATGGGTGCTTGATGTGATCATCACCTACTGCCGGCGTATTGACGAGTCTTTAGAATCCTACGCAGAGGTTTCACTGGCTCAAGAAAAACGAAGTAGGAGCAAATATTGATATGTGCGGGACCGAGATAAATACAAGTATGTGATACCGTATTCTATTCTCGCGATATAAAGCATCGATCGGTAATATGAGATATAGCCGGGTTATCGAATCAAATGTTGATTCGATAAGTCGATACTGTATCGGTCGGTTATATGAGATATAACCGGATTATCGAATCAAGTGTTGATACAAATAATATTAGTCGGTCATATGAGATATAGCCGGATTATTAAATCAAGTGTTGATTTAATGATTTAATGTATAATTATATATTTGATATATTAATTTACAATAACTAATATTATTAAACTTAAGCATTTATTTTTCTTACATGTGCACACTTAATATATATATGATATATATTAATTGTGTTTTATTTATGTGTCATGGTTGATGATACATGCAACATGGGTGTATGAGACTTACACATTGACAAAGATAATGAAGGGTTTATTTATTTAGTGTAAATCAATTATTAGTTGGATAATGGTCACATGGCATGAAGTTTGTAGAAGCTTGGAGATCCATTGACTAGTCCACTAGTTTTGTCTTATACTAGATATTTGTTACCCCAACCATTATCTAAACTCGTGGTTAAGTCTCTACATGAGATATATAAGATATTTTCTCACCCATGGTTGCCATTCACTCTCTCATCCATTATTTTCTTCTTCTTCCTCAAGCTCAAGAGAGAGCTCTCTAGGTTTTTGAGAGGAGTTTAAAATTAGTGAGAAAAGTAATTCTAAAGTGAGCAAAAATCCTACTTCATCATCCTTTACTAGATTATCACTTTAGTTTAGGGTGTTAGCTTCACTAATCCCATATTAATGAAGAGGTAGCTTGGGTTAGTGTCTTCTCGACGTAGATCATCTTCGGCCTCGAAGACTTCGTGCAAGCTCGTTGCTTTCTTCTTGTGGAGCCGTTCAAGAGTCCGCAAGATTACTACTTGGAGCGAAAGGACTACTACAAGGACCTAAAGATGTGAAGGACCGGACTACAAAGGTTGTAATCCCTACTCACTTAGATGTAAAGTAGTTTACACATTGTATTGTCTAAATCTTTAGTTAAGATTCTAGGTTTAGGATTGTTTTGTAAGGAAAATTTTTGAAAATGGCATGGACGATACCTCCCGAAACCTTTTTTTCATGCCAAGCATTCCTACAGCAAGTATTCGCCTCCTTGATCACATCGAAGGACTTAATACTTCTACCCGTCTGGTTCTCAACTTCAAGCTTATATTTCTTGAATTTCTCAAAAGTTTCAGACTTGTGTTTCAATAGGAACATATGTCCGAATCCTGAGAGAAGATCAGTGAATGTAATGAAGTACGAAGAACCAACCTTGGCATTTGTAGACATAGGACCGTATACATCATTATGTATCTGTCCCAAGAGTTCAATAACTCTTTCTCTGTTTCTTGTAAACGGAGTATTGGTCACTTTACCTTTGAGACAAGACTGGCAAGTAGCATAAGATGAAAATTCGAACAGATTCTCATATTTATCCTTATGTTACTTAGCTGGTCGTGTCGCATTGATATGACCTAGTCTACAATGCCACAAGAAGGATTCGTTCATTTCTGAACTACTTCTCTTGTGTGTGTTCTAGATACTTTGAACTGTGGTTTAATTTAGAACGTATATGCTATTATATAACGTGCCTGATCCAATCAACTCTTGATTCAGGAAAATGTTCACAACATTATCCTCCAATAAAAAATTATATCATTCTTTAACTCATTAAAGAAACCGATGTAATGTTGTATATCAGGTTCGGAATGTAATAACATTCGTTCATAATCAATGTATTAATACAAGATGATATTTGCCAACTGATTTGGCTGCAACACTTGCACCATTCTCTGCACTTAGAGATATATCACACATTCTCAGTTCTCTACCTTTCTATAGCCCATGTAACATATTACATATACAGGATCCTGATCCAGTATCGCATATCCAGGACGTAGAGGATACTGAGAAACAGTTCTCGGTAATGAACACACCTGAAGAAGATGTATCAACATGCACTTTCTTCGATTGGGTCGCGGGGAAATCCGGATATTCGCTTATTTCCTTCTTGGACTTATAACAATTATAAGAAAGAGCGGAACCAACGTTCCCTTGCTTAGTATAATAAGCAGGTTCGGTCAATGCATCCATATTATTATCTTGATTAAGGCGTGACATGGTCGCTACCAGGAGAGAGAGAGAGAGAAGAAAACACTCTGCGTGCGCTCTTGCAAGATTAGATTGGATATTATTTTTATCTAATTAGGATGGCTCCCACTGATTTTATTAAATCTTCCTTCAAACCCTAAAAAGTAAGACTAGCCGGGATTAATTACACCCTATAAGTTCGCCAATCTTTCGTCCAGGCCAGTGTCAGCACTTTGAGGGAGGTTCCCCGTGCTTTCACACGGACCTAATTAAAATAAAACTCGTTTTCCCAGGGGCGTAACCCCGTTAAAATCTTTCTAGACACCTACTTGATCGGCTAATTATAATATGCAAAACTCTCCCAGGAGTAACTCTTACTCGCAGTGGGTATCGGGATCCAACTATCTCATAGAAGGTATGCAATCTCATTGCAAATTTCAACACTTGAAATTCCCAATAATACTTTTGCCCCTAGCGTCCTATGACCTTGACGCAGGCCAAACAACCCATAGTCTGCTAGTCAAGTTCAACCCGTACATTTCATGATTGAATTAAACCCACCCGCACGACCCTTGACGCAGGCCAAACAACGCCGTACGAATACCCTAATCTAATCGCATCTTATGCAGCAGATATACACTAGTTAGCTACCGCACACTACGCCTTGACGCAAGCCAAACTGCCGTAGCACGAATACTAAGTAGTACTTATCTGAAATGACGGAGGGCTACGCCGGTTTTAAGAAAACCATGAGCGTAACGAACTTGATATCGTCGTAGAATCGAGTGATTTTGAAAAGGAGTGTTTTTTAGGCTTTTACTAGTTTTGCTAAAGAGGTCACTCCCGGTGAAGGCATCTCGGCTCTTTCCTTATCGAATAAGGTGCATGATATTTCACAAATACCACTATGCAAAGCAAAAACTATAAAAGCAATCAAAAAACAAACTGAGTGGGTTGTAGCATCTGCCAGTTTCGCTAAAGAGGTCACTCCCGGTGAAGGGATCTCGGCTCTTTCCTTATAGAATAAGGTGCTGGATATTCTATAAGGAATACCGCTATGCAAAGTAAGAACTAGAGCTACAAGTTTTCAAAACAAGTTTCTACAACATCTTTAGGTTTCTTTTATTTCATTAATCTCATTAATGAATTCCCATCATATATGCTTCCTAAGCATCACATAAGAAACGAAAGCATCAATAATTAATATATATTATATATATAATATAGGGATTCGTCTCAGAATATCAAGTGATCACCTCACAGAATATCAGCAGCAGAAGAACACATATGAAATATTGGATATACTAGGAATTCCGTATTTTAAATTAAGCCAGTATAAAACACGGATTCCACGGTCGCGGTGAATAGCAAAACCCACATCCCTAGACCCCTACGAGAGCGGCAAGCAACCCTTCCAATTCTAGAATTAGGAGACCCTGTCTCGACTCCTCGAGATGGTCTCCCACTGGACCTTAGAACCCGGTTACTTGTGCTCCCCGCCTTGGGTCTATCCTAATGCGGAAAAGTAAATAATATACATCAATGGGGACATTATTCTTAACCCGGAAGTGCCCCAATAAAATAATATTACATATAAGCTTTTACATGAATGAAAATGAAAAACTCTCATCACATATAAAAACCCCCGACTATTCAAAACATGACGATCCAATATAACATATCACAGCAACACATAACATCACATGTCATAACGTAAGCAAATATGCGTATCCGAATTGTCGTTGACATATAGCACCAAAACTGGCGATACACCACATATTACACTTACGGTCACAGAAAAGAAAGTGAAAAACTACAACAATTGGAATCTGCAACCACCTTAGATATCATAAACCCAATGTATCACATACTTTGGATTTCGTGCCCAACAAAATTAATTCCTTAGACATCACATGCCTAAAAATTATAAACCTCGCATTTTAGTCTCGATATTGAAAACACTTTCCAATAACCTGTCGGGTAATTCAACAAGATTCCCGAAAACCTGATCGAATGCTCGTCGGAATCTTTAGTAGACGGCCGTACCCCCAATGCCGTCAACGAAGTGCACTAAGGAGGAACACCGCAGCCACGAGCACCCGAACGGATGCTTTTGATTACGGGGTTCTCCTACAATCACTTGGTCGGGGCTATGGGGCGTGGCTATCTAGTAAGGTTACCCGGTGAGTATCCGCGTACACTATGTAATTGCGACCGACATTTGATCCTCATCAAAATTCTGTGGCAACCGATCAATTGAGACTAAACTACTAGATTTATAAAATTCAAACTAGTTATCACATAACTAAATTTGTGGATTCCAAATATTGTATCACAATCACAGATAGCTAGACGAAATTAAACATTTCGATCGAATAATCAAGCACACAAACTTTCCCAACAAGCTCAACACTTGAGCGGAGTTCAAAAAGTACCCAAAAACTGCCACAGCTCCTATGAACCATCCGTTGAAGGGCCGACCCATGCCTCACTCATGTCGCCGCGGAACTGCCGCAAACCCTAGGGTATGACCGTGGTTCCGCGATCAAAAAAGTCGAGTTTGGGTATCGTTCTTCTAGAGGGTCCACAGAATCGCTTGCATGATTTTCTAAAGATTTTAAAGTTGGAAAAAATCCAACTCTTGGAAAATTTCCAGCGAGAGAAAATATGGGTTATTGATATTCGTTCGAACTTTTTAATGTCGTCTAAATAACCCAAATACATGTTAGAATTACGATTACGAAACACTCCGAATTGCCTTTGCAGAAAGTTAACATCACATGCAAATTTAGCAAAAACAAGCTACACCTGAAATACCAAAACACAGAGACTGGAACACCTTGAAAATTTGAAGCCAAAAACCTACATTTGTACCGGTGAGCTCGGTTTTTAGGCCTATGTGGCCGTCCACATTTCAACAAACTAGCATCAAATTTTCATAGTGTTCATGTTATATCACATACAACATTCTGCAGTTGCTAAAAAAAATTTTGACACCTTTAAAAAGTCGACAGAAACTAGGATTTCATATCGGGTGTTTCGGAGTTGTTTCGGTTTCGTAATTCTAACAAACATCATTTAAATCTCTAGCTTGACTCTGACACTACTGTAGGGTTACTTAGCATGGCAGCAAGATTTCAGAAGGTATCGTCCATGCCGTTTTCAAATTTTAGCCGTTCTAAAGAACCCTAACCCTAGAATCTTAACTAGAGATTTAAACAATATAACTGTAAGTCTACGGTAGTGCCCCGACCATCAATACAAGACCAAACGTGGAACAAAAACTTTTATAAACTGGTGCTAACGCAGTCTTTCACTCAGATCGTACCATTAACCCTATACTAGCTAACCACAAAGATATTAGAATGGCTATACCGATCGATCCGTGTCCTTCGGTCTTTAGCCACCATCCCAAGCTCCTCGCAGCTGCTCTATAACATTTCAGAAAAATAAAATATTATTCTTGGGAATTTGTATAATTAAATAATAAAATATGAATATTTTAATAAGGCGGTATAATTAAATACCGATAAATTAGGAAAAATTTGGAAAATTTTAGAAATTACTAAAAAGAAGGTGTTTTATTGAAATTAAGCAAATTATGAAAATTTATGATTTATTTGACACTATTTTAGTGCTAATCGCGATTAAAAATCGCTAATCGGGCTTTAAGCGTGTTTTATGCATATGGCATGCACATATCATTTTCATACTTGTTACATTTTTCCTACATGATTCTTGTGTGTATAGTTATTTGTTTTGGGTTTCCTATTGCAAAGAGAAGAGAAAATAAAACAAAAGAAAAGAAAAAGAAAATGGAAAACATTAGAATAATGGGTATGGGCATGAGAGAGAGAGGGTGAGGGGTTAACCATAGTCTTGGCCCATTCCCTCTTCATCACTTTTCATCATCTTCTTTCCCTCTCCCTCTCACATGGCAGCACCTCCTCCCTCCCCCTCTTCAACCCTCACTTCATCATCAAAAATTCACCAAAAGTCCATCCCCACTTCAAAAAAAATGTTCACAAGCTCTCAAGCTACACTTTGGACCAAGAAAGTTTGCATTTTGGTGCTCTAGGGAATTCATCAGTGCCAAAGGAGGTAATTTCTGCACCATTATAATTGTATTTCGATTCCCTTAAGTATCCATACAAGTTTAGAATTGATATTGTGTAGTTTTGTGAACTTTGAAAATTTCTAGTTAGGGTTTGAGGAATTCTTGAGTTATGAAATGTGTTTGAGCTTAGTAGAGGCCACACAACCCCCCTAGTGCTGGAATTCAGACCCAAACCTGAAACTTAAACCCCTATTAGAGAAATTAGAAATCCCCGATATCCGTATTTTTGTTGAATTCTGTAGGGAATATGAAATCTGCTATCACCCGGGACACCTGAAAAATATTTAGCAAAGACTGTGAGTCATGCAGGCGACCTAGAAGCTGTTCCCAAGACCCGAGACCATATCTCTTCATTTTGGACGACCTTTTTTCTCTTTTTGGCCGCAATTTACGGCCATGGTACGTTGGAATCATTCCGTGCTTGGTCCATGGCTTCATTTTAGTCAAATTAGACCTACCCTATATGCAGAATTGCCTAATTTCACCTGGAACAAAATCTGGAGCATGTTTTCTAAGTTTCTGAATTCATTTTGCGGCTTTTAATGAATTTGGATTTGACATTTGATATTGTGTTTCCGTCTTGTGGCGTTTGAACGTCAACGACTAGGGTTACTGATCGTGTTTTGCATGCGAAGCTATTGGTTTTGACCTATGAACGATACGCGTGCCGATTTGGTTTTCATGCGCTATTTCCATTTATGTTGTCTTGTGGTATACATGTAGGTACCCTCGAGTGGGTTCGGAGCAACAAGTAGGGACATAGCGACATCGACATCGGCAAGCAAGAGCAGATGAGTAGATATATATCTACGGGGGAAGTCGGGTGGATGGCGTATAGCACCCCTGCAGTTCGAAGTATAGTTTTATATATATATTTGTTTCATATATGATATTGTTATAAGAAACATGGATACTAAAGTTTGGTGATAGGGTTATAAGTTCATGAGCTAGTTTAGTGTTAGTTGCGAAACCCTAGAGTAGTTGTTACACCCACACACGCACACACGCACATGCATACATGTATTTCACTACCTGTGCGTATATGGGGATATGTATACACACATATATATACACACATGGGTATAGGACTATACACACACACACACACACACACACACACATACGTATACCTGTGCATGGATATTGAGGATAAAGGATGATATTTGGAGATGAGTCGATGAGATTGGGCTTGAGGCCGTGAGATCGGTGATATAAAGTGGTTAGTATTTGTGATACGATATGATGTTTTAGCGGGTCTTTTGGACGTGGTGTTTTTATACACATGCTTGCATATACATAGATGGTATCAGTATTGTACTAGACGTAGATCAGTACCCCAGATCATGATATTTGTGTAGGGATAGCTTAGCACCTTAGCAATGTTTAGGAAGGCATCACACATGCCATATTAAAAATTTTGGGGTACTGAACGAACCCTAACCAAGATCTTTGCTAGAGAATTAGGGTTAACTACGCATGTAAACAACTTTACATCTAAGAGAGAGGGATTACAACCTTTGTAGTCCGTTCCTTCGCTTCATAAGCAAGAGAGGCTCTACAAGTCGAATGATCCATGCTTACTTGAATTCTTCCTTTTCGAAGATGATCTACCTTGAAGAATCTCAAGCTCAAGCTCCCACTTCCCTAATCAAGTATTAATGAAGTGAACCCCCTAATCTAAGTGGATAGAATAGATGAGGATGATGAAGTAGGAGTTTAGCTCTCTTTTGTTTTCAATTTCTCACACTTATTCATCACTAACCTAAAAGCTAGAAAGCTTTTCAAGGAGGAAGAAGAAGAAGAAAAGTATTTGTGATGAATAATTAAATTGTTATGGTTACAAATGACAACCATGAGTTAATAATATTAAGGCTATAACTCATGTAGAGAATGAACTATAGTTAAGGGTTTGGGTTGGGTTAAATAATATCTTCACAAAATATCAAAGGAAATATCTAAGCATAAAACAAAATAAAGCTTCTAGAAGCTTCATGAAAAAGGTAACCCAAATGCTAACCCAAATCAAACCCTAACATGTTTAATCTCCACAAATCATGTTGTATTTGTAACCCTAACTTATTACAATATTATATATCACATATATAATATATTTTTGTAACAAAAGAAAATAATACAATTAACATATATCGCATATATATCAATGTATTACCCTGTGAGAAAATGAATCAATAAAGCGATCTTATAATAGTTAACGTAATGTAATATATCACATATATAATTATAAATTAAATTATCGAATCAAGACTTGATCGGACAATCCGGCTATAGTACATATAACCGACTAATATAACATGTACCAATTCATCGAATCAACATTTGATCCGATGACCCGGCCATATCAAATATACCCGGCCGATATCTCATATTGCGAGAATAGAATACGGTATCTCATATCGTATTATTCTCGGCCCTGCACATATCGCATATGTGCTCCAACTCCGTTTTGCCTGATCTAGGAAACCTCTGCGTAGGACTCTGAAGAATCGTCAATACTTCGGCAGTTGGTAATGATCATATCAAACACTCACAAGCTGTAAGTGGTCACCTAAACGTAACAGCCACTCGTGTATTGAGCGATCAGAAGATCAACGAGCAAGCTTGTACATTCTCCTGTAAATCCAATCAGTAACACTCCCGTACAGTCCGATCTCTTTGTCTGATATGTTGCATATCTAGTCTAGGGGTGGTAAACGTCAGACCCCAGTAACCGATAAGTCGTGTCGATGTAAGGCTCATAACGGGTCGAGAAACCACTGATAAAACTTACCAGTAGCACTCCATATCAGCCCTGGCCAGGGACTTCCAGTTATAGCCAATAGAACAAAGCACAACATTAACTCCCTATACCGGGAGAGACGAATCCCCTCCTATCGCTCATTGCCTCCACATGATTCGGGACTGTACCCAAAAGCCACCGTTTTGCACGCCCTCTTGGACGTGGTAAGGTGGAAATCAAAGCACAATGGGAATCACACAAGACTCTATGATGATCTCGGGTCTGCAGACTAACCTATACCAGTGTCACCGGAGAACCGCTATCTGACGATAGGTATAATACCATCCAGGAGTTCTCGGCGAGTCCGTTTAGTGTACCCAGTCTTCACTGAGCACCTGTACACCATCTTTGATGTCCAACCCCAATGGATATCGGATCATCCATCACCCATCATATAGGTCAAGATGCGTGTACGCTAGTCCACTCTGGAGTATCGATGCCCTGTCTCGATACACCCTCGACTAGGAACGGTTATAGGATGTACTCGTTGACTACCCTGGCCCCACTAGTATGATCTCATCATAGTCCTAGTAGTCGAGTACATATCCTAAGGGCTTTATCAACACGTGATCACAAAACAGTATTCGTTAACATGTTAAGATAAAGTGAAACCAGATAACATACTATCATATCGAGAAAGAAAGTCCTCCTTATATATATCCCAGCATCCATTATAATATACATCACATTTACAACAATGGCCTCTAGGGCATACATATAACTAGCAATCTCCCACTTGCACTAAGGCCAGCTGTTGTAGTATCTCATACCCAACATCCCGAAGAGTCTCTCAAATTGTATCTGAAGAATGTCCTTTGTGAGTGGATCCGCAGTGTTATCCTTCGTATCAACTCTCCTAACCTCGATCTCCCAGCGATCAACTATCTCCCGGATTAGGTGATACTGCCTCAGAATATGTCTGGACTTCTGATAGGACCTGGGTTCCTTGGCCAAAGCCACAGCTCCATTGTTATCACAATACAGAGGTATTGGACACTCAATGGACGGAACCACACCAAGTTCAGTGATGGACTTCTTTATCCAGATAGCCTCTTTGGCAGTATCGTTGGCAGCGATGTATTCAGCCTCCATCGTCGAGTCTGCCATGTTTTCCTGTTTAGAGCTCTTCCAACAAACCGCCCCTCCATTTAGGGTAAAGACAAATCCCGAGTGCGACTTAGAGTCGTCCTTATCACTTTGGAAGCTCGAACCGGTAAAGGACTCCACCTGGAGTTCTCCGTTACCATACACCAAGAACATCTCTTTAGTCCTTCTCAAGTACTTGAGAATGTTCTTCACAGCTGTCTAGTGATTCTCTCCAGGATCTTCTTGATACCTACTCAATACACTTAGTGAGTATGCTACATCGGGTCTGGTACATAGCATTGCGTACATGATAGAGCCTACTGCCGAAGCATAGGGTATCCCTTGCATGCGAGCTCTTTCCAAATCAGTCTTGGGAGACATCTCTTTTGAGAGAGTGAGTCCAGAGATTGTGGGTATGTTTCCACGCTTGGATTCTACCATACTAAACCTCTTTAGTATGGTTTCAATGTACCTGGATTGGGACAATCCTAGTATCCGTCTAGATCTATCTTTATAGATCTTAATTCCCAAAATGCAGGAGGCATCACCTAGATCTTTTATTGAGAATTTTGTGATAAGAAGAGCTTGACCGAGTGCAGCATAGGAACATCATTTCCTATCAAGAGTATGTCATCCACGTACAATACGAGGAAGACAACCTTACTTTCTGCAACCTTCTTATAGATACAAGGTTCATCTACGTTTTTGATGAAGTCAAACTCTTTGATTACATCATCAAAGTAGATGTTCCAACTCCACGATACTTGCTTTAAGCCATAGATGGATTTAAGCAGCTTGCACACCTTTCCACTGCTCCTACTGTCTACGAAGCCCTCTGGCTGAGTCATGTACATGCACTCTTCTAAATCACCATTTAGAAAGACGGTCTTAACATCCATTTGCCAGATTTCGTAGTCATGGTATGCAGCAATAGCAAGTAAGATCCGGATGGACTTAATCATATCCACTGGAGAAAAGGTTTCGTCATAATCCACACCTGGTCGTTGACGAAAACCCTTTGCAACAAGTCTAGCTTTGATAGTCTCAACTTTTCCATCTACACCAAGTTTCTTCTTAAAGATCCATTTGCTCCAAATGGGTTTCACCTCTTCAGGAGCAACTTCCAAAGTCCATACTTTGTTGGTGTACATGGATTCCATCTCAGATCGCATTGTATCCAGCCATCTCACAGAGTCACCACTCGTGATGGCCTGCTCGAAACTAATTGGGTCATCATCTTCCATGATGCAATCCTCACTTCCACCATCGACGAGAAAACCGTAGTATCTCTCAGGTGGATGAGAAACCCTACTAAATCGGTGGAGAGGCGGGGGTTCGTCAGGATCTACTGAATCCTCTGGTTCCAATAAATCTTCAATTGCAGTTTGTGCTGCTGGAACTTCTTCCAGCTCTACCTGTTCACCACTAATTTCTTTTGCAAGAAATTCCTTTTCCAAAAAGGCGGCATATTGAGAAACAAACACATTTTGTTCCTCAGTGTTGTAGAAAATATATCCTTGAGAATTCTTAGAATATCCAACAAACTTGCAAAGAACTGATCGTGCCTCGAGTTTTTCCGGATTTTGCCTTTTGACATAGGCCGGACAACCCCATATCTTAACTCGTTTAAAATATGGTCTCTTCCCACTCCATATCTCATGTGGTGTGGTAGGTACAGATTTAGATGGAACTTGATTCAATATTTATGCTGCTGTCTCAAGCGCATAACCCCAAAAGGAAATAGGCAACAAAACGGAGCTCATCACAGAGCGAACCATATTTAATAGGGTGCGATTCCTCCACTCCGATACACCGTTGTGCTGTGGTGTATAAGAAGGAGTAAGCTGAGAGAGAATCCCATTCTCTTTTAAATAGTCCAGAAACTCATTGCTTAAGTATTCTCCTCCTCGATCAGATCGAAGGATCTTAATACTTTTGCCCGTTTGGTTCTCTACTTCGTGGTTATATTTGTAGGGTTCCTAGGCACATTAATGAGGTCTCACAAGGAATCAACCATGCCAATTTCAAATTTTACAAGTGCCGAGAAACCCTAATACGGATCGTTAACTAGATTTTTAAGCGAAAACTGCAACTAGTTAACAACTTAACTAAGTGAACGGAAATACAACCTTTGTAGATCCGGTCCTCCACCTCCATAGCTCCATGATGAAGTCTCCTTGCTGTCCAAATCAAATCCCGGGCTCTAGCGTCGGCTTCATCGGAGAAATGGGCGGGCTTGGTTGTCGGCTTCGATGCCGAAGATGATCTACGTCGACGCAACACTAGATCAAGCTCCAACTTCACCAAGCCATGAAACTTGTGAAGAAACCACCCTATACTACTTAGCAAGAGGTAGAGGATGAAGAAATAGGAAGTGGGTTCACTTTAGAATTGGATTTCTCACTCTTTTCATCAAATCACCATTGATGGAAGCAATGTTTTCTTCTTGAAGAAGAAGAAGAAGAAGATGATAGAATATCATAAGTATTTCCAAAAAGAATAATAAAATGAATACTTATCATATCCTAACCTTGGTCAAGTGTAGAGAGTTAATTAGAGTTTAGATGAATGGTTAGGGTTTGTAGAAGAAGAAAAAGTGGTCACTTGGTCAAAGTTTCATGAAGCTTCAACAAGCTTCAAGTTTGAAAAGCAACCATTTTGTTTTTCTTTTCACTTTTAACCAAAAATGAAAAGATAAATAATTAAGTGAAATGAAACCCTAATCATTCACTAAACATGGTTTAAGTCTTTACACAAATCCAAGTGAGTATGTATCATCAAACATGATACAATCAAGTGCACAAAACTATATCATATATACCATGTGCACATGCGAGTGATAAAATCCATCTTAAGTGAACCGATACTAGTTAATGCAAAGTAATATATCAAATATATAATTATGCATTAAATCATTAAATCAACACATGATTTAATGATCCGGTTATATCGCATATAACCGACTAATATCAACAGTAACAACTTATCGAATCAACACTTGATCCGATAACCCGGCTATATCGCATATAACCGATCAATGTCACAAATCGCGAGAATCGAATACAGTATCACATACTGGTATCATTCTCGGTCCCGCACATATCTCATATGCGCTTCTATTTCGTTTCGCTTGAGCCAGGAAACCTCTGTGTAGGACTCTAAAGACTCGTAAATACGCCGGCAGCAGGTGATGATCATATCAAACACCCACAAGCCGCAAGCGGTCTGCTAAACGTAACGGCCACCCGGGTATTGAGCGATCAGAAGATCGAAGAGCAAGCCCGCTCACACTCCTGTGAATCCAACCAGTAACACTTACCGTACAGTCCGGTCTCGTCTTCTGATATGTCGCATATCTCGCCTAGGGGTGGTAAACGTCAGACCCCAATAGCTCGATAAGTCGTGTCGATATGAGGTCTATAACAGTTCGAGAAACTACTGGTAACACTTACCAGTAAATCTCAGCAACCCTGGCCAGGGATTTCCGGTTATAGCCAATCGAACACAGTACAACATCAACTCCCTAAACCGGGAGAGACGAATCCCCTCCTATCGCTCATTGCCTCCATGTGATTCGGGACTGTACCCAAAAACCACTGTTTTGCACGCCCTCTTGGACGTGGTAAGGTGGAAATCAAAGCACAGTGGGAACCACACAAGACTCTATGACGATCTCGGGTCAACAGACTACTCTGTACCAGTGTCACCAGAGAACTGCCATCTGACGTAAGGTATAATACCATCTGGGAGTTCTCGGCGAGTCCGTCCAGTGTACCCAGTCTCCACTGAGCACCCGTATATCATCTCTGATGTCAAACACCAATGGATATGGGATCATCCATCGCCCATCTGTATGGGTCGAGAAGGTATACGCTAGTCTACTCTGGTATATCGATGCCCCGTCTCGATACACCCACGACTAGGGACCTTGAAGGATGTACTTATGGGCTACCATGTCCCCACTAGTATGATCTGCATCATAGTCCAGGTAGTCAAGTACACATCCTAAGGGCTTTACCAACATGTAACAGAGAGACAATCAGTATACACGTTAAGGTAAAGGGCAACCAGATAGCATACTATCATGTCGAGCAAGAAAGTCCTCCCTATATATGTCCAAGCATCCACTACAATATACATTCTATGCATAGTAATGGCCTCTAGGGCATACATATAACTAACAATCTCCCACTTGCACTAGGGCCATCTGATAGCAGTGGCTGTAGTATCTCATACTCAACCATCCCATAAAAGTCTCTCTCTGGGAAAAGGCCTTCGTGAGTGGATCCGCCGTGTTGTCCTCTGAGTCTACTCTCCTAACCTCGATCTCCTTGGAGATCAACCATCTCCTAATCAGGTGATACTGCCTTAGAATATGTCCGGATCACTGATAGGACGGGTGTTCCTAGGCATAAGCCATAACTCCATTGTCACACAATGGGAGGAACAAAGTTCATCTCATGAACTGATATACACCCAGACTGCCTCTTTGGTAGCATCTTAAGTAGCGATGTATCCAGCCTTTATCGTCTAGTATGCCACGGTATCTAGCTTGGAACTTTGCCAACATACCGTCCCTTTACTAAGGGTAAAGACAATGCCTGTGACTGACTTTCAGTCGTCCTTATCACTCTGGAACCCTTCCAGTGATTCTCCCCAGGATCGATTGATACCATCTCACTACAACTAGTGAGAATCCTAACATCCAATTAGATCTATCTCATAGATCCAAAACCCAGGATTTAGGAGGTATCACTTTGATCCTTTATGGAGAATCATTGTGATAAGCGGAGATTGGCCGAGCGTAGCATAGGAAACTCCTTTCTTTTAAAGAGTATGTCATTCACGTACTCTATGAGGATCACCACCATACTCCCTACTACCTTTTTTTTTATACAAGGTTCATCTACCATTTTGATGATGTCAAACTCTTTGACTAATCCATCAAAACAGATGTTCCAACTCCGCGATGCCTGCTTTATCACATAAAACATCTTGCATAAGTTTCCGCTGCTCCTACTGTCTACGAGGCCTTCTGGCTGTGTACTTATAGACGCACTCTTCTAAAACATTATTTAGAAAAGCAGTCATGGCACCCAACCGCCAGATATCGTAGTCATAGTATGTAGCCGTGGCAAGTAGGATCTGGATGGACTTAAGCATAGCCACTGGAAAAAGGTATCATCATTATCCAAGCCTGGTCAATGACGAAAACCTTTAACAAGTCTAGCTTTGAAAGTCTCAACTTTTCCATCTACACCAAGTAATCTTCTCAAGATTTACTTATTCCTGATGGGAATTTAACCCTTCAGATATAGCAACTAAAGTCCATACTTTGTTGGTGTATAAGGATTCCATCTCAGATCACTAAGTATCCAGCCATTCTTACAGAGTCCTACTCCTGATGGCTAGCTCGAAACTAGTTGGGTCATCATCCCATGATGCAATCCTCGCTCCCACTGTCATAGAGAAACCGAAGTAGCTTTCAGGTGGGTGAGGAACCCTACTAGATCGGCGGAGAGGCTGAGGTTCGTTGGTTACTATTGAATCCTTTGGTTCTACCAAATCTTCAGCTGCAGTTTGTATAGCTGGAACCTTTCCAGTTCTACATAACTGACCTTGCCTCGAGCTTGTCCCGATTTTGCTTTTAGACATAGGCCGGAGAACCCCAAATCTTAACTAACTTAAGACATGGGCTCTTCCCATGCCATATCTCATATGGAGTGGTAGGCTGTGATCTGATTTGAACCCTATTTAATAGGTATGCAGCTTCTCAAGCGCATAACTCACAAAAGGAAATAGGAAACACAGTAGTACTCATCATAGAGCACACCATATCACATAGGGTGCTATTGCTCCGCCCCGATATACCATCGTGCTATGGTGTATACGGAGGAGTAATGCTGAGAGATAATCTCATTCTCCTTTAGAATAATCCAGGAATTTCGTGCTCAAGTATTCTCCTCCCTGATCGCATCAAAGGACATAATACTTATACCCGTATTGGTTCTCTACTTCTAACTTATATTCTGTGAATATCTCAAAAGGTTCGGACTTGTGTTTCAGCAGGAACATATGACTGAATCTTGAGAGATCATCAGAGAATGTAATGAAGTACAAAGAACCGGTCCTGGCATGTGTAGACAGGGGACCTTTATACATCAACATGTATCATCCTAAGAGTTTACTAACTCTTTCTCTGTTTCCAGTAAACAGTGCTATGGTCATCGTATCTTTGTGACATGACTGGCAAGTTTCATAAGATGTAAATTCAAACAGATTTAAATATGCATCTAAATGTAACTTCAGCTAGTCAGGTCGCATTGATATGACCTAGTCTACAATACCTCAAGAAAAATTCATTCATTTTTGAACTCATCCTCTTGTGTGTGTTCTGTATACTAAGAACTGTAGTTTGATTTAGAACATCAACGCTTTTAGATAACGTGCCTGATCCGATCAACTTTTGATATAGGAAATGTTCAAAACATTATCCATCAATACAAAATTTTATCATTTCTTTACTAATAAAGAGACTGATATGATTTTGTATATCAGGTTCGGTATCTAATAGTATTTGTTCAGAATCAATGTATTTGTAATACAAGGTGACAGTGACCAACAGACTTGGCTGCAACACTTGCCCCGTTTTCTGCCTCATGAAACTTATCACCCGTTCTCAGTTCTCTACCTTTCTGTAGCCCTATGTAACAGATTACATATCTGGGATCCTGATCTGGTATCACATACCCAGGACGTAAAGGATATTGAGAAACAGTTCTTTGTAATGAACACACCCGAAGATGATGCATCATCATGCACTCTCTTCGTTTGGGCGGCACGGGAATTCTGGTAATCCCCAATTTCCTGCTCTGTCTTATAACAATTATAAGTTGGAGCGGAACCAACGTTCCCCAGCTCAGTATAACAAGCGGGTTCGGTCAATAATCCGTATTATTATCTTGATTAAGGCATGATATGGTCGCTACCTGGAGAGAGAGAGAAGAAAACACTCAGCGTGCGCTCTCGCAAGATCAGATTGGTTATTATTTTATCTAATCAGGATGGCTCCCACTGTTTTTATCAAATCTTCCTTCAAACCCTAAAAGGAAAGACTAGCCGGGATTAATTACACATTACAAGTTCGCCAATCTTTCAGCCAGGCCAGTGTCGGTACTTTGAGGGAGGTTGCCCGTGCTTTCGTACGGACCTAATTAATGTAAACCTCGTTTTCCCAGAGGCGTAACCCCGTTGACACCTTTCTAGATACCTACTTGATCAGCTAATTGTAATGTGTAAAACTCTCCCAGGAGTAACAATTACTCGCAGTGGGTATCGAGATCCAACTATCTCATAGAAGGTATGCAATTTCATTGCAAATTTCAACACTTGAAATTCCCGATAATATTTTGCCCCTAACCTCCTATGACCTTGACAAAGGCCAACAAACCATAGGATGCTAGTCAAGTTCAACCCGTCATTTCCTAATTGAATTAAACCCACCCGCACGACCCTTGACAAAGGCCAACAAGGTCGCACGACTACCCTAACCCAATCTGCATCATATGCATAAGCAGATAAGCACCAGTTAGCTACCGCATACTGCGCCTTGACAAAGGCCAACAAACGCAGCACGAATACTAACTACTACTTATCTGAAATGACGGAGGGCTACGACAGGTTTTTCTGAAAACCTATTGCGTAATGAACTTGATATCGTTGTAGAATCAAATGATTTTAAAATGGAGTGTTTTTGAAGCTTTTCTAGTTTTGCTAAAGAAGTCACTCCCGGTGAAGGGATCGTCGGTCCTTTCCTCGTCGAATGAGGTGCGGGATATATCATATATATCACTATGCAAAGCTGAAACTATAGAAGCAATCAAAAAGACAAACCGAGGGTTGTAGCATCTGCCAGTTATTGCTAAAGGAGTCACTCCCTGTGAAGGGATCTCGGTCCTTTCCTCATCGAATAAGGTGCAGGATATATCATATATACCGCTGTGCAAAGCAAGAACTGTAGCTACCTATTTTATTTTGAAATTCGATTCTACAACATCTTAGATTTCTTTTATTTCATTAATCTCATTAATGAAGTCCCATCATTTCAATACCTAAACATCACAGATAAATACGACGTACACTTATGCCATCCGCATTCGCCTCGATGTCCCCTCGTGCACCGTTAGGTTAGGTAACTAACTGCAGAGCGGGGCAGGGCTAGCGCGGGTGTAAAACATAAGTAACGCCTATATAATATATCATATATACTATATAAAGTATCCATCACAGAACATATCACATGATCACATCACAGATATCGCAGCAGAAGAATCATATGAAATATTGGATATACTAGGACGTCCGTGTTTTTAATACGAGCCAGTATAAAACACGGATTTCACGGTCGCGATGAATAGCCAAACCCACACCCCTAGACCCTTACGAGAGCGGCAAGCAACCCTACCAATTCTAGGGTTAGAAGACCCGGACTCGACTCCTCGAGTTGGTCTCCCACTGGACCCTAAAACCCAGTTACTTGTGCTCCCCTCCTTGGGTCTATCCTAGTGCAGAAAAGTAAATAATATACAAAGGGTGACATCTTCCGCAACCTGGAAGTGCCCCAATAAAAGAATATTACATACAATTTTTTTACATGAATGAAAATGAAAAACACTCATCTCACATAAAAACCCTCGGGCTATTCAAACACGAAGATCCAATATAACATATCTAGCAACACATAACAACACATGTCATCAACGTAAGTAAACATGCGTATCCCAATTGTCGTTGACATATAGCAACGAAACCGGCGATATCACATATTACACTTACGGTCACAGAAAAGAAAGTGTAAAACTACAACAGTTGGAATCCGCAACCTCCATAGACATCGCATGCCTAATCAAATGAATTCCTTAGACATCGCATGCCTAACAATTATAAACCCCGCATTTTAGTCTCATTATCGAAAACCCTTTTCAATATCAAGTCGGGCAATTCAACAAGATTCCCGACATATTGATCGAATGCTCGTCGCAAACTTTAGTAGGCGGCCGCACCCTCGATACCATCGACGAAGTGCACCAAGGCGGAACACAACTGCCGCGAGCACCCAAACGGATGCTTTCGGCGACGGGGTTCTCCTACAGTCACTTGGTCGGGGCTATGGGGCATGGCTGTCTATTAAGTTTACCCGGCGAGTATCCGCGTACGCTACGTGATTGTGACGGAGTTTTGATCACATCAAAATTCCGTAGCAACCGATCAAGTGAGACTAAAGTGCTATGTTTATAACATTCATTCAGTTATCTCATAACAACTTGTGAATTCCAATTATTGTATCACATTCCAAATAAATAGAAAATGTCAAACTTTCCGATCGAACAATCGAACACCCAAGTTTTCCCGAAACAGCTCAACACATGAAACAAGTTTAAAAACATCCAGTTCATGCCTCAGTACCAACGGTCCAGCATTAGAAGGGTCAAGCCAACGCCTCACATGTGGCATGCCGTACTGCCCCAAACCCTAAGGTTCAAAGAGCAGTTCAAGACGGTCACATAATCGAGTTAAGGTTTGTTGTCTTCTAGAGGGACCATCGCGTTATTTGCACTACTTAGAACGTCATTAAACAACGGAAAGATCAAACACTTGGAAATTTCCCGACAGGGGAAAAAATGGGTATTTATATCCGGTCGAACTTTTTAACATATTCTAAAAATACCCGGAAAAACACACAGACAAAATTTGATAATCCGATCGAATCTTTGATTCCCAATACAACCCAGAATATTCAACTCTTTAATAAATATTAAAAATTCCCAGAAAATACAGCACCTGAATATAGGAATTACTGTGCATTTTAAAAAACCCAATATGATAATATCGCCGCGGAACCGCCGCACGAGCCATGCTCGTGCCGCGGTTCCGCCGCGCTTTAGTTGAATCACGGGCACGGGTTGCACATTTTTTCTTACAATTCCCTGCTGAATTTTCTGCATATTTTTAATGTGGAAAAAACCCAGTTTTTGAAAAAAGTCCAGAGAGCATTATGGATTAGGGTTTCGATGTTCGTTCGGATTTCAAACGTCGTCTACACTTCGCCTAAGGCTCTAGCTAGGCTCTGATACCACTGTAGGGTTCCTAGGCACATTAATGAGGTCTCACAAGGCATCAACCATACCAATTTCAAATTTTACAAGTGCCGAGAAACCCTAATACGGATCGTTAACTAGATTTTTAGGCGAAAACTGCAACTAGTTAACAACTTAACTAAGTGAACGGAAATACAACCTTTGTAGATCCGGTCCTCCACCTCCATAGCTCCATGATGAAGTCTCCTTGCTGTCCAAATCAAATCCCGGGCTCTAGCGTCGGCTTCATCGGAGAAATGGGCGGGCTTGGTCGTCGGCTTCGATGCCGAAGATGATCTACGTCGAGGCAACACTAGATCAAGCTCCAACTTCACCAAGCCATGAAACTTGTGAAGAAAACACCCTATACTACTTGGCAAGAGGTAGAGAATGAAGAAATAGGAAGTGGGTTCACTTTAGAATTGGATTTCTCACTCTTTTCATCAAATCACCATTGATAGAAGCAAGGTTTTCTTCTTGAAGAAGAAGAAGAAGAGGATGATAGAATATCATAAGTATTTCCAAAAAGAATAATAAAATGAATACTTATCATATCCTAACCTTGGTAAAGTGTAGAGAGTTAATTAGAGTTTAGATGAATGGTTAGGGTTTGTAGAAGAAGACAAAGTGGTCACTTGGTCAAAGTTTCATGAAGCTTCAACAAGCTTCAAGTTTGAAAAGCAACCATTTTGTTTTTCTTTTCACTTTTAACCAAAAATGAAAAGATAAATAATTAAGTGAAATGAAACCCTAATCATTCACTAAACATGGTTTAAGTCTTTACACAAATCCAAGTGAGTATGTATCATCAAACATGATACAATCAAGTGCACAAAACTATATCATATATACCATGTGCACATGCAAGTGATAAAATCCATCTTAAGTGAACCGATACTAGTTAATGCAAAGTAATATATCAAATATATAATTATGCATTAAATCATTAAATCAACACTTGATTTAATGATTCGGTTATATCGCATAGAACCGACTAATATCAACAGTAACAACTTATCGAATCAACACTTGATCCGATAACCCGGCTATATCGCATATAACCGATCAATGTCACAAATCGCGAGAATCGAATACAGTATCACATACTGGTATCATTCTCGGTCCCGCACATATCTCATATGCGCTTCTATTTCGTTTCGTTTGAGCCAGGAAACCTCTGTGTAGGACTCTAAAGACTCGTCAATACGCCGGCAGCAGGTGATGATCATATCAAACACCCACAAGCCGCAAGCGGTCTGCTAAACGTAACGGCCACCTGGGTATTGAGCTATCAGAAGATCGACGAGCAAGCCCGCTCACACTCCTGTGAATCCAACCAGTAACACTTACCGTACAGTCCGGTCTCGTCGTCTGATATGTCGCATATCTCGCCTAGGGGTGGTAAACGTCAGACCCCAATAGCTCGATAAGTCGTGTCGATATGAGGTCTATAACAGTTCGAGAAACTACTGGTAACACTTACCAGTAAATCTCAGCAACCCTGGCCAGGGATTTCCGGTTATAGCCAATCGAACACAGCGCAACATCAACTCCCTATACCGGAAGAGACGAATCCCCTCCTATCGCTCATTGCCTCCATGTGATTCGGGACTGTACCAAAAACCACCGTTTTGCACGCCCTCTTGGACGTGGTAAGGTGGAAATCAAAGCACAGTGGGAACCACACAAGACTCTATGACGATCTCGGGTCAACAGACTACTCTGTACCAGTGTCACCAGAGAACTGCCATCTGACGTAAGGTATAATACCATCTGGGAGTTCTCGGCGAGTCCGTCCAGTGTACCCAGTCTCCACTGAGCACCCGTATATCATCTCTGATGTCAAACACCAATGGATATGGGATCATCCATCGCCCATCTGTATGGGTCGAGAAGGTATACGCTAGTCTACTCTGGTATATCGATGCCCCGTCTCGATACACCCACGACTAGGGACCTTGAAGGATGTACTTATGGGCTACCATGTCCCCACTAGTATGATCTGCATCATAGTCTAGGTAGTCAAGTACACATCCTAAGGGCTTTACCAACATGTAACAGAGAGACAATCAGTATACACGTTAAGGTAAAGGGCAACCAGATAGCATACTATCATGTCGAGCAAGAAAGTCCTCCCTATATATGTCCAAGCATCCACTACAATATACATTCTATGTATAGTAATGGCCTCTAGGGCATACATATAACTAACAATATTCTCTGAATTTCTCAAAAACTTCAGACTTGTGTTTCAACAGGAACACATTTCCGTATCTTGAGAGATCGTCAGTGAATGTAATGAAGTACGAGAAACCATTCCTGGCATATGTAGATATGGGACCGCATACATCACTATGTATCAGTCCCAAGAGTTCTGTAACTCTTTCTCCGTGTCCACTAAATGGAGTTTTGGTCATTTTTGCCTTTGAGACATGAATGGCAAGTTTCATAAGATGATAATTCGAAAGTATTTAAATAACCATCTTTATATAACTTAGCATGTCGTGTCGCATTGATATGACCAAGTCTACAATACCACAAGAAGATTCGTTCATTTCTGAATTTTTCCTCTTGTGTGTGTTCTGTATATTAAGAACTGTGTTTTGATGTAGAACGTATATGCCATTATTTAACGAGCCTGATCCAATCAACTTTTGATTTTGGAAGATGTTTATAACATCATCCTGTATTACAAAATTATATCCTTCTTTACTTAATAAAGAAACTGATATAATGTTGCATATCATGTTCGGTATATAATAACATTCGTTCAGAATCAATGTATTACCAGTTGGTAATACAAAGTAATATTCGCCAACTGCTTTGGCTGCAACATTTGCACCAATCCCTACTCTTACGGAATGATCACCCATTCTCAGTTCTCTACCTTTCTTTAGCCCATGCAATATATTGCATATGTGGGATCCTGATCCGGTATCTAATGTCCAGGACGTAGAGTGAACTGAGAAACAGTTCTCGGTAACTAACACATCCGAAGAAGATACATCAACATGTTTATTCTTCGTTTGGGCGGCGTGTGAATTATGGTATTTCCCTATTTCCTATTCAGTCTTATAACAATTATAAGAAAGAACGGAACCAGCGTTCCCCTGCTATATATAACAAGCGGGTTTGGTCAATACATCCATATTATTATCTTGATTAAGGCCTGACATGGTCGCTACCTGGAGAGAGAGAGAGAAGGAAACACTTTAGCGTGCGCTCTTGCAAAATTAGATTGGTTAGTATCTTATCTAATCAGGATGGCTCCCACTGTTTTAATCAAATCTTCCTTCAAAGCCTAAAAGTTAAGATTAGCCGGGATTAATTACACCCTACAAGTTTGCTAATCTTTCAGCCAGATCAGTGTTGGTACTTCCCCGTACTTTCGCACGGACCTAATTAAAATAAATCTCATTTTCCCAGAGGCATAACCCTATTAACACCTTTCTAAACACCTACTTGTTCGGCTAATTTTCCTGTGTAAAACTCACCCAGGAGTAACTCTTACTCGCAGTGGGTATCGGGATCCAACTATCTCATAGCAGGTATGCAATCTCATTGCAAATTTCAACACTTGAAATTCCCGATAATATCTTTTACCCCTAGCGTCATATGACCTTGACGGAGGCCAAACTACCCATAAGGCGCTAGTCAAGTTCAACCCGTTATTTCCTGATTGAATTAGACCCATCCGCACGACCCTTGACGGAGTCCAAACTACGCCGTACGAATACCCTAATCCAATCGCATATCATGCATCATGTAAGTACTAAATCAGCTACCGTATACTATGCCTTGACGGAGGCCAAACTACCGTAGCACGAATACTAAAATAGCACCTATCTGAAATAACGGAGGGCTACGCAGGTTTTTCAGAAAACCATGAGCGTAATAAACTTGATATCGTTGTAGAAACAAGTGATTTTGAAAAGGAGTGTTTTTTTAGGTTTTTCTAGTTTTGCTAAAGAGGTCACTCCCGGTGAAAGGATCTCCGCTCTTTCCTCATCGAATAAGGTGCAGGATATTTCATAAATACCGCTGTGCAAAGCAAGAACTATAGAAGCAATCAAAAACTAAACCGTAAGTTTGTAGCATCTTTCAGTTTTGCTAAAGAGGTCACTCCCGGTGAAGAGATCTCGGCTCTTTCCTTATCGAATAAGGTACTGGATATTCTTCAAGGAGTACCACTATGCAAAGCAATAACTGTAGCTACCCTTTTTTGAAAATTTGATTCTACAACATCTTTTAGGTTTCTTTTCTTTTATTAATCTCATTAATAAAACCCATCATTTAAGCTTCCTAAGCATCACAGAAGAAACGAAAGCAGCAATTTATATATATCAACATATAGTATAAGCATTCGTCTCAGGCAGTAATATGATCTTATCACAGAACATTGCAGCAAAAGTCAACATATGAAATATTGGATATACTAGGATATCCGAATTTTATTTTGAGCCTGTATAAAACATGGATTCCACGGATGCGATGAATAGCCAAACCCACATCCCTAGACCCCTATGAGAGCAGCAAGCAACACTGCCAATTCTAGGTTTAGGAGACCCAGTCTCGACTCCTCGAGATGGCCTCCCACTGGACCCTAGCACCCGGTTACTTGTGCTCCCCGACTTGGGTCCACCCTAATGCGGAAAAGTAAATAACATACAACGGTGACATCATCCTCAACCAGAAAGTGTCCCAACAAAAGAATATTATATACAATGAATTTTACATGAATGAAAAAGAAAACTCTCATCTCACATAAAACCCCCGTCTATTCAATACACAACGATCCAATATAACATATCACAACAAGACATAAACATCACAGATCACTAGGCGAAGTTAGATAATTCGACTGACACAACGAATTCCCAAAATACCTCAGCGAGCTCAACACTTGAGCAGAAATAAAAATTCCCAGTAGCATGCCCAGCACCTATGGATCGTCACTGAAGTGCCCTTCCCAAGCCTCCACAGTGGCGCCGCGGAACTGCCGCCAAAACCAGGTTTTGGCCACGGTTACGCGATCACTGTAGCGAGTTAGAGCCACTTTCTTCAGGTGGGTCCATAGAATTCCTTGCATGATTTTCTGAGTATTTTTAATATGAAAAATTTCAACTTTTGAAATAATTTCCAGCAAGGGGTCAATTTTGGGTTTTCGGGGTTCGATCAGACTTTAAACTTCATCAAGACAATGCCTAATGCTCTAGCTTTGCTCTGATACCACTATAGGGTTAGGATAGCATCTTGAGAAGGTTTTGGCAAGCATCAATCATGCTACATTGAAATTTTTGGGGTGCTAAACAAACCCTAACCATGATCTTAACTAGAGAATTAGGTTAACTATGCATGTAAACAACTTTACATCTAAGAGAGAGGGATTACAACCTTTGTAGTCCATTCCTTCGCTTCATAAGCTCTGAGTAGTAGTCCCTTCGCCGCAATCCATGATCTCCCGGACTCAAGAGAGGCTCCACAAGTCGAATGATCCATACTTGCTTGAAGTCTTCCTTTTCGAAGAAGATCTACCTTGAGGAATCTCAAGCTCAAGCTCTCACTTATCTAATCAAGTATTAATGAAGTTAACACCCTAATCTATGTGGATAGAATAGATGAGGATGATGAAGTAGGAGTTTAGCTCTCTTTTGTTTTCAATTTCTCACACTTATTCATCACTAACCCAAAAGCTAGAAAGCTTTTTAAGGAGGAAAAAGAAGAAGAAAAGTATTTGTGATGAATAATGAAATTGTTATGGTTACAAATGACCACCTTGAGTTAATAATATCAAGGCTTTAACTCATGTAGAGAATGAACTATAGTTAAGGGTTTGGGTTGGATTAAATAATATCTTCACAAAATATCAAAGGAAAATATCTAAGCTTAAAACAAAATAAAGCTTCTAGAAGCTTCTTGAAAAAGCTAACCCAAATGCTAGCCCAAATAAAACCTTAACTTGTTTAATCGCCACAAATCATATTGTATTTGTAACTCTAGCTTGTTACAATATTATATATCACATATATAATATATTTTTGTAACAAAAGAAAATAATACAATTAACATATATCGCATATATATCAATGTATTACCCGGTGAGAAAATGAATCAATAAAGTGAGCTTATATTAGTTAACATAATGTAATATATCACATATAAAATTATACATTAAATTATCGAATCAACACTTGATCCGACAATCCGGCTATAATACATATAACCGACTAATATAACATGTACCAATTCATCGAATCAACACTTGATCCGATGACCCGGCCATATCAAATAGGCCCGGCCGATATCTCATATCGCGAGAATAGAATACGGTATCTCATATCGTATTATTCTCGGCCCCGCACATATCACATATGTGCTCCTACTCTGTTTTGCCTGAGCCAGAAAACCTCTGCGTAGGACTCTAAAGAATCGTCAATACTTCGGCAGTTGGTGATGATCATATCAAACACTCATAAGCTGTAAGCGGTCAGCTAAACGTAACAGCCACTCGTGTATTGAGCGATCAGAAGATCAAAAATGCTTTCTCCTTTGAATCCAATCAGTAACTCTCCCGTAGAGTCCGATCTCTTCGTCTGATATGTTGCATATCTAGTCTAGGGGTGATAAACGTCAGACCCCAGTAACCGATAAGTCGTGTCGATGTAAGGCTCATAACGGGTCGAGAAACTACTAATAAAACTTACCAGTAGCACTCCATATCAGCCCTGGCCAGGGACTTCCAGTTATAGCCAATCGAACACAGCACAACATCAACTCCCTATACTGGGAAAGACGAATCCCCTCCTATCGCTCATTGCCTCCACGTGATTCGAGACTGTACCCAAAAGCCACCGTTTTGCATGCCCTCTTGGACGTGGTAAGGTGGAAATCAAAGCACAGTGGGAATCACACAAGAATCTATGACGATCTTGGGTCTACAGACTAACCTGTACCAGTGTCACCGGGGAACCGCTATCTGACGATAGGTATAACACCGTCTAGGAGTTCTCGGCGAGTCCGTTTAGTATACCCAGTCTTCACTGAGCACCCGTACACCACATTTGATTTCCAACGCCAATGGATATGGGATCATCCATCGCCCATCATATGGGTCAAGATGCGTGTACGCTAGTCTACTCTAGAGTATCGATGCCCTGTCTCGATACACCCTCGACTAGGAACAGTTATAGTATGTAATCGTTGACTACCCTGGCCTAACTAGTATGATCTCATCATAGTCCTAGTAGTCGAGTACATATCCTAAGGGCTTTATCAACACGTGATCACAATACAGTATTCGTTAACATGTTAAGATAAAGTGAAACCAGATAGCATACTACCATATCGAGCAAGAAAGTCCTCTCTATATATATCCAAGCATCCATTATAATATACATCACATGTACAACAATTGCCTCTAGGGCATACACATAACTTGTAAGACTACGGTAGCGTCCCGGTCGTCTTTCCGAGGCCAAAATGAGGAAACGAAAATTTTTCTAGACTAGAAACCGGCGCTATCGTATGCTTAAACCCGGATCGAACCATTAACATACAACTAGCTATCTAGAGAGAGGGTTGGAAAGCTATACCGATCGATCCATGTCCTTCGGTCTTTGGCCACCATCCCAAGCTTCTCGCGGCATCTCGGGTCTCGATCTCCTCGTCGGAAAGGGCACCACATCATCGATTCCTTTTATGGGATCCTGCTTCATCCGAAGCAACTCGGGCATGAAGTGTGCTAGCTGACGTGTCCAAGGTGATGTAGAGAATGTTTGTGATCACTTTGTCTCTTACATCCATGAGATGGATGGAGGTTGTAGGTGTTGCCATTGATGGAGATAATGAGCTAGAGGAAGAAGAAGAAGAAGAGGTTCTTTTCCTTTTATGTTTTTCTTTGTGATGATAAAATGAGAGTGAGAGAGTTAGCATAAAAAATACAAGAGCTAACACCATCTTATGGCAGCCCCTCTCTCTCTCCTTCTCATTTCATCACTCAAATCAATCTTATAATGTGACACATGCACAAGAAAAGAGACCATGAGTCATCACTTTTGCATGTGCCACCATTAATGCTCTAAATGATGATTTCTAGCTCATAATTTCCATATGCAAACATTAATCCAAATGTTTGCAACAATAACAAGATACGGCAACATCTAAAGTAAACTCGTGACGGATCATAAGGAAACCCCTCATCTGTATATACATACCTGCATCCGCATTCCGACTGAATGCGAATGCAATGAGACTAAAGTAATCCAACAAATCTAATACTAGGATCTGGCTTAAACTAAAGCCCACTAGTATGATCCGCCCGATCATGATCCGTGCACTACTGCACGTATATGATCGGACCCTGCCATATATCATACGGCCTCTACAACGTTTCGCCCGAAACTTGAGAAACAGCCTGTGGGGGATTCTAAAGACTCGTCAATACTTTGGCTGTGGATTTAACCACTGGCACGTCAGAGGTACGAGCTGTACGTAACGGGCTACCAGGTATTGACCAAAAGGGAGGTCGATGAGCGAACTCATCCTGACACCCTACTGAGCCTGTCAGTGACAATATCCGTACAGTCCGGTCCGTTCGTCTATGAGCATCGCATGGCGAGCCTAGGGGGTTGGTAAAAGTCAGACCCCCAAAAGCGGTACAAGTCGTGTCAGAGTGTAGCCTAGAACACCCTGAGATATTACTGGAATACCTACAAGTAAATCTCCTGCCTCGGCTGAGGGCTTTGTCGAATGGCTCTCCTAGACACAGCGCAATCCCACCCCTAATACCGGGAGAGACGAATCCCCTGCCGATCCGCTCACTTGCCTCCATGTAGCTCGGGACAGTACCCAACTAAAACCTGTTTGCATGACTCCTTTGAACCGTGGTAGGATAGTAATCAAAGCACAGTGGGAACTCACACGAGACAAATGACGACCTCAGGTCGATGAACTAACCTGTACACATGTCACCAAGGAACTGCTATCTGACGCTAGGTATATTACCAACTAGCAGATTCCCGGCGAGTCCTGTCCAGTGTACTCATAACCCAATGAGCACCTGTATACATCTTAGGTGAACCAACTGGCACCAGTGGCTTGTGAGACCGGCCACCGCCCCTCGTCGTGGTCTCGACTGTATACACTAGTCTACTCTGGAGTATCGACGCCCTGTCTCGAAACTCCCACGACTAGAGACCACTTTTAAGGATGTGCTTATGGACTACCCAACTATCACGTATATGATCGCCATCATACTGTTGGTAGTCAAGCAGGATCCTAAAGGCTCCATCAACGTGTAATAGTGATCATGTCACCTAAAGCATGTACATGATGATAAAGACAAACCAGATAGTATACAAACCTCTCGAGTATGATCGTCCTACCGGTATAGGTCCTCCCACAATCATTGCAATCACATGCCTGCGATACAATAATCGACTTTGAGGGCACTATATCCAACATAACTAACAATTTGATAAAGAGGATACTAAATGAATAATGTGATAGATGTGACATTTGATCCATACCCAGATTTGGGAAGCCGTACGACGGATTTACCGTACGAGCTATATATTGATGATAGATCCGCACTCTTGACTTGAGGATGTCATATTATAGATATTGTATCGTATGGGATACTATTGAGGTAGGATCACTGACTGTTATATTATATATATATATATATAGATAAATATATGTATCGACTCAGATATTAGGCGGTTTCCTTACCTTTCGGTCAGCCTGTTTAGTTTAGTACTGTAGTTTACTTGTAAACGATAGATTAGACTCGAGTCATACCTATTTTAAAACTAACGAATCATGAGTATTTTAAAGACAGGCTAAGAGATTCTGCGGATATTTCAAAGGACGTACATTTCTTAAAAACACCGTAGTCCCTATTTTCTAAACACACGATTCGTGTTATTTCAAATAGCAAACCTGTATGACTCATATTTATATAAATGCAGATTCGTTATCACTGTATTTGATATTTCAGCTCCCGCATATTCTTGCTGTTCGCATCGCATCGCTTGCTTGTATTGAGTTTTCATATACCATTATTGAGATCATGCTGTCAGGACACCAGCACCATTACCAATGATGTATATGTTCCATATACACTTACTTGTTGTCTCACACACATTATCATTGGTAGTTGCCATGTCACGTACACTTTAGAGAATATTATTTCATTGACATAGCTTGTTAGCTGATAGTTCGACATGATGTTAGTGTACTTGCTTTATATGTCAGTTTAGCCATTGCACTTATTACTTGCAAATTCATGCATACTATTATTCACCGTTATGCAGTATTATGGAGTTTTATGCCGGTATTCACTGTTTACTTGCTATTGTTGATTAGATTTCGGATTTCCATGAGATTTCCTGGATTTGGGGGAAAACCGCAAGAATATAAATAAACTTCTCTTTCTCTCTCTCTCTCTTTTAAAATGAAAAGTGTGGTTTTCTCGTGATGTATGAGTCGTCCACCATGATATTTTCTCGGTTATGAGATGGATTTCGAGACCCGATTCGAGGAGTCGTATGAACCGTATCGGGTACATGGTGGACCCGGTTTGGTACCCCGAGGCGAGAGTGATTTCATGGAGGATGATGAGCCTGGCAGAGGCAGACTGCCTACCGGTGATTTTACCTGGCGCGTCGGATATTCGGAGGATACCGTTCGTGGTCGTGTGATTGATGATATGGGCCGTTCCGGACTGACGGAGCCCTAGATATTAAGATTTGAGACACTGAGATATTTGTTAGTTATATGTATGCCCTCGAAGCCATTACTATACATAGGATGTATATTGTAGTGGATGCTTGGACATATATAGGGATGACTTTCTTGCTCGATATGATAGTATGCTATCTGGTTACTCTTTACCTTAACGTGTACACTGATTATCTCTCTGTTACATGTTGGTAAAGCCCTTAGGATGTGTACTTGACTACCTGGACTATGATGCGGATCATACTAGTGGGGACGTGGTACTCCATAAGTACATCCTTCAAAGTCCCTAGTTGTGGGTGTATCGAGACGGGGCATCGATATACCAGAGTAGACTAGAGTATACCTTCTCGACCTATACAGATGGGCGATAGATGATCCCATATCCATTGGTGTTTTACATCAGAGATGATATACGGGTGCTCAGTGGAGACTAGGTACACTGGACGGACTCGCCGAGAACTCCCAGATGGTATTATACCTTACGTCAGATGGCAGTTCTCTGGTGACACTGGTACAGGTTAGTCTGTAGACCCGAGATCGTCATAGAGTGTTGTGTGATTCCCACTGTGCTTTGATTTCCATCATACCACGTCCAAGAGGGCGTGCAAAAAGGTGTCTTTTGGGTACAGTTGATTGGTAGAGATTCTGCGTGTTCAAGTTTAGTTAATTACCGCAATCAAGACGGTTTCGCTTGTAGCTAGCCGGTTGAGTACGGGTCGTCCGCAGGGAGATGGGAATCTTTTTCTATGTGTTTTAACGAGTTAAGTCCGAAGGTCCAGATTTGTTTGTGATTAACTAAGTGTTAAAATGATATGTAAAGAGAGCTTGTTAGGGTTAGGATTAGGTTAGTTTAAGTTAGGAGTCGCTCACTTCTTTCGTTTCCACTCTTAATATCGGTGTTACGGTAATCGGCAACAACGGGGATTAACACGGCTAGGAAGGAACTTGCGAGTATAAGCTAGGCTTTCCAACGCTTAAGTTCTTCCTTTTGGTGCTTGTCCGTCCGTTCTTGGCTCTTAGCCATAACCTCCGGTTAATTCAACCACAACCGGTCTTACTACGGAATCACCGCTATCATGTAGGATAGGGTGCCGTAGGGAGCGGATTGTGGTTCAATTAACGGGAGTCGATTTAATATGTTGGGCAAGGAAAGAGTGAGAGAGATTTCCTTCTCTCAAACTTCCCTTATCCTACCCTAACAAGTATGGAAACTACTCACACATCATAACGAAAAGAAAACAAAACAAAAGAGGAAAATAGAAAGAAGGAGATTAGAAGATAACAACTAGCTATTTGCGACCTCACCTTGGCAAGGATCAAGCGTAAGCATCATGGTTGTTTTAAGGATAACGAAAAAGAGAAAGAAAAAACAACAAGAAATAACAACAACTAAATTAACAAATGGAAATTACAAGCATTTAACATAAGAGCAAGACAAGTATGATAATAAAATGAACTTCTTTATTCATCATTCTTCACTCACAAAAGCTCACTACAAGTTTTTCAATGGAGAAGGGATGAGAAGAGGAAGAAGAAACAAGTATTCTAAACCTAGAAAAATACAAGATTATGCACCCTTGGCTTCACAAGGTTCTGGGCTATTTATAGGCTGGAAAATAAAAACCTAGGGCAACATTCAGAACTAAAGTGAAATGACCAATCTGCCCACAAAATTTGGACACTTGCCGCCACCATACGGCCGCGGAACCGCGGCCTAAGCCTGCTTATCCCGCGGATCCGCGGCCCTTTAGTGGAGTTAGGTGTCCAAATTTTGTATGGTTCCCTGGTTTGCTGTGCCCATGAGTCTGGTATATATCTTTTCTCAGATTTTCTTCATGAATTTTCCAGAATTTCTGTTGAGCAAAAGGTGATTTGATGTGGATCTTTTTGTCATGATTTCCTCGAGCTCCGTGTAGATTTCTTGGATCTTGTGCTACCATTGAGCCTTGTGCATGAAAACGACATTGATTTGCCATTTTGTCTCTTAACTGGTGTGTGGCAACAGACGGATAGAGAGCGGAGATCCGTGTTTTATCTGTGGTTGGCAGGAACCCGGGTTTTGTCGTGTTTTTCCATGAATTTCACCGTTCAGAGCCGAGAACCTGTGTCCTGCAATTGACTAGCAAACACGGCTCAAGAGTACCTACCGATATGCAATGTGATAAAAATTGGGCGGTATAAAAATGCACAAATCTGATATGAACAACAGTCCCGAATCACATGGAGGCAATGAGCGATAGGAGGGGTTTCTTCTCTCCCGGTATAGGGAGTTGATGTTGCGCAGTGCTCGATTGGCTATAACAGGAAGTCCTTGGCCAAGGCTGTTTTAGGGATGTACTGGTAAGTGTTACCAGTAGTTTCTCGACCCGTTATGAGCCTCATATCGACATGACTTATCGAGTTATTGGGGTCTGACGTTTACCACCCCTAGACGAGATATGCGACATATCAGACGAACAGACCGGACTGTACGGTAGTGTTACTCGTTGGATTCACAGGAGTGTGAGCGGGCTTGATCGTTGATCTTATGATCGCTCAATACCCGTCTGGCCGTTACGTTTAGCAGACCGCTTGCGGCTTGTGGGTGTTTGATATGATCATCACCTACTGCCGGCGTATTGACGAGTCTTTAGAGTCCTACACAGGGGTTTCCTGGCTCAATCGAAATGAAATAGGAGCGCATATGAGATATGTGCGGGACCGAGAATAATACCAGTATGTGATACTGTATTCTATTCTCGCGAT
Source organism: Agapanthus africanus (assembly GCA_030015575.1). Lineage (NCBI taxonomy): Eukaryota > Viridiplantae > Streptophyta > Magnoliopsida > Asparagales > Amaryllidaceae > Agapanthus > Agapanthus africanus. Next base: position 505,550,267 of record CM057348.1, read on the forward strand.
TTGTGACATTGATCGGTTATATGCGATATAGCCGGGTTATCGGATCAAGTGTTGATTCGATAAGTTGTTGCTATTGATATTAGTCGGTTATATGCGATATGACCGGATCGTTAAATCAAGTGTTGATTTAATGATTTAATGTATAATTATATATTTAATATATTACTTTACATTAATTAGTATTGGTTCACTTAAGATTGATTTTCTCACTTGAATGTGCACATTGTTTATATGTGATATATGCAAGTGTACATGTTTGTATCATGCTTGATGATACAAACAAGTTATGTGTATGAGACTTGAACCAAATCAAGGTTAGATTACAGTTTACTATTTTCTTAAGCATATAACAAAAGAGTGTGACTTTGGTCAAAGTTATCAAGCTTCATGAAGCTTGATAAACATTGACAAAGTCAACTCTTTTGTCATATGTTTAAAGATATTAGTTAACCTAACCTTTAACCTAATGGTTTGGTTAAATCTCTACATGAGTTAAGCATGAGGGCTTAACTCAACCATGGTTCCATTATTCATTTAGAGAAGTTTCATTTTGGATATAATTCATATGATTCTTTCTTCTTCTTCTTCATCTTCATCAAGCTCACAAAAGCTTGAGAGCTCCAATGGTGCCATGGTAAAAAGAGTGAGAAATCCAATTCTAAAGTGAACCCACTTCCTATTTCTTCATCCTCTACCACTTGCCATGTAGTATAGGGTGTTCTCTTCATAAAGTTTTCGACCGAGTGAAGGAATAGCTTGAGTTTGAGTCTCCCCGACGTGGATCATCTTCGGCCTCGAAGTCAATGACCTAGCCCGATCATTTCTCCGACGAAACCATCGCTAGAGTCCGGGACCCGATGATCGCAGCGTTGGAACATCAACACGGAGCGAAAGAAGTGGAGGACCGGATCTACAAAGGTTGTAGTCACTTTCACTTAGCAGCAAAGTAGTTTGCATGCTTGTAGTTTCGCCTAATATCTAGTTAACGATCTAGTTTAGGGTTTCTCGGCACCGTAAAATTTTAATTTGGCATGGTTGATGCCTTGTGGAACCTCTTGAGTGTGCCTAGTAACCCTACAGTGGTATCAAGGCCTAGCTAGAGCCTTAGGCGAAGAGTAGACGATGTTAGAAATCCGATCGAGTCACGAAACCCTAACCAAGACCACTCTCTGTACATTTTCTGAAAATGTGGATTTTTCCAAATTAAAAATAGCCAGAAAATTCTGCAGGGTTTTGTTGGAATTACTGTGAAATTCGTGGGCCCAATTCCATTAAACCGCCGTGGAACCGCGGCCTTACCCTAGCTTGGACGACGGTTCCGCGGCAGTACAGTGGCTTTATCCTCCTCTATTTGCACAGTAATTTCCATATTTAATTCCTCTGTCTTTTGGGTAATTTTAATTTATACTCAACATTTTTGTTTTCTGGGTTGTATTGGGGGCTCTGTGTTTCGATCGGAAAGTTTAACTCCGTCTATGTGATTTCCGGATACTTTTAGAATATGTTAAAAAGTTCGAACGGATATAAATACCTAATTTTTCCCCTGCCGGGAAATTTCCAAGTGTTGGATTTTTCCGTAGTTTAATAACGTTCTAAGTAGTGCAAGTAACGCGATGGTCCCTCTAGAAGACAACAAACCTTAACTCGATTATGTGACCGTCTTGAACTGCCCTTTGAATCTTAGGGTTTGGGGCAGTACGGCATGCCACATGTAAGGCGTTGGCTTGACCCTTCTACGGCTGGACCGTTGGTACTGTGGCATGAAGTGAATATTTTTAAACTTATTTCATGTGTTGATCTGTGTCGGGAAAAATTGGGTGTTTGATTGTTCGATTGGAAAGTTTAACATTTTCTATTTATCTGGAATGGGATACAATATTTGGAATCCACAAGGAGTTATGAGATAACTGATATGAATGTTATAAACATAGCACTTTAGTCTCACTTGATCGGTTGCCACGGAATTTTGATGCGATCAAAAGTCCGCCGCAATCACGTAGCGTACGCGGATACTCGCCGGATAAACTTAATAAACAGCTACATCCCTTAGTCCCGACCAAGTGACTGTAGGAGAATCCCGTCACCGAAAGCATCCGTTCGGGTGCTCGCGGTAGCGGTGTTCCACCTTGGTTCACTTCGTCGACGGTATCGGGGGTGCGGCCGTCTACTAAAGTTTGCGACGAGCATTAGATCAGAATGTCGGGAATCCTGTTGAATTGCCCGACCTTATATTGAAAAGTGTTTTCGATAATGAGACTAAAATGCGGGGTTTATATTTGTTAGGCATGCGATGTCTAAAGAGTTTGCGGATTCAAACTGTTGTAGTTTTACATTTTCTTTTCTGTGACCGTAAGTGTAATATGTGATATCGCCGGTTTCGTTGCTATATGTCAACGACAATTGGGATGCGCACATTTACTTACGTTGATGACATGTGATGTTATGTGTTGCTGGATATGTTATATTGGATCGTCGTGTTTGAATAGCCGGGTTTTTTTTTTTGTGAAATGAGTGTTTTTCATTTTCATTCATGTAAAAACTTGTATGTAATATTCTTTTATTGGGGCACTTCCAGGTTGCGGAAGTTGTCACCTTTGTATATTATTTACTTTTCCGCACTAGGATAGACCCAAGGAGGAGGGCATAAGTAACCGGGTTTTGGAGTCCAGTGGGAGACCAACTCGAGGAGTCGATTCCAGGTCTCCTAACTCTAGAATTGGTAGGGTTGCTTGCCGCTCTCGTAGGGTTCTAGGGATGTGGGTTTGGCTATTCATCGCGACCGTGGAATCCGTGTTTTATACTGGCTCGTATTGAAAACACGGACGTCCTAGTATATCCAATGTTTCATATGATTCTTCTGCTGCGATATCTATGATGTGATCATTTGATGTTCTGTGATAAATACTGTATATAGTATATATGATATATTATATAGGCGTTACTTATATTTTACACCCGCGCTAGCCCTGCCCCGCTCTGCCGTTAGTTACATAACCTAACGGTGCACGAGGGGACATCGAGGCGAATGCAGATGGCATAAGTGTACGTCGTATTTATCTGTGATGTTTTAGGTGATTTAAATGATTGGACTTCATTAATGTGATTAATGAAAGAAAAAGAAACCTAAAGATGTTGTGGAATCAAATTTTCAAAAACAGGTAGCTACAGTTCTTGCTTTGCATCGCGGTGTTCCTTGTAGAACATCCTGCACCTTATTCGATAAGAAAAGGACCGAGATCCCTTCACCGGGAGTGACTCTTTAGCAATAACTGGCAGATGCTAAAACCCACGGTTTGTCTTTTGATTGCTCCTATAGTTCATGCTTTGCACAGTGGTATATATGATATATGCTACACCTTATTCGATGAGGAAAGGGCCGACGTTCCCTTCACCGGGAGTGACCCCTTTAGCAAAACTAGAAAAGCCTCAAAAACACTCCATTTAAAATCATTTGATTCTACAACGATATCAAGTTCATTACGCAAAAGGTTTTCCTAAAAACCTGTCGTAGCCCTCTGTCATTTCAGATAAGTACTGGTTAGTATTCGTGCTGCGTTTGTTGACCTCTGTCAAGGCGTAGTGTGCGGTAGCTGATTAGTGCTTATCTGTATAAGCATATGATGTGATTGATTTAGGGTAGTCGTGCGACCTTGTTGACCTCTGTCAAGGGTCGTGCGGGTGGGTTTACTTCAATCAAAAAATGACGGGTTGAACTTGACTAGCAGCCTATGATTTGTTGACCTCTGTCAAGGTCATAGGACGCTAGGGGCAAAATATTATCGGGAATTTCAAGTGTTGAAATTTGCAATGAGATTGCATACCTTCTATGAGATAGTTGGATCCCGATACCCACTGCGAGTAATTGTTACTCCTGGGAGAGTTTTACACATTACATTTAGCCTCTGGGAAAACGAGGTTTACTGTAATTAGGTCCGTGCGAAAGCAAGGGGAACCTCCCTCAAAGTACCGACACTGGCCTGGCTGAAAGATTGGCGAACTTGTAGCGTGTAATTAATCCCGGCTAGTCTTTCCTTTTAGGGTTTGAAGGAAGATTTGATAAAAACAGTGGGAGCCATCCCGATTAGATAAAATAATAACCAATCTGATCATGCAAGAGCGCACGCAGAGTGTTTTCTTCTCCCTCTCTCCTGGTAGCGACCATATCACGCCTTAATCAAGATAATAAAACGGATATATTGACCGAACCCGCTTGTTATACTGAGCTGGGGAAAGTTGGTCCCGCTCCAACCTATAATTGTTATAAGACAGAGCAGGAAATTGGGGAATACCAGATTTCCCGTGCCGCCCAAACGAAGAAAGTGCATGTTGATGCATCATCTTCGGGTGTGTTCGTTACACAGAACTGTTTCTTAGTATCCTTTACGTCCTGGGTATATGATACCGGATCAGGATCCCACATATATGATATATTACATGGGCTACAGAAAGGTAGAGAACTGAGATCGGGTGATAAGTTTCATGAGGCAGAAAACGGTGCAAGTGTTGAAACCAAGTCTGTTGGTTACTGTCACCCTGTATTACCAGAATACATTGATTCTGAACAAATGTTATTAGATACCGAACCTGATATACAAAATCATATCAGTCTCTTCATTTAGATAAAGAAGGATATAATTTTGTATTGATTGGATAATGTTTTGAACATTTCCTATATCAAGAGTTGATCGGTTCAGGCACGTTATCTAAAAGCATTGATATTCTAAATCAAACTACAGTTCTTAGTATACGGAACACACACAAGAGGAAGAGTTCAGAAATGAACGGATCCTTCTTGAGGTATTGTAGACTAGGTCATATCAATGCGACCCGACTAGCTTAAGTTACATTGAAGATGCATATTTAAATCAGTTTGAATTTACATCTTATGAAACTTGCCAGTCATGTCACAGAGATAAGATGACCATAGCTCTGTTTATTGGAAACAGAGAAAGAGTTAGTGAACTCTTAGGATTGATACATGCTGATGTATGAACGTCCCCTGTCTACACATGCCAAGACCGATTCTTTGTACTTCATTACATTCTCTGATAATCTCTCAAGATTCAGACATATGTTCCTGTTGAAACACAAGTCCGAACCTTTTGAGATATTCATAGAATATAAGTTAGAAGTAGAGAACAAAAATACGGGTAAAAGTATTATGTCCTTTGATATGATCAAGGAGGAGAATACTTGAGCACGGGATTCCTGGACTATTCTAAGAATGAGATTCTCTCTCAGCATTACTCCTCCGCATAACACCACAGCACGTCGGTGTATCGGGGCGGAGCAATCACACCCTATTAGATATGGTGTGCTCTATGATGAGTACTACTGAGTTTCCTATTTCCTTTTAGGGAGTTATGCACTTATGAAGTTGCATAACTATTGAATAGAGTTCCGATCAAATCAGTTGCCTACCATTTCATATGAGATATGGAAAGGGAAGAGCCCATATCTTAAGTTTGTTAAGATTTGGGATTGTCCAGCCTATGTCTAAAAGCATAATCCGGACAAGCTCGAGGCAAAGTCAATTCTGTGGAAGTTTGTTGGATATCCCAAGCATACGCAAGAGAATATCTTCTACCTAACCGAGGAACAAAAGTTGTTTTGTTACTCAGCATGCCACCTTTGTGAAAGGGAATTTCTTGTGAAGAAATTATTGGTTATGAGGTAGAACTGGAAACAGTTCCAGCTATACAAACTGCAGCTGCTGATTTGGTAGAACCAAAGGATTCAATAGCAACCAATGAACCTCAGTCTCTCCGCCGATCTAGTAGGGTTCCTCACCCACCTGAGAGATACTTCGGTTTCTCTATGACAGTGGGAGCAAGGATTGCATCATGAGATGATGACCCAACTAGTTTCGAGCTGGCCATCAGGAGTGTGACTCTGTAAGAATGGCTGGATGCTTATCGATCTGAGATGGAATCCTTATACACCAACAAAGTATGGACTTTGGTTGCTTTATCTGAAGAGTTAAATCCCCATCAGGAGCAAGTATATCTTGAGAATATTACTTGGTATACATGGAAAAGTTGAGACTTTCAAAGCTAGACTTGTTAAAGGTTTGCATCATTGACCAGCTATGCTTAAGTCCATCCAGATCCTACTTGCTACGGCTACATACCATGACTACGATATCTGGTGGTTGGGTGTCTTGACTGCTTTTCTAAATGATGATTTGGAAGAAAGCGTCTATAAGTACACAGCCAGAGGGCTTCGTAGACAGTGGGAGCAGCGGAAACGTATGCAAGATGTTTTATGTGATAAAACATGCATCGCGGAGTTGGAACATCTGTTTTGATGTGGTAGTCAAAGAGTTTGACTTCATCAAAATGGTAGATGAACCTTGTATATACAAAAGGGTAGTAGGGAGTATGGTGGTGATCCTCGTAGAGTACGTGTATGACATACTCTTGATGGGGAAGGAGTTTCCTATGCTACGCTCGGTCATATCCCCGCTTATCACAAGGATTCTCCATATAGGATCAAAGTGATACCTACTAAATCCTGGGTTTTGGATCTATGAGATAGATCTAATTGGATGTTAGGATACTCACTAGTTGTAGTGAGTTGGTATCAATCGATCCTGGGAAGAATCACTGGAAAGGTTGCAGGGTGATAAAGACGACTGAATGTCAGTCGCAGACATTGTCTTTACCCTCAGCGAAGGGATGGTATGTTGGAAGAGTTCCAAGCTAGATACCGTGGCATACTAGACGATAAAGGCCGGACACATCGCTAACAAAGATGCTACCAAAGAGGAAGTCTGGGTGTATATTAGTTCATGAGATGAACTTCGTTCCTCCCATTGTATGAAAATGGAGTTGTGGCTTATGCCTAGGAACGCCCGTCCCATCAGTGATCCAGATGTATTCTTAGGCAGTATCACCTGATCGTGGAGATGGTTGATCTCCAGGGGATCGAGGTTAGGAGAGTAGACTCAGAGGACAACACGGCGGATCCACTCACGAAAGGCCTTTTCCCAGAGAGAGACTTTTATGGGATGGTTGAGTATGAGATACTATAACCACTGCTATCAGATGGCCCTAGTGCAAGTGGGAGATTGTTAGTTATATGTATGCCCTATAGGCCATTACTATACATAGGATGTATATTGTAGTGGATGCTTGGACATATATAGAGATGACTTTCTTGCTCGATATGATAATATGCTATCTGGTTACTCTTTACCTTAACGTGTACACTGATTGTCTCTCTGTTACATGTTGGTAAAGCCCTTAGGATGTGTACTTGACTACCTGGACTATGATGCGGATCATACTAGTGGGGACGTGGTAGTCCATAAGTACATCCTTCAAAGGCCCTAGTCGTGGGTGTATCGAGACGGGGCATCGATATACCAGAGTAGACTAGCGTATACCTTCTCGACCCATACAGATGGGCGATGGATGATCCCATATCCATTGGTGTTTGACATCAGAGATGATATACGGGTGCTCAGTGGAGACTGGGTACACTGGACGGACTCGCCGAGAACTCCCAGATGGTATTATACCTTACGTCAGATGGCAGTTCTCTGGTGACACTGGTACAAGTTAGTCTGTAGACCCGAGATCGTCATAGTGTCTTGTGTGATTCCCACTGTGCTTTGATTTCCATCATACCACGTCCAAGAGGGCGTGCAAAAAGGTGGCTTTTGGGTACAGTCCCGAATAACATGGAGGCAATGAGCGATAGGAGGGGTTTCATCTCTCCCAGCATAGGGAGTTGATGTTGCGCAGTGCTCGATTGGCTATAACAGGAAGTCCTTGGCTAAGGCTGTTTTAGGGATGTACTGGTAAGTGTTACCAGTAGTTTCTCGACCCGTTATGAGCCTCATATCGACACGACTTATCGAGTTATTGGGGTCTGACGTTTACCACCCCTAGACGAGATATGCGACATATCAGACGAACAGACCGGACTGTACGGTAGTGTTACTCGTTGAATTCACAGGAGTGTGAGCAGGCTTGCTCGTTGATCTTCTAATCGCTCAATACCCGGGTGGCCGTTACGTTTAGCAGACCGCTTGCGGCTTGTGGGTGTTTGATATGATCATCACCTACTGCCGGCGTATTGACGAGTCTTTAGAGTCCTACACAGGGGTTTCCTGGCTCAAGCGAAACGAAATAGGAGCGCATATGAGATATGTGCGGGACCGAGAATAATACCAGTATGTGATACTGTATTCTATTCTCGCGATTTGTGACATTGATCGGTTATATGCTATATAGCCGGGTTATCGGATCAAGTGTTGATTCGATAAGTTGTTACTATTGATATTAGTCGGTTATATGCGATATGACCGGATCGTTAAATCAAGTGTTGATTTAATGATTTAATGTATAATTATATATTTGATATATTACTTTATATTAACTAGTATTGGTTCACTTAAGATTGATTTTCTCACCTGAATGTGCATATTGTTTATATGTGACATATGCAAGTGTACATGTTTGTATCATGCTTGATGATACAAACAAGTTATGTGTATGAGACTTGAACCAAATCAAGGTTAGATTAGGGTTTACTATTTTCTTAAGCATATAACAAAAGAGTGTGACTTTGGTCAAAGTTATCAAGCTTCATGAAGCTTAATAAACATTGACAAAGTCAACTCTTTTGTCATATGTTTAAAGATATTTGTTAACCTAACCTTTAACCTAATGGTTTGGTTAAATCTCTACATGAGTTAAGCATGAGGGCTTAACTCAACCATGGTGCCATTATTCATTTGGAGAAGTTTCATTTTGGATATAATTCATATGATTCTTTCTTCTTCATCATCTTCATCAAGCTCACAAAAGCTTGAGAGTTCCAATGGTGCCATGGTAAAAAGAGTGAGAAATCCAATTCTAAAGTGAACCCACTTCCTATTTCTTCATCCTCTACCACTTGCCATGTAGTATAGGGTGTTCTCTTCATAAAGTTTTCGACCGAGTGAAGGAATAGCTTGAGTTTGAGTCTCCCCGACGTAGATCATCTTCGGCCTCGAAGTCAATGACCTAGCCCGATCATTTCTCCGACAAAACCATCGCTAGAGTCCGGGACCCGATGATCGCAGCGGAGGAAAGTCAACACGGAGCTAAAGAAGTGGAGGACCGGATCTACAAAGGTTGTAGTCACTTTCACTTAGTAGCAAAGTAGTTTGCATGCTTGTAGTTTCGCCTAATATCTAGTTAACGATCTAGTTTAGGGTTTCTCGGCACCGTAAAATTTTAATTTGGCATGGTTAATGCCTTGTGGAACCTCTTGAGTATGCCTAGTAACTCTACAATATTGAGATTTGATGATACAGGCTAGTCCGGATAGCCGAAGCCTGAGATATAAAGATATTGGGATCTATGTTTTCTGTCGATGCTTGACTCGGATTTCTCTGTTGATTTCATTGATGATACTCGATTTATGTACATACAGAAATCTCATTAAACAAGAAAATAGTTGTCTCACTCATTTCATTACATTACATTCATACCTCATACACATGATACATTGCTACCTGAGGCACTGACACGAGCATAAGGGATTATACTTATGTATAGATGTTTACCCTTGCCACCTTTTCATGCTTCAGACTTTATCTTTTAAGGTTATATATATTATTGATCGTATTAATCTAGGATTGTGTCATACATACGATTTCTGCTCGGTAATGTTTTCTACTCACGAGTTGGCAACTCAACCCCGTTGTGCCACAGTTTTTTGCAGGTTTTACCGTACAGGTTTCGTTACGGCTTTGCTGGCACACTGCTTCCATTTCGGGTGATTTGCTTTGGTAGGTGGGTTCACTTGTATCGTGACCACCATTGTATTTTATTTTATTCATTGTATCTAGTAAACTCCATCAACCAGACTTATATATTTATTTCAGACTTAGCAGACCAGTGATGTTTATTCTTTCGCCCTTAGAGTCGCGCGTTGTATTATTATGGGTTTTCATGTTGCTTTGAGTTTACTTTTGAGTTTTGATCCTCGCCCTTCGGCGTTGTATATTATATGCTTGCGTGGTTGTGGCCATCGACTGACGAAGAGCTAGCTCCCGCTTAGGGATGCCTTTTATCACTGATGTATATATTTATCATGTTGTACCCCGTTCGGGGCCAGTATTTACAAAGGAAACTCTGCCGAAATTTTCGGAAAAGACTTGATGTTTTAAAAACGTATAATTCGGCTTATGTTGTTAAACTTCTTGCTTTAAAATTAGTTTTTCCTTCACTCTACTGCTTTATTTGGTTTTGATTTCTGGGTTTTGGCTTACTTAGATTATGTACTCCTCGGGACGTTTCGTAATTTAAGTGCCGGTCATGTTCCATACTTTTCGGGTCGTGACAAAGTTGGTATCAGAGCGTTAGGTTTTACCTCCTGAGTGTAGGATTACCCTTGGTTGATGGAGTAGAGTGACGTACCGTGTGTATGTTCTGCGGCATACTTGCGATACGCTACTCCGGTTAAGAAGCCTTAGGATGTACATTTCCTTGCACAACATTATATTCATTCATGATCTATCATCATCGATATCGGTTGATGGTTTTGCTGCCATGATTACACGGGCAGAGAGAACTACGGCTAGAGTTGCGGTCATCACGAGCTCGTCACGGACGGGGACTGACCAGGGCGTGATTTCGGGGATACGATTGCATAGTGAGGCGTCATTTTATTGTGTTTTCGTACCATGATCGTTTGATGGATCACTTTTATGAGATTACTCGGACGTGCAGATCAGCACCAGAGGATTGAGCTATTGATAGAGGCCAGCCAGAATGTGATGACCATTGATGTATCGCTTATTTTTTATGATTGAGGAACTGTTCAGCGTGCAGACGAATGAGCCAGTAGTTGCTGCGAACGACGAGTTATCGCCCAGATGTTGGAGCTATTGCAGTACGAGTTATACTCAGAGATATGATAAATGGTCACTAGTCATCCAAGGCTGAATGACTATGAAATGTGGTTCGTTCGCTTACCCCGATGTGAGGTCATCAGATTGATTGATTCCAGCTTGAGAAGACTTCACACAGATACGTTGGGAGTCGATAGAGACGATCGAATGTCAGAAACCCATTTTCCAAGTTTAAAGTATTTGAAGAAAACATGCAAGTAACTCTACGGACCCTCTAAAAGAATGAAACCCTAACTCGACATAATTACCATGTGAAAGCCTTTGAACCTTCGGGTTTGCAGTTATTCCGCAGTTCCATTAATGAGACTTGGGTTTGCCATTCTACGGTTGGTCCATAGGTGCTGTGGAATGTACTCGATATTATTAAACTGTACTCAAGATGTTGATCTCTTGGGGGATTATGAGGTTTTGACGAGTCGATCGAAAGGTTCGACATCATTTTGGATATCATGTGATGGGATGCATTACTTGGGAGACTCCAGATACGAGTATAGCTGTTGGAGCACAGTCCATGCAGCCACGATGAGACGAGTCCGAAGCAGTCGACAATATAGAAAAGAGGAGTATGAGGTTCGTACGAGATCTTGATGAGATGATGTTCCACTCTGCCGACATCAAAGATATGACACGCATGCAGAGGCGTTGTTTATGGATATATCTTCCAGAAGGAGTGGCGATGAGTATGCAGCCGTTCCGGAACAGGAAACAGATATGGAAAAGGGTGATAACATCCGGGAAGTTCGACAGAAACGAGATTTAGGAGAGACCTCGACAGGACCTTCTGGAATAAATTACGAGAAGACTTGGACCCAGGAGTGGTCATATTGTGCACACCCAGCAGGCCAGAGTTCGGCTTCGTCGACGAGACATGTCATGAATGACCACGACAGTTGGCCAGAGATTTTTAGAGGATGTGCTTGAGCGGGACTATTCCGCAATACCTGGTTTCAGTATTTTGGACGATCTATTCGCATGATTGAGATTTGATGGTTGAGTTTCATGATATTTGTTTTCGTGCACCATGATTGCACCTACTGGGTATTTATATTTTGTGCATAGTTATTGCACTTAAGATATGCTTTATACACCGTTGTGTTGATTTATGATTTGTGCACAGTTATTGCACCTGATATCGTTTTGTGCTTTGACTGCACGTGTTTATGATTTCATGGGTTTCATACAGTTGAGTTGATTTTGTGTTTATGGTACGCACACGATTTGGTTTTTGCACTCGGTATAGTTAACATATACTTGCAGTGCATTGATACGTATTTATGCACCACAGTTGCACCTGACTTCGATTTGATGTCATTTGAAATATTGATTTTGATTTCATGCCTAGGGCATGCATGTGATTTGACTTGTGCTTTTGGCATAGGTTTCATACACTTTTAGCATTTGATACGTATTTTGTGCATGCGGTTGCACATAGTTATGAGATTATATACCACGGTATACCTGATTTGGATTGAGATTTGTTGTATACCGTCGATTTTGATTGTGATACACGATATTTGTTTTGTGCACCTTATGCACCTGTTTGGATTCTTGCGCATATTTGACGCGCTCGGATTGGATTTTGCGAAGGTTCGGCGCTAGATATTAGACTTCATGATTTCATGCATGTTGGATGCACATGATTTAGATTTTATTCGTGCATGATGGATGCACCTGATTTGGATTTTCACGCATGTGGGCGCATGATATGAGATGCGATTTTGGTGCACACCAAATGCACTAAATCGGGATTCTTTGTGCATATCAGATGCACCTGATATTGCTGTCAGGCACAGCCGTTGCCTATGACTGATGTTTCATGCACACCCATTGCACTTAGATTTTGTTCTGTGTACATGTATGGCACATTCATGGATTTTGATTTCCGTGCGCACCAGACGCACACGACTTTCTTATGCACATTTTGGGATTGATTTCTTATGGAACAGTACATTTTTATGATATTTGCTATTGGTATAGTAGCTAGACAGGACTAGTCAGAGGACAGTACCTGAGTATATTTTTGCATGCATTGAAAGATATCGAAGGGATTTCCAAGAAAGGAAGCTATAGTCTCAGTATTTACCTACGTGTCTGAGATGACACGAAACGTTTAAAACAAGAAACTCTTCTAAATTGTTTTCAAAACGGCGGTACGTGCAATTAAACAAAGGATATATATATAGAGAGAGACAGTGTGTTATTTTCTTACTAGAGACGTCCGCCACTGTGCAATGTTATGCGCATCGCACAACGACTTAAAACGGCTTGGCATGCATTTCCTTCAGGTGATTATATGTATAGTGTTGATGTATTTCATATTGGTTTTCGTATTGGATTTAGACACTGGTGTCTTCCCCATGACTCCGATGATTGTGGGATGCTTGACGGAGTTCTGATTTTGAGATATCTTCTAGTTTTTCATGCGCATGCATTGCGCTACGATGTGTTTTATGTATTAATGATTTCGGAGCCCCGACGACTTAGTCTTTTACTGAAATGTTTTAGTATTGAGGGGTTTAAATTTAAATTCAGGGACAAAATTTCTTTAGGGGGGAAGATTGTAACATTTAAGAAAAATAAAATATTATTTTTGGGAATTTTTATAATTAAATAAAAAAATATGAATATTTTAATAGGGCGGTATAATTAAATACTGATAAATTGGGAAAATTTTGGAAAATTTTAGAAATTACTAAAAAGATGGTGTTTTATTGAAATCAAGCAATTATGAAAATTTACGATTTATTTGACACTATTTTAGTGCTAATCGCGATTAAAAATCGCTAATCGAGGTTTAAGCGTGTTTTGTGCACATGGCATGCACATATCAATTTCACACTTGTTACATTTTTCCTACATGATTCTTGTGTGTATGCTTATTTGTTTTGGGTTTCCTATTGCAAAGAGAAGAGAAAAGAAAACAAATGAAAAGAAAAAGCAAATGGAAAACATTAGAATAATGGGTATGGGCATGGGAGAGAGGGGGTGAGGGGTCAACCATAGTCTTGGCTCATTCCCTCTTCATCACTTTTCATCATCTTCTTTTCCTCTCCCTCTCACATGGCAGCACCTCCTCCCTCCCCCTCTTCAACCCTCACTTCATCATAAAAATTCACCAAAATTCTATCCCCACTTCACAAAAAATGTGCACAAGCTCTCAAGCTACACTTTGGATCAAGAAAGTTTGCATTTTGGTGCTCTAGGGGATTCATGAGTGCCAAAGGAGGTAATTTCTGCACCATTATAATTGTATTTCGATTCCCTTAAGTATCCATACAAGTTTAGAATAAATATTGTGTAGTTTAGCGAACTTTGAAAATTTTTACTTAAGGTTTGAGGAATTCTTGAGTTGTGAAATGTGTTTGAGCTTAGTAGAGGCTATACAACCCTCTAGTGTTGGAATTCAGACCCAAACCTGAGACTTAAGCCCCTATTAGAGAACTTAGAAATCCTCGATATCCGTATTTTTGTGGAATTCTGTAGGGAATATGAAATCTGCTATCATCCGGGACACCTAAAAAATATTTAGCGAAGACTGTGAGTCATGTAGACGACCTAGAAGCTGTTCCCAAGACCCGAGACCATATCTCTTCATTTTGGTCGACTTTTTTTCTCTTTTTGGTCGCAATTTACGTGTAACACCTGAGTTTAGGTTTAGTGGTAATTATGTGTTAATGCGGGGTTTTTGGTAAAAAGTTTACCAAAACGGGATCCTAGTAAATTATCTGGTTTTATGGTTATTTTAGTAGAATTTTATCTCGACTGCACACACTTGTGCATGTTAATGTGGGTTAAGTCTAGGGTTGCCATATAAGTGAGCTTGTGGGTTAACCATGTTTAAGTTAACCATGGTGGTCTAACACACTTAGTTAAGCTTATTAGACTTAATTAGGGTCTTGGTTTTGTCCAAGGGTGTATAGGGTTGGGTTGACTTACTTGTTGTGAGAGAGAGAGAGAGAGAGAGATGTGATGGTTGACATGATGGTTTAAGGTTGTGTCACACCATTTAAACTCAAAACTTTTTGCATGTCTCTCTCACACTCTCTTTCACACTCTCATTTCACTCTCTTCTCTCCCTCTCACTCACACACAACTTCCGCCCTTAAAACATCAGAACAGCCACCAAAACAACACCATCAGCCCCTGACCAAACATCAGCAGCACACTATCAGCCTGTTACAATCAGCTTCAGCCTTTTTCATCAGAACTTCAGCAGCAGGAGCTGCTACATCAGCCGCCAACTCTTTATATAACACTTCCCCCACAACTCACTGTTGGAGATAGTGCCCTCAGAGTCAATTATTGGATCATAGGCACGTGATTGCAATGATTGAGGGAGGACCTATCCCGGTAAGACAGTCTTACTCGAGATGATAGTATGCTATCTGGTTTACCTTTATCATCGTGTACTGCTTCAGGTGACCTTACAGGTCGCTATTACACGTTGATAGAGCCCCTAGGATTCTTGCTTGACTGCCAGCAGTATGAGGGCGATCATATACGTGGGAGCTGGTAGTCTGTAAGCACATCCTTAAAAGGTCCCTAGTCGTGGGAGGTTCGAGACAGGGCATCGATTCTCCAGAGTAGACTAGTGTATACAGTCAAGACCCCGACGAGGGGCGGTGGCCGGTCTCACAAGCCACTGGTGTCAGTTGGTTCACCTAAGATGTATACAGGTGCTCATTGGGTTATGAGTACACCGGACAGGACTCGCCGGGAACATGCTAGTTGGTCTTATACCTGACGTCAGATAGCAGTTCCCTGGTGACATGTGTACAGGTTAGTTCATCGACCTGAGGATCGTCATTTGTCTTGTGTGAGTTCCCACTGTACTTTGATTACTACCCTACCACGCTCAAAGGAGTCGTGCAAACAGGTTTTAGTTGGGTACAGTCCCGAGCCACATGGAGGCAGTGAGCGGATCTTCAGGGGTTCGTCTCTTCCGGTATTGGGGGTGAGGTCGCGCTGTGTCTAGGAGAGCCATTACACAAAGTCCTTGGCCATGGCAGGAGATTTACTGGTAGGTATTCCAGTAGTATCTCAGGGTGTTCTGGGCTACACTCCGACACGACTTGTACCGCTTTTGGGGGTCTGACTTTTACCAACCCCCTAGGCCCGACATGCGATGCTCATAGATGAACGGACCGGACTGTACGGATATTGTCACTGACAGGCTCAGTAGGGTGTCAGGATGAGTTCGCTCATCGACGTCCCTTTTGGTCAATAGCTGGTGGCCCGTCACGTATGGCTAATACCTCTGACGTGCTAGTGGTTAAATCCACAGCCATAGTATTGACGAGTCTTTAGAGTCCACCACACATTTAGTTACTCAAGCTTTCGGGCGAAACGCTGTAGAGGCCGTATGGAGATATGGCATGGTTCGATCAGATACGTGCGATATTGCACGGATCGTGATCGGACGGATTTTACTAGCCGGCTTTGGCTTAAGCCGGATCCTAGTATTAGAGAGTGTAGATTTTGTCTCTTTGCATTTATGTTCAGTGGGAATACAAATGCGGGCATGTATATGCGGTAGCGGGGTTTTCCTGTAATTTATTACGGGATCTGTTTTCTGAGGTTGCCAGTTTGCATTTCGTTCCGGCCGGTTTTCCTTTGTTCTTTCCCGGCTGGACTTTCCGATGGAGGGGGTTGTTTGCAAGTTTGCAAATAACAAAAGTGGAGGGGGTTTCTTACATTTGTGGGGCTTCATGATGGTTCATAATCATGAGATGCTTTCTTAGTCTTTTCCTTCGCTTTTTTGTGATATGAAAGGATTAGAAATTGATTTGATATTGTTATCATGATGTTTGGTTGTGGTCATCCCTTCACCTTTTACTACCATCACCTCCCTTCTTGTATTTGTTTTTTGCTCCACCATTTGGAGATAAGAAAGGGGCCGGCCACAAATTGAGAGAGAGAGAGAGTTTCATTTTTTTGAGCTTGTGGCATTTCTCTTCATCTCAATTTCCTTGCATGAAAAATGAAAGCACCATTTTTCTTAACCTCATTCCTCCATCTACAAAGGCAACAAAACCCCCAAACGAGACACAACCCTACACATTCTACAGCAAATCTTGGGCATGTCGACTTGCCAGCTTCATGCCCGAGTTGCCTCGGTATAGAGGCGGGAGCCCGTAAAAGATGCAGACGATGTGGTGCCCTTCCGGCAAGGAGGCGACGACCGGAGTTTCCGCTGGAGATCGGGACGACGACGAGAAGACCGGAGGACTCGGATCACTCGGTATATCTCTTCCCTATCTTGTAGTTAGCTAGGATTAGTTAATGTTTCGATCCGGGTGTTTAGTGCGCGGTGGTGCCGGTTTGCTAGTTTGCAAAAATTAAAGTTTATCACCGCTTCCGCATTTGGCCGTCGGATTGACGGCCGGGGCGCCGCCGTGCACTTACAGTGGTATCAGAGCCTTGCCATTAACTTAGTCTAGCTTTGTTTAATGTGTTTTACATTTCCGATCGAACAATTTTCCAAAAACCGTATTTTTCTCCACATCAGTTTCTGTCGAAATTTTTTGGACTCCAAAAATTTTTCAGGTTGTCTCAGAATGATGTGCATGGAATTATAAGCATACTGTAAAAATTTGGAAGCATGAACTCACCATACCACCGCGGAACCGTGGCCAAACCTATGCTTGGACCGCGGTTCCGCCGCAATGTTCACTGTTCATGCCCCCAAAATTCTACAGAATGCTCCTGAGTGTAAAATAGGTATTCTGGAATATTATTTTTGGGCCCAGAATTTCTTGATGTGCTACAGTAGTACTTGGGGGCCCACTTGGTAATTTTTGATCGATCGGACATTTTAAACACATCATTTCACAGTATTTACATTATATCTGCGACCGTGAATGTCACTTGATCGGTAAATCCAGTCTAACTGCTATAGCCCGGTTAGAAGGATTTGCGAACGTGACCTTCACGTTGATATTCTTTGTATTGCTGTGTTGTTGCGGATCGGTCGTGGGGGATAGCCTGGTTGCAGTGGTAGTACAGTTTTGTTGTATTATGTACATTTGATATTGCGGGGCGAGCGTCCGACATATGGACTGCCGTCACTGCCTTCTTGTATTATTATTTTGGGGCACGACCAGGTTGCGGTCGATGCACCCGTTGTATGTATATTTTACTTTCTGTACTAGGATTGCCCCGCGGAGGGGTGCACGGATAGCCGGGTTCTAGAGGGCAACGGGCCCGCATCTCATGGCATTGAGATGGAGGGGGCTTCACTCTAGGATTGGCGGGCTATTCGCCGCACTCGTAGGGGGTACAGGTTGACCCAGGAGGGGTGCCCAAGTTACCGGATTCCGTGAAGTGCTGGGTGGTCCATTCACGGTGTTGAAGGGGGCTGCCTCGCTTCAGGTTTTGGCGGGTAACTTGCCGCGCCCGTAGGGGTCTAGGTTTTCATTGCACAGGCTATCCACACGACCAGAGGAACGTCGGGTTTCAGTAGCGGCTCTGTGAAACCCGGGGATCCCAGATATCTGTATTGTTCTGTGATGCTGTACATTTCTGTGATGTTGCATTTTATCACGCCTTGAGCAAAATATTATATATTGGTATATATTAGTAGATGTTGTATATGTTTTGCATCCGCGCTAGTCCAGTCCCCGCTCTTTCGTTAGTTAGCTAACCTAACGGGTAATGACAGGACCCAGTGGCGAATGCGGATGGTATATACGTACGTCAGTATATTTTCGTTCTTTGTGGTGTGATCAATTGATGGGACTGCGTTGATTCGGATCAATGCAAGATAAACAAACCTATTCTGATGTTGTTGGAACACTTTTTCAAAAAGCTGTTATTGCAAGGGCGTTCTCTTTTGTTTTGCACAGTGGTATTCAGTTGGAATATCCTGCTCCTCAGTCGACGAGGCAAGGGCCGAGATCCCTTCACCGGGAGTGACCCCGTGGACAAAAGTTTGCGTCAGGGCATTAACTTCACTATAGCCGATTACTTTTGCTTTGCACCGTGGTATTCAGTTGGAATATCCTGCACCTCATTCTACGGGGAAAGAGCCGAGATCCCTTCACGGGGAGTGACCTCTTTAGCAAAGGTTTTCGTTGCTATATTTTTCTAAAAAGCTATCCGTTCCTTCAACAATATCAAGTTCATTACGTTAAAGGTTTTCGCCAGAAACCATTCGTAGCCCTCCGTCGTTTCATATGGGTAGTCGATAGTATTCAAGCTGTATTTGTTGGCCAAAGTCAAGGCACAGTGTTTGGTAGCTGTTGGTTATTCATATGCAGCATAGATAGATGCGTTGGTTTGGAACAGTCGTACTGCCTTGTTGGCCAAAGTCAAGGGTAGGTACGGGTGGATTCAAATTAACCTGGAGAATGACGGGTAGAACTTGACATGTGACTTATGATTTGTTGGCCAAACTCAAGGTCATAAGAGCATGGGGTAAAAATCACATCGGGAGTTTCAAAAGAACTGAAACTTGCTAGATATGCGCATACCTTCTGGAGTGTGATACCGTGAGCGGATTCCGTCACGTTATCATGCGATGATAGTTGGATCCCGATTCCCACTGATGAGTTGGTTTACTCCTCGGGTGTTCCCGACTAATTCTTCTTTTAGGTTTGGAGGAGAATTTGAGGTGACAGTGGGAGGTTTCCAGATTAGATAAATTGGTAACCATTCTGATCTAGGGTAGAGTGCACGCTGAGTGTTTCTTTTCTCTCTCTCTTTGGCAGCGACCCATTGACCCGACCCTAAGACTATGACTCAGTGACCAAGTTGACCGAACCTTCTTTAACACTGGCTTTTGGATTGTCAGAGTTGCAAACCTCATTACCACTCCTACTTTTACCCTTTTCTCCAAGACACCCCGTATTACTACAAACGTCCACTTCCATTGGACAAAACCGTCGTATGGATATATACGAACACGAAGGAATTTATTCGAGGATGGTTTCAGGTTCTGGAGGAAACGGATAGGATTATTCAGTTGTCTTTTCCTTTTACCTTCTCTCGGGATGCGGGTACTCCTTGGTTTAGGAGATAGTACACCTATTACGCAAATTGGATAGTCTTCTTCCAAACCATAGGCAGGTGCCGACCGGTAGGGAATGAAGAAAACCAATTAGCATAACGATGGTATGCAGAAGGTATTAAGTTAAGACAAAGTAAGGGATTAGTAAGAGGGCAAAGTAAATTGCGACTGATATTCACGACCAAACCAAGTATTTCATTACCACTCCCACTTCACCTTTTGTATTTCTCCAGGACACTCCGTATCACTACGAAGATCCACAGTTTATTGGATAATCCATCGTATGGTTATATACGAACTCGAAAGGAACTTGTTCCAGTTCGGGGATGGATTCTGGTTCAGGAGAAATAGGAATAAGGTTTATTCGGTTGTCTTTTATCTTCACCTTCTCTCGCATTGCGAGTGCTCCTAGGATTGGGACGGTACACCCATTATGCTTATTGGATAGTCTTCTTCCAAACCATAGGCTGGTGCCGAACGGTAGGGAAGGAAGAAAACCATTTAGCCTAAAGGGGTGTGCAGAAGGTAATGACTAAAGACGTATAAAGGGATTTGGAGAGGTGGCAAAGAATTATACAGTTACAGTCGTGAATCTGGAAGAGGCATTACTAGGAATACCGGGATACCCCATCGAAACATTTCAATGTTTCAGTTTCACTGTGTACTGTTAAAGGAAAACTGATTTCCCAATCAATCCTTACTCCAGGGTATGTATTTACCAGGTATGATCCTCACATCTGTATGGTTTTACAGATGATGAGTGGGAGTAAGTTATTGGGAATTGGGTGATCATCCTCATTATATCGGGATTCGTTGTAATCGGTGATATTTGAGGAAGTCACCTGGACTGTTTGCCGGTCGGCAAATATTTGGTTTTGAATATCCGCTGTCATGCACCAATTTCAAATTGATATATCTGTACGTCTATTTTTATAGAGTGAGATATACCTTTTGAAATTATATCTATGACATTTACCTATATCAGTGGATGGTTAGGTAAGGAGCATTAAACAGCGGTGTAATTCTTCTTGACCATAAGTACAGTTTCCAACCTACGACACACAGTGAATGAGTTATCAGACTCAAGGGACTTATACAGAGTATTGTATGTTGTCCAGGGTCCATCAGGACAGAGGGATTGGTTATCGTACTATATTCGGTTTACTTATGACTTCTCTAGTTTTTAGACAGGTGTTTCGTGGAAACACAGGGTCCGAATTTTGAGAAGTTATAGGTATTTGGATAAAGTAGAGAACCAGGTATTGCAAGTATCGGGATTCTTCAAAGTGATCGAAGATGTAGATACTTGTGTATGGTATTCAGTTGATAGTAGTGATTATGAGAACTTGCTTCTCCTTCAGGTTACTCATAATTGGAAGCATTCCTAAGTTGAGTAATGCTGATCGGCCTCCTTCCATTTAGTTGACATGCACTGGGGACAGTTGCATGATTTGAATCTGGTTCAATTAAATCAGTGTCTCTGGTTCTATATTGGATATAGAACAGTTCATATCTTAACGTTGTTAAGGTACGGGGAGTTGTCCGGTTTATGATTAAAACCAGACACTGGACAACTCAAGGCACGTTTCTGTAATGGCTGTTTGTGGGTTGAACCAGGCTTTGACGAGGGTTGACTTTCTACCATCTGGAAGATCAATAGTGATATTGTTCTGAACTCGCCACAGTTTTAAATAAAATGGATTTTTCAGAAAACAGTAGTGGGAGTATGGTAGAACTAGAGGTGATTCCAGAACCACAAACGATTACTGAAGATTTGATAGGAACCTAAAGATTCAATCTGGTTTGACATTCCATTGGCCACTCCGCAGATATGGTGGGTAACCTCAGGCACCCGAGAGGTACTCCGGTAGACTCAAGGACGGTGGCAGGGAGGTTCTTGTTTACCCAGACTTTCCATTGCTGTTGTTCCGGACTGTGAGACCCGGCAGGAGGATGAGTATAGCGTCTTTCTAAACTAGTTTTAGAAATGTACGTGTATATGACTCTGCCAGAGGGTTGTCGTAGTCAGTGGGAGCAGCGGAAGCATTGGTGGACAGGTGGCTTATGTCTATTTATGGACTAAAGCAGATATAGCGGAGATAAATCATCAATTTCTGATGTGACAGTCATAGGTTTGACTTCATCAGAATAGGGGATGGATCTGTTAAGATGGTAGTAGGGTGTGATGTCCTGGTATTTGATGACATACACAGAGTAGGAAGTGATATTCCTATACTATGATCGGTTATACTTTGGTCGTCACACAGTGGTTTCTCCGCATTGGACTTGGACATTATATCTGACATACTGGTTACTAGATCTATGGTTTTAGATCTAGATTTGGGTGGTTTCCCAATCTGGGTACTTAGACAGCATTCTAAGAGTATTTAGAATGGACGACTCCTGGCACGGTAGTGTACCTGCAGATGATGGAGTCACCCTCTCTAAAGGTGTCTTACAGACTAAAGGGGAGAGGGATGTGCATGATTGGCAGATCATTTGCTCAGGCAATTGAGTCAATCATGAGATGTCAAGTACCACACCAGATGTCATTCTTGCAGTAGATGCAATAAGTTGATATTGATCCAATCCTGGAGAAACAATCGGAAGCAGTTTTAGAACATAAGTTGATGTTCTAGGGAATTGATAACGGCAGCCTCCTTTAGGAGACGGTTATCATTCCAGGCTTCCAAGGTGAAATGGACGACAAGGACATTGTCAGAGTTATAGTTTTTCCCTCTGACGAGGGGCAGTATTTTTGACAGGTGATCCAAGGCAATACCGAGGGAGGCATGGCGCAGGATACTGATTAAGTTCAGTTGTTGATACAGTCTAAGAAGTTTGGATTTGGAGTTCATTTATGAGCTAAGTCCCATCAGACATCCAGACACATTCTAAGACAGGTATTGCTCATTTCGGGAGATGGCATTCTCCGCGAACTTGAGATTTAGAGAGACATAGAAAGAAACATCAAGGCGGATCCACTCACTGAGGCTATTCCACTAACGCAATAGTTTCGCAAACGAGCTTTGTGAGACTGACTAGTAGAGGAGTTGGGTGTTCGGTATCACACGGGCTGTGAGTATGCGACATCGCAATAATTAGCCTTGAGTGCAAGTGGGAGATTGTTGGAGATAGTGCCCTCAGAGTCAATTATTGGATCACAGGCACGTGATTGCAATGATTGAGGGAGGACCTATCCCGGTAAGACAGTCTTACTCGAGA
Source organism: Agapanthus africanus (assembly GCA_030015575.1). Taxonomy (NCBI): domain Eukaryota; kingdom Viridiplantae; phylum Streptophyta; class Magnoliopsida; order Asparagales; family Amaryllidaceae; genus Agapanthus; species Agapanthus africanus. The sequence continues at coordinate 505,573,408 of CM057348.1, forward strand.
TGATAGTATGCTATCTGGTTTACCTTTATCATCGTGTACTGCTTCAGGTGACCTTACAGGTCGCTATTACACGTTGATAGAGCCCCTAGGATTCTTTCTTGACTGCCAGCAGTATGAGGGCGATCATATACGTGGGAGCTGGTAGTCTGTAAGCACATCCTTAAAAGGTCCCTAGTCGTGGGAGGTTCGAGACAGGGCATCGATTCTCCAGAGTAGACTAGTGTATATAGTCGAGACCCCGACGAGGGGCGGTGGCCGGTCTCACAAGCCACTGGTGTCAGTTGGTTCACCTAAGATGTATACAGGTGCTCATTGGGTTATGAGTACACCGGACAGGACTCGCCGGGAACATGCTAGTTGGTCTTATACCTGACGTCAGATAGCAGTTCCCTGGTGACATGTGTACAGGTTAGTTCATCGACCTGAGGATCGTCATTTGTCTCGTGTGAGTTCCCACTGTACTTTGATTACTACCCTACCACGCTCAAAGGAGTCGTGCAAACAGGTTTTAGTTGGGTACAGTCCCGAGCCACATGGAGGCAGTGAGCGGATCTTCAGGGGTTCGTCTCTCCCGGTATTGGGGGTGAGGTCGCGCTGTGTCTAGGAGAGCCATTACACAAAGTCCTTCGCCAAAGCAGGAGATTTACTCGTAGGTATTCCAGTAGTATCTCAGGGTGTTCTGGGCTACACTCCGACACGACTTGTACCGTTTTTGGGGGTCTGACTTTTACCAACCCCTAGGCCCGACATGCGATGCTCATAGACGAACGGACCGGACTGTACGGATATTGTCACTGACAGGCTCAGTAGGGTGTCAGGATGAGTTCGCTCATCGACGTCCCTTTTGTTCAATAGCTGGTGGCCCGTCACGTATGGCTAATACCTCTGACGTGCTAGTGGTTAAATCCACAGCCATAGTATTGACGAGTCTTTAGAGTCCACCACACATTCAGTTATTCAAGCTTTCGGGCGAAACGCTGTAGAGGCCGTATGGAGATATGGCATGGTTCGATCAGATACGTGCGGTATTGCACGGATCGTGATCGGACGGATTTTACTAGCCGGCTTTGGCTTAAGACGGATCCTAGTATTAGAGAGTGTAGATTTTGTCTCTTTGCATTTGTGTTCAGTGGGAATACAAATGCGGGCATGTATATGCGGTAGCGGGGTTTTCCTGTAATTTATTACGGGATCAGTTTTCTGAGGTTGTCAGTTTGCATTTCGTTCCGGCCGGTTTTCCTTTCTTCTTTCCCGGCTGGACTTTCCGATGGAGGGGGTTGTTTGCAAGTTTGCAAATAACAAAAGTGGAGGGGGTTTCTTACATTTGTGGGGCTTCATGATGGTTCATAATCATGAGATGCTTTCTTAGTCTTTTCCTTTGCTTTTTTGTGATATGAAAGGATTAGAAATTGATTTGATATTGTTATCATGATGTTTGGTTGTGGTCACCCCTTCACCTTTTACTACCATCACCTCCCTTCTTGTATTTGTTTTTTGCTCCACCATTTGGAGATAAGAAAGGGGCCGGCCACAAATTGAGAGAGAGAGAGTTTCATTTTTTTGAGCTTGTGGCATTTCTCTTCATCTCAATTTCCTTGCATGAAAAATGAAAGCACCATTTTTCTTAACCTCATTGCTCCATCTACAAAGGCAACAAAAACCCCAAACGAGACACAACCCTACACATTCTACAGCAAATCTTGGGCATGTCGACTTGCCAGCTTCATGCCCGAGTTGCCTCGGTATAGAGGCGGGAGCCCGTAAAAGATGCAGACGATGTGGTGCCCTTCCGGCAAGGAGGCGACGACCGGAGTTTCCGCGGGAGATCGGGACGACGACGAGAAGACCGGAGGACTCGGATCACTCGGTATATCTCTTCCCTATCTTGTAGTTAGCTAGGACTAGTTAATGTTTCGATCCGGGTGTTTAGTGCGCGGTGGTGCCGGTTTGCTAGTTTGCAAAAATTAAAGTTTATCACCGCTTCCGCATTTGGCCGTCGAATTGACGGCCGGGGCGCCGCCGTGCACTTACACTCACAACCCTTCCCTTAACAATACCTCAACCCTTGCCACTGCTGCTGCTCCGAACAGCAACACAAACACAAAAAAAAGAAGAGAAACAACACAAGCAGCAGAATCAGCTGAAACAGCAGCAGCCTGCACAGTGAAGAGATCAGCTCATTTCAGCTCAAATTTTGCAACACCAGGAGCTTTAGCAGCAGTACACATCCTCCTACTTCTTCTCTTCTCCTTCATCTAGATTCTCTAGAGGTATAACCCCTTAACCCAACTCCTAATTGCTAAGTTATGGTTATCTAGCTTAATTTAGTGTTATTATATATTTTAGTGGTAGTTTTGGGTAAATTAGGGGAGTTTTGACAAAATAATGGTTGTGATGGTTAGAATAACCTAATTAGGTGCTGTTGAGACCAGTTAACCAGAGATTTGCCCCATATTTCTTAAATATACCCGACTTATCCGACTTGGCATAATTTAGCAGTTTTAGCGACTTTTTAGCCTTTCCGAGATCTGCTTTTGACCCGACCCACTCAGGTAAAAATTGTGAAGACTATAGCATGGTGGGACTAGCTGAGACACACACACAAAGCAAGGGGACCCGCCTCACCTTTGAGGCCGCCGGTTTATTCGTTCTGGCCGCAAATTGCGGCCAGAGTAGGGGGTGGGGTGTTGGGATTTTGGGTGTAGGGCTTTGCTGGGTAGCTTAGTCTGTTGGTATCTGTAACTTTTTATGTTGGGTCCAGAGGTAAAATCTGGAGCTAATAACGTGTTTTCGATGTTTTAAAATTTGTGCGACACGCGCGTGATACGCGTGGTTCTGTGGCGCGCTGCGCGACACAGCGTGTCAGAATAGGTTCTGGTGGGTTTGTGCGCGTCGCGACGTATCGTGTGCACGCGCGTTTAGTTTCACGCCCGCGTATCCTTTTTATCGATATATCGTGTTTTGCAGGATTTTTCCTTATATGGTGACTTTTGTAAATTCTAGGTTCGCTGGCGGAAACTTCGAGCGCAGCGGAGAAAGGGAAGCAGGTGGTCGGACACACCTAGCGCGGGATCACGGGTGAGTAGATTTAACATCTACAGGGGACAATCGTTTGGATGGCGCTAGTCGCCCGATAGATTTAGTAACCTTGAAAATAGTAAACTTTGATATTTACTTGTGACATTAGAATAATAATACTCGCATGATACTTGCTGCAGTTAGGATCTATATGTCGTACCCATATACGCAACTCATTTGTAGGACACATGCACCATTACGAGGTTTTTATATGGAGCACGAGCACTATTCATGTGTACACACACCCCCTGGTAATTGCCATGTCACGACACAAGATAACATGTAATCTGAAACATGTTAATAGTTAATGATTAGAAATGTGTTATTGCTATACATCTTTAAAATGAAATCATAAGAATTGCTATTCTCGTGCATACCTATCATCATATCATTTGCTCATGCCTAGTATAAATCATACATTGCAAATTGATACCACATGCATTCATTATCATTGACATATGCACCCATGATGATTTCATGAGATTTATGATATTTCTGGATTTCGGGGGAATGCCGCAAGATTTCAAACTTATAATCTTTTAAAATATTAAAGTTACGGTTTTCTAGTGATGTAAAGTGTCGTCCACCATGAGTTTGCTGTGGTTTTCGAGACCCGTTTCGAGGAGGTGGATGAACCGTCTCGGGTACATGGTGGGCCCGGTACGGTACCCCGGGACAAGAAGATCGCAGGAGATGGCGTTGAGCCTGGCAGGGAACGGATTACCTACCGGTGAATTCATTTGGCACGGCGGATATCCAGAGGATACCGACCGTGGCCGCTAGATTGAGATATGGATATTTGACATGGATCAGCCGGATGGCTGAGGCCAAAGATACTTGACATGGATATATGAGATTTAGACAGTTTTGAGGTGTCGTTGCTGGACACGGATTTTATTGATTTCATGGATATTATGCTGATGTTTAAAAAGAGTTTCAAAAACAAAAGAAGGAACAATTCTTATACCTACATGATAAGATTTTGAGTTGACTCATATAGCATACATACATGGTAGTATATTCATGTGGCATACATACCTGTTATTACATCCATGTGACATACATATTTGTTAGTACACTGATATTGCATACATACCTGCTAGTACATATTGCCATACCTGTTTAGGGATGTTAGGATACTTGTGTGCATGCATGCGATAGCCTTAATAGATGTTATTTATTACTCACAGCTGGCAACTCACCCCCGTTGTGCCACAGCTTTTCTGCAGGTCCGTTTCGTCAGCACTGTAGCGGCGGACACTTTTTCCTCTTTTGCTCTTTTTGCCTGGACTCGAGGCTTTTGCTCATAGGTGGGTTGTTATCATTTTGTACCACCTTATTTATGTTCATTGTATCTAGAGTACTATACCAATTTATTTGGATTACTATATATTGACCTAGAGAAAAGGTTGTGAGACTTGTGGATTTATGTTATTTGGGGTCGAGCTCTCTTGAGTCGACATGTTGTTGTACTTCATGCTTATTTGTGCACGTTGTTATTTTACATTGCGTGGGATTTGTGACCTCCTTGAGGCGAAGAGCTAACTCCCGCTTGGGGATGCCATTTTCATGTTATTCATTTATGTTCATGTTTGTACTCGTTTGGGCTTGTTTTACAAAAAAAGACTTTGCCGGGACTTTCTTAGAAAGGGAAAGTTGTTTTAAAAAGGGAACTTGATGTTGTTTATTGGAGTAAAATGCTTTAAATAAATTGGTTTCCTTCACTCTAATTCTTAATTAGGTTTTGCATTCTGGGCTTCGGCTTACTTATTTTACGAACACCTTGAGATGTTTCGTAACATAAGTGCCGGTCGCGTTCCGTACCTTGCGGGTCGTGACAAAGTTGGTATCAGAGCGATAGGTTTCACCTTTCCGAGGGTAGGATGACCCTTAGTAGATGGAGTAAGTGACTTATGCAGGGTAGCGTAGCGTACGTATGTCCGCGGCATACTTGCGATACGGTACTCGGCCTAAGTGACTTTAGGATATACTCTCTTGAAATTCCTTCTTCAATTCCGTGTATCCTACGATTCTATTGCACCGTTCTTATTGTCTTGTTTCCTGTACCAGTCACTATGCCGCAGAGGGCTACCGCCCGAGACGAGATTCGAGCTGGCTCATCCGAGACTAGGACTGAGCAGGGTGGTATGCCTACACCGCAGGGATAGACTGATCCGCCTTCCCTAGGCCTTACGGATAGGCTTGAGTCCGGTATGGAGGAGCTGCGATAGATGGTGGGGAGCATGCAGGAGCTACGTCAGATGGTGGGATCCTTAGTTGCGGCCAGTCGTGCACCGAGGCCGAAGGACGTACCTACTACATCCCAGACCACTATGATACCTGCTCGTACTACTACCGCCGTGACCATCCCGGTTTCGCTACAGGAGTTCATGAGGCTGAGACCTTCAGTCTTCACGGGTACCAATGCAGCAGAGGACCCGCAGACGTTCCTTGACAGTTTGGCCAGGATCTGCCGTTCGCTGAGATGTTCTGATGATCGCTGGGTAGAGCTTGCGAGTTTCCGAATAGAGGGCCTCGCACAGATATGGTGGGAGTCAGTTTTGAGAGGTCGAGTTGCAGGTCTACCGCCCATGACCTGGACCGAGTTCACAGCAGTCTTTCTAGCCCGTTTCCTTCCTGAGAGCGTTCGTGACGCCAGAGCTCGTAGTTTTGAGGCCTTGATCAAGATACCAGGGATGACGGTATCTGAGTATGACGTCCAGTTTACACAGTTGTCCCGATATGCTCCGTATCTGGTGGATACCGAAGCGAAGAGGGTGAAGAGGTTCATACAGGGACTGGATGCCCAGCTATTTCTTGCCATTGGCGCCCAGAACTTCGATACCTATTCAGCGGCTATGGATACGGCATTGCGGATGGAGGCACGTATTTCAGCGACTTCGGCCGTTCCCGGGCCGAAGAGGATTCGTTCCGGCACGCCAGATCAGAGGCAGCATGCCAGATTCCTTCTGAGAGATAGGTCTGGCAGAGGGTTCGGATGAGGTCAGCTGTATGGATCGTACCTACAGGGACAACAGTCGTTGCCAGGATGTTATAGGTGCGGGAGTCTGCACCATCGTATCAGAGACTGCCTGGCGAGACGACAGGGAGTGGCGACAGTTCCGCATGTGACCCTACCACCATCACTGCCCCCTCCTCAGAGAGCTCTACTTCCTGCCACAGACGATGCTCCACGCCAGTTAGGTGCACCCAGCGGCCGCGGACGCGGCGGACCGATCTAGAGAGGATGAGGAGGCAGAGGCCGAGGCCGAGGTCAGCCCGCTATTGGTGGAGGTCAGGCCCGAGTGTTTGCGTTGACACCGCAGGATGCGCAGGCATCCAATGCCGTCGTGACAGGTACCCTATCAGTATGCTCTGTTGATGCACACGTGTTGTTTGATTCCAGATCCACGCACTCTTACGTTTCCACACACTCCATTCCGAGTTTGGGTAGAGAGTCCGGTTTGCTTGACCAGCCGCTTGTCGTGACCACTCCTGTGGGAGAGTCATTTGTTGCTAGGCAAGTGTTCCGATCCTGTACCGTCCGTATTGGCGAGCGAGAGCTGCCTGTCGACTTGATCCTTCTTGAGATGTTGGACTTCGACGTTCTTTTGGGCATGGATTGGTTAGCCACGTGCTATGCGTCTGTGGACTGCCGCGAGAAGATAGTTAGATTTTGTTTTCCCGGCGAGTCGGCTTTTGTTGTGAAGGGGGACCGTGGTGCCGCCCCTCACGTGTTGATTTCTTCTCTTCGCGCTGATCAGTTATTGAGAAAGGGATGTCGGGGATTTCTAGCCTATGTTTGCGATACTAGAGCTACAGATATTCCATTGGACCAGGTTCTGATTGTATGCGAGTTCCCCGATGTTCTCCCTAATGAGCTGCCAGGATTGCCGCTGGAGCGCGATGTTGAGTTCTGTATTGATTTGATTCCTGGCTCGGGGCCTATTTCCATACCGCCCTATCGGATGGCCCCGACGGAGCTTAGAGAATTGAAGGTTCAGCTGCAAGATTTGTTAGATAAGGGACTTACTCGACCCAGTGTTTCTCCATGGGGTGCTCCAGTCCTGTTTGTCAAGAAGAAGGACGGAAGTTTGCGCTTATGTATCGACTACCGCCATCTGAACAAAGTTACCGTGCGGAACAGATATCCGTTGCCACGCATTGATGATTTGTTCGATCAGCTTCAAGGTGCGGGTTATTTTTCGAGGATGGACTTGCGATCAAGATACCATCAGCTGCGAGTCCGATAGGAGGATATACCGAAGACAGCTTTCCGTACACGCTATGGCCACTATGAGTTTCTAGTGATGTCGTTCGGACTCACCAACGCCCCCGCAGCATTCATGGATCTGATGAACCACACATTCAGGCCGTACCTTGACTTATTCATCATCGTGTTTATCGATGATATTTTGGTGTATTCCCGGAGCCGAGAGGAGCACGAGCAGCATTTGCGAATTACTTTGCAGACCTTGAGGGAGCACCAGCTTTTCGCAAAATTTTCCAAGTGTGTATTCTGGTTGGACAGCGTTGGTTTCTTGGGTCACGTGATTACGAGAGATGGCATATGTGTGGACCCGAAAAATATTGAGGCTGTTCAGCAGTGGCCTAGACCGACATCGGTTACGGAGATCCGTAGTTTTCTGGGCCTGGCAGGCTACTACATGCGATTCGTTCTGGATTTCTCCCGTATTGCTGCACCTTTGACCGGTTTGACCCGGAAGGGAGTTCCTTTCGTTTGGACGGAGGGGTGCGAGCACAACTTTCAGCAGCTACGGACTTGTTTGTTTACGGCGCCGGTATTATCTTTGCCTTCAGGATCAGGCGGATTCGTGGTTTATTATGATGCTTCACGGGTGGGGCTAGGATGCGTATTGATGCAGCATAACAGGGTGATCACGTATGCTTCACGGCAATTGAAGAAACATGAACAAAACTACCCCACTCATGATTTGGAAATGGCTGCTGTGGTCTTTGCACTGAAGATATGGCGACATTACCTATACGGCGAGTCGTGCCAGATATTCACTGACCACAAGAGCTTAAAATATATATTTCAGCAGCGAGATCTGAACCTCAGACAGTGTCGTTGGATAGAGCTGGTGAAAGACTATGACTGTGAGATCTTATAACACCCGGGCAAGGCGAATGTAGTGGCGGATGCTTTGAGCAGGAGGCCCGGGGGTAGTCTATCTTGTTTGCGCGCAGTGCAGAGGCAGTCGTCAGCAGATTGGCAGATTTTATGCGACAGCCGAGTTGAGTTCGAGTTCACTCCGACAGGAGGACAGCTTGCGCATATTCATGCACGTCGGCAGTTACTTGACCGCATTCGAAAGGCACAGCCTAGTGATGACCGACTTTCAAGGATCATGGAGCAGATTAGGCAGGGCAGAGTTTCCGAGTTCGTGATAGACGATCAGGGAGTACAACGATTTGGGACTCGATTGTGCGTACCAGATTCGCAGGGACTGCGACGTGAGATTCTTGAGGAGGCGCATAGATTTATATACAGCGTTCATCCAGGTTCCACCAAGATGTATCGCGATTTGAGAGATGTCTATTGGTGGGACAGGATGAAGAGGGATGTCACCGACTTCGTATCAAGATGCCTGACTTGTCAGCAAGTCAAGGCCGAGCACCAGAGGCCAGCAGGAGAGTTGCAGCCTTTGCCCATTCCTGAGTGGAAATGGGAGCACATTTCGATGGACTTCGTTGTGGGTCTACCCAGGACCAGTCGAGGGTACGACTCCATTTGGGTGATCGTGGATCGATTGACGAAAGCGGCTCACTTCCTGCCAGTGAAGACCACTTTCAGTTTGCTCAGTATGCCCAGATTTACATCGACGAGATCGTGCGGTTACATGGTGTACCGACTTGTATAGTATCAGATCGAGGCACCCAGTTTACCAGCCGACTATGGCAGAGACTTCAGGAGGCTTTGGGCACTCGTTTGAGCTTCAGCACCACATTTCATTCGCAGACCGACGGACAGTTAGAGCGGACTATCCAGACTCTCGAGGACATGCTCAAAGCGTGCGTTTTGGACTTTGGTGGTAGCTGGGATCGTTATTTACCTCTAGTAGAGTTCTCCTACAACAACAGCTTCCGGGACACTATTCAGATGGCACCTTTCGAGGCCTTGTATGGGAGGAGATGTAGATCGCCCGTCTGTTGGACTGAGCTGAGCGAGAGCAGTATTTTTGGGCCGCAGATCATGCAGGGGACGACCGAGAAAGTACAGTTGATTCAAGATCGGATGAGGGCAGCTCAGAGCAGGCAGAAATCGTATGCAGACAGGCGCCGTCGCAGATTAGAGTTTGCAGTTGGCGACCATGTTTTTCTGAGGGTCTCTCCGATGAAAGGCGTGATGTGATTTGGGCGAAAGGGATAGCTTAGCCCTAGATTCGTAGGACCCTTTGAGATTCTCGAGCGTGTCGGCGCTGTTGCATATCGTTTGGCTCTTCCACCGAGCTTTTCAGATGTTCACCCCTTCTTCCACATGTCGATGCTACGCAGATATCTTCATGACCCTTCCCACACGATTCAGCATCAGACCGTTCAGCTTGAGCCCGATCTTTCGTTCACCGTGCAGCCAGTTGAGATATTAGATCGGCAGGTGAAGAAACTTCGATCAAAGGTCCTGCCGTCGGTGAAGGTTCTTTGGCGCAGGCCAAATAGTGAGGAGATCACTTGGGAGGCCGAGGGAGAGATGCGGAAGAAATTCCCTCATCTTTTTGAAGGTACGCGTAGTTTCATATTTTAAAATTCGGGGACAAATTTTCTTAAGGGGGGAAGACTGTAACACCTGAGTTTAGGTTTAGTGGTAATTATGTTTTAATGCGGGGTTTTCGGTAAAAAGTTTACCAAAACGGGATCCTATTAAATTATCTGGTTTTATGGTTATTTTAATAGAATTTTATCTCGACTGCACACACTTGTGCATGTTAATGTGGGTTAAGTCTAGGGTTGCCATATAAGTGAGCTTGTGGGTTAACCATGTTTAAGTTAACCATGGTTGTCTAACACACTTAGTTAAGCTTATTAGACTTAATTAGGGTCTTGGTTTTGTCCAAGGGTGTTTAAGGTTGGGTTGACTTACTTGTTGTGAGAGAGAGAGAGATGTGATGGTTGTCATGATGGTTTAAGGTTGTGTCACACCATTTCAACTCAAAACTTTTTGCATGTCGCTGTCACACTCTCTTTCACACTCTCATTTCACTCTCTTCTCTCCCTCTCACTCACACACAATTTCAGCCCTTAAAACATCAGAACAGCCACCAAAACAACACCTTCAGCCCCTGACCAAACATCAGCAGCACACCATTAGCCTGTTACAATCAGCTTCAGCCTTTTTCATCAGAACTACAACAGCAGCAGCTGCTACATCAGCCCCCAACTCTTTATATAACACTTCCCCCACAACTCACAGCCCTTCCCTTAACAATACCTCAACCCTTGCCACTGCTACTGCTCCCAACAGCAATACAAACACAAAAAAAATAAGAGAAACAACACAAGCAGCAGCCTACACAGTGAAGAGATCAGCTCATTTAAGACCAAATTTTGCAACACCAGGAGCTTTAGCAGCAGCACACACCCTCCTACTTCTTCTCTTCTCCTTCATCTAGGTTCATTAGAGGTATAACCCCTTAACCCAACTCCTGATTGCTAAGTTATGGTTATCTAGCTTAATTTAGTGTTATTATATATTTTAGTGGTAGTTTTAGGTAAATTAGGGGAGTTTTGACAAAATAATGGTTGTGATGGTTAGAATAACCTAATTAGGTGCTGTTGAGACCAGTTAACCAGAGATTTGCCACAGATTTCTTAAATATACCCGACTTATCCGACTTGGCGTAATTTAGCAGTTTTAGCGACTTTTTAGCCTTTCTGAGATCTGCTTTTGACCCGACCCACTCAGGTAAAAATTGTGAAGACTGTAGCATGGTGGGACTAGCAGAGACACACTCACAAAGCATGAGGACCCACCCCACCTTTGAGGCCGCCGGTTTATTCGTTCTGACCGCAAATTGCGGCCAGAGTAGTGGGTGGGGTGTTGGGATTTTGGGTGTAGGGCTCTGCTGGGTTGCTTAGTCTGTTGGTATCTGTAACTTTTTATGTTGGGTCCAGAGGCAAAATCTGGAGCTAATAACGTGTTTTCAATGTTTTAAAACTTGTGCGACACGCGCGTGATACGCGTGGTTCTGTGGCGCGCTGCGCGACACAGCGTGTCAGAGTAGGTTCTGGTGGGTTTGTGCGCGTCGCGACGTGTCGTGTGCCCGTGCGTTTAGTTTCACGCACGCGTATCCTTTTTATCGATATATCGTTTTTTGCATGATTTTTCCTTATATGGTGACCTTTGTAAATTCTAGGTTTGCCGGCAGAGACTTCGAGCGCAGTGGAGAAAGGGAAGCAGGTGGTCGGACACATCTAGCGCGGGATCACGGGAGAGTAGATTTAACATCTACGGGGGACGATCGTTTGGATGGCGCGAGTCGCCCGATAGATTTAGTAACCTTGAAAAAAGTAAACTTTGATATTTACCTGTGACATTAGAATAATAATACTCGCATGATACTTGCTGCAGTTAGGATCTATATGTCGTACCCATATACGCAACTCATTTGTAGGACACATGCACCATTACCAGGTTTTTATATGCAGCACGAGCACTATTCATATGTACACACACCCCCTGTTAATTGCCATGTCACGACACTAGATAACTTGTAATCTGAAACTTGTTAATAGTTAATGTTTAGAAATGTGTTATTGCTATACATCTTTAAAATGAAATCATAAGAATTGCTATTCTCGTGCATACCTATCATCATATCATTTGCTCATGCCTAGTATAAATCATACATTGCAAATTGATACCACATGCATTCATTATCATTGACATATGCACCCATGATGATTTTATAAGATTTATGATATTTCTGGATTTCGGGGGAAAGCCGCAAGATTTCTAACTTACAATCTTTTAAAATATAAAAGTTGCGGTTTTCTAGTGATGTAAAGTGTCGTCCACCGTGAGTTTGCTGTGGTTTTCAAGACCCGTTTCGAGGAGGTGGATGAACCGTCTCAGGTACATGGTGGGCTCGGTACGGTACCCCGGGGAAAGAAGATCGCAGGAGATGGCGTTGTGCCTGGCAGGGGACGGATTACCTACCGGTGACTTCATTTGGCAAAACGGATATCCAGAGGATACTGGCCGTGGCCGCTAGATTGAGATATGGATATTTGACATGGATCAGCCGGATGGCTGAGGCCAGAGATACTTGACATGGATATATGAGATTTAGACAGTTTTGAGGTGTCCTTGCAGGACACGGATTTTATTGATTTCATGGATATTATGTTGATGTTTAAAAAGAGTTTCAAAAACAAAAGAAGGAACAATTCTTATACCTACATGATGAGATCTTGAGTTGACTCATATAGCATACATACATGATAGTATATTCATGTGGCATACATACCTGTTATTACATCCATGTGACATACATACTTGTTAGTACACTGATGTTGCATACAGAACTGCTAGTATATATTGCCTTACCTATTTAGGGAGGTTAGGATACTTGTGTGCATGCATGCGACAGCCTTAGTAGATGTTATTTATTACTCACGAACTGGCAAATCACCCCCGTTGTGCCACAGCTTTTCTGCAGGTCCGTTCCGTCAGCACTGTTGCGGCGGACACTTTTTCCTCTTTTGCTCTTTTTGCCTGGACTCGAGGCTTTTGCTCATAGGTGGGTTGTTATCATTTTGTACCACCTTATTTATGTTCATTGTATCTAGAGTACTCCATCTGCCTCTATTATTTCAGCTATACCGGTTTATTTGGATTACTGTATATTGACCTAGAGAAGAGGTTATGAGACTTGTGGATTTATGTTATTTGGGGTCGAGCTCTCTTGAGTCGACATGTTGTTTTACTTGTACTTCATGCTTATTTGTGCACGTTGTTATTTTACATTGCGTGGGATTTATGACCGCCTTGAGGCGAAGAGCTAGCTCCCGCTTGGGGATGCCATATTCATGTTATTCATTTATGTTCATGTTTGTACCCGTTTGGGCTTGTTTTACAAAAAAAGACTTTGTCGGGATTTTCTTAAAAAGGGAAAGTTGTTTTAAAAAGGGAATTTGATGTGGTTTATTGGAGTAAAATGCTTTAAATAAATTGGTTTCCTTCACTCTAATTCTTAATTGGGTTTTGCATTCTGGGCTTCGGCTTACTTATTTTACGGAAGCCTTGAAACGTGTCGTAACTTAAGTGCCAATCGCGTTCCGTACCTTGCAGGTCGTGACATTACGTCCATGGTATGTTGGAATCATTTCGTGCTTGGTCCATGGCTTCATTTCAGTTAAATTAGACCTACCCAATATGCAGAATTGCCTAATTTCACCTGGAACAAAATATAGAGCATGTTTTCTAAGTTTCTGAATTCATTTTGCGGTTTTTAATGAATTTGGATTTGATATTTGATATTGTGTTTCTGTCGTGTGGCGTTTGAACGTCAACGACTAGGGTTACTGATCGTGTTTTGCATACGAGGCTATGGGTTTTGACCTATGAACGATACGGTGCCGATTTGGTTTTCGTGCTCTATTTCCATTTACGTTGTCTTGTGGTATACATGTAGGTACCCTCGAGTGGGTTCGGAGCAACAAGGAGGGGATGGCGACATCGACATCGGCAAGCAAGAGCAGGTGAGTAGATATATATCTACGGGGGAAGTCGGGTGGATGACGTATAGCACCCCCGCAGTTCGAAGTATAGTTTTTTATATATATTTGTTACATATATGATATTGTTATATGAAACATGGATACTAAAGTTTGGTGATAGGGTTATATGTTCATGAGCTAGTTTAGTGTTAGTTGCGAAACCCTAGAGTAGTTGTTACACCCACACACGTACACACACACACACATGCATACATGTATTTTACTACCTGTGCGTATATGGGGATATGTATACATATATATATACACACACATGGGTATAGGACTGTGTGTGTGTGTGTGTGTATACACACACACACACACATACATGGATATTGAGGATAGAGGATGATATTTGGAGATGAGTCAATGAGATTGGGCTTGAGTCCGTGAGATCGGTGATATGACGTGGTTCGTATTTGTGATACGATATGATGTTTCTGCGGGTCCTCTGGACGTGGTGTTTTCATACACATGTATGCATATATATAGATGGTATCAGTATTGTACTAGACGTAGATCAGTACCCCGGATCATAATATTTGATAAAGAGGATACCAAATGAATAATGTGATAGATGTGACATTTGAACCGTACCCAAATTTGGGAAGCCGTACGATGGATTTAACGTACGAGCTATATAATGATAATAGATCCGCACTCTTTACTTGAGGATGTCATATTATAGATATTGTGTCGTATAGGATACTACTGAGGCGGCATCACCGACTGTTATATATATATATATAAATATATATATATATATATATATGTATGTATGTATGTATGTATTGACTCAGATGTTAGGCGGTTTCCTTATTTTTCGGCTAACCTGTTTAGTTTAGTACTGTAGTTTACTTGTAAATGATAGATTAGACTCGAGTCATACCTATTTCAAAACTAACGAATCATGAGTATTTTAAAGGCGGGCCAAGGGATTCTACGAATATTTCAAAGGACATACAATTTCTCAAAAACACCGTAGTCCCTATTTTCTAAACACACAATTCGTGTTATTTCAAATGGCAAACCTGTATGACTCATATTTATATAAGTGCAGATTCCTTATCATTGTATTTGATATTTCAGCTCTCGCATATTCTTGCAGTTCGCATCGCATCGCTTGCTTGTATTGTGTTTTCATATGCCATTATTGAGATCATGCCGTCAGGACACCAGCACCATTACCGATGATGCGTATGTTCCAGATACACTTACTTGTTGGCTCACACACATCATCATCGGTAGTTGCCATGTCACATACATTTTAGAGAATATTATTTCATTGACATAGCTTGTTAGCTGATTGTTCGACATGATATTAGTGTACTTTCTTTATATGCCAGTTTAGCCATTGCACTTATTACTTGCCAATTCATGCATACTATTATTCACTGTTATCCGGTATTATGGAGTTTTATGCCGGTATTCACTGTTTACTTGCTATTGATGATTGTATTTCGGATTTTCATGAGATTTCTTGGATTTGGGGGAAAACCGCAAGAATATATATAAACTTCTCTCTCTCTCTCTTTAAAATGAAAAGTGCGGTTTTCTCGTGATGTATGAGTCGTCCACCATGATGTTTTCTCGGTTATGAGATGGATTTCGAGACCCGATTCGAGGAGTCGTATGAACTGTATCGGGTACATGGTGGACCCAGTTTGGTACCCCGGGGCGAGAGTGATTTCATGGAGGATGTTAAGCCTGGCAGGGGCAGACTGCCTACCGGTGATTTTACCTGGCGCGTCGGATATCCGGAGGATACCGTTCGTGGTCGTGTGATTGATGATATGGGCCGATCCGGACTGACGGAGCCCTAGATATTGAGATTTAAGACACTGAGATATTGAGATTTGATGATACAGGCCAGTCCGGGTAGTCGGAGCCTGAGATATAGAGATATTGGGATTTATGTTTTGTGTCGATGCTTGACACGGATTTCTCTGTTGATTTCATTGATGATACTCGATTTATGTACATACAGAAACCTTATTAAACAAGAAAACTATTCTCTTACTCATTTCATTACATTACATTCATACCTCATACACATGATACATTGCTACCTAAGGTACTGACACGAGCACATGGGATTACACTTATGTATAGATGTTTACCCTTGCCACCTTTTCATGCTTCAGACTTTATCTTTTGAGGTTATATATATTATTGATCGCATTGACCTAGGATTGTGTCATACATATAATTTCTGCTCGGTGATGTTTTCTACTCACGAGTTGGCAACTCATCCCCGTTGTGCCACAGTTTCTTGCAGGTTTTGCCGTAAAGGTTTCGTTACAGCTTTGCTGGCACACTTCTTCCATTCCGGGTGATTTTCTTTGGTAGGTGGGTTCACTTGTATCGTGTCCACCATTGTATTTTATTTTATTCATTGTATCTTGTAAACTCCATCAACCAGACTTATATATTTATTTCAGACTTAGCAGACCAGTGATATTAATTCTTTCGACCTTAGAGTCGCGCGTTGTATTATTATGGGGTTTCATGTTGATTTGAGTTTCCTTTTGAGTTTTCATCCTCGCCCTTCGGCGTTGTATATTATATGCTTGCGTGGTTGTGACCGTCGACTGACGAAGAGCTAGCTCCCGCTTGGGGATGCCTTTTATCATTGATGTATATATTTATCATGTTGTACCCCGTTCAGGGCCAGTATTTACAAAAGAAACTCTGCTGAAATTTTCAGAAAAGACTTGATATTTTAAAAACGCATAATTCGGCTTATGTTGTTAAATTTATTGCTTTAAAATTGGTTTTTCCTTCACTCTACTGCTTTATTTGGTTTTGATTTATGGGTTTTGGATTACTTAGATTACGTACGCCTCGGGACGTTTCATAATTTAAGTGCCGGTCATGTTCCATACTTTTCGGGGCGTGACATGCTCCAACGAAGTTCGCTCTCCGGTCTCCCTCGTTGAAGTGGCACCACGTCAAGGATTCTTTATACGGACTCCCGCTTCAAACCGAAGCAACTCGAACATGATATTTGTTATCCGACATGTCCAAGGTGAAGTAGAGAGTGTATGTGATCATTTTGTCTCAAGACATCCATTAATTCCCAACACATGAGATGGTATGGATGGAGGTTGAAGAAGAAACCATTGATGATGAAGTTGTGAGCACAAGAAAAGCTAGTGAAGAAGAAGATGCTTGCTTATTATGTGGGATAAATTGTGAGAGCTCTAGAAAAATCAAAAACAAAACCCAAGCCATCACATGGCTTCCCACTCTCTCTTCACATATCAATCCCACACAATAATCAATCAAGAGATTAGATATGGCACAAAAAATAACACCATGAGTCACCACAAAAGCACATGCCACATTTAATGCTCTTGATTAAGACTTGCACTCATGGTTTCCACTTAATAAACATTAATCCAAATGTTTAAAACAACAAATAGAATGGCATCTTCTAAAGTAAACTCATGACGGATCACAAAAATACCCCTCACCTGTATATACATACCCGCATCCGTATTCCGAGTGAATACGAATACTACGAGACGAAAGTAATCCAACAATCTAATACTAGGATCTGGTTTAAACCAAAGCCCACGAGTATGATCCGTCCGATCATGATCCGTGTACGAGTGCACGTATATGATCGAACCCTCCTATAAAACCATACGGCCTCCACAACGTTTCGCCCAAACTTGGGAAACTTTCTGTGGGGGACTCTAAAAACTCGTCAATACGCTGGCAGTGGGTTTAACCACAAGCACGTCAATGGCACAAGCTGTACGTAATGGCTGCCCAGGTATTGAGCGAAAGGGAAGCTGACGAACGAACTCATCCTGAAACCCTACTGAGCCTATCTGTGACAATCTTCGTACAGTCCAGTCTGTTCATCTTTTAGTATCGCATATCGGGCCTAGGGGATGGTAAACGTCAGACCCCCAATAGCGGTATAAGTCGTGTCAGAGTGTAGGCCAGAACACCTTAAGAAACTACTGGAATACCTACCAGTAAATCACACTTGCCTTGGCCAAGGAATTTGTGTAATGGCTCTCCAGACAAAGCGCGATATCAAGCCCCAATACCGGGAGAGACGAATCATGTCTAACCGCCACTGCCTCCAAGTGCTTCGGGACTGAACCCAAATACTACATGTTTGCACGACTCATTTGAGCCGTGGTAGGATAGCAATCAAAGAACAGTGGGAACACACTTGAGGTAATGTAGCAGTGTCAAGTCAACGGACTAAGATATACTCATATCACCTGGGAACTGCTCCTGACGACAGGTATAGTACCAATCAGCAGTGCCCCTGCGAGTCCATCCGGTGTACTCATAACCCAATGAGTACTTGTATACTATCTTAGGTGAACCAACTGACACCAATGGCCTGTGAGACCAGCCACAGCCCCTCGTCGGGGTCTCGATCCATATACACTAGTCTACTCATGGAGTATCGATGCCCAGTCTCGAAACTCCCACGACTATGGACACTTTAAGGATGTGCTTATAGACTACCTAACACTCACGTATATGATCGCCATCATACCGCTAGTAGTCAAGCAAGTGATCTGTAATGTCACCTGAAGTATGTACATGATGATAAAAACAAACCATATAGCATACTATCATCTCGAGTAAGACTGTTCTACCGGTATAGGTCATCTCTCAATCATTGCAATCACGTGCCTGTGATCCAATAATTGACTTGAGGGCACTATAGTAAACAATAACATGCAAACAACTTTGCATACAAAGTGAATGAGGAATACAACCTTTGTAAACCGGTCTTTCACTTCTAAAGCTCCATGTAGTAGTCATTTTGCTCTAAGTAGTGAACACCGGAACTCTAGTAAGGGTTCACATGAAGAAATGAACAAACTTGCTTGAAGTCTTCGAGGCCTAAGATGTCTACGTCGAGGAGACTCGGTCCCATGCTATCTCTTCACTAATGGTAGATTAGTGAAGCAAACACCCTAAACTAAATGGCTAATATAATAGAGTATGATGAAGTAGGAAATAGGCTTACTTTAGATTTAATTTTCTCACAATATTTTCTCACCATTTCCAAAAGCTAGAAAGCTTTTCTTGAGGAAGAAGAAGATGAAGTGAAGATGAGAATGAACTCGTGAGGTGAGAATAAAAACCATGGGTGAGTTAGTGTCATACACTAACTCATGTAGAGAATCAACCATGGCTAATAATAATGGTTAGGTTAATAAATATTTACAAGTAAAACAAAATTAGTGGAGTTGGTCAATGGTTCCACAAGCTTCTTCAAGCTTGAACCATGTGACTAATTACCAACTAATTTTGATTAACTTTATATAAATAAAACCATACATTATCATAAGCTTGGTGTGAGTCTCATACACCCATGTCACATCTAGCATCAAGCATGACACAATAGTCGTGCATTAATATATATCACATATATACTATATGCACACAAGTGAGAAAAAGAATTGTTTAAGTGAGCTAACATTAGTTAATGTAAATTAATATATCGCATATATAATTTTACATTAAATTATTAAATCAACACTTGATTTAATAATCCGGTTCTATCACATACAACCGGCTAATATTAAATGTAAAAATCTATCGAATCAACACTTGATCCAATAACCCGGTTATATCACATATAACCGACCGATATCACATATCGCGAGAATAGAATACGGTATCACATACACGCATTAATCTCAGTCCTGCACATATCACATATGTGCTCCTACTTCGTTTCGCATGAACAAGGAAAGCTCTGTGTAGAACTCTAATGACTCGTCAATACGCCGGCAGTAGGTGATGATCATATCAAACACCTACAAGCCGCAAGCGGTCTGCTAAACGTAACGGCCATCCGGGTATTGAGCGATTAGAAGATCAACAAGCAAGCCTGCTCATACTCCTGCGAATCCAATCAGTAACACTATCATACAGTCCGGTCTCTTCATCAGATATGTCGCATATCGCAGTCTGGGATAGTAAAACGTCAGACCCCAATATCTTGATAAGTCATGCCGATGCAAGGTCCATAACGGTTTGAGAAACTACTGATAACACTTACCAGTAAATCTCAACAACCCTGACCAGGGATTTCTTCTTATGGCCAATCGAGCAAAGCGCAAGTCCTAATACCGGGAGAGACTAATCCCCTTTTATCGCTCATTGCCTCCATGTGACTTGGGACTGTACCCAAAAACCACCTTTTTGCACGATCTATTGCCCGTGGTATGGTGGAAATAAAAGCACAGTGGGAATCACACAAGACTCTTTGACGATCTCGGGTCGACAGACTAACCTGTACCAGTGTCACCAGAGAACTGCTATCTGACGATAGGTATAATACCATCTAAGAGTTCTCGGCGAGTCCGTCCAGTGTACCCAGTCTCCACTGAGCACCCGTATACCATCTCTGATGTCAAACACCAATGGATATGGGATCATCCATTGCCCATCACATGGGTCGAGATGCGTATACGCTAGTCTACTCTAAAATATCGATGCCCCGTCTCGATACTCCCACGACTAGGAACAATCTAAGGATGTACTTACCGAATACCACTGCCCCACTAGTATGATCCGCATCATAATCCTGGTAGTCAAGTACTCATCCTAAGGGCTTTATCAACATGTAATAGAGAGACAATAAGTGTACATGTTAAGATAAAGAGCAACTAGATAGCCTAATATCATGTCGAGCAAGAAAGTCCTCCCTATATATGTCCAAGCATCCACTACAATATACATCACATGTACATTAATGGCCTCTAGGGCATACATATAACTAACAGAAGATGCCATATCACAACAACGGTCAATATTGCAAGTACCACTATATGCCAGGGCACGATCTACAAAAAATGTTTTATCTTAAAGAAATTGGTCTGAAGCTTGGTTTAAAAAGGAAAGATTGACTCGACACTCCTTAAAGATCTAAAGAAGGGAAAACAAATGGTTAACATGATGTCCTTCGCTTCGAAAAACAATCACATTGAGTCTTCTCTAACTACGACTTCTTAATCAATAAAGTGTACATCAACGACTTCTCCCTCAACCACGACTTTGTCAACAATATCTCCCCCAACAATACAAAACAGTCATTAGGCACTCACATCTCTGAGTTTAAATGAAGCAGAGACGATGTCAGAAAAATCGTCTTCAATTGTGTAACGTTTTAAAAATCGTTTCGGTGAAATTTCGGAAAATCGGTAAAATAAGGGGGTTTTCTATAAAAAGTTAAAATACAATTATCTTTATTATAAAATTAAATATACATATTCTAGCTATATAATTGCTAGTATTTGGTGTTTATTGAGCCACTAGTGAAATTTCAAATTTTCTGAAAAATTTTCTGAAATTATTATTTTAATATTATTTAAAGCCGTCACTAATACAGTTAATTAGGGAAAATTACAAATTGAAATGGGTTGATACAAATTTTATAATTCATGACACACTAAACTGACATGTAAAATATTGTTTTTGAAATAAAATGGTTTGCCAAAACGGTTTAGAAAATATTGAAGAAAAAGTCTTTTTTTTGGTGAAATTAGTGTAAGTGGTTGTATGGTATAATATTTATCATTGTTTCTCACCCAAACAAGGCCCACACCCATCCCCAAAATTCTAGGCCGAGCCCATGCTGTCCCCCTCCATCTCACACTTCTTTTTGGTTTGAAAAGAAAACAAGAGAAGAAAAGGAAATGAAAGGATAAAAGAATATATAAGAATGGGCTTTTGGCTATATCTTTGACTTTGAAACCAACACCCTCTCTCTCTCACTCTCCCACTCACGTCACCCCTCCCCACTCTCGGCCAGAAATCAACCCCCCTATTTTCTCCAAGAATCCATCTTCCTTCACCTCCATTTTCCTTCAAAAAAATCAACAAAAATCAACACAAACCAACACAAAATCAAAATCCGACTCCTACCCATTTCTCATTTGCCAAAATTGCATGGATCTAGGGAACAAGATTCCAATTTGGGAGGCTATGTTTGTGCTTGTGGATCTTCAAATTTATTGGGTATAAATTCTAACCATTTTTGCTTAATTTGTTAGTTAATTTCTTAAAGCTAAGTTATTTAAGTGTTAATTAGGCTTTAGTTATAAGTTTGGAATTTCTAGAATTGGGTATGGATCAAGTTAGGGTTTTATATCATTTGAACATGGTTTAAGTGTATAATTTAACATATTATGGCATGTAAAATCTTACCTAGTAACTAGTTTGCTAATTGTTATTTTAAAATTTTACTAATTAAGCTATTTTGCTAAATAGGGTTTTTGGAAAATTATTAAATGCTTTAGATTAAATATAATTAAAGTTTCATGTCATTATTAATATTATAATGAGTGGTTTAATGCCTTTGGATCATGCAAAATCAAGCGTAGTTGTTGTTTTGTGCATTTTCACTCGAAATTGTTAAAATTAGATAAATTGCAAAACTAGAATTTTTTGTTTTATAAGAATTGATGAGATTAATTTTTGAAATGGGTTGTATGACTTATTTAAGATGTTTAATAAGTATTATGGCCGCTAGATTTGTTTAAACGTCGAGTTTTGTACTAAAACGGTAAATTTTTGCTTGCTAGATTTTCGGAAAAATGGCTTTTAAAGTGAGTTTCGGGTTTTTGTGAGTTTTAACCCATTTTATATTCTAATTAGTGTTCGTGAATGTGCAAATGAGTGTGATTGGGTTTTTCTCGATGGTTTGACATTTGTACATTGACATCGAGGGTTGGTTTAGCTATTCGTGCATGCGTAGGCGATAGGTTTTGACCTATGCGTGATACGCGTGCCGATTTGATTTTTGTATGCCGTTTCGATTTCGAATTTGGTTTTTAATGCAATACGGTGCGTTATGACATGTAGGTACCCCATGTGGACTTCGAGATGACAAGCAAGCGCGTAGCGACGTCGGCACCGGCGAGCAAGGACCAGATGAGTAGATTTATATCTACGGGTAGAAGTCGGGTGGATGGCGTATAGCACCCCTACAGTTCGTGGTGATGTATACGAATACGTATACACACATATATATTGATTATTTACTGTTGAGTTTATAGATGATATTAGGTATGATTGGATAGGTTTATTGTTGCGAGACCCTAGAGTAGAGGTTGCACCACATTTACACATACACACCCATACTTGCATGCATTCTTCTTTCATATGTGCTTATATGGGGTTATATTGTTATGTGTTCACATGGGTATGGGACTATGTGTTCACATACTGGATTTGAGGATAGTGTTTGGGATTTGACGTGAGTCGATGAGATGTGATTTGAGATCATAAGATTGGTGATTTGGTAGAATTCATGTTTGAGATACGTTATGATATTATAGCGGATTGTTGGACGACGATACCATGTGAATAGTGATATCAATAAAATGATCGACATGTGATCGTGTTATGAGATATGATATGTTAGGATGTTTATGATAGGCCGCATTGGGCGATGTGTACTTCCTTATGATGTTATGTGCTGATGATATCGGTTGTACGAGATTGTCGATCAGTAGTCAGATCATGATTATATTGATGATATTAGTATTGTACTAGACATAGATCAGTACCCGGTTTATGACCTTGATAAAAAGGATACCAGATGAATAATATGAGGAATATAATATTGACCGTACCCAGATTTGGGGTGCCGTACGACGGATTTACGTACGAGCTATTTATTGATGTTTGATCCGCACTCTTAACTTGGGAATATTGATTATAGATATGGTATCGGATGTGACATTATCGAGGCGGGATCACCGAATAACACACACACACACACACACACACACACACACACACACACACATACATATGTATCGACTCAGGTGTTAGGCTGTTTCCTTACCTTTAGTTTAGTTTGACAGCTTAGCCCTTTGGTTTAGTGTAGTTGTTAGCCCATATTAGTTGTCGTTGTGTCTAGTATTCAGCTCACGCTCATTATTGTTGTTCGCTCCGCATCGCCTGCTTACATTATGATTCATATTCTATTGTTGATATCATGCTGTTAGGACGCCAGCACCATTACCGATGACGCGTATGTACCACGTACACTTACTTGTCGGCTCACACACATCTTCATCGGTAATTGCCATGTCACGAAAACTTTAGAAAATACTATTTCATTTGACATAGGTTGTTAGCTAATAGTTTAGACATGATATTAGTGTACTTGCATTATATGCTTGTTTAGAAATTGTAGATATTACTTGCTACTTCATGCATGTTATTATTCATTGATATGCCGCAGCATGGATTTTTATGTCTATATTCACTGTTTACATGTTATTGGGGATTTGGATTCGGATTTTCATTAGATTTCCTGGATTTAGGGGAAAACCGCAAAAACACTTATAAAATTCTTTCTCTTTTTTTTTTTAAAGAAAAGTGCGGTTTTCCCATGATGTATGAGTCGTCCACCATGAGTTTGCTGATGGATTTCGAGACCCGAGTTCAAGGAGTGGAGGAATCATTTCGGGTACATGGTGGACCCGGTGCGGTACCCCGGGGCAAGAGGATCGCAGATGATGGCGTTGAGCCTGGCAAGGGAGCACTATCGACCGGTGATATTACCCGATGCGTCGGATATCCGGAGGATACCGTCGTGGTCTTGAGATTGATGGTTGGGGCCGGTCTTGATTGATGGCGCCCTAGATAGTGAGATTGAGACATTGAGATCCTGAGATATTGAGACATTGGGATTTATTTTTTGTGTCGATGCTAGACACTGTTTATGCTGATTTCATTTATGATACCTCTTTTAAAACTACAGAAATCTCACTAAATTATGAAAGCAGTTTTATTCTGTTTCATGCATTCATACATCATCCATATGATATATTGCTACCTGAGGCACTGACACGGGCACATGGGATTACACTCGGGTTAGATATTTACCCTAGTCATTGTTATAGGATGCATGTTATATATATTTGAGGATATATTATGATTGCTGACCTAGGATTGCGTTGTTCATGCGATTTCTGTTCGTAGATGTTTTTCTACTCACGAGTTGGCAACTCACCCCCGTTGTGCCACAGTTTCTTGCAGGTTTTGCCGTACAGGTTTCATTACGGCTTTGCTGGCACTACTTCTTTCGAGTGACTTGCTACTAGGTGGGTTTATTGGTATCATACCCATCATATTACTTTGTATAATATTATTCAGTTGTATCTAGTAAATTCCATCAACCAAACATGTATTTATTTCGGAGATAGAGACCAGTGATGCTTATTCTTTTGACCTTAGAGTCGCGCGTTGTATTTCTATGGATTTCTTGCTGTTTTGAGTTTTGATCCTCGCCCTTGGTGTTGTATATTATTTTGCTTGTGTGGTTGTGA
Source organism: Agapanthus africanus (assembly GCA_030015575.1). Taxonomy (NCBI): domain Eukaryota; kingdom Viridiplantae; phylum Streptophyta; class Magnoliopsida; order Asparagales; family Amaryllidaceae; genus Agapanthus; species Agapanthus africanus. Next base: position 505,598,559 of record CM057348.1, read on the forward strand.
CCGTCGATTGACGAAGAGCTAGCTCCCGTTTGGGGATGCCTCTTTTTTTGATTTCGTATACTATTCATGTTGTATCCCGTTTGGGGGCCAGTATTTACAAAGGAGACTCTGCCGAAATTTTCAGGAACTATTTGATGTTTTAAAAAAACGCATAATTCGGCTTATGCTATTAAAACTACTTGATTTAAATTAATTTTCCTTCACTCTACTAATTTTCTTGGTTTGGATTTCTGGGTTTTCAGCTTACTTAGATTACGTACGCCTCGAGACGTTCGTAGTTTAAGTGCCGGTCATGTTCCGTACTTTCGGGACGTGACAATGTTGGTATCAGAGCGTTAGGTTTTACCTTCACAGCGTAGGATGACCCTTGGTTGATGGAATAGGTGACTAAAGTAGAGTGACGTACCGTGGTATGTTCCGCGGCATACTTATGATATGCTACTCCACTTAAGGAGCCTTAGGATATATATTTCTTTGCTCAGTATCATATTCATTCCTGATCTAGCCTCATCGGTACCAGTTACGGTTTGCTGCTACGATTACGGGCAGGGAGAGCTACAGCTTGTGTTGCGGTCAGCACGAGCTCGTCACGAACGAGGACTGACCAAGGCATAATTCCAGCGACACACGATTGCGGAGATGTGTCTTTTTACTGTGTTTTCGCGCCACGAGAGTTTGGCGGATCGCCTTTACGAGATTTCTCGGACGTGCCGATCAGTGCCAGAGGATTGAGCCAATGATAGAGGCCAGCCAGATTTTGATGACCGTTGGCGTATTGCTTACTCCTGATGATTGAGGCACTGTTCAGCGTGCAGACGAGTGAGCCGGTCATTGCTGCGAATGATGAGATATCGCCCCAGATGTTGGATCTATTACAGTACGAGTTGTACTAAGAGATGATAGAAGGTCGCTAGACACAAAGGATGAATGACTAGGACATGTGGTTCGTTTGCTACCCCGATGCGAGGTCATCAAATAGATTGATTCCAGCTAGAGACGACTTCACGCGGAGACGTTGAGAGTCGACAAAGATGATCGAATGTCAGCAACTTATTATTCCAAGTTTAAAGTATTCGGAAAGACATGCAGGCAATTTTATGGACCCTCTAGAAGAAGAAACCCTAACTCGACTTAATGACCATGCAAAAGCCTTTGAACCTTATGGTTTGCGGCAGTTCCGCGGCGCCATTAGTGAGGCTTGGGTTTGCCCTTCTACGGCTAGACCATCGATGTTGTGGTACGTACTCGATACTGTTAAACTGTACCCAAGATGTTGAGCTCTTGGGGGATTATGAGGTTTTGACAAATCGATTGGATGGTTCGACTTCATTCGGATGCCAGGTGGTGAGATGCATTTCTTTGGAGACTCCAGATACGGGGATAACCGTAGGAGCTCAGTCCATGCAGCCACGACGAGACGAGTCCGAAGCAGTCTACATTAAAGAAAGTGGAGTAAGTGGCTCGTACGAGATCTTGATGAGACGAGGTTCCACTCCGCTGACATCAGAGATGCGATACGCATGCCGAGACATTGTACTTGGATATACCTTACAGAAGGAGTCGCGATGAGTATGCAGCCGTTCCGGAACGAGAATAGATCTAGTAAGGGACGATGACTTCTGGACAGTTCTGCAGAGACGAGATTTGGGAGAGATCTCGACAGGACCTTTCTGGAATGAATTACGAGAAGACTCGGACCCAAGAGTGGTCATGTTACGCACACCGGCAGGCCAGAGTTCATGATCGTCGACGAGACATGGTATGAGTGACCATGACAGTTGGCCAGAGGTTCTTAGAGGAAGTGCTTGAGCGGGGACTATTCCGCCATATTTGATTTCGGTATTTTTGGCGATCTATTCGCATGATTGAGTTTCATGCTATTTGTTTTCATGGACCATGGTTGCACCTGCTGAGTATTTGCGATTTTTCACAGTTGTTGCACTTGATCTCGTTTTCGTGCCTTGGTTTCACAGGTTTATGATTTTATGGGTTTCATACAGTTGAGTTGATTTCGTGCGTATATACGCACACGATTTGGTTTTTGCACTCGGTATGATTCACATATGCTTGCAGTGCAGTGATACGTATTTTGTGCACTTAGATGCACTGGACTTCGATTTCGATTATGATACTTGATATTTGTTTTGTGCACCTGATTTGATTTTCCGCATGTTCGGCGCTTGATATTGGATTTCATGATTTCATGCATGACGGATGCACCTGGTTTTGATTTTCGCGCATGTTGAGCGCATGTTTTGAGAAGCGATTTTGGTGCACACCAGATGCACTAAATCGAGATTCTTCGTGCGTATCAGACGCACCTGTCCTTACTGTCAGGCACACACGTTGCCTATGACAGATGTTGTGTGCACTCCTGATGCACTTAGATATTGTTTCTGTGCGCATGTATGGCACATATATGGATTTTGATTTCCGTGCGCAACAGACGCACATAGCATTTATATGCATATTTTGGGATTGATTTCTTATGGAGCAGTACGTTTTTATGATGATTGCTATGAGTTTTTGTACTGAGCAGTACTAGTCAGAGGACAGTACCTGAATATATTTTGCATGCATTGATAGTTATTGAAGGGATTTCCAAAAAGCGAGCTATAGTCTCAGTATTTACCTACGTGTCTGATATGACACGAAATGTTTAAAACAATGAGACCCTTCTAAATTGTTTCCAAAACGGCGGAACGTACATATTAAACAAAGGATATATATATATGTAGTTATTTTCTTACAATAGACGTCCACCACTGTGCAGTGCCGCGAGCATCGCACAGCGATTTGAAGAAGATTTGGCATGCGTTGCTTCCAGATGTTTTAATGATGTATATCATTTTGATTTTCATTTTGGATTTAGACATTGTGTCTTCACCATGACTCCGATGATTGCGGGATGGAGTTTTTATTTTGAGTTACATGCTCATTTTTCATGCGCCTGCGCTACGCTACTATTTGTTTTATGTATTTATGACTTCGGAGCCCCGACGACTTGATAGTTTTGCTTAGATGTTTTAGTGTTTGGGGGAGTTTTAATTAAATTCGGGGACCGAATTTCTTTAAGGGGGGAAGAATGTAACGTTTTGAAAATCGTTTCGGTGAAATTTCGGAAAATCGGTAAAATAAGGGGGTTTTCTGTAAAAATTCAAAATACAATTATCTTTATTATAAAATTAAATATACATATTCTAGCTATGTAATTGCTAGTATTTGGTGTTTATTGAGCCACTGGTGAAATTTCAAATTTTCTGAAAATTTTTCCGAAATTATTATTTTAATATTATTTTAAGCTGTCACTAATACAGTTAATTAGGGAAAATTACAAATTGGAATGGGTTGATACAAATTTTATAATTCATGACACACTAAACTGACAAGTAAAATATTGTTTTTTAAATGAAATGGTTTGCCAAAACGGTTTAGAAAATATTGAAGAAAAAAGCTTTTTTAGGTGAAATTAGTGTAAGTGGTTGTAGGGTATAATATTTATCATTGTTTCTCACCCAAACAAGGCCAACACCCATCCCCAAAATTCTGGTCAGAGCCCATGCTGTCCCCCTCCATCTCACACTTCTTTTTGGTTTGAAAAGAAAACAAGAGAAGAAAAGGAAATGAAAGGATAAAAAAATATATAAGAATGGGCTTTTGACTTTATCTTTGACTTTGAAACCAACACCCTCTCTTTCACACTCTCCCACTCACCTCACCCCTCCCCACTCTCGGCCAGAAATCATCCCCCCTATTTTCTCCAAGTATCCATCTTCCTTCACCTCCATTTTCCGTCAAAAAAATCAACAAAAATCAACACAAACCCTCACAAAATCAAAATCCGACTCCTACCCATTTCTCATTAGCCAAAATTGCATGGATCTTAGGAACAAGATTCCAATTTGGGAGGCTATGTGTGTGCTTGTGGATCTTCAAATTTATTGGATATAAATTCTAACCATTTTTGCTTAATTTGTTAGTTAATTTCTTAAAGCTAAGTTATTTAAGTGTTAATTAGGCTTTAGTTGCAAGTTTGGAATTTCTAGAATTGGGTAAGGATCAAATTAGTGTTTTATATCATTTGAACATGGTTTAAGTGTATAATTTAACATATTATGGCATGTAAAATCTTACCTAGTAACTAGTTTGCTAATTGTTATTTTAAAATTTTACTAATTAAGCTATTTTGCTAACTAGGGTTTTTGGAAAATTATTAAATGCTTTAGATTAAATATAATTAAAGTTTCATGTCATTATTAATATTATAATGAGTGGTATAATGCCTTTGGATCATGCAAAATCAAGCGTAATCGTTGTTTTGTGCATTTTCACTCGAAATTGTTAAAATTAGATAAATTGCAAAACTAGAATTTTTAGTTTTATAAGAATTGATGAGATTAATTTTTGAAATGGGTTGTATGACTTATTCAAGATGTTTAATAAGTATTATGGCTGTTAGATTTGTTTAAACGTCGAGTTTTGTACTAAAACGGTAAATTTTTGCTTGCTAGATTTTCGGAAAAATGGCTTTTAAAGTGAGTTTGGGGTTTTTGTGAGTTTTAGCCCATTTTATATTATAATTAGTGTTCGTGAATGTGAAAATGAGTGTGATTGGGTTTTTCTCGATGGTTTGACATTTGTACATCGACATCGAGGGTTGGTTTGGCTATTCGTGCATGCGTAGGCGATAGGTTTTGACCTATGCGTGATACGCGTGCCGATTTGATTTTCGTATACCGTTTCGATTTCGAATTTGGTTTTTAATGCGATACGGTGTGTTATAACATGTAGGTACCCCATGTGGACTTCGAGACGAAAAGCAAGCGCGTGGCGACGTCGGCACCGGTGAGCAAGGACCAGGTGAGTAGATTTACATCTACGGGGAGAAGTCGGGTGGATGGCGTATAGCACCCTCACAGTTCGTGGTGATGTATACGAATACGTATACACACATATATATTGATTATTTATTGTTGAGTTTATAGATGATAAAGATCGATTTTAGGTGTGATTGGATAGGTTTAGTGTTGCGAGACCCTAGAGTAGAGGTTGCACCACATTTACACACACACACCCATACTTGCATGCATTCTTCTTTCATATGTGCTTATACGGGGTTATATTGTTATGTGTTCACATGGGTATGGGATTGTGTGTTCACATACTGGATTTGAGGATAGTGTTTGGGATTTGAGGTGAGTCGATGAGATGTGATTTGAGATCATAAGATCAGTGATTTGGTAGAATTCCTGTTTGAGATACGTTATGATATTATAGCGGATTGTTGGACGACGATACCATGTGAATAGTGATATCAATAAAATTATCGACATGTGATCGTGTTATGAGATATGATATGTTAGGATGTTTATGATAGGCCGCATTGGGCGATGTATACTTCCTTATGATGTTATGTGCTGATGATATCGGTTGTACGAGATTGTCGATCAGTAGTCAGATCATGATTATATTGATGATATTAGTATTGTACTAGATATAGATCAGTACCCGGTTTATGACCTTGATAGAAAGGATACCAGATGAATAATGTGAGGAATATAATATTGACCGTACCCAGATTTGGGGTGCCGTACGACGGATTTACGTACGAGCTATTTATTGATGTTTGATCCGCACTCTTGACTTGGGAATATTAATTATAGATATGGTATCGGATGTGACATTATCAAGGCGGGATCACCGACTAATATATATATAGACACACACACACACACACACACAAACACATATGTATCGACTCAGGTGTTAGGCAGTTTCCTTACCTTTAGTTTAGTTTGACAGCTTATCCCTATAGTTTAGTGTAGTTGTTAGCCCATATTAGTTGTCGTTGTGTCTAGTATTCAGCTCCCGCTCATTATTGTTGTTCGTTCCGCATCGCCTGCTTACATTATGATTCATATTCTATTGTTGATATCATGCTGTTAGGACACCAGCACCGTTACCGATGACGCGTATGTACCACGTACACTTACTTGCCGGCTGACACACATTTTCATCGGTAATTGACATGCCACGAACAATTTAGAAAATACTATTTCATTTGACATAGGTTGTTAGCTAATAGTTTAGACATGATATTAGTGTACTTGCCTTATATGCTAGTTTAGACATTGTAGATATTACTTGCTATTTCATGCATGTTATTATTCATTGATATGCCGCATTCATGGATTTTTATGTCTATATTCACTGTTTACATACTATCGAGGATTTGGATTCGGATTTTCATGAGATTTCCTGGATTTAGGGGAAAACCGCAAAACACTTATAAAATTCTTTCTATTTTTTTTTTTTTAAAGAAAAGTGCGGTTTTCCCATGATGTATGAGTCGTCCACCATGAGTTTGCTGATGGATTTCGAGACCCGAGTTCGAGGAATGGAGGAACCGTTTCGGGTACATGGTGGACCCGGTGCGGTACCCCGGGCCAAGAGGATCGCAGATGATGGCATTGAGCCTGGCAGGGGAGCACTACCGACCGGTGATATTACCCGACGCGTCGGATATCCGGAGGATACCGTCGTGGTCTTGAGATTGATGGTAAGGGCCGGTCTGGATTGACGGCGCCCTAGATAGTGAGATTGAGTCATTAAGATCCTGAGATATTGAGACATTGGAATTGTTAGTTATATGTATGCCCTAGAGTCCATTACTATACATAGGATGTATATTGTAGTGGATGCTTGGACATATATAGGGATGACTTTCTTGCTCGATATGATAATATACTATCTGGTTACTCTTTACCTTAACGTGTACACTGATTGTCTCTCTGTTACATGTTGGTAAAGCCCTTAGGTTGTGTACTTGACTACCTGGACTATGATGTGGATCATACTAGTAGGGACATGGTAGTCCATAAGTACATCCTTCAAAGTCCCTAGTCGTGGGTGTATCGAGACGGGGCATCGATATACCAGAGTAGACTAGCGTGTAGCTTCTCGACCCATATAGATGGGCGATGGATGATCCCATATCCATTGGTGTTTGACATCAGAGATGATATACGGGTGCTCAGTGGAGACTGGGTACACTGGACGGACTCGCCGAGAACTCCCAGATGGTATTATACCTTACGTCAGATGGCAGTTCTCTGGTGACATTGGTACAGGTTAGTCTGTAGACCCGAGATCGTCATAGAGTCTTGTGTGATTCCCACTGTGCTTTGATTTCCATCATACCACGTCCAAGAGGGCTTGCAAAAAGGTGGCTTTTGGGTACAGTCCCGAATCACATGGAGGTAATGAGCGATAGGAGGGGTTTTGTCTCTCCCGGTATAGGGAGTTGATGTTGCGCAGTGCTCGATTGGCTATAACAGGATGTCCTTGGCCAAGGCTGTTTTAGGGATTTACTGGTAAGTGTTACCAGTAGTTTCTCGACCCGTTATGAGCCTCATATCGACACGACTTATCGAGTTATTGGGGTCTGACGTTTGCCATCCCTAGGCGAGATATGCGACATATCAGACGAACAGACCGAACTGTACGGTAGTGTTACTGATTGGATTCACAGGAGTGTGAGCGGGCTTGCTCGTTGATCTTCTGATCGCTCAATACCCGGGTGGCCGTTACGTTTAGCAGACCGCTTGCGGCTTGTGGGTGTTTGATATGATCATCACCTACTGCCGGCGTATTGACGAGTCTTTAGAGTCCTACACAAGGGTTTCCTGGCTCAAGTGAAACGAAATAGGAGCGCATATGAGATATGTGCGGGACCGAGAATAATACCAGTATGTGATATTGTATTCTATTCTCGCGATTTGTGACATTGATCGGTTGTATGCGATATAGCCGGGTTATCGGATCAAGTGTTGATTCTATAAGTTGTTACTATTGATATTAGTCGGTTATATACAATATGACCGGATCGTTAAATCAAGTGTTGATTTAATGATTTAATGTATAATTATATATTTGATATATTACTTTACATTAACTTGTATTGGTTCACTTAAGATTGATTTTCTCACTTGAATATGCACATTGTTTATATGTGATATATACAAGTGTACATGTTTGTATCATGCTTGATGATACAAACAAGTTATGTGTATGAGACTTGAACCAAATCAAGGTTAAATTAGGGTTTACTATTTTCCTAGCATATAACAAAAGAGTGTGAATTTGGTCAAAGTTATCAAGCTTCATGAAGCTTGATAAACATTGACAAAGTCAACTCTTTTGTCATTTGTTAAAGATATTAGTTAACCCAACTCTTAAGCTATTGCTTTGGTTAATTCTCTACATGAGTTAAGCATGAGGGCTTAACTGAACCATGGTGCCATTATTAAAAGGATAAGTTTCATATTATTCTTTTAATTCTCTTTTCTTCTTCATCTTCATCAAGCTTCAAGAAAGCTTGCTAGCTCCAATGGTGCCATGAGAAAAAGAGTGATAGATCCAATTCTAAAGTGAACCCACATCCTATTTCTTCATCCTCTACTACTTGCCATGTAGTATAGGGTGTTCTCTTCACAATGTTTTTGACCAAGTGAAGGAATAGCTTGAGTTTGAGTCTCCACGACGTAGATTATCTTCGGCCTCGAAGTCAATGACCTAGCCCGATTATTTCTCCGACGAAACCATCGCTAGAGTCCGGGATCCGATGATCGCAGCGGAGGGACGTCAACATGGAGCTTTAGAAGTGGAGGACCGGATCTACAAAGGTTGTATTTCCATTCACTTAGTAGCAAAGTAGTTTGCTTGCTTATTGTTTCGCCTAATCTCTAGTTAACGATCAAGTTTAGGGTTTCTCGGCACCGGAATTCATTTGAATTTGGCATGGTTGTTGCCTTGTGGAACCTGTTGTGTGTGCCTAGTAACCCTATAGTGGTATCAGAGCCTAGCTAGAGCTTTAGGAGAAGTGTAGACGATGTTAGAAGTCCGATCGAACCCGAAACCCTAATTCAAAACCCTTCTCTGTACAATTTTTCAAAACTGTGAATTTTGTGAATTAAAAATATCCAAAAAATTCAGCAGGGTTTTCTAGGGGTTACTGTGAAGCACGTGTCCCTGAATCAACCAAAGCGCCACGGAACCGCGGCCCCACCGTGGCATTTGCGGCGGTTCCGCGGCCATAAAGAAGCTTCTTGTCACGTTCTTTGCACAGTAATCCTCGTCTGTAATGCTTGTGTTTTCTGGGTAATTTTAATTACTGCTCAAGGGTTTAGTTTTCTGGGTTGTATTGGGAGTTCGTAGATTCGATCGGATTGTCAAACTTTGTCTATGTGTTTTTCCGGGTAATTTTAGAATATGTTAAAAAGTTCGACCGGATATAAATACCGAATTTTCCCCTGCCGGAATATTTCCAAGTGTTGGATTTTTCCGTGGTTTAAGAACGTTCTAATTAGTGCAAGTAACGTGATGGACCCTCTAGAAGACAACAAACCTTAACTCGATTATGTGACCGTCTTGAACTGCCCTTTAAACCTTAGGGTTTGGGGCAGTACGGCGTGCCACATGTGAGGCGTTGGCTTGACCCTTCTACGGCTAGACCGTTGGTACTGTGGCATGAAATAGATGTTTTTGAACTTATTTCAAGAGTTGAGCTGTTTCGGGAAAACTTGGGTGTTTGTTTGTTCGATCGGAAAGTTTAACATTTTCTATTTATCTGGAATGTGATACAATATTTGGAATCCACAAGTAGTTATGAGATAACTGTATGAATGTTATAAACGTAGCAGTTTAGTCTCGATTGATCGGTTGCCACGGAATTTTGATGCGATCAAAACTCCGTCGCAATCACGTAGTGTACGCGGATAGTCGCCGGGTAAACTTAATAGACAGCCATGCCCCATAGCCCCGACCAAGTGACTATAGGAGAACCCCATAGCCAAAAGCATCTGTTTGGGTGCTTGCGGCAGCGGAGTTCCGCCTTAGTGCACTTCGTCGACGACATCCGGGGGTGCGGCCGTCTACTAAAGTTTGCGATGAGCATTCGATCAGTTTATCGGGAATCTTGTTGAATTGCCCGACTAGATATTGAAAAGTGTTTTTGATATAGAGACTAAAATGCGGGATTTATAACTGTTAGGCATGCGATGTCTAAGGTGGTTGCGGATTCCAACTGTTGTAGTTTTACACTTTCTTTTCTGTGACCGTAAGTGTAATATGTGATATCGCCGGTTTTGTTACTATATGTCAATGACAATTGGGATGGGCATATTTACTTACGTTGATAACATGTGATGTTATGTGTTGCTGGATATGTTATATTGGATCGTCGCGTTATGAATAGCCGGGTTTTTTTTTATGTGAGATGAGTGTTTTTCATTTCATTCATGTAAAAAACTTGTATGTAATATTCTATTATTGGGGCACTTCCAGGTAGCGGAAGATGTCACCATTTGTATATTATTTACTTTTCCACACTAGGATAGACCCAAGGAGGAGAGCACAAGTAACCGGGTTCTGGAGTCCAGTGGGAGACCAACTCGAGGTGTCGAGTCCGGGTCTCCTAACTCTAGAATTGGTAGGGTTGCTTGCCGCTCTCGTAAAGGTCTAGGGGTGTGGGTTTGGCTATTCATCGCGACCGTGGAATCCGTGTTTTATACAGGCTCGTATTGAAAACACGGACGTCCTAGTATATCCAATATTTCATATGATTCTTCTGCTGCGATATCTGTGATGTGATCATTTGATGTTCTGTGATAAATACTGTATATAGTATATATGATATATTATATAGGCGTTGCTTATGTTTTACACCCGCGCTAGCCCTGCCCCGCTCTGCCGTTAGTTACCTAACCTAACGGTGCACGAGGGGACATCGAGACGAATGCGGATGGCATAAGTGTACGTCGTATTTATCTGTGATGTTTAGGTAACTTAAATGATGGGACTTCACTAATGTGATTAATGAAAGAAAATAAACCTAAGATGTTGTGGAATCGAATTTTCAAAAACTGGTAGCTACGGTTCTTGCTTTGCATCGCGGTGTTCCTTGTAGAACATCCTGCACCTTATTCGATAAGGAAAGGGCCGAGATCCCTTCACCGGGAGTGACCCCTTTAGCAATAACTGGTAGATGCTACACCCCTCGGTTTGTCTTTTGATTGCTTCTATAGTTTTTGCTTTGCATAGCGGTATATATGATATATCCTGCACCTCATTCGATGAAAAAAGGGCCGACGATCCCTTCACCGGGAGTGACCCCTTTAGCAAAACTAGAAAAGCCTAAAAAAACACTCCATTTTAAAATTATTCGATTCTACAACGATATCAAGTTCATTACGCAAAGGGTTTTCATAAAAACCTGTCGTAGCCCTCCGTCATTTCAGATAAGTACTAGTTAGTATTCGTGCTGCGGTAGTTTGGCCTCCGTCAAGGCGTAGTGTACGGTAGCTAACTAATGCTTATCTGCTAGCATACGATGCGATTGGATTAGGGTATTCGTACGGCGTTGTTTGGCCTCCGTCTAGGGTCATGCGGGTGGGTTTAATTCAATCAGGAAATGACGGGTTGAACTTGACTAGCGGACTGTGGGTAGTTTGGCCTCCGTCAAGGTCATAGGACGCTAGGGGCAAAATATTATCGGGAATTTCAAGTGTTGAAATTTGCAATGAGATTGCTTACCTTCTATGAGATAGTTGGATCCCGATACCCACTGCGAGTAAGAGTTACTCCTGGGAGAGTTTTACACATTACAATTAGCCGATCAAGTAGGTGTCTAGAAAGGTGTCAACGGGGTTACGCCTCTGGGAAAACGAGGCTTACATTAATTAGGTTCGTGCGAAAGCACGGGGGACCTCCCTCAAAGTACCAACACTGGCCTGGCTGAAAGATTGGCAAACTTGTAGCGTGTAATTAATCCCGGCTAGTCTTTCCTTTTAGGGTTTGAAGGAAGATTTGATAAAAACAGTGGGAGCCATCCTGATTAGATAAAATAATAACCAATCTGATCTTGCAAGAGCGCACGCAGAGTGTTTTCTTCTCTCTCTCTCCAGGTAACGACCATGTCACGCCTTAATCAAGATAATAAAACGGATATATTAACCGAACCCGCTTGTTATACTGAGCCGGGAAACGTTGGTCCCTCTCCAACTTATAATTGTTATAAGATAGAGCAGGAAATAGGGGATTACCAGAATTCCCGTGCCGCCCAAAAGAAGAAAGTGCATGATGATGCATCTTCTTCGGGTGTGTTCATTACAGAGAACTGTTTCTCAGTATCCTTTACGTCCTGGGTTTGAGATACCGGATTAGGATCCTGCATATGTAATCTGTTACATGGGCTACAGATAGGTAAAGAACTGAGAACGGGTGATAAGTTTTATGAGATAGAAAACGGTGCAAGTGTTGCAGCCAAGTCTGTTGGTCACTGTCACCCTGTATTACCTGAATACATTGATTCTGAACAAATGTCATTAGATACCGAACCTGATATACGAAATCATATCAGTCTCTTTATTAGTAAAGAAGGATATAATTTTGTATTGTTGGATAATCTTTTGAACATTTCCTAAATCAAGAGTTGATCGGTTCAGGCACGTTATCTAATAGCATTGACGTTCTAAATCAAACCACGGTTCTTAGTATATAGAACACACACAAGAGGAAGAGTTCAGAAATGAACAAATCCTTCTTGAGGCATTGTAGACTAGGTCATATCTGTTGGATATATGTATACCCTAGAGGCCATTATATGATAGTGGATGTATCTGTACATGTATATATATATATTTAGTGTACATTCTTGATCGACATGATAGTATGCTATCTAGTTCTACTTTATCTGACATGTTGATTTGATCATGCTTTTATTCATTCATACATGCTGATAAAGCCCTAAGGATATCGGCTTGACTACAGTGATTATGATAGAGATCATACTAGTGGGATATCTGTAGTTTATAAGCATATCCTGAAATATCCCTAGTCGGAGGTGTATCGAGACGGGGCATCGATATACCAGGGTAGACTAGCGTATATGATACTAAACCCATGTGATGGGCGATGGATGTTCCCATATTCATCGATGTTTGACATCGAGATCATATACGGGTGCTCAGTGGTGACTGGGTACACTGGACGGATTCACCGAGAACTCCTATATGGAATTATATCTATCGTCGGATAGCAGTTCTCAGGTGACACTGGTACAGGTTAGTCTGTAGACCCGAGATCGTCATAGAGTCTTGTGTGCTCTCCCACTGTACTTTGATTACCACCCTACCACGGCTCTACTGAGTCGTGCAAATAGGTGGCCGTTGGGTACAGTCCCGAGACACACGAAGGCGATGAACGATAGGAGAGGTTTCGTCTCTCCCGGTATTGGGAGTTGATGCTGTGCTGTGCTCAACTGGTTATATCAGTAAGTCCCTGGCCAGGGCTGCTGAGATGTACTGATAAGTGTTATCAGTAGTTTCTCGATCTGTTATAGACCATTCACTGGCACGATTTATTGAGTTATTGGGGTCGACGTTAGCATCCCTAGACTCGATATGCAGCATATCTGACGAAGAGACCGGACAGTACGGTAGTGTTGCCGGTTGGCTCGACGGGAGTTGTAGCAGGTTCGCTTGTTTTCTTCTGATCACTCAATACCCGGGTGGCCGTTACGTTTAGCTGACCGCTTGCGGCTTGGGAGTGCTTGATATGATCATCACCCCTGCCGGCGTATTGACGAGTCTTAGAATTCCACAAAGAAGTTACCTAGTCCAGGCGAAACGTTGTGGTGCGCGTATGCGATATGCGCATGGACCCGGTTAAAATGCGCGTATGAGATACCGTATATTAATTGGGCGGATTGCTTTTGGTCGGGTCGTATGTGATATGACCGGGTTGATAAATCAAGTGTTGATTTATCATTTAACCATTAGCTTCTCACTAGAAATCCTATCTTGTTTCTTTTGGATGTATGCATGCATGTATGCATTCATTCTTGTTCATGCACATATGGCATACATACATCATTCTATCATGGTTGTTTATACATAGAAAATGGTGGCAATATAAGACTCACACCTTGGTTATTTATATGGATTATTACTTATATTTGTTTTAAAACAAAATCAAAAAGGAAAGGATAATTCATGGTTTGTTTCTAGTCTCTTCTTTGACCTAACCATGCTCACCTACCCTTAACCATGGATTAAACTTTCCTTTCATGTTTTAACTCAAATTAAATAATATCTTCATGATTTAACCATGGTTTGAGATGATAAGAAATAAATATATATACATATATTTTCTTTTTCCTTTCATGAGTTTATCTTCTCTTCTTCTTAAAAATAGCCATCATCTTCTTCAACCTTGATCTCTTGCTCTCTAGACTTCTCAAGTGAGCAAAATACTCAAAAAGATAGGATTTTGAAGTGAGAAAGAGAACCACAACACCATTCTACACAAGTCTAGCCCACTTGTTTAGAGTGTTAGCTTCATTTCATCTTCTTGTTAAAGTGAAGTTGATAGCTTGGACAAAGGAGCTTCGGGTGGATCGTCGTGGACGTTAGAGGACTTCAAGATAATCTTTTTCCAACTCTCAAGTGGCCAAGGAGTCTACAAAAGGGAGCTACAAAGGTTGTAGTCTCAAAACCCTAGCCTTTATAACATATGATGTTAGTTAATGTTTATGAAACCCTAATTTTCTAGGATAGATCCTTTGTATGCTTACTTGGCACCTCAAAAATTTGATCTTTGTGACATGTGATGCTTCCAAACCTCTCATAAAGTGCTAGGTAAACCTTATATTGGTATCAGAGCCGACCTAGAACATTAGGCGATACTTTAGCGAAGTACAAACTCCGATCGAACCGAAATACGGAATTACGGGACACTCTCTGGACATTTTTTAAAATCTGTTAGTTTTCAGAATTAAAAATACTTAAAAAATACAGCAGGTAAATATAAGACCAACAGTGAAATTCGGAGCGAACATTACATATGACCGCGGAACCGCGGCGCAAGCTTGCTTAGGCCGCGGCTCCGCGGCCGTACAGATGGATCATTTCCTAATTTTTATACAGTGTTTTTCCCTACCTGCTTTTAAATATTTTGAGTATGTTTAATCTGAATCTACTGTTGAATGTTATGGAGATTGTTTTGAGTTCAATGATTCGATCGGAATTTTAACTTCTTGTCTTTCCGGATAACTAGAAAGTATTGAATTGTTCGAACGAGTGTTGTTTGCTCACTTTTCACGGGGTTTAAATCCTTCGGATACATGTGCAAGTTTTGTGGTGGACCCTCTAGAAGACAACAAACCTTAACTCGATTATGTGACCGTCTTGAACTGCACTTTGAACCTTAGGGTTTGGGGCAGTACGGCGTGCCACATGTGAGGCGTTGGCTTGACCCTTCTACGGCTGGACCGCTACTATTGTGTCACACTCTGGATTTTTTGAACTCCGCTCAAGTGTTAAGCTTTAGGGAATTTTGGGTATTTGAACATTCGGTCGAAAACTTTAATACTGTCTATTTATCTGGAATGTGATACAATATGTGGAATTCATATAGTTTAGGCATGAAATACGAAGTATGTGATATTTCGCATTTATGATGGCTAAAGAGAATATGGATTCCAAATATTGTAGTTTTACACTTTCTTTTCTGTGACCGTATGTGTAGTATGTTCGATATCGCCGGTTTCGTTGCTATACATCAACGACAATTGGGGTACGCATACTTACTTACGTTGATGATATATGATATTATGTGTTGCTGAGATATGATGTGCAGGATTGTCGCGATCGAATAGCCGGGGGTTTTATGTGAGATGAGAGTTTTACATTTTCATTCATGTAAATTCAAATGTAATGTAATATTCTTTTATTTGGGGCACTTCCGGGTTGAGGTTGTGTCACCAGTGTTGTATATTATTTACTTTTCCGCATTAGGATAGATCCAAGGAGGGGAGCACAAGTGACCGGGTTCAGGGGTTCAGTGGGAGGCTATCTCGAGGAGTCGAGACCGGGTCTCCTAAACTCCAGGATTGGTAGGGTCGCTTGCCGCTCTCGTAGGGGTCTAGGGGTGTGGGCTTGGCTATTCATCGCGACTGTGGAATCCGTATTTTCTATTATTGGCTAAATACTAAATACGGACGTCCTAGTATATCCTACATTATATATATGTTTCTGCTGCCTGTGTTCTGTGATATCTGAGACGAATGATATATTATATATGAGATATATAGTAGACGTTGCTTATGTTTTACACCCGCGCTAGTCCCGTCCCGATATGCTGTTTGTTAAGTAACCTAACTGTGCATAACGGAACATTGCGGCGAATGCGGATGGCATAAGCGTACGTGTTATTTTCGTTTCTTTTCTGTGATTGGCTTAAGGACTTAAATGATGAGATTACATTTATATGATTAATGTAAAGAAAATAAACCTAAAAAGATGTTGTAGAATCGGATTTGAAAACCACTCGGCTCTTTATGAAAAAGCTGTATTTCAAAAACTGCGGAGCACAAGCCACTCCTTTTCAAAACCATTTGATTCTACGACGATATCAAGTTCAAAGCGTTAAAGATTTTCTTAAAAATCATTCGCAACCCTCCGTCATTTTAGGAAGTAGAGTACTTAGTATTCGTGCTACGTTTATTGACCTTAGCCAAGGCGTAGTGTACGGTAGCTAAGTGATGTCTTCCTACAATGCATATGATGCAGATTAATTAGGACGGGTATATGACTTTGTTGACCTTAGCCAAGGGTCATGTAGACGGGTCTGATTAATCAAGAAATGACGGGCTGAACTTGACTAGTACTTATGATTTGTTGACCATAGCCATGGTCATAGGTACTAGGGGTAAAAATCACATCGGGAATTTCAAGTGTTGAGATTTGCAATGAGATTGCATACCTTCCATATGATGGTTGGATCCCGATCCCACTGTGGGCAATAGTTGCTCCTAGGAGAGTTTTGCAGTTTACAATTAGCTAACTCATTTGGTGTCTAGAAAGGTATTAATGGGGTTACGCCTCTGGGAAAACGAGGTTTACTTTAATTAGGTCCGTGCGAAAGCACGGGGAACCTCCCTCAAGTACCGACACTGGCCTGGCTGAACGGTTAGCGAAATTGTAGACTGTAATTAATCCTGGCTAGTTTTCTTTTTAAGGTTTGAAAGAAAAACTTGATTAAAGCAGTGGGAGACATCGATTAGACAAGATAATAACCAATCTGATCTATGCAAGAGCTTTCGCTGAGTGTATTCTTTTCTCTCTCTTAATGGCAGATACCAATGACTGGACTCAAGCTTTTACTAGATAAAAACAAACTGAATGGGACCAATTATAAAGACTGGCTGAGGAATCTGAAAATAGCCTTGACTTATGATAAAGTATCATATGTCCTCACAGCTTCAGCCCCGCCCACCCCAGGTCCAAAATCCTCAGTTGCGGACATTGAAGTCCGCAAGACTTGGGACGCTGACTGTGTCACGGCCAAATGCCTCGCGCTTGCATCGATGGACAATACACATCAAAAGCAGCACGAGAATATGGACATTCAAACCATATTCCTCCATACAAAGGAGTTGTATGGAGAGCAATCCCGCGTATTACGATACGAAGCATCAAAGAAATTGTTTCAGATGCGAATGGCCCCTGGCACACCGGTAGGAGACCATGTTCTGAAGATGATAGCTCTTATAGAAGAGCTTGAGGACCTAGGATGGACAATGGACAATGAACATTATATAGATATTATTCTGCAGTCCCTCCCCTCCACCTTTGCTCAGTTCATAGTTAACTTCAACATGCACGGCATGGAGAAGGAGCTACCTGAACTCCTTAATATGTTAAGGAGTGCAGAGAGCACTATGAAATCGATAAAAACTCCCGTTATGACTATTGGGCAATCTTCTTCTTCTCGCCCTAAGGCTAAGTCCAAAGGAAAGAAAAAGAAGAAGCCCACCAATCCTAAGGGTGGAGTTAAAAAGGTGAAGGGAAAGGAAAAGTCCAAAGCTGGAGACTCGGGGAAAGGTGAATTGGAAGCGCAACTGTACAGAGTACTTGAACCTCAAGAAGAAGCATGGGGATGCTTCCGCTTCAGGTGTGTTTATGACAGAAAACCGTTTTTCAATAAACACTGCTTCCTGGGTATTAGATACTGGTTCAGGTTCTCACATTTGCAATTCTATGCAGGGACTGAGAAATAGCAAAGTTTTGAAGACAGGTGACCATACTCTCCACGTTGGAAATGGTTCCAATGTACATACAGTCGCAGTGGGAGAGTATCACTTGGGGTTGCCATCTGGGTGTATATTGGTTTTGAACCCATGTTATTTTGTACCAAGTATGCTATGTAATATAATATCAGTTTCTTTGTTAGACA
This sequence comes from Agapanthus africanus, assembly GCA_030015575.1. Taxonomy (NCBI): domain Eukaryota; kingdom Viridiplantae; phylum Streptophyta; class Magnoliopsida; order Asparagales; family Amaryllidaceae; genus Agapanthus; species Agapanthus africanus. The sequence continues at coordinate 505,616,853 of CM057348.1, forward strand.
ATGAAGGATATAATTTTGTATTGCAGAACAATGTTATGAACATTCACCTTAATCAAATGTTGGTTGGGTATGGTACACTTAATAATGGGATATACGTCCTAAATCAACACACAGTTTTCAGTATACAACACACTAAGAAAAGAAAACTTTCAGAATTAAATGAAGCTTTTCTTTGGCACTGTAGACTTGGTCATATTAATGAAATAAGACTAAACAAGTTACACAAAGATGGATATTTAAACCCTTTTGAATATAAATCTTATGCGACTTGCCAGTCTTGTATCAAGGGTAAAATAACCAAAACTCCGTTTACCGGACACGGAGAAAGAGCTACCAAGCTCCTAGGACTCATACATAATGATGTATGTGGTCCAATGTCTACAAAGGCTAGAGGCGGTTTTTCATACTTCATTACATTCATTGATGATTTCTCAAGATTCGGTCATGTATTTTTATTAAAGCACAAGTCCGAAGCTTTCGAGAAATTCATTGAATATAAACAAGAAGTAGAAAAAAAAACTGGCTTGAGTATCAAGATGCTTCGATCAGATCGAGGTAGGGAGTACCTTAGTACAGAATTTGCAAACTTCCTAAAAGAGAATGGGATTCTCTCTCAGCTCACTCCTCCTTACACACCACAGCACAACGGTGTGTCTGAACGACGGAATAGGACCCTATTAGATATGGTCCGATCCATGATGAGTGATGCTGAGTTACCCGTCTCATTTTGGGGGCATGCATTAGAGACTGCAGCGTTTCTACTGAACAGGGTTCCAACCAAAACCGTGTCTACCACGCCATATGAGATATGGCATGGGAAGAGACCATCTCTTAAGAGAATTAAGATTTGGGGTTGCCCGGCCTATGTTAAAAAGCAGAATCCGGACAAACTTGAGACACGGTCAGTCATGTGTAAATTTGTGGGGTATCCAAAGAATTCATATGGATATCTATTTTACCACAAGGAGGAACAAAAGGTGTTTGTTTCTCAGCATGTCACATTCTTGGAAAAAGAGGTTTTCACAGATAAAGATGATGGCAATGTAGTGGATCTGGAAGAGGTTCTAGAGACACAAACTACAAATGACGATTTGGTTGAACCGGCTGTTGCAATAGAAACTGAGGAACCTCGGCCACTCCAAAGGTCTGGTAGGACTTCTCGCCCACCGGAGAGGTACTACGGTTTCCTCATTGATGGTGACGGAGAAGACTGCATCATGGATGATAATGATCCTACCAGTTTTCAGCAAGCTATCACGAGTGGAGACTCTGTGAAGTGGCTGGATGCCATGAGATCCGAAATGGAGTCTATGTACACCAACAAAGTATGGACTTTGGACATTGTACCCCCTGGGGTAAAACCTGTGGGATGCAAATGGATCTTTAAAAGAAAGATTGGTGTAGATGGGTAGGTAGAGACCTATAAGGCAAGACTTGTGGCGAAAGGCTTTCGTCAAAGACCAGGTTTGGACTATGACGAAACTTTTTCTCCTGTAGCCATGCTTAAATCCATTCGGATCCTACTTGCTATTGCTGCTCACTACGACTATGAAATCTGGCAGATGGACGTTAAAACAGCATTTCTAAATGGAGATTTAGAAGAATGCGTTTATATGGATCAGCCAGAGGGCTTCATTGACAGTGGGAGCAGCGGGAAAGCATGTAGATTGCTTAAATCCATATATGGGTTAAAGCAGGCATCTCGGAGTTGGAACATCTGTTTCGATGATATTATCAAAGAGATTGATTTCATCAAAAATCCAGATGAACCTTGTGTTTATAAGAAGGCTGTAGGAAGAGCTGTCACATTCCTCGTATTGTACGTGGATGACATTCTTCTGATAGGAAACGATATTCCTATGCTACAGTCGGTCAAATCTTTCTTATCACTAAGGTTCTCCATGAAGGACCTGGGTGATTCCACATACATCCTGGGCATAAGGATCTATAGGGATAGATCCAAAAAGTTATTGGGATTGTCCCAAACCAGGTACATCAACACCGTCCTAAAAAGGTTTAGTATGGAAGACTCCAAGCGGGGTGCCTTACCCGCTTGCTATGGGGTCACTCTCTCCAAGGATTCTTGTCCAAAGACCGATGAAGAGAGAGCTCGCATGAGCATTATACCCTATGCTTCGGCAGTAGGATCTATAATGTATGCGATGTTATGTACACGCCCAGATGTAGCTTATGCACTTAGTGTTGTAAGCAGGTATCAATCCAACCCAGGGGAGAACCACTGGACAGCTGTGAAGAACATTCTTAAGTACTTGCGAAGGACTAAAGAATTATTCTTGGTGTATGGTAATGAAGATCTCCAAATGGAGGCCTTTACCGATTCGAGCTTCTAGAGCGATAAGGACGACAGCAAATCTATCTCAGGGTTTTTATTTACCCTCAATGGAGGGGTGGTAAGTTGGAAGAGTTCCAAACTGGATACCGTTGCAGACTCTACGATGGAGGCTGAGTACATTGCTGCAAATGATGCCGCCAAGGAAACCGTCTTGATGAAGAAGTTCGTCTCGGAGCTAGGAGTAGTTCCAACCATTATTGATCCAATACCCTTGTATTATGATAATAATGGGGCTATGGCGTTAGCCAAGGAGCCTAGGTCCCATCAACGGTCCAGACACATCCTGAGGCGCTTTCATTTGATCCGGGAGATTGTAGATCGCCGCGAGATCGAGATTAAGAGAGTAGACACAAAGAATAACGCCGCGGATCCACTCACCAAGGCCTTCCCTCAGCCACAGCATGAGCGACTTTTTAAGATGTTGGGTATGAGATACGCCAATAATGTAGGGTTCCTAGGCACACTAATGAGGTCTCACAAGGCATCAACCATGCCAATTTCAAAATTTACAAGTGCCGAGAATCCCTAATACGGATCGTTAACTAGAATTTTAGGCGAAAAAAATAAGTAAACGACTTTACTCTAAGTGAACGGAAATACAACCTTTGTAGATCTGGTTCTCCACCTCCATAGCTCCATGATGAAGTCCCCTCGCTGTACAAATCGCATCCCGGACTCTAGCATCGGCTTCATCGGAGAAATGGGCGGGCTTGGTCGTCGGCTTCGATGCCGAAGATGATCTACGTCGAGGCATCACTAGATCAAGCTCCCACTTCACCAAGTCATGAAACTTGTAAAGAAAACACCCTATACTACTTGGCAAGAGGTAGAGGATGAAGAAATAGGGAGTGGGTTCACTTTAGAATTGGATTTCTCTCACTTTTGCTCAAATCACCATTGATGAAGCAAGCTTTTCTTCAAGTTGATGATGAAGAAGAAGAAGAAGGAATATTATGATAAGTGTATCTAAAAAGAATAATAAAATCATTCTTATCATAATATTAACCATGGTTATGTGTAGAGAATTGACTAAGGTTAAATGAATGGTTAGGGTTAATGAGATGAAGACAAAAGGGTTTCTTTGGTCAAAGCTTCATGAAGCTTCAACAAGCTTCATGAAAGAAAGAAACCTATTTGTTTTTCTTTTCTCTTTTCTTTTAATCCAAATAAAAAGATAAATGAATGAATAAAAGAAAACCCTAACCATTTACTTAACCAAGGTTTAACTCTTCACACATACCCTAGCAATCTTGCATCATCAAACATGATACGTTCAAGTGCACAGAAAATATATCACATATACGATGTGCACATGCGAGTGAGAAAATCCATCTTAAGTGAACCGATACTAGTTAATGCAAAGTAATATATCAAATATATATTTATGCATTAAATCATTAAATCAACACTTGATTTAACGATCCGGTCATATCGCATATAACCGACTAATATCCAATGTATCGACTTATCGAATCAATCCTTGATTCGATAACTAGGTTATATCGCATACAACCAATCGATACATTCATCGTGAGAATAGAATACGGTATCGCATACATGCATTATTCTCGGTCCCGCACATATCTCATATGCGCTCCTATTTCGTTTCGCTTGAGCCAGGAAACCTCTGTGTAGGACTCTAAAGACTCGTCAGTACGCCGGCAGCTGGTGATGATCATATCAAACACCCACAAGCCGCAAGCGGTCTGCTAAACGTAACGGCCACCCGGGTATTGAGCGATCAGAAGATCGACGAGCAAGCCCGCTCACACTCCTGTGAATCCAACCAGTAACACTTACCGTACAGTCCGGTCTGATCGTCTGATATGTCGCATATCTTGCCTAGGGGTGGTAAACGTCAGACCCCAATAGCTCGATAAGTCATGTCGATATGAGGTCTATAACAGTTCGAGAAACTACTGGTAACACTTACCAGTAAATCTCTGCAACCCTGGCCAGTGATTTCCGGTTATAGCCAATCGAACACAGCGCAACATCAACTCCCTATACCGGGAGAGACGAATCCCCTCCTATCGCTCATTGCCTCCATGTGATTCGGGACTGTACCCAAAAACCACCGTTTTGCACGCCCTCTTGGACGTGGTAAGGTGGAAATCAAAGCACAGTGGGAACCACACAAGACTCTATGACGATCTCGGGTCAACAGACTACTCTGTACCAGTGTCACCAGAGAACTGCCATCTGACGTAAGGTATAATACCATCTGGGAGTTCTCGGCGAATCCGTCCAGTGTACCCAGTCTCCACTGAGCACCCGTATATCATCTCTGATGTCAAACACCAATGGATATGGGATCATCCATCGCCCATCTGTATGGGTCGAGAAGGTATACGCTAGTCTACACTGGTATATCGATGCCCCGTCTCGATATACCTACGACTAGGGACTTTGAAGGATGTACTTATGGACTACCATGTCCCCACTAGTATGATCTGCATCATAGTCCAGGTAGTCAAGTACACATCCCAAGGGCTTTACCAACATGTAACAGAGAGACAATCAGTATACACGTTAAGGTAAAGAGCAACCAGATAGCATACTATCATGTCGAGCAAGAAAGTCATCCCTATATATGTCCCAGCATCCACTACAATATACATCCTATGTACAGTAATGGCCTCTAGGGCATACATATAACTAACAATCTCCCACTTGCACTAGGGCCATCTGTAGCGGTGGTTGCAGTATCTCATACTCAACCATCCCATAAAAATCTCTCTCTAGGAATAGGCCTTCGTGAGTGGATCTGCCGGGTTGTCCTCTGAGTCTACTCTCCTAACCTCGATCACCCAGGAGATCAACCATCTCCATGATCAGGTGATACTGCCTTAGAATATGTCTGGATCACTGATGGGACGGGCATTCCTTGGCATAAGCTACAACCCTATTGTCACACAATGGGAGGAACTAAGTTCATCTCATGAACAAATATACATCCAGACTGCCTCTTTGGTAGCATCTTAAATAGCGATGTATCGAGCCTTTATCGTCTAGTATGCCACGGTATCTAGCTTGGAACTCTTCCAACATACCATCCCTTTACTGAGGGTAAAGAGAATGCCTGTGACTGACTTTCAGTCGTCCTTATCACCCTGGAACCCTTCCAGTGATTCTCCCGAGGATCGGTTGATACCATCTCACTATAACTAGTGAGAATCCTAACATCCATTTAGATCTATCTCATAGATCCAAAACCCAAGATTTAGGAGGTATCACTTTGATCCTTTATGGAGAATCATTGTGATAAGCGGAGATTGACCGAGCGTAGCATAGGAAACTTCTTCCCTATCAAGAGTATGTCATCCACGTACTCTACGAGGATCATCACCATACTCCCTACTACCTTTTTGTATATACAAGGTTCATCTACCATTTTGATGATGTCAAACTGTTTGACTACTGTATCAAAACAGACGTTCCAACTCCGCGATGCCTGCTTTATCACATAAAACATCTTGCACACGTTTCCGCTGCTCCCACTGTTTACGAAGCCCTCTGGCTGTGTACTTATAGACGCCCTCTTCTAAAACATCATTTAGAAAAGATGTCATGACACCTAACCACCAGATATCATAGTCATGGTATGTAGCCGTGGCAAGTAGGATCTGGATGGACTTAAGCATAGCTACTTAGAAAAGGTTTCATCATTATCCACTCCTGGTCGATGACGAAAAGCTTTAACAAGTCTAGCTTTGAAAGTCTCAACTTTTCCATCTACACCAAGTAATCTTCTCAAGATGTACTTGCTCCTGATGGGGATTTAACCCTTCAGATATAGCAACCAAAGTCCGTGCTTTGTTGGTGTACATGGATTCCATCTCAGATCGCTAAGCATCCAGCCATTCTTACAGAGTCCCACTCCTGATAGCCAGCTCGAAAATAGTTGGTTCATCATCTCATGATGCAATCCTCGCTCCCACTGTCATAGAGAAACAGAAGTATCTCTCAGGTGGGTGAGAAACCCTACTAGATCGGCGGAGAGGCTGAGGTTCGTTGGAATCTACTGAATCCTTTGGTTCTATCAAATCAACAGCTGCAATTTGTATAGCTGGAACATTTCCAGTTCTACATAACAGACCTTGCCTCGAGCTTGTCCGGATTTTGCTTTTAGACATAGGCCGGTCAACCCCAAATCTTAACTAACTTAAGATATGGGCACTTCCCTTTCCATATCACATATGAAGTGATAGGCAATTGATTTGATTTGAACCCTATTCAATAGGTATGCAGCTTCTCAAGCGCATAACTCCCAAAAAGGAAACAGGTAACTCAGTATTACTCATCATAGAGCACACCTTATCACATAGGGTGTGATTGCTCCACCCCGATATACCATCGTGCTATGGTGTATTCGGAGGAGTAATGCTGAGAGAGAATCTCATTCTCCTTTAGAAAAATCCAGGAATTCCATGCACAAGTATTCTCCTCCTTGATCTCATCAAAGGACATAATACTTATACCCGTATTTTGGTTCTCTACTTCTAACTTATATTCTGTGAATATCTCAAAAGGTTCGGACTTATGTTTCAACAGGAACATAGGTCTGAATCTCGAAAGATCATCAGAGAATGTAATGAAGTACAAAGAACCAGTCCTGGCATATGTAGACAGGGGACCTTACATACATCAACATGTATCATCCCAAGAGTTTACTATCTCTTTCTCTTCTTCCAGTAAACAGAGCTATGGTCATCGTATCTTTATGACATGACTGGCAAGTTTCATAAGATGTAAATTCAAACAAATTTAAATATGCATCTAAATTTAACTTCAGCTAGTCGGGTCGCATTGATATGACCTAGTCTACAATACCTCAAGAAGGATTTGTTCATTTCTGAACTCATCCTCCTGTGTGTGTTCCGTATACTAAAGAACTGTAGTTTGATTTAGAACATCAATGCTTTTAGATAACGTGCCTGAACCGATCAACTTTTGATATAGGAAATGTTCAAAACATTATCAAACAATACAAAATTTTTATCATTTCTTTACTGATAAAGAGACTGATATGATTTTGTATATCAGGTTCGGTATCTAATAACATTCGTTCAGAATCAATGTATTTGTGATACAGGGTGACAGTGACCAACAGACTTGGCAGCAACACTTGCCCCGTTTTCTGCCTCATGAAACTTATCACCCGTTCTCAGTTCTCTACCTAGCTGTAGCCCATGTAACATATTACAGATGCGGGATCCTGATCCGGTATCACATACCCAGGACGTAGAGGATATAGAGAAACAGTTCTGTGTAACGAACACACCCGAAGGAGATGCATCATATGCACTTTCTTCGTTTGGGCGGCACGGGAAATCTGGTATTCTCCAATTTCCTGCTCTGTCTTATAACAATTATAAGTTGGAGCGGGACCAACGTTCCCCAGCTCAGTATAACAAGCGGGTTCGGTCAATATTCCGTATTATTATCTTGATTAAGGCGTGATATGGTCGCTACCTGGAGAGAGAGAGAAGAAAACACTCAGCGTGCGCTCTTGCAAGAATAGATTGGTTATAATTTTATCTAATCAGGATGGTTCCCACTGCTTTCCATCAAATCTTCCTTCAAACCCTAAAAGGAAAGACTAGCCGAGATTAATTACACACTACAAGTTCGCCAATTTTTCAGCCAGGCCAGTGTCGGTACTTTGAGGGAGGTCCCCCGTGCTTTCGCACGAACCTAATTAATGTAAACCTCGTTTTTCCAGAGGCGTAACCTCGTTAACACCTTTCTAGACACCTACTTGATCGGCTTATTGTAATGTGTAAGACTCTCCCAGGAGTAACAATTACTCGCAGCGGGTATCGCGATCCAACTATCTCATAGAAGGTATGCAATCTCATTGCAAATTTCAACACTTGAAATTCCCGATAATATTTTGCCCCGAACGATCTATGACCTTGACAAGGTTAACAAACCATAGACCGCAAGTCAAGTTCAACCCGTCATTTCTTGATTGAATCAAACCCACCCGCACGACCCTTGACAAGGTCAACAAGGCCGCACGACTACCCTAACCCAATCTGCATCATATGCATAAGCAGATAAATACTGGTTAGCTACCGCACATTGCGCCTTGACAAGGTCAACAAACGCAGCACGAATACTAAACAGGAATTATCTGAAATGACGGAGGGCTACGACAGGTTTTTCAGAAAACCTATTGCGTAATGAACTTGATATCGTTGTAGAATCAAATGTTTTTGAAATGGAGTGTTTTTGAGGCTTTTCTAGTTTTGCTAAAGGAGTCACTCCCGGTGAAGGGATCGTCGGTCCTTTCCTCGTCGAATGAGGTGCGGGATATATCATATATATCACTATGCAAAGCAAAAACTCTTAAAAGCAAACAAAAGACAAACCGAGTGTGTAGCATCTGTCAGTTATTGCTAAAGGAGTCACTCCCGGTGAAGGGATCTCGGTCCTTTCTTCATCGAATAAGGTGCAGGATATATCACATATACCGCTGTGCAAAGCAAGAACTGTAGCTACCCTTTTATTTTGAAATTCGATTCTACAACATCTTTAGGTTTCTTTTATTTCATTAATCTCATTAATGAAGTCTCATCATTTAAGTTACCTAAACATCACAGATAAATACGACGTATACTTATGCCATCCGCATTCGCCTCGATGTCCCCTCGTGCACCGTTAGGTTAGGTAACTAACGGCAGAGCGGGGCAGGGCTAGCGCGGGTGTAAAACATAAGTAACGCCTATATAATATATCATATATACTATATATAGTATCCATCACAGAACATCACATGATCACATCACAGATATCGCAGCAGAAGAATCATATGAAATATTGGATATACTAGGACGTCCGTGTTTTCAATACGAGCCAGTATAAAACACGGATTCCACGGTCGTGATGAATAGCCAAACCCACACCCCTAGACCCCTACGAGAGCGGCAAGCAACCCTGCCAATTCTAGAGTTAGGAGACCCGGACTCGACTCCTCGAGTTGGTCTCCCACTGGACCCCAGAACCCGGTTACTTGTGCTCCCCTCCTTGGGTCTATCCTAGTGCGGAAAAGTAAATAATATACAAAGGGTGACATCTTCCGCAACCTGGAAGTGCCCCAATAAAAGAATATTACATACAAGTTTTTGCATGAAGGAAAATGAAAAACACTCATCTCACATAAAAACCCCCCGGCTATTCAAACACGACGATCCAATATAACATATCCAGCAACACATAACATCACATGTCATCAACGTAAGTAAACATGCGTATCCCAATTGTCGTTGACATATAGCAACGAAACCGGCGATATCACATATTACACCTACGGTCACAAAAAAGAAAGTGTAAAACTACAACAGTTGGAATCCGCAACCACCTTAGACATCGCATGCCTAATCAAATGAATTACTTAGACATCACATGCTTAACAATTATAAACCCCGCATTTTAGTCTCAAAATCGAAAACTCTTTTCAATGTCAAGTCGGGCAATTCAGCAAGATTCCCGACATACTGATCGAATGCTCGTCGCAAACTTTAGTAGGCGGCCGCACCCCCGATACCGTCGACGAAGTGCACCAAGGCGGAACACCGCTACCGCGAACACCCGAATGGATGCTTTCGGCGACGGGGTTCTCCTACAATCACTTGGTCGGGGCTATGGAGCGAGGCTGTCTATTAAGTTTACCCGGCGAGTATCCGCGTACGCTATGTGATTGCGACGGACTTTTGATCACATCAAAATTCCGTGGCAACCGATCAAGTGAGACTAAACTGCTATGTTTATAACATTCATTCAGTTATCTCATAACTTATTGTGAATTCCAATTATTGTATCACATTCCAGATAATTAGAAAATGTTAAACTTTCCGATCGAACATTCAAACACCCAAGTTTTTCCGAAACAGATCAACACATGAAATAAGTTTAACAACATTCAGTTCGTGCCTCAGTATCAACGGTCCAGCCATAGAAGGGTCAAGCCAACGCCTCACATGTGGCACGCCGTACTGCCCCAAACCTTAAGGTTCAAAGGGCAGTTCAAGACGGTCACATAATCGAGTTAAGGTTTGTTGTCTTCTAGAGGGACCATCGCGTTACTTACACTACTTAGAACGTCGTTAAACTACGGAAAAATCCAACACTTGGAAATTTCCCGACAGGGGAAAAATTGGGTATTTATATCCGGTCGAACTTTTTAACATATTCAAAAAATATCCGGAAAGACACGTAGACGAAGTCTGATAATCCGATCGAATCTACGAACTCCCAATGCAACCCTGAATATTCAACTCTTGAATAAATATTAAAAATTCCCAGAAAATACAGCACCTGGAAAAATGAATTACTGTGCAAAAATTACAGGCAACACTCATCATTTGGCCGCGGAACCGCAGCAGAAAGCATGCTTCAGCCGCGGTTCCGCCGCACTATTAACATATCATGAGTCAAATTTTGTACCGTAATTCTTAGAATTCCCTGCTGAATTTTTTAGCAATTTTTAATCTGGAAAAAACCCAGTTTTTGGAAAAAGTCCAGAGAGCATGAAAAGTTTAGGGTTTCGGGTTCGATCGGGTTTCTAACATCGTCTACGCATCGTCTAAGGCTCTAGCTAGGCTCTGATACCACTATAGGGTTCCTAGGAACACTAATGAGGTCTCACAAGGCATCAACCATGCCAATTTCAAAATTCACAAGTGCCGAGAAACCCTAATACGGATCGTTAACTAGAATTTTAGGCGAAACAAAAACAAGTAAACGACTTTACTCTAAGTGAACGGAAATACAACCTTTGTAGATCCGGTTCTCCACCTCCATAGCTCCATGATGAAGTCCCCTCGCTGTACAAATCGCATCCCGGACTCTAGCATCGGCTTCATCGGAGAAATGGGCGGGCTTGGTCGTCGGCTTCGATGCCGAAGATGATCTACGTCGAGGCATCACTAGATCAAGCTCCCACTTCACCAAGTCATGAAACTTGTGAAGAAAACACCCTATACTACTTGGCAAGAGGTAGAGGATGAAGAAATAGGAAGTGGGTTCACTTTAGAATTGGATTTCTCTCACTTTTGCTCAAATCACCATTGATGAAGCAAGCTTTTCTTCAAGTTGATGATGAAGAAGAAGAAGAAGGAATATTATGATAAGTGTATCTAAAAAGAATAATAAAATCATTCTTATCATAATATTAACCATGGTTATGTGTAGAGAATTGACTAAGGTTAAATGAATGGTTAGGGTTAATGAGATGAAGACAAAAGGGTTTCTTTGGTCAAAGCTTCATGAAGCTTCAACAAGCTTCATGAAAGAAAGAAACCTTTTTGTTTTTCTTTTCTCTTTTCTTTTAATCCAAATAAAAAGATAAATGAATGAATAAAAGAAAACCCTAACCATTTACTTAACCAAGGTTTAACTCTTCACACATACCCTAGCAATCTTGCATCATCAAACATGATACGTTCAAGTGCACAGAAAATATATCACATATACGATGTGCACATGCGAGTGAGAAAATCCATCTTAAGTGAACCGATACTAGTTAATGCAAAGTAATATATCAAATATATATTTATGCATTAAATCATTAAATCAACACTTGATTTAACGATCCGGTCATATCGCATATAACCGACTAATATCCAATGTATCGACTTATCGAATCAATCCTTGATTCGATAACTAGGTTATATCGCATACAACCAATCGATACATTCATCGCGAGAATAGAATACGGTATCGCATACACGCATTATTCTCGGTCCCGCACATATCTCATATGCGCTCCTATTTCGTTTCGCTTGAGCCAGGAAACCTCTGTGTAGGACTCTAAAGACTCGTCAATACGCCGGCAGTAGGTGATGATCATATCAAACACCCACAAGCCGCAAGCGGTCTGCTAAACGTAACGGCCACCCGGGTATTGAGCGATCAGAAGATCGACGAGCATGCCCGCTCACACTCCTGTGAATCCAACCAGTAACACTTACCGTACAGTCCGGTCTGATCGTCTGATATGTCGCATATCTTGCCTAGGGGTGGTAAACGTCAGACCCTAATAGCTCGATAAGTCGTGTCGATATGAGGTCTATAACAGTTCGAGAAACTACTGGTAACACTTACCAGTAAATCTCTGCAACCCTGGCCAGGGATTTCCGGTTATAGCCAATCGAACACAGCGCAACATCAACTCCCTATACCGGGAGAGATGAATCCCCTCCTATCGCTCATTGCCTCCATATGATTCGGGACTGTACCCAAAAACCACCATTTTGCACGCCCTCTTGGACATGGTAAGGTGGAAATCAAAGCACAGTGGGAACCACACAAGACTCTATGACGATCTCGGGTCAACAGACTACTCTGTACCAGTGTCACCAGAGAACTGCCATCTGACGTAAGGTATAATACCATCTGGGAGTTCTCGGCGAATCCGTCCAGTGTACCCAGTCTCTACTGAGCACCCGTATATCATCTCTGATGTCAAACACCAATGGATATGGGATCATCCATCGCCCATCTGAATGGGTCGAGAAGGTATACGCTAGTCTACACTGGTATATCGATGCCCCGTCTCGATATACCCACGACTAGGGACTTTGAAGGATGTACTTATGGACTACCATGTCCCCACTAGTATGATCTGCATCATAGGCCAGGTAGTCAAGTACACATCCCAAGGGCTTTACCAACATGTAACAGAGAGACAATCAGTATACACGTTAAGGTAAAGAGCAACCAGATAGCATACTATCATGTCGAGCAAGAAAGTCATCCCTATATATGTCCCAGCATCCACTACAATATACATCCTATGTACAGTAATGGCCTCTAGGGCATACATATAACTAACAAATAACTGGCCTTAGTGCAAGTGGGAGATTGTTGGATATATGTATGCCCTAGAGGCCATTATATGATAGTGGATGTATCTGTACATGTATATATATATATATATTTAGTATACATTCTTGCTCGACATGATAGTATGCTATCTGGTTCTACTTTATCTGACATGTTGATTTGATCATGCTTTTATTCATTCATACATGCTGATAAAGCCCTAAGGATATCGGCTTGACTACAGTGATTATGATAGAGATCATACTAGTGGGACATCTGTAGTTTATAAGCATATCCTGAAATGTCCCTAGTCGGAGGTGTATCGAGACGGGGCATCGATATACCAGGGTAGACTAGCGTATATGATACTAGACCCATGTGATGGGCGATGGATGTTCCCACATTTATCGATGTTTGACATCGAGATCATATACGGGTGCTCAGTGGTGACTGGGTATACTGGACGGACTCACCGAGAACCCCTATATGGAATTATATCTATCGTCGGATAGCAGTTCTCAGGTGAGACTGGTACAGGTTAGTCTGTAGACCCGAGATCGTCATAGAGTCTTGTACGCTCTCCTACTGTACTTTGATTACCACCCTACCAGGGCTCTACTGAGTCGTGCAAATAGGTGGCCGTTCGGTACAGTCCCGAGACACACGAAGGCGATGAACGATAGGAGGGGTTTCGTCTCTCCCGGTATTGGGAGTTGATGCTGTGCTGTGCTCAACTGGTTATATCAGTAAGTCCCTGGCCAGGGCTACTGAGATTTATTGATAAATGTTATCAGTAGTTTCTCGATCTGTTATAGACCATTCACTGGCACGACTTATTGAGTTATTAGGGTCGACGTTACCATCCCTAGACTCGATATGCAGTATATCTGACGAAAAGACCGGACTGTACGGTCGTGTTGCCGGTTGGCTCGACGGGAGTTGTAGCAGGTTCGCTTGTTTTCTTCTGATCGCTCAATACCCGGGTGGCCGTTACGTTTAGCTGACCGCTTGCGGCTTGGGGGTGCTTGATATGATCATCACTCACTGCCGGTGTATTGACGAGTCTTAGAGTCCCACAAAGAAGTTACCTAGTCCAGGCGAAACATTGTGGTGCGCGTATGCGATATGTGCATGGACCCGGTTAAAATGCGCGTATGAGATACCGTATATTAATTGAGCGGATTGCTTTTGGTCAGGTCGTATGTGATATGACCGGGTTGATAAATCAAGTGTTGATTTATCATTTAATCATTAGCTTCTCACTAGAAATCCTATCTTGTTTCTTTTGGATGTATGCATGCATGTATGCATTCATTCTTGTTCATGCACATATGGATGTGCATGCACACATGCATACATACATCATTCTATCATGGTTGTTTATACATAGAAAATGGTGGAAATATAAGACTCACACCTTGGTTATTTATATGGATTATTACTTATATTTGTTTTAAAACAAAATCAAAAAGGAAAGGATAATTCATGGTTTGTTTCTAGTCTCTTCTTTGACCTAACCATGCTCACCTACCCTTAACCATGGATTAAACTTTCCTTTCATGTTTTAACTCAAATTAAATAATATCTTCATGATTTAACCATGGTTTGAGATGAGAAGAAATAAATATATATACATATATTTTCTTTTTCCTTTCATGAGTTTATCTTCTCTTCTTCTTAAAAATAGCCATCATCTTCTTCAACCTTGATCTCTTGCTCTCTAGACTTCTCAAGTGAGCAAAATACTCAAAAAGATAGGATTTTGAAGTGAGAAAGAGAACCACAACACCATTCTACACAAGTCTAGCCCACATGTTTAGAGTGTTAGCTTCATTTCATCTTCTTGTTAAAGTGAAGTTGATAGCTTGGACAAAGGAGCTTCGGGTGGATCGTCGTGGACGTTAGAGGACTTCAAGCTAATCTTTTTCCAACTCTCAAGTGGCCAAGGAGTCTATAAAAGGGAGTTACAAAGGTTATAGTCTCAAAACCCTAGCCTTTATAACATATGATGTTAGTTAATGTTTATGAAACCCTAATTTTCTAGGATAGATCCTTTGTATGCTTACTTAGCACCACAAAAATTTGATCTTTGTGACATGTGATACTTCCAAACCTCTCATAGGGTGCTGGGTAAACCTTACAATATCAATGCGACCCGACTGGCTGAAGTTACATTTAGATACATATTTAAATTAATTTGAATTTACATCTTGTGAAACTTGCCAGTCATGTCCCAGAGATAAGACGACCATAGCTCTATTTATTGGAAACAGAGAAAGAGTTAGTGAACTCTTGGGATTGATACATGCTGATGTATGAAGGTCCCCTGTCTACACATGCCAAGACCGGTTCTTTGTACTTCATTACATTCTCTGATAATCTCTCAAGATTCAGACATATGTTCCTGTTGAAACACAAGTCCGAACCTTTTGAGATATTCACAGAATATAATTTAGAAGTAGAAAACCAAAATACGGGTAAAAGTATTATGTCCTTTGATGTGATCAAGGAGGAGAATACTTAAGCACGGGATTCCTGGAATATTCTAAGAATAAGATTCTCTCTCAGCATTACTCCTCCGTATACACCATAGCACGATGGTATATCGGGGTGGAGCAATACCACCCTATGTGATATGGTGTGCTCTATGATGAGTACTACTGAGTTTCCTATTTCCTTTTAGGGAGTTATGCACTTATGAAGTTGCATACCTATTGAATAGGGTTCCGATCAAATCAGTTGCCTACCACTTCATATGAGATATGGAAAGGGAAGAGCCAATTTCTTAAGTTAGTTAAGATTTAGGGTTGTCCGGCCTATGTCTAAAAGGCAAAATCCGGACAAGCTCGAGGCAAAGTCAGTACTGTAGAAGTTTGTTGGATATCCCAAGCATACGCAAGAGAATATCTTCTACCTAACCGAGGAACAAAAATGTTTTGTTTCTCAGCATGCCACCTTTATGAAAGGGAATTTCTTATGAAGAAATTTGTGGACATGAGGTAGAACTGGAAAGAGTTCCAGCTATACAAACTGCAGCTGATGATTTGGTAGAACCAAAGGATTCAATAGCTACCAACGAACCTCAGCCTCTCCTCCGATCTAGTAGGGTTCCTCACCCACCTGAGAGATACTTCGGTTTCTCTATGACAGTGGGAGCAAGGATTGCATCATGAGATGATGACCCAACTAGTGTCGGGCTGGCCATCAGGAGTAGGACTCTGTAAGAATGGTTGGATGCTTATCGATCTGAGATGGAATCCTTATACACCAACAAAGTATGGACTTTGGTTGCTTTATCTGAAGGGTTAAATCCCCATCAGGAGCAAGTATATCTTGAGAAGATTACTTGGTGTACATGGAAAAGTTGAGACTTTCAAAGATAGACTTGTTAAAAGTTTGCATCATTGACCAGGTATGGATTATGATGAAACATTTTCTAAGTACCTATGCTTAAGTCCATCCAGATCTTACTTGCCACGGCTGCATACCATGACTACGATATCTGGCGGTTGGGTGTCATGACTGCTTTTCTAAATAAAGATTTAGAAGAGATAGTCTATAAGTACACAGTCAGAGAGCTTCGTAGACAGTGGGAGCAGCGGAAACGTGTGCAAGATGTTTTATATGATAAAGCAGGCATCGTGGAGTTGGAACATCTGTTTTGATGAGTTAGTCAAAGAGTTTGACATCATCAAAATGGTAGATGAACCTTGTATATACAAAAAGGTAGTAGGGAGTATGCTGGTGATCCTCGTAGAGTATGTGGATGACATACTCCTGATAGGGAAGGAGTTTCCTATGCTACGCTCGGTCAATCTCCGCTTATCACAAGGATTCTCCATATAGGATCAAAGTGATACCTCCTAAATCCTAAGTTATGGATCAATGAGATAGATCTAATTGGATGTTAGGATACTCACTAGTTGTAGTGAGATGGTATCAATCGATCTTGGGGAGAATCACTGGAAAGGTTCCAGGGTGATAAGGACGACTGAATGTCAGTCGCAGGCATTGTCTTTACCCTCAGTAAAGGGACGGTGTGTTGGAAGAGTTCCAAGCTAGATACCGTGACATACTAGACGATTAAAGGCAAGATACATTGTTACCAAGGATGCTACCAAAGAGGCAGTTTGGATATATATAAGTTCATGAGATGAACTTCGTTCCTACCATTGTGTGACAATGGAGTTATGGCTTATGCCAAGAAACGCCCGTCCCATCAGTGATCCAGACATATTCTTAGGCAGTATCACCTGATCGTGGAGATGGTTGATCTCCAGGGGATCGAGGTTAGGAGAGTAGACTCAGAGGACAACACGGCGGATCCACTCACAAAGGTCTTTTCCCAGAGAGAGACTTTTATGGGATGGTTGAGTATGATATACTACAACCACTGCTATCAGATGGCCCTAGTGCAAGTGGGAGATTGTTAATTATATGTATGCCCAAGAGGCCATTACTATACATAGGATGTATATTGTAGTGGATGCTTGGACATATATAGGGATGACTTTCTTGCTCGATATGATAGTATGCTATCTGGTTACTCTTTACCTTAACGTGTACACTGATTGTCTCTCTGTTACAGTTGGTAAAGCCCTTAGGATGTGTACTTGACTACCTGGACTATGATGCAGATCATACTAGTGGGGACATGGTAGTCCATAAGTACATCCTTGAAAGTCCCTAGTCGTGGGTGTATCGAGACGGGGCATCGATATACCAGAGTAGACTAGCGTGTAGCTTCTCGACCCATACAGATGGGCGATGGATGATCCCATATCCATTGGTGTTTGACATCAGAGATGATATACGGGTGCTCAGTAGAGACTGGGTACACTGGACGTACTCGCCGAGAACTCCCAGATGGTATTATACCTTACGTCAGATGGCAGTTCTCTGGTGACACCGTTACAGGTTAGTCTGTAGACCAGAGATCGTCATAGAGTCTTGTGTGATTCCCACTGTGCTTTGATTTCCATCATACCACGTCCAAGAGGGCGTGCAAAAAGGTGGCTTTTGGGTACAGTCCCGAATCACATGGAGGCAATGAGCGATAGGAGGGGTTTTGTCTCTCCCGGTATAGGGAGTTGATGTTGCGCAGTGCTCGATTGGCTATAACAGGAAGTCCTTGGCCAAGGCTGTTTTAGGGATTTACTCGTAAGTGTTACCAGTAGTTTCTCGACCCGTTATGAGCCTCATATCGACACGACTTATCGAGTTATTGGGGTCTAACGTTTTCCACCCCTAAACGAGATATGCGACATATCAGACGAACGGACCGGACTGTACGGTAGTGTTACCGATTGGATTCACAGGAGTGTGAGTGGGCTTGCTCGTTGATCTTCTGATCGCTCAATATCCGGGTGGCCGTTACATTTAGCAGACCGCTTGAGGCTTGTGGGTGTTTGATATGATCATCACCTACTGCCGGCGTATATACGAGTCTTTAGAGTTCTACACAGGGGTTTCCTGGCTCAAGCGAAACGAAATAGGAGCGCATATGAGATATGTGCGGGACCGAGAATAATACCAGTATGTGATACTGTATTCTATTCTCGTGATTTGTGACATTGATTGGTTGTATGCGATATAGCCGGGTTATCGGATCAAGTGTTGATTCGATAAGTTGTTACTATTGATATTAGTCGGTTATATACAATATGACCGGATCGTTAAATCAAGTGTTGATTTAATGATTTAATGTATAATTATATATTTGATATATTACTTTACATTAACTAGTATTGGTTCACTTAAGATTGATTTTCTCACTTGAATGTGCACATTGTTTATATGTGATATATACAAGTGTACATGTTTGTATCATGCTTGATGATACAAACAAGTTGTGTGTATGAGACTTAAACCAAATCAAGGTTAAATTAGGGTTTACTATTTTCCTAGCATATAACAAAAGAGTGTGATTTTGGTCAAAGTTATCAAGCTTCATGAAGCTTGATAAACATTGACAAAATCAACTCTTTTGTCATTTGTTCAAGATATTAGTTAACCAAACCTTAACCTATTGCTTTGGCTAATTCTCTACATAAGTTAAGCATGAGGTCTTAACTCAACCATGGTGCCATGATTAAAAGGATAAGTTTCATATTATTCTTTTAATTCTCTTTTCTTCTTCATCTTCATCAAGCATCGAGAAAGCTTGCTAGCTCCAATGGTGCCATGAGAAAAAGAGTGAGAGATCCAATTCTAAAATGAACCCACTTCCTATTTCTTCATCCTCTACTACTTTCCATGCAGTATAGGGTGTTCTCTTCACAAGTTTTTTGACCAAGTGAAGGAATAGCTTGAGTTTGAGTCTCCCCGACGTAGATCATCTTCGGCCTCGAAGTCAATGACCTAGCCCGATCATTTCTCCGACGAAACCATCGCTAGAGTCCGGAATCCGATGATCGCAGCGGAGGGACGTCAACACGGAGGTTTAAAAGTGGAAGACCGGATCTACAAAGGTTGTATTTCCATTCACTTAGTAGCAAAGTAGTTTGCTTGCTTATTGTTTCGCCTAATCTCTAGTTAACGATCTAGTTTAGGGTTTCTCCGCATCGGAAAATTTAAATTTGGCATGGTTGATGCCTTGTGGAACCTCTTGTGTGTGCCTAGTAACCCTACAGGGATTTATGTTTTGTGTCGATATTAGACACTGTTTATGCTGATTTCATTTATGATACCTCTTTTAAAAGTACAGAAATCTCACTAAATTATGAAAGCAGTTTTATTCTGTTTCATGCATTCATACATCATCCATATGATATATTGCTACTTGAGGCACTGATACGGGCACATGGGATTACACTCGGGTTAGATATTTACCCTAGTCATTGTTATTGGCTGCATGTTATCTATATTTAAGGATATATTATGATTGCTGACCTAGGATTGCGTTGTTCATGCGGTTTCTATTCGTAGATGTTTTTATACTCACGAGTTGGCAACTCACTCCCATTGTGCCACAGTTTCTTACAGGTTTTTCCGTACAGGTTTCATTACGACTTTGCTGGCACTGCTTCTTTCGGGTGACTTGCTAGTATATGGGTTTATTGGTATCGTACCCATCATATTACTTTGTATAATATTATTCAGTTGTATCTAGTAAATTCCATCAACCAAACATGTATTTATTTTGGAGATAGAGACCAGTGATGCTTATTCTTTCGACCTTAGAGTCGCGCGTTGTATTTCTATGGATTTCTCGCTGTTTTGAGTTTTAATCCTCGCCCTTGGCGTTGTATATTATTTTGCTTGTATGGCTGTGACCGTCGATTGACGAAGAGCTAGCTCCCGCTTGGGGATGCCTCTTTTTTTGATTTCGTATACTATTCATGTTGTATCCCGTTTGGGGCCAGTATTTACAAAGGAGACTCTGCCGAAATTTTCAGGAACTATTTGATGTTTTAAAAAAACGCATAATTCGGCTTATGCTATTAAAACTACTTGATTTAAATTGGTTTTCCTTAACTCTACTACTTTTCTTGATTTGGATTTCTGGGTTTTCGGCTTACTTAGATTACGTACGCCTCGAGACGTTTGTAGTTTAAGTGTCGGTCATGTTCCATACTTTCGGGACGTGACAAATTGCACAAATGCCCATCCCTCGCAGCAAGAATAAGAGGGATCCAAAGTACAAAATTCTCCGCAAAGTTATGCCGAGAGAAGACATAAAGGACTTCATCTCTGGAGTCTCTTCCGATCTTCAAATAAACAAACCCCGAGTGTCTGAAGTAGATAACTCATAGGAAGAATTCGCATGAGTATTCGATGAATATACTCTAAGCTCTATGAGTATAAACTGTGAGTCCTTATGCTTCTTCTTCCCAAAAGGAATGGGGGCTTATCCCGTCACTTCTTGTTCGAAAATTATGCTATCTACGCCACATCTACAAAGGCGCTCAATACCTTATTTTCAACAGCTCAATGCCACATTTTTGATGACCCAACATCTCAAATTCAATGGCCATTTTCAATGTCACTATTAAAAAGATGGCTATCTTTACGCCACTATCACGACAATTGCTATCTGATGCCAGTATTCCACATCCTATAATCAACGGGTCCTTTTACATCCTATAATCGATGGGCGCTTCTACATCCTACAGTTTACTAATGCTGCTATATTTCAACAAATAACGAAATTATCACATTCCAATCGGATGCAAAGATGCACTTCTCACAAGTGTCTCTTTAACTCGGCTTTAATAACAATGCTTTTCCAATATCTATATAGAGTTCATTACAGTTACACTCGGTCTTGCCTGTATAAACAAATTATGCATGCAAGTCCAAGCGTATGGGCTATTTGTAGACATCAGAAAAGACTCGAGGTTAAAATCGTCGATCTCTACTTATACACGGGTTCTTATCCCCGGCAATCAACCTTTATACGGGTTTACTATTAGCAACTATCCCATATGCAACTTCTACTTTTGGGTTCTTTCAACAGGCACCTTTCTACATATTAGCACGCCATGCCTCTGTTAGATATTCGGGGAACATGCTATGCCTCTATTCAATACCCGAAAAGCACGCTTGACGCCTCTTCTTGGTTCCTAGTCATCGAATACGCTTGACGCCTCTATTCGGTTCCCGATGCCTCTTCTCGGCCTGTATATGAGTACGCAATGCCTCTACTCGGTTTGTATACAGGTACGCACTATATTGTCGTTCCAGTTACATTTTCTCAGTTTCAGACGAGCCCCGTATTACAACCGTCTCTGCTCGGTTTGTATACGAGTACGCACTACATTGCCCCAGTTCGGTAGAAGAACATGTGGTTCAGCGACGACAATCAACAAATATCCGCAGCAAGCTCTCAAAGTCCCGGATCAATAAAAGTGAGCCGTAATCAAGCCCGTGCATATCAGATGCGCCTTAAGCGAGCCCGTGTACACACAAATATTTTCAAACACCTTCAAAAGACCCGGCCCTCTCAGCGGCCAGTCCACCAAGACCCGGCCCTCTCAACAGCCGATCAACCAAAACCCGGCACCCCATGGGGCCGGTCAATCGAACACGGCCTCCTAGGGGCCGGTCAACCGAACCCGGGACCCCAAGGGGCCGGTCAACCCGAAACCCGACCTCTCAAAGGGCCGGTCAACCAAACCTGGACATTTTGGTCCCTTTCGGACCAAAATATGTACAAATATATTTTGTACAGCTTATATGGTACAAAATATTTTACAAATACCACTCTCCTATGGTTTTGGAGGGATTAGTTATGAAGTTTAAATTTAAAAAATTAAACTTCCCTTCCATTTTAATTACCATTGTATCACCCTCTTAGCCTATAAAAAGTGGGTGGATTCCTCTTATTTCACACACAATTTTCCACTTTAGATAAAAAAAAAAAAGAGGCTTGTACCCATACACTCATTCTCATACATGAAATAAAGAAGAATTTTACTTCATTTCTTTGGCTTGGTTCTCTTCAACCTTTGCAAAAAAGGTAAGAATGTCGGGATTATTCTCGACAATACAACACCTTCATTTATTTATTCTTGCAATCTTTTAGTTTCTTTTTGTTATGTGATCAATGGAATGCCATAGATGAAAGAACCTATCTTTTCATTACTGATAAACATTCTTTAAAACGTAGTATTTATTTATATTTTATATGTTCTTTTTTTAATCGGGGGTAATCTATCTAGATGTAATTATCAAAGTAAATATGTAAACATCATTTACATATTACTTTAGGAGTGTGCAACCCAAACCTTTATCTTTATTTCAAAATCCGAGAATACGGATTTATGGAATTTTACTAAAAGCCCTACTCTATTATAGAGATTAGCTAATTATTCTATAAAATCCCTACTCTATTATATAGATTGGCTAAGTATTTATAATATGCTTTGTCCTATTTTAATAAAGCTTCGGGTATGACTTGATTGATTCAATACTGAATAAAAAGTACCATATTTGTGGTTCTATATTTTTCGAGTATTGGATTAATCACACTCATCCCGTATCATGTATGTATAAAATATAATGATGCTAAGCTCTTGACTTGTTTGGATCATTGCAGAATAAGAGAATGATATTCTCAACTTCGTGTAATGGCCCAAGCACATTCAAACCATACAAATAAAACATGACTAACGCGGCGAACGTGGCGAATATCCGGCTCGCCGTGAAACAGACCTTCTAGTGATCCATTATTTTGAGTAATGTTTTTATTTTTAGCCATAGGATCTAAGCTCTAGGGTTTTAAGCCAAAAAGAGTGCTAACCGCTCTGATACCAATTGAAAAGTGTCCTAGAGGGGGAGGGTTGAATAGGACAATTGTTAGTTATATGTATGCCTTAGAGGCCATTACTATATATAGGATGTATATTGTTGTGGATGCTGGGACATATATAGGGAGGACTTTCTTGCTCGACATGATAGTATGCTATCTGGTTGCTCTTTACCTTAACGTGTACACTGATTGTCTCTCTGTTACATGTTGGTAAAGCCCTTAGGATATGTACTTGACTATCTGGACTATGATGCGGATCATACTAGTGGGGACATGGTAGTCCATAAGTACATCCTTCAAGGTCCCTAGTCGTGGGTATATCGAGACGGCGCATCGATATACCAGAGTAGACTAGCGTATACCTTCTCGACCCATACAGATGGGCGATGGATGATCCCATATCCATTGGTGTTTGACATCAGAGATGATATACGGGTGCTCAGTAGAGACTGGGTACACTGGACGGACTCGCCGAGAACTCCCAGATGGTATTATACCTAACGTCAGATGGCAGTTCTCTGGTGACACTGGTACAGAGTAGTCTGTTGACCCGAGATTGTCATAGAGTCTTGTGTGGTTCCCACTGTGCTTTGATTTCCATATTACCACGTCCAAGAGGGCGTGCAAAACAGTGGTTTTTAGGTACAGTCCCGAGTCACATGGAGGCAATGAGCGATAGGAAGGGATTCGTCTCTCCCGGTATAGGGGGTTGATGTTGCGCTGTGTTCGATTGGCTATAACAGGAAATCCCTGGCCAGGGTTGCTGAGATTTACTGGTAAGTGTTACCAGTAGTTTCTCGAATTGTTATAGACCTCATATCGACACGACTTATCGAGCTATTGGGGTCTGACGTTTACCACCCCTAGGCGAGATATGCGACATATCAGACGATCAGACCGGACTGTACGGTAGTGTTATTGGTTGGATTCACTGGAGTGTGAGCGGGCTTGCTCGTCGATCTTCTGATCGCTCAATACCCGGGTGGCCGTTACGTTTAGCAGACCGCTTGCGGCTTGTGGGTGCTTGATATGATCATCACCTGCTGCCGGCGTATTGACGAGTCTTTAAAGTCCTACACAGAGGTTTCCTGGCTCAAGCGAAACGAAATAGGAGCGCATATGAGATATGTGCGGGACCGAGAATAATGCGTGTATGTGATACTGTATTTCATTCTCGCGATGAATGTGTTGAATGGTTATATGCGATATAACCTAGTTATCGAATCAAGGATTGATTCGATAAAACGATACATTGTATACTAGTCGGTTGTGTGCGACATGACCGGATCATTGAATCAAGTGTTGATTTAATGATTTAATGCATAAATATATATTTGATATATTACTTTGCATTAACTAGTATTGGTTCACTTTAAATGGTTTTTCTCACTTGTTTGTGCACATTGTATATGTGATTTATTTTTGTGCACAAGATTGTATCATGTTTGATGATGCATGATAACTTGGGTTTGTGTAAAGATTAAACCATGGTTATATGGATGGTTAGGGTTTTATTTTCGTATTCATTTATTTATTTATTTATTCTTTTTGGAAAATAAAAAGCATAATGAGAAAAATGGTGGCTTTCTTTGTTTGCATCTTGAAGCTTCATGAAGACTTTGACCAAGTGACCATTTTGTCTCATGCTTAACCCTAACCATTCCACTCAACCATGATTTAATCTCTACACTTGACCATGGTTCATTATATGATAAGTATTGATTTTCTTTTCAATATTATTTAACTTATCATAACACTTTCTTCTTCTTCTTCATCTTCTTAAAAGAAGAAAAAGCTTGACCATCAATGGTGATTGATGAAATAGAGTGAGAAATCCAATTCTAAAGTCTACCCACTTCCTATTTCTTCATCCTCTACCTCTTGCCAAGTAGTAGAGTGTGTTTCCTTCACAAGTTTTCTAGACTTGGTGAAGTTGGAGCTTGATCTAGCGATGCCTCGACGTAGATCATCTTCGGCACGTCGTCGATGACCTAGCCCGCTCTTTCTCCGATGAAGCCGACGCTAGAGCCCGGGATTTGATTTGGACAGCGGAGAGGACTTCATCACGGAGCCGTGGAGGTAGAGGACCGGATCTACAAAGGTTGTATTTCCGTATTCTCTTAGTAAAGTAGTTTACTAGTTGCTTTTTCGCCTAAATATCTAGCCAACGATCCGTATTAGGGTTTCTCGGCACCTGTAATTTTTGAAATTGGCATGGTTGATGCCTTGTGAGACCTCTTGGGAGTGCCTAAGAACCCTACAGTGGTATCAGAGCCTAGCTAGAGCCTTAGGCGAAGTCTAGACGGAGTTTGAAGTCCGAACGAACCGAAACCCCAAAATTTCCATGCTCTCTGGACTTTTTCTAAAATCTGGAGTTTTTCGAAAATAAAAATATTCAGAAAAATCAGCAGGAAGATCTAAGGGTTACTGCAAAATTCAAGAGCCTAATTCCTTAATATCGCCGCGGATCCGCGGCATGAGCATGCTCATGCGGCGGTTCCGCGGCCACTTTGTCTTATTGTGCATCGAATTTTGCACCTTAATTCTTAGTTTTCAGTTCTGGATTTTCTGGAAATTTTTATATTTTATTCAAGAGTTGAATTTTCTGGGGTTGTTTTGGGGATTCGTATATTCGATCGGATTATCAAATTTTGTCTGTGTGGCTTTCCGGGTATTATAGA
Source organism: Agapanthus africanus (assembly GCA_030015575.1). Taxonomy (NCBI): domain Eukaryota; kingdom Viridiplantae; phylum Streptophyta; class Magnoliopsida; order Asparagales; family Amaryllidaceae; genus Agapanthus; species Agapanthus africanus. The sequence continues at coordinate 505,642,969 of CM057348.1, forward strand.
ATATGTTAAAAAGTTCGGCCGGATATAAATACCCAATTTTTTCCCTGTCGGGAAATTTCCAAGTTTTGGATTTTTCCGTTGTTTAACGACGTTCTAAGTAGTGCAAGTAACGCGATGGTCCCTCTAGAAGACAACAAACCTTAACTCGATTATGTGACCGTCTTGAACTGCCCTTTGAACCTTCGGGTTTGGGGCAGTACGGCGTGCCACATGTGAGGCGTTGGATTGACCCTTCTACGGCTGGACCGTTGGTACTGAGGCACGAACTGAATGTTGTTAGACTTATTTCATGTGTTGATCTATATCGGGAAAACTTGGGTGTTCGACTGTTTGATCGAAAAGTTTAACATTTTCTATTTTATCTGGAATGTGATACAATACTTGGAATTCGCAAATTGTTATGAGATAACTGAATGAATATTATAAACATAGCAGTTTAGTCTCACTTGATCGGTTGCCACGGAATTTTGATGCGATCAAAAGTCCGTCGCAATCACGTAGCGTATGCGGATACTCGCCGGGTAAACTTAATAGACAGCCTCACTCCAAAGCCCCGACCAAGTGACTGTAGGAGAACCCCGTCGCCGAAAGCATCCGTTAGGGTGCTCGCAGCAGCGGTGTTCCGCCTTGGTGCACTTCGTCGACGGCGTCGGGGGTGCGGCCGCCTACTGAAGTTTGCGACGAGCATTCGATCAGGATGTCGGGAATCTTGTTGAATTGCCCGACTTGGTATTGAAAAGTGTTTTCGATAATGAGACTAAAATGCGGGGTTTATAATTGTTAGGCATGCGATGTCTAAGTAATTCATTTGGTCAGGCATGCGATGTCTGAGGAGGTTGCGGATTCCAACTGTTGTAGTTTTACACTTTCTTTTCTGTGACCGTAAGTGTAATATGTGATATCGCCGGTTTCGTTGCTATATGTCAACGACAATTGGGATATGCATGTTTACTTACGTTGATGACATGTGATGTTATGTGTTGCTGGATATGTTATATTGGATCGTCGTGTTTGAATAGCCGGGGGTTTTTATGTGAGATGAGTGTTTTTCATTTTTCATTCATGTAAAAACTTGTATGTAATATTCTTTTATTGGGGCACTTCCAGGTTGCGGAAGATGTCACCCTTTGTATATTATTTACTTTTCTGCACTAGGATAGACCCAAGGAAGGGAGCACAAGTAACCGGGTTCTGGAGTCCAGTGGGAGACCAACTCGAGGAGTCGAGTCCGGGTCTCCTAACTCTAGAATTGGTAGGGTTGCTTGCCGCTCTCGTAGGGGTCTAGGGGTGTGGGTTTGGCTATTCATCACGACCGTGGAATCCGTGTTTTATACTGGCTCGTATTGAAAACACGGATGTCCTAGTATATCCAATATTTCATATGATTCTTTTGCTGCGATATCTGTGATGTGATCATGTGATGTTCTCTGATAGATACAGGATATAGCATATATGATATATTATATAGATGTTACTTATGTTTTACACCCGCGCTAGCCCTGCCCTGCTCTGCCGTTAGTTACCTAACCTAACGGTGCACGAGGGGACATCGAGGCGAATGCGGATGGCATAAGTGTACGTCGTATTTATCTGTGATGTTTAGGTACTTAAATGATAGGACTTCATTAATGTGATTAATGAAATAAAAGAAACCTAAGATGTTGTAGAATCGAATTTCAAAATAAAACAGGTAGCTACAGTTCTTGCTTTGCACAGAGGTATATATGATATATCCTGCACCTTATTCGATAAGGAAAGGACCGAGATCCCTTCACCGGGAGTGACTCCTTTAGCAATAACTGGCAAATGCTACACACTCGGTTTGTCTTTTGATTGCTTTTAAGAGTTTTTGCTTTGCACAGTGATATATATGATATATCCCGCACCTCATTCGACGAGGAAAGGACCGACGATCCCTTCACCGGGAGTGACTCCTTTAGCAAAACTAGAAAAGCCTCAAAAACACTCCATTTTAAAATCATTTGATTCTGCGAAGATATCAAGTTCATTACGCAATAGGTTTTCAGAAAAACCTGTCGTAGCCCTCCGTCATTTCAGATACGTACTAGTTAGTATTCGTGCTGCGGTTGTTTGGCCTCCGTCAAGGCGTAGTCTACGGTAGCTAACTAGTGCTTATCTGCTAGCATATGATGCGATTGGATTAGGGTATTCGTACGGCGTTGTTTGGCCTCCGTCAAGGGTCGTGCGGGTGGGTTTAATTCAATCAGGAAATGACGGGTTGAACTTGACTAGCGGACTATGGGTTGTTTAGCCTCCGTCAAGGTCATAGGACGCTAGGGGCAAAATATTATCGGGAATTTCAAGTGTTGAAATTTGCAATGAGATTGCATACCTTCTATGAGATAGTTGGATCCCGATACCCGCTGCGAGTAAGAGTTACTCCTGGGAGAGTTTTATACATTACAATTAGCCGATCAAGTAGGTGTCTAGAAAGGTGTCAACGGGGTTACGTCTCTGGGAAAACGAGGTTTACATTAATTAGGTTCGTGCGAAAGCACGGGGGACCTCCCTCAAAGTACCGACACTGGCCTGGCTGAAAGATTGGCGAACTTGTAGTGTGTAATTAATCCCGGCTAGTCTTTCCTTTTAGGGTTTGAAGGAAGATTTGATAAAAAGCAGTGGGAGCCATCCTGATTAGATAAAATAATAACCAATCTATTCTTGCAAGAGCGCACGCTGAGTGTTTTCTTCTCTCTCTCTCTCCAGGTAGCGACCATATCACGCCTTAATCAAGATAATAAAACGGATTATTGACCGAACCCGCTTGTTATACTGAGCTGGGGAACGTTGGTCCCGCTCCAACTTATAATTGTTATAAGACAGAGCAGGAAATTGGGGAATACCAGAATTCCCGTGCCGCCCAAACGAAGAGAGTGCATGCTGATGCATCATCTTCGGGTGTGTTCATTATACATAACTGTTTCTCTGTATCCTCTACGTCCTGGGTATGTGATCCCAGATCAGGATCCCAGATATGTAATCTGTTACATAGGGCTACAGAAAGGTAGAGAACTGAGAACGGGTGATAAGTTTCATGAGACAGAAAACGGGGCAAGTGTTGCAGCCAAGTCTGTTGGTCACTGTCACCCTGTATTACTAATACATTGATTCTGAACAAATGCTATTAGATACCGAACCTGATATACAAAATCATATCTGTCTCTTTATAAGTAAAGAAACGATAAAATTCTGTATTGTTGGATAATGTTTTGAACATTTCCTATATCAAAAGTTGATCGGTTCAGGCACGTTATCTAAAAGCGTTGATGTTCTAAATCAAACTACAGTTCTTAGTATACGGAACACACACAAGAGGAAGAGTTCAGAAATGAACGAATCCTTCTTGAGGCATTGTAGACTAGGTCATATCAATGCGACCTGACTAGCTGAAGTTACATTTAGATGCATATTTAAATCTGTTTGAATTTACATCTTATGAAACTCGCCAGTCATGTCACAAAGATAAGATGACCATAGCTCTGTTTATTGGAAACAGAGAAAGAGTTAGTGAACTCTTGGGATGATACATGTTGATGTATGTAGGTCCCCTGTCTACACATGCCAAGACTGGTTCATTGTACTTCGTTACATTCTCTGATAATCTCTCAAGATTCAGACCTATGTTCCTGTTGAAACACAAGTCCGAACCTTTTGAGATATTCACAGAATATAAGTTAGGAGTAGAGAACCAATAACAGGTATAAGTATTATGTCATTTGATGTGATCAGGGAGGAGAATACTTGAGCACGGAATTCCTGGACTATTCTAAAGGAGAATGAGATTCTCTCTCAGCATTACTCCTCCGTATACACCATAGCAAGATGGTATATCGGGGTGGAGCAATAACACCCTATATGATAAGGTGTGCTCTATGATGAGTACTACTGAGTTACCTATTTCCTTTTTGGGAGTTATGCACTTGAGAAGCTGCATACCTATTGAATAGGGTTCAAATCAAATCAGTTGCCTACCACTTCATATGTGATATGGAAAGGGAAGAGCCCATCTCTTAAGTTGGTTAAGATTTGGGGTTATCCGGGCTATGTCTAAAAGCATAATCCGGACAAGCTCGAGGCAAGGTCAGTTATGTAGAACTGAAAAGGTTCCAGCTATACAAACTACAGCAGATGATTTGAAAGAACCAAAGGATTCAATAGATTCCAACGAAGCTCGGCCTCTCCGCCGATCTAGTAGGGTTCCTCACCCACCTGAGAGATACTTCGGTTTCTCTATGACAGTGGGAGTGAGGATTGCATCATGAGATGATGACCCAACTAGTTTCGAGCTGGCCATCTAGAGTAAGACTCTGTAAGAATGGCTGGATGTTTATCGATCTGAGATGGAATCCTTATACACCAACAAAGTATGGACTTTGGTTGCTATATCTGAAGGGTTAAATCCCCATCAGGAGCAAGTATATCTTGAGAAGATTACTTGGTGTAGATGGAAAAGTTGAGACTTTCAAAGCTAGACTTGTTAAAGGTTTTCGTCATCGACCAGGCATGGATAATGATGAAACCTTTTCCAGTGCCTATGCTTAAGTCCATCCAGATCCTACTTGCCACGGCTACGTACCATGACTACGATATCTGGCGGTTGGGTGTCATGACTGCTTTTCTAAATGATGTTTTAGAAGAGTGTGTCTATAAGTACACAGCCAGATTACTTCGTAGACAGTGGGAGCAGCGGAAACGTGTGCAAGATGCTTTATAGGATAAAGCAGGAATCGCGGAGTTGGAACATCTGTTTAGATGTGTTAGTCAAAGAAGTTGACATCATCAAAATGGTAGATGAACCTTGTATATACAAAAAGGTAGTTGGGAGTATGGTGACGATCCTCGTAGAGTACGTGGATGACATACTCTTGATAGGGAAGGAGTTTCCTATGCTACGCTCGATCAATCTCCGCTTATCACAAAGGTTCTCCACATAGGATCAAAGTGATACCTACTAAATCCTAGGTTTTGGATCTATGAGATAGATCTAAATGGATGTTAGGATTCTCACTAGTTGTAGTGAGAAGGTATCAATCGACCCTGGGGAGAATCACTGGAATGGTTCCAGGGTGATAAAGGCGACTGAATGTCAGTCACAGGCATTGTCTTTACCCTCAGTAAAGGGACGGTATGTTGGAAGAGTTCCAAGCTAGATACCGTGACATACTAGACGATAAAGGCAGGATACATCGCTACTTAAGATGCTACCAAGGAGGATGTTTGGGTGTATATTGGTTCATGAGATGAACTACGTTCCAACCATTGTGAGACAATGGAGATGTGGCTTATGCCAAGGAACGTCCGTCCCATCAGTGATCCAGACATGTTCTAAGGCAGTGTCACCTGATCATGGAGATGGTTGATCTCCAGGGAGATCGAGGTTAGGAGAGTAGACTCAGAGGACAACACAGCGGATCCACACACAAAGGCCTGTTCCCAGAGAGAGACTTTTATGGGATGGTTGAGTATGAGATACTACAACCACTGCTATCAGATGGCCCTAGTGCAAGTGGGAGATTGTTAGTTATATGTATGCCCTAGAGGCCATTACTATACATAGGATGTATATTGTAGTGGATGCTGGGACATATATAGGGAGGACTTTCTTGCTCGACATAATAGTATGCTATCTGGTTGCTCTTTACCTTAACGTGTACACTGATTGTCTCTCTGTTACATGTTGGTAAAGCCCTTAGGATATGTACTTGACTATCTGGACTATGATGCGGATCATACTAGTGGGGACATGGTAGTCCATAAGTACATCCTTCAAGGTCCCAAGTCGTGGGTATATCGAGACGGGGCATCGATATACCAGAGTAGACTAGCGTATACCTTCTCGACCCATACAGATGGGCGATGGATGATCCCATATCCATTGGTGTTTGACATCAGAGATGATATACGGGTGCTCAGTAGAGACTGGGTACACTGGACGGACTCGCCGAGAACTCCCAGATGGTATTATACCTAACGTCAGATGGCAGTTCTCTGGTGACACTGGTACAGAGTAGTCTGTTGACCCGAGATCGTCATAGAGTCTTGTGTGGTTCCCACTGTGCTTTGATTTCCATCTTACCACGTCCAAGAGGGTGTGAAAAACGGTGGTTTTTGGGTACAGTCCTGAGTCACATGGAGGCAATGAGTGATAGGAAGGGATTCGTCTCTCCCGGTATAGGGGGTTGATGTTGCGCTGTGTTCGATTGGCTATAACAGGAAATCCCTGGCCAGGGTTGCTGAGATTTACTGGTAAGTGTTACCACTAGTTTCTCGAATTGTTATAGACCTCATATCGACACGACTTATCGAGCTATTGGGGTCTGACGTTTACCACCCCTAGGCGAGATATGCGACATATCAGACGATCAGACCGGACTGTACGGTAGTGTTACTGGTTGGATTCACTGGAGTGTGAGCGGGCTTGCTCGTCGATCTTCTGATCGCTCAATACCCGGGTGGCCGTTACGTTTAGCAGACCGCTTGCGGCTTGTGGGTGCTTGATATGATCATCACCTGCTGCCGGCGTATTGACGAGTCTTTAGAGTCCTACACAGAGGTTTCCTGGCTCAAGCGAAACGAAATAGGAGCGCATATGAGATATGTGCGGGACCGAGAATAATGCGTGTATGTGATACCGTATTTCATTCTCGCGATGAATGTGTTGAATGGTTATATGCGATATAACCTAGTTATCGAATCAAGGATTGATTCGATAAAACGATACATTGTATACTAGTCGGTTGTGTGCGACATGACCGGATCATTGAATCAAGTGTTGATTTAATGATTTAATGCATAAATATATATTTGATATATTACTTTGCATTAACTAGTATTGGTTCACTTTAAATGGTTTTTCTCACTTGTTTGTGCACATTGTATATGTGATATATTTTTGTGCACAAGATTGTATCATGTTTGATGATGCATGATAACTTGGGTTTGTGTAAAGATTAAACCATGGTTATATGGATGGTTAGGGTTTTATTTTCCTATTCATTTATTTATTTATTTATTCTTTTTGGAAAATAAAAAGCATAATGAGAAAAATGGTGGCTTTCTTTGTTTGCATCTTGAAGCTTCATGAAGACTTTGACCAAGTGACCATTTTGTCTCATGCATAACCCTAACCATTCCACTCAACCATGATTTAATCTCTACACTTGACCATGGTTCATTATATGATAAGTATTGATTTTCTTTTCAATATTATTTAACTTATCATAACACTTTCTTCTTCTTCTTCATCTTCTTAAAAGAAGAAAAAGCTTGACCATCAATGGTGATTGATGAAATAGAGTGAGAAATCCAATTCTAAAGTCTACCCACTTCCTATTTCTTCATCCTCTACCTCTTGCCAAGTAGTAGAGTGTGTTTCCTTCACAAGTTTTCTAGACTTGGTGAAGTTGGAGCTTGATCTAGCGATGCCTCGACGTAGATCATCTTCGGCACGTCGTCGATGACCTAGCCCGCTCTTTCTCCGATGAAGCCGACGCTAGAGCCCGGGATTTGATTTGGACAGCGGAGAGGACTTCATCACGGAGCCGTGGAGGTGGAGGACCGGATCTACAAAGGTTGTATTTCCGTATTCTCTTAGTAAAGTAGTTTACTAGTTGCTTTTTCGCCTAAATATCTAGCCAACGATCCGTATTAGGGTTTCTCGGCACCCGTAATTTTTGAAATTGGCATGGTTGATGCTATGTGAGACCTCTTGGGAGTGCCTAGGAACCCTACAACAATGGCTAACAATTAAAACTTTATTGATCAAATCAATAAACGTTACAGAAATGTAATATGAATAATAAAAAACACGCAAACAATAGACATAAAGAGTGTTTAAGAAAGTGCAAACTTAGTAGCAACACCGGCGATTGGTAACGAAGTTCTATACCGCAGTATCTAGCCTCCCTTAGGTCACTCAGTAGGAACTTTCCACTAAACAACTTCTTAAGGTGATGAAACCTTTATAACTTGATGTACAACCTCCACCGGGTTTACAACTGATGGGCTACCTCTAGCAGGTAATCTTTTCAGGCTCATATCAAATCTTTACAACTTGATGAAGCACCTCCACCGGGTAATCTTTTCTTAGGCTCATGTCAAATCTTTACAACTCACACTTTGATATTAACCAAAGTAAAAACAAAAAGACTCCTAATCTCGTATTTAAATCAACACAATTTTAAATCAAGAGAATTGGGGTATTTGATAAATTCAAGTTAAAGCCTCTTTTTGGTCTCAAAAATAATTTATAAAGAGTTTTAGAACAAGAGATCAATATTTATAAAGGTAATCGATTTGAACAAATTTTGGGAAGATCCTTTGCAAATAAAATAAAATGCTTTTGCAAAACCCAAAAGAAAATAAACACCTGATGATGATCTAGGGTTTCAAAAAGCCTGAGAGATGATGAACTTTAGAGCAAGAGTTAAATCAAGATAATAATCTCAGTAAAAATTATATTTTAATTCGACCAAGGCAGTATATAATGAGTTGGGAAACAATCCCAAAATTCTGGAAACAAATTGGTCGAGGTTTAATCAAGGATTTCAAACGGTTACAAATTGAGCCGGCTGAAGAAATGTATGAGCCGTCTCATACCAACAGTGTAAAAATCATCAAGTGTAAGCGATGAGTTGAGCCAGCTCAAAAAAGAGTATGATTCGTCTCAAGAACAATGTTGAGACGGCTCAAAATAATATGAGCCGTCTCTTGCCAACAGTATAAAAAAGGAGTTACAGGGAATGACTATGAGACGGCTCAACCAAGACATGAGACGGCTCAAGGCAACAAGAAGTGAAAGAAGGGATCAAAGGAAATTTGAGACGGCTCAAGAAGACATGAGCCGGCTCAAGAACTGATATTTCAGATATTTATGATATTTTGAAAACTTTAAAACCGTGTGACTCATACAAGATACCTATGACTCAATAAACGAGAAATTACAAATTTTACACATTTATATCATGTTTTTGGGTCGCTTTGAGTCTTCATGTCTGAATCCATGTCCCTTTGATATTTTAACTCTTCGTCTCGATAGTCCATTGTCGCCATGTGCCTTTTATATTTTAACTCTTCATCTTGATAGTCCATTGTCACCATATCCTTTTTGCTCTTCGATATCGCGATACTTTTTCTTTTTCTTCGATATCGCTATACATGTTATGTGTCTCACACCGAAAATATAAAACTCAATTACAAGTATCGTCAGTATATAAAATAGTTAAATAGCCTTCTGTCCAATATCAAAACCAAGGTGAGTAGATATTACCCAACAAGGTCAACATTAATACCTCCTGTGAGTGGAAAGCCGATCAAGGTAAACAATTCAGCTACACACGACTCAATCGGCTGTATGCTTTCTAAGCACGGCCATGAACAGGCTGTTTACTATCTGAATAGTGTACTTTCATATGTCGAGCAGTGATGCCAGCATGTTAAGAAGATATGTCTATCCCTATCCCATGTGTATGCTACGCTACGACACTATATCCTGCTAACTGAAGTCCTTATCAGCAAGGTTGATATACTCAACTACATGCTGAAGAAACCTATCCTTAAGGGATGACCCAGAAGGTGGACTATGGCACTATTCGAATTTTTAATATCATATATGCCGATGAAGGCAGTGAAAGGCCAGGCGGCTGCTGACTGTTTAGCTAATCACTCATGTTTGGTCACTGGGTTCGAGGGTGAAGAGGCCGGTTACGTCAGCACAGCCTATTGGATCCTATACTTTGACCTAACAATGCAAAAGATTTAGATGATCGAGAGTAGGGGAAGAGAATATGTGGAATATACTCTGAGGAGGAAGAGGCAGAGGTGGTGATAAGGGATAGAGGAAACGAATGTATAGTGGATGAGGAAAAGGTAAATGATATGTTTATACACCAAGTGGAGGACGTGCTATCTATATATTGATCTGCAAGCGATGATTACATGAGGAATAGAGGAAGCGATAACCAAGCTGACATCAAAAGAAGGTATGTTAGAGGAACATGGTACTAATTTTTTGGGAAGCAGGTCGTGTAACTTAGAAGAAATACGGGATAACGATCATGATTTGGCAAATACTCTGAAGGAACAACCGAATAATGATATGGTGAAAAAGGATAGCTTCATGGTGGCAAGTTGGAAAAGTGGAAGGACTGATGTGAAGCGTGGTCTGAATTTGAGCAAAGTGGGCATGGACTTAGGAAAAGAAAAAGATTAGAAGACAAAGAAAAACAAAGCTAAGTCCTTAGGTACTTTGTTAAACTCGGTTTCTATTTTTGGTAATTTACCTGACAGTCGGTTAATTCATTATTGTGTAGCTTCTGGTATAAACATAGGTCGGTCTAAAAATGATATTGTTGTGTATGCTTCCCATTCCGAGCCCTATTGATTTCATGTTCAATCCGGCGTTATCATGGAGTTAGCGAAGATTCGAAGTTATCCGTAAGTTAGGTGGACAAACATCTGGAGGTACAGCTTCAGACGTCTATCGACGCTCTTTATACACGGTATACTTTAGACAGACATCTGACTTGAAGAGTTCAGATGTTTATGAACGCTCTGTTCTTTTGAAGACTTCAAGACCAGACGTCTGAAGCTACTTCTTCAGACGTCTGGAGATGCTCTGTTATTTTGATGACTCTTGAGCAGACGTCTGAGCATTCCTTCTTCAGACGTCTGTCGTGTCTTGGGTTGAATATTTGTTTATATTAGGAAATTAGTTATTTGATCAAATCTTTTGTATGCTATATATATTGTAGCAAGTAGTAACCCTAGATAAAATAGCTTTTGAGATATTTTAAGAGAACCCTTTTGTTATTTGTGAGACCTAGGGTTCTGAGGGATTTGTAATTCGTCCACCGGTTATGTACTTTTCCGTATTCGTTGATTAATAAAAGTTTCGCCTTCGCCTATTTCGTTAGTACTTTTATTTCCTATTTGCCAGTGATTTATTTTGTGCTTTCTTTTCTATCGTTTGCATATCTTCAAGATCGTCTTGCCGTAGCAAACTGGTATCACAGCCATTGTTGTTTGGGGATCTTTTGTTTGAACTATTAGGTCTTCAATATTGCGATCTAGGTTAACGGTGGGTAACGACGCTTGTTTCCTCTTCCCTAAATTCTTAGATCGTGATTTTGAAGTTTTAAGGTCTAGAAACACCTTGAGTGAAGCAATCGTCTTTTAGTTTGATCCTGCATCAGTTCTTCGACAGTCATGAAATTTGATATTGAAATGTTTGATGGAAATATGAGTTTCAGTTTATGGCAAGTTCATATGATTGCCATGTTCACTCAAAATAATTTGGGAAAGATGATTCTTAGGAAGCAAACAAAACCATATACTATGACTAAGGAAGCTTGGGAGGAGTTGAACGAAAAGGTTCTCTCTGCTATCCAGTTGTGTCTGATAAACAAAATCTTGCAAGAAGTTTTAGTAAAAAAGACGGCGGCTAGTTTGTGGCAAAAATTAGAGGAGTTATATTTAAGAAAATCTCTCACGAATCGACTCATGTTGAAGCAGCGTCTCTACAAACTTCGTATGTCAGAAGGCTCTCCAATCAAATCTCATGTCGGTGGGTTTAATTCAATCATTATGGATCTGGGTAAGATCGACATTAAGATTGATGATGAAGATCAGGCGCTTCTTTTGTTATGTTCGTTACCACCCTCATATAAGCACTTTCATGACAACATGGTCTATGGACAAGATACTATCTCGATCAAGGATGTTAAAGAAAATTTGATGAACAAGAAGAAGATAGATAAGGAGTTAACTTCTAGCGAAGGTGGTGGTCCATATCCAGGCTTATTTGTTCGAGGGCGAGCGGAGAAGAGAGATCCGGAAAGTAATAGGAATAAGTCAAGGTCGAAGTCCAAGAATAAGAACTTGACCTGCAATTATTGTTATAAGAAGGGGCACTTTAAGGTCAATTTCTTTAAATTGCAGAACAAGCTGAAGCTAAAAAAATCGAAGAAGGAGTATTCGGCTGAAGCTACTATAGCGAAAGGAGAAGGATATCTTCTTGTGGTTCTTGATAACACACATCGATCCAAGGACGAATGGATCATGGATTCGGGTTGTTCCTACCACATGTGTCCCAACATATATTTGTTCACCAACTATAAGTTCATTGATAGTGGAGTGGTTTTGATGGGAAACAATAGTTCATGTTGAGCCATTGGCAAAGGGACGATCCAAATCAAGATGTTTAACGGTGTTGTGAGGACATTGGTGGAAATTAGGCACGTACCTAACTTGAAGAAGAATCTCATCTCTTTAGGTTCACTCAATGACAAGAGTTACAAGTTTTCCCCTGAAGGTGGAGTTTTGAAGGTAACCATAGGTACTCTAATTGTGACGAAGGGCTTGAAGAAAGAGTCCTTATATTCGTTGCAGGGTTCGACAATTTCTGGATCAGTGGCAATTTCATCATCCAAATCTATGACAGATTAGAACAAAACCTGTCACGACCCGGAATTGGAACGTGACTGCCACTTGAATCACGTGAAGTCTATAGGACCCAACCGTAATCCAAGTAAGCCGAAAGCCTAGAAATCTAAATCTTTTTAGGAAAATAATGGAGGTGAAGTTTTGAAATAAAGGTATAATGAAACCAAGTTCTTTCTTTAAATGCATAAGTAATGTTACATGAAAATACAAGTGGTTTATATACTATAGTTGAAAACATTTTCTTCATTTGAAATTTGGGCAGCACCTCCTTTGTAAATTTTGAACCAAAACTAATACATAGCAATAATAATAGGCATCCCCAAACGGGAGCTAGCTCTTCGCCAATTGGTGGAAACAACCACACGAATACAAATATACGATGCCCAAGGAGAAGATCAACACAGAAAAGAAAGAAAAGACACCAAATCATCATCAAGGGAAACCAGAAATAAAGAATAAATACATATATGTGACTCTAGGTCTGAAAGAATATACAATCTGTGGTTTCTAAGTCTACAAAATATACATAGTCTGGTTGATGGAGCATTTAACTAGATACAACTGAATAAACATATACAAATAGTGGTCACGATTCAAAATGTACCCCACCTACCAATGCAAATCACGCAGAAGAAAGTTGTGTGCCAGCAAGCCGCAACTGAATCCATACGGTCAAACAAGCAAGAAAACTGTGGCACAACGGGGGTGAGTTGCCAACTCGTTAGTAGAAGACATCACCGGGTAGAAATCGAATGTATGACGATCTCCTAGATCATATAGTAATATAATAATAATATAATAATATCGAGTGGTAACAAGGGTGATAGTGTAAACATAAGTATAATAATACTAATATAATAGTGTCTGTGTCATAAAGTGGTACCATGTCATCTATATCATATATATGTGTATAGGTGTATCATCCAACGTGTGTCCATCAACGACATACCAAATCATCATAAAAACCTGAGTACCCAGCATCAACACTCGAAAACATCATAAGAACCATGTTCGACAGCGACATATAAATCCTCATATTTCGGGTGCCGTCTCATCGGATCAGCCTCAAATCCATCTGATCATACGACTTCAATCGGTATCCTCCAGATATCCGCCGAGCCAAAACTATCACCGGTCGGTAGTACTCCCCTGCCGGGCTCAATGTCTCTCTATACGATCTTCTTGCCCCTGTTTACCACCGAAAACGGAGACGAAACCGCGTAGGTCGTCTTGCCTGAATTTTGGGGAAGATGGTATTTGGTTTTATCTGTCCACCTCTCCGAAGATGCCAAGTTGATTTATGGCACCGTGTATTGGAGGTTTGGACGTTGTAGCAGACTTCGTCAGATTCCCCCTCGCTTGCGAAGGGTTTTTGATTGTGGGGGTACTCTTCCCTGCAGGAGAAAGCCCCTGCAGTTAATTACATTATCGGGTTACGATAACCACTTTCTCCTTCTCCAGAAGTTCACTTCGTGTCGTGTATATTTGTTTTATTTTTGGTTACCCATGGATTGTATACGGAGACTAATATATATTGTCGCCCGTAGGGCGGGGATTAGTCTAAATCCGTATTTTCATAGAATTGGGTTTGATTGATTTAAGGATCATTAACTTTGTTTGAGGTTAAGATCAACTTAAATATTTGTTGAGGATATGTTAGTCTAATTTTAGACTAGGATCTACTCAACGGGGGTTCAGGATCATTTTTGACCCAACAAAAAAGCATTTGTGCTCTATCGTTTAAGTTTAGGGGCATTACGGTCCGTCATTAGTTTTGGAACATTGCATTCCATTGTTTAAAGACATCATAGTCCGTGGAGTTTAAGGACATCATAGTCCGTGTTTAAAGACGTCATAGTCTGTAGGGTTTAAAGACATCATAGTCCGTGTTTAAAGACGCCATAGTCTGTAGGGTTTAAAGACATCATAGTCTATAGGGTTTTGGTTTAATAGTTTGGGGATGCGCCAAAAGTTATTGGTTATTGGGACCCTACATCACTCTGAAGACATTGAAGAATTACAACGACATGTATCAGAGGTGTGGTGAGATGTACCCTCGAACCAATGTCCCGACTGAGGGGGAATGGGATGACCATCATTTTTAGATGCCATATGTTGGGAGCTCAATAGCTATCTTTGGGACTGAGATCGGTTTTGGGGACCCTGAGCATGAGGAGCTCAATTGATGGTCCTCGGGAAATTTGGTCTGAGTTTGGCTAATATTGGCCTTTTATAGTGTTAAACACTAGTATATGCTCAGCGCTCACGTGCTCCCACGTGAGGTGCTTGAAGTAGTGTTAAACACTAAAATTTTGAGGCGCTCACGTGGGGTCACGTGAGGCGCTTGAAGTAGTGTTAAACACTAAAAATTTGAGGCGCTCTTTCTTTGGGTTTATTCCCTTGTTCTTTTCTGAACGCTAAGCGCTATTGGGTCATGTGAGATCACGTGAGGCGCCCCAAAAATGGAAACTGCCTTTGATTTATTCCCTTTTTGCTTTATAAGTGCTAAGCACTACTTGGGGGTCGCATGGGATCACGTGAGCCAATCTCGATTGTCCTCTTTTGTTCATCAACGGTGCTCACGTGGGAGCACGTGATCGGCCGTTATCATGTTGGGTGCCAATCCTTTTACGTACATGGAGATCCTGAGTTTTGAGACTTTCAAGCCCACTTTTTTGTAAGAATTAAATTTTTAGGACTTAGTTTTTCTCTTAGGTTTAGGATCTGTATGGAAGAATCTCCCCGATGAGAATTGAATTCTCAACTTGTAGGGAGATCTACTTCTGCAGATTTTTCACTATAAGGAAGAACTAAATTCTTATATGAAGGGTTAAACCCTTGTTTTATCAAATCAATTAAATTTTTATATAGTTTTTGGGAGAATTAAATTCTCTGAATTTATATCTTCCCTTAGGTTTTGGATCTGCATAGCAGAATCTCCCCGATGAGAATTGAATTCTCAACTTGTGGGAAAATCTGCTTCTGTAGATCTCAACCAGAGGAAGAACTAAGTTCTTTTTAGAAGAGATAAACTCTTATGGAGTTGAAAAAGAGATGAGACATTCTCCGTGTTTTGTTCCTTCTCTTACCTAGGGTTTTTCTTTCTGTTTTCTCTCTTTAACTTGAAGTTTATGGGGGGTTCTCCTTTTTTTCCTTTTTCTTTTCTTATGTCTCTTGGCTCCTGTTTATAGGAGAAAGAAAAGAATCAATTTGTTCAGAAAATCTCTTATTAAGAGATTTTGATTGATTTTATAACCAACCAAAATGATCTTTTAAATCAATCAGTTAAATGTATTCACCGTTGGATTTTTAATCCAAGGACTTCTGTTTTACAGAAGATATTTCTCACAAGATTAGGAAAATATTTCCCTATACAGAATCTTCTTCTATTGGTGATTTTTAATCACCATTGGATTTTTAATCCAACGACGCTCTGCTTTACAGAGCACAATCTTTCTTGTTTAGAAATATTTAAGGAAATATTTTCCAAATAGGGCTTTGATCCCTTTTATTTTAGAATTTAATTCTATCGATTCAGAAGGCATAGGAGCCCATCACGTGTACCATGTGAACCCACAAAGTTAAGCCCATCAAAGAGCGTCACGTGCTATCACGTGAATTTTTCTGGCCAATTTTTTGTTTTTAGAAGGCGCCTATATACTTTGTATATAGAGGTCACGTGTCTGCACGTGAGGCTCGGTTTCAACCCTGTTTTGTCAAGCGCAGTGCCTATCACGTGTTGGCACGTGATGCTCCATTTGGGAACTTTTCCCATTGTTTTTTATATTTATTATTCAGTTTTCATGAGAGAACAAATGCCCCCTGTTTCCCCCAATCAGACCACTCTGTTCAAATTTTGAAATTTGAAATGAAGCAGCGCTTCATAATAGCGCTCGCGCTAAATGCGCCAGCGCTAAGAGTCAAAGACTCAGTTGCAGCACTCACGTGCAAAGCACGAGAGCGCTAGCGCTGGAACTAAATGTTCCCCGCCGTTAGATCAAAGATCCAATGGTGATTAAAAATCACCGAGATACAGAATAAGTTCTGTATGGGAGAAGATTTTCCCAATCTTGTTAAAAACAAGAAGATTACCTTCTGTAAAACAGAAGCCCTATGATCAAAGATCCAATGGTGGGAAACATCCCCAAATCAATTAGAGAAAAGATCTTTTCAACTGATTCAACAAATCAGCCTCTACTATATAAAGGACCCAAGACTTCAAGTCTGGCATAGGAGAACCCCCCCTCCCCCCCGCGCCCCATAAACTTTGAGAAATTTCAAAGAGAAGAGCAAGCTCTCGGAAGAAGAAGAATTTCTTCAAGGTAAATAAAACAGAGAGATAAAATCATCTCATAAGAGAAAGAAGAACTTAGTTCTTTTTTTAGATCATAGATCTACAAAGACAAAAGTCTTTCATAAAATAGAAAAGATTGAAGTATCTCATCATAAAGAAGGAGGGAGAAGAACTCAGTTCTATTTTGATCACAGATCTATGAGACAAAGACAAAGTCTTTCACAAAAATAGTAGAGATTGTAAATTCTTCTATTAAAACAAGAACGTAGTTCTTAGATCTATGAGACAAAGTCTCCTATGAACGAGAATTTAATTCTCAGAGCGCAGAATTGATTAAAGCTGCCTAAAAGAGCCTTAGCGCTCCAATTAAAAAGAAGCGCCTCAGCACTACAAGACCGGCACACAGCGCCACAGCGCTCCTAGCGCATCAATTTAAAGAAGCGCACAGCGCCTCAAGGTTGGCACTCAGCGCCAAGCGCACCACGTCTCCTCACGTGTGCGCTATCTCATTAACTAGCGCTCAGCGCCAAGCGCACCACGTGCTCCGCACGTGTGCGCTATCTCACAGAAAACGCTCTAGCGATCTAAATCTGGCGCTCAGCGCCAAGCGCACCACGTGCTTCTCACTTGTGCACTATCTCACAGAAAGCGCTCTTGCTCTCTAAAGCTGGCGCTCAGCGCCAAGCGCACCACGTGCTCCTCACGTGTGCGCTGAGGAAACATAAATTTTTCTTTAAATAAAAGCACTAGAGCTATGGGGAGTGCTCAACACTTAATAAAAGACAAGAAGGGTTGTCAGAACCCAAACCAATGCTCAGCATTGTTAAATGTTCAAAATTTTAACTGAGTGGGCCAAGCCCAAATTGGCCACAAATCGCTCATTTAGATTAATTGAGCCCATATGCTCATAAATCTTTCTAACTGATCCGAGTCCCAAACTCGACTGCGATCTCCCAACCAACTTTAGTTCAAGGGTACATCTCTTCGTACCTCTGATATATGTCGTTGTAATTCTCAACATCTTCAGAGAGAAGGAGGGTCGCAATAACCAATAACTTTTGGTACATCCCCAAACGGTTGGACCAAAACCACACAGACTATGACGTCTTTAAACTGGACTATGATGTCCTTAAACTTTACGGACTGTGGGGTCCTTAAACTCATGGACTATGATGTCCTTAAACTTTATGGACTGTGGGGTCCTTAAACTCATAGACTATGATGTCTTTAAACTTTACAGACTATGACGTCTTTAAATCAGACTATGATGTCCTTAAACTACCATGGACCGCAATGTCCTTAAACTAAAACAATAGAGTCCAAATACTCTTTTGTTGGATCTAAACGATCCTGTTAAGCAGATCTTAGTCTAAAATTAGGCTAACGTATCCTTAACAAATATTTAATTTCATCGTAATCTCAGTGAGATTAACCATCCATAAACCCAACCCAAACCCAAATCTAAGAAAATACGGATTTGGACTAATCCATGCCCTACGGGCGACAACATAAATTAGTCTCTGTATACAATCCACGGGCAACCAAAAACAAACAAACACCCACGACACGAAGTGACTATCTGGAGAAGGAGAAAGCGGTTACCGCGACGCGGTAGCGTAATTAACTGTAGGGGCTTGCACCTGTAGGGAAGAGCGTCCCCACAATCAAAAACCCCTCACAATGAGGAGGAATCTGATGAAGTCTGCTACATCGGCCGCATCCGCCTAGACCTCTGATACGTGGTGCCATAAATCAACTTGGCATCTTCGGAGAGGTGGACGGATCAAACCAAATAGCATCTTCCCCAAAATTCTGGCAAGACTTCTGTCTTCCCGGTCTTCGACGGCGAACACCCCCACAGTGTTGTTCTCACGTGGCTTGCACGTGAGTGCAACGCTATCACCTTTACAGCCGTTGGATTGCCTAGGAGAACGGGGTGGTGAACCGCCCTTGTCACGTCTTATAAATGTAAGGGTTTGGTTCCTTAGGCAGCCATTGTTTCTTTCATCTTCTTCCTTCTTCGTTTTGTTTGAGAATTTAATTCTCCTCCTCAGAGCTTAGTTCTCTGCCATTGTAATTCCAGAGTTAAACTCTGTTAAAAAGAAACCCCTTTTTAGGTAAATATCTTGCACATCAAAAAAAACTTTTCTTTTCGAACAAAAATTTCTGGATTTTAAATCCATTATGATAGCTTTGCTCTCCTCTAAAACCCATCTCCTAGAGATCAAAAGATGCGATTCTTTTAGCAGTAGACTTCCATATCTCGGGCATTCCACTTTGATTTTTTAAGGATTCATGGGATTGTTAGTTATATGTATGCCCTAGAGGCCATTACTGTACATTGGATGTATATTGTAGTGGATGCTGGGACATATATAGGTAGGACTTTCTTGCTCGACATGATAGTACGCTATCTGGTTGCTCTTTATCTTAACATGTATACTTTCTGTCTCTCTGATTACATGTTGATAAAGCCCTTAGGATGTGTACTCGACTTCCAGGACTATGATGTAGATCATACTAGTGGGGCCTGGGTAGTCAATGAGTACATCCTTCATTGTTCCTAGTCGTGGGAATATCGAGACGGGGCATCGATATTCCAGAGTAGACTAGCGTATATCTTCTCGACCCATGTGATGGGCGATGGATGATCCTATATCCATTGGTGTTTGACATCAGAGATGGTATACGGGTGCTCAGTGGAGACTGGGTACACTGAACGGACTCGCCGAGAACTCCCAGATGGTATTATACCTCACGTCAGATGGCAGTTCTCTGGTGACACTGGTACAGCTTAGTCTGTTCACCCGAGATCGTCATAGAGTCTTGTGTGTCTCCCACTGTGCTTTGATTTCCACCCTACCACGGCTCTACTGAGTAATGCAAACAGGTGGTTTTTGGGTACAGTCCCGATTCATATGGAGGCAATAAGCGATAGGAGGGGATTCGTCTCTCTCGGTATTGTGGGTTGATGTTGCGCTATGCACGACTGGCCATAACAGGAAATCCCTGGCCAGGGTTGCAGTGATATACTGGTAAGAGTTATCAGTATTTTCACGAATGTTATGGACCCTACATCCGCATGACTTATCAAGCTATTGGGGTCTGACGTTTACCACCCCTAGGCGAGATATGCGGCATATCAGACGAACAGACCGGACTGTACGGTAAGTGTTACTGGTTGGATTCACAGGAGTGTGAGCGGGCTTGCTCGTCGATCTTCTGATCGCTCAATACCCGGGTGGCCGTTACGTTTAGCAGACCGCTTGCGGCTTGTGGGTGTTTGATATGATCATCACCTACTGCCGGCGTATTGACGAGTCTTTAGAGTCCTACACAGAGGTTTACTGGCTCAAGCGAAACGAAATAGGAGCGCATATAAGATATGTGCGGGACCGAGAATAATGCGTGTATGTGATACCGTATTTCATTCTCGCGATGAATGTGTCGAATGGTTGTATGCGATATAACCTAGTTATCGAATCAAGGATTGATTCGATAAGCCGATACATTGGATACTAGCCGGTTATATGCGACATGACCGGATCATTGAATCAAGTGTTGATTTAATGATTTAATGTATAATTATATATTTGATATATTACTTTGCATTAACTAGCATTGGTTCACTTTAAAAGGATTTTCTCACTTGAATTGTGCAAGTTGTATATGTGATATACTTTTGTGCACATGATTGTATCATGTTTGATGATACATGCTTATTTGGTTAAGTGTAAAGAATTAAACTATGGTTAAGTTAATGATTAGGGTTTTGTCTACTTAATTACTTATTCATTTATCTTATTTATTTATCCATTTTGGAAAATGAAAAGGATAAATGAATGGTTACTTGTTTTGTTTTTAGTTGAACATTCATGAAGTTTTGACTTAGTCTCCATTCTTGTCTTTTACTTAACCCTAACCATTTAAACTAACCCTAATTCATTCTCTACACTTAACTAAGGTTAGAAAATGATAAGAATTAATTCTTTATCATTTTTCTTTAACACTTATCATATCTTCTTCTTCTTCTTCATCTTCTTCTTCCATGAAGAAAGCTTGCTACATCAATGGCAATTGATAAAAAAGTGTGAGAAATCCAATTCTAAAGTGAACCCACTTCCTATTTCTTCATCCTCTACCTCTTGCCAAGTAGTATAGGGTGTTTCCTTCACAAGTTTTCATGGCTTGGTGAAGGTGGAGCTTGATCTAGTGATGCCTCGACGTAGATCATCTTCGGCACGTTGTCGACGACCTAGCCCGCCTTTTTCTCCGATGAAACCACTGTGAGAGTCATGGTTCGATTTGGACAGCGGAGAGGACTTCATCACGGAGCCTAGGAGGTGGAGGACCGGATCTACAAAGGTTGTAGCCCCTTCCCTTTAGCTATATTTCCGTTTACTTGCTTGCATCGCATATATATCTAGTTGATGATCCGTATTAGGGTTTGTAGGCACCCATAAAATTTGATTTGTGCATGTTTGATCACTTGTGAGACTCCATTAGAGTGCCTAGGAACCCTACAGTGGTATCAGAGCCTAGCTAGAGCTTTAGACGATGCGTAGACGGAGTTAGAAGTCCGATCGACCCAAAACCCCGACTTTAAAATGCTCTCTGGACAATTCTGTAAAATGTGGATTTTTGTAGATTAAAAATATGCAGAAAAATCAGCAGGTGATTGTAAGGGTTACTGCAAAATTCGATGGCCTAATTCCTTAAAGGCGCCGCGGATCCGCGGCATGAGCATGCTCATGCGGCGGTTCCGCGGCAGTTTTGTCTTGTTGTGCATCGAAGTTTGCACCGTAATTCTTAGTAAGCAGTGCTGGTTTTCCTGGGAATATTTTAATATTTATTCCAGAGTTTTATTTTCTGGGTTGTATTGGGAACTCAATGTATCGATCGGATTGTCTAATTTTGTCAGTGTGTTTTTCCGGGTATTTTAGAATATGTTAAAAAGTTCGACCGGATATAAATACCCACTTTTTCCCCTGCCGGGAAATTTCCAATTGTTGGATTTTTCCGTAGTTTAACGACGTTCTAAGTAGTGCAAGTAACGCGATGGACCCTCTAGAAGACAACAAACCTTAACTCGATTATGTGACCGTCTTGAACTGCCCTTTGAACCTTCGGGTTTGGGGCAGTACGGCGTGCCACATGTGAGGCGTTGGCTTGACCCTTCTACGGCTGGACCGTTGGTACTGAGGCACGAACTGAATGTTGTTAGACTTATTTCATGTGTTGAGCTGTATCGGGAAAACTTGGGTGTTCGATTGTTCGATCGAAAAGTTTAGCGTTTTCTATTTATCCGGAATGTGATACAATAATTGGAATTCACAAGTAGTTATGAGATAACGGAATGAATATTATAAACATAGTAGTTTGGTCTCACTTGATCGGTTGCCACGGAATTTTGATGTGATCAAAAGTCCATCGCAATCACGTAGCGTACGCGGATACTCGCCGGGTAAACTTAATAGACAGCCTCGCTCCATAGCCCCGACCAAGTGACTGTAGGAGAACCCCGTCGCCGAAAGCATCCGTTCGGGTGCTCGCGGCAGCAGTGTTCCGCCTTGGTTCACTTCGTCACCGGTATCGGGGGGTGCAGCCGTCTACTGAAGTTTGCGACGAGCATTCGATCAGGATGTCGGGAATCTTGTTGAATTGCCCGACTTGATATTGAAAAGTGTTTTCGATAATGAGACTAAAATGCGGGGTTTATAATTGTTAGGCATGCGATGTCTAAAGAATTCATTTGATCAGGCATGCGATGTCTGAGGTGGTTGCGGATTCCAACTGTTGTAGTTTTACACATTCTTTTCTGTGACCGTAAGTGTAATATGTGATATCGCCGGTTTCGTTGCTATATGTCAACGACAATTGGGATACGCATGTTTGCTTACGTTGATGACATGTGATGTTATGTGTTGCTGGATATGTTATATTGGATCGTCGTGTTTGAATAGCCGGGGGTTTTTATGTGAGATGAGTGTTTTTCATTTTCATTCATGTAAAAACTTGTATGTAATATTCTTTTATTGGGGCACTTCCAGGTTGCGGAAGATGTCACCGTTAATGTATATTATTTACTTTTCTGCACTAGGATAGACCCAAGGAGGGGAGCACAAGTAACCGGGTTCTAGGGTCCAGTGGGAGACCATCTCGAGGAGTCGAGTCCGGGTCTCCTAACCCTAGAATTGGTAGGGTTGCTTTCCGCTCTCGTAGGGGTCTAGGGGTGTGGGATTGGCTATTCATCACGACCGTGGAATCCGTGTTTTATACTGGCTCGTATTGAAAACACGGACGTCCTAGTATATCCAATATTTCATATGATATTTTCTGCTGCGTTATCTGTGATGTGATCATGTGATGTTCTGTGACAGATATTATATATAGTATATATGATATATTATATAGACGTTGCTTATGTTTTACACCCGCGCTAGCCCTGCCCCGCTCTGCCGTTAGTTACCTAACCTAACGGTGCAGACGGGACATCGAGGCGAATGCGGATGGCATAAGCGTACGTTATATTTATCTGTGGTGTTTAGGTGGACTTAAATGATGGGATATTCATTAATGAGATTAATGAAAGAAAATAAACCTAATTGATGTTGTGGAATCGAATTTCAAAATAAAAACAGGTAGCTACAGTTCTTGCTTTGCATCGCGGTGTTCATTATGGAACATCCTGCACCTTATTCGATGAGGAAAGGACCGCGATCCCTTCACCGGGAGCGACTCCTTTAGCAATAACTGGCAGATGCTACAACCCTCGGTTTGTCTTTGATCGCTTCTATAGTTTTCGCTTTGCACAGTGATATATATGATATATCCCGCACCTCATTCGACGAGGAAAGGGCCGACGATCCCTTCACCGGGAGTGACCCCTTTAGCAAAACTAGAAAAGCCTCGAAAACATTCTATTTAAAAACCATTTGATTCCGCAACGAGATCAAGTTCAAAGCGTTAAAGGTTTTCACAAAAACCATTCGCAACCCTCCGTCATTTTAGGAAGTAGAGTACTTAGTATTCGTGCTGTGTTTGTTGACCATACTCAAGGAACAGTGTACGGTAGCTAAGTGATGTCTTCCTACACCGCATATGATACGATTAGTTAGGACAGTCGCGTGACTTTGTTGACCTTAGTTAAGGGTCATGTGGGTGGGTCTAATTAATCACGAAATGACGGGTAGAACTTGACTAGTACTTATGATTTGTTGACCATAGTTAAGGTCATAGGTGCTAGGGGTAAAAACCTTTATCGGGAGTTTCAAGTGTTGAAATTTGCAATGAGATTGCAGACCTTCTATATGATAGTTGGATCCCGATACCCACTGTGAGTAATTGTTACTCCTGGGAGAGTTTTGCACTTTGCAATTAGCCGATCAAGTAGGTGTCTAGAAAGGTGTCAACGGGGTTACGCCTCTGGGAAAACGAGGTTTACTGTAATTAGGTCCGTGCGAAAGCACGGGGAACCTCCCTCAAAGTACCGACACTGGCCTGGCTTATAGATTGGCGAACTTGTAGAGTGCAATTAATCCCGGCTATTCTTTCCTTTTAAGGTTTGAAGGAAGATTTGATAAAAACAGTGGGAGCCATCCTGATTAGATAAAGTATATAACCAATCTAATCTTGCAAGAGCGCACGCTGAGTGTTTTCTTCTCTCTCTCTCCTGGTAGCGACCATATCACGCCTTAATCAAGATAATAAAATGGATGTATTGACCGAACCCGCTTGTTATACTGAGCTGGGGAACGTTGGTCCCGCTCCAACTTATAATTGTTACAAGACAGAGCAGGAAATAGGGGAATACCAGAATTCCTATGCCGCCCAAACGAAGAAAGTGCATATGATGCATCTCCTTCGGGTGTGTTCATTATGCAGAACTGTTTCTCAGTATCCTCTGCATCCTGGGTATCTGATACCGGATCAGGATCCCAGATATGTAATCTGTTACATAGGGCTACAAAAGGGTAGAAAAACTGAGAACGGGTGATAAGTTTCATGAGGCAGAAAACGGGGCAAGTGTTGCAGCCAAGTCTGTTGGTCACTGTCACCCTGTATTACCAATACATTGATTCTGAACAAATGCTATTAGATACCGAACCTGATATACAAAATCATATCAGTCTCTTTATTAGTAAAGAAATGATAAAATTTTGTATTGATGGATAATATTTTGAACATTTCCTATATCAAAAGTTGATCGGTTCAGGCACGTTATCTAAAAGCATTGACGTTCTAAATCAAACTACAGTTCTTAGTATTCAGAACACACACAAGAGGAAGAGTTCAGAAATGAACGAATTCTTCTTGAGGTTTTGTAGACTAGGTCATATCAATGCGACCCGACTAGCTGAAGTTACATTTAGATGCATATTTAAATCAGTTTGAATTTACATCTTGTGAAACTTGCCAGTCATGTCACAAAGATATAATGACACCAGCTCTGTTTACTGGAAACAGAGGAAGAGTTGGTAAGCTCTTGGGACTGATACATGATGATGTATGTAAGGTCTCCTGTCTACACATGCCAGGACTGGTTCTTTATACTTCATTACGTTCTCTGATGATCTCTCAAGATTCTGACATATGTTCCTGTTGAAACACAAGTCCGAACCTTTTGAGATATTCACAGAATATAAGTTAGAAGTAGAGAACCAACAACCGGGTATAAGTATTATGTCCTATGATGAGATCAGGGAGGAGAATACTTGTGCATGGCATTCCTGGACTATTCTAAAAGAAAATGAGATTCTCTCTCAGCATTACTCCTCCGTATAAACCATAGCACGATGGTATATCGGGGCGGAGAAATCACACCCTATATGATAAGGTGTGCTCTATGATGAGTACTACTGAGTTACATATTTCCTTTTTGGGAGTTATGCGCTTGAGAAGCTGCATACCTATTGAATTAGGTTCGAATCAAATCAGTGCCTACCACTCCATATAAGATATGGTGTGGGAAGATCCTATCTCTTAAGTAAGTTAAGATTTGGGATTGTCCGGCCTATGTCAAAAGCAAAATCCGGACAAGATCAAGGCAAGGTCAGTTCTGTAGAACTGGAAAGGTTCCAGCTATACGAAACTACAGCTGAAGATTTGACAGAACCAAAGGATTCTATAGTCCCCGACGAACCTCAGCCTCTCCGCCGATCTGGTAGGGTTCCTCGCCTGCCTGAGAGATACCTCGGTTTCTCGATGACAGTGGGAGCGAGGATTGCATCATGAGATGATGGCCCAACCAGTTTCGAGCAGGCCATCGAGAGTAGGGACTCTGTAAGAATGGCCGGATGCTTAGTGATCTGAGATGGAATCCTTATACACCAACAAAGTATGGACTTTGGTTGCTATATCTGAAGGGTTAAATCCCCATCAGGAGCAAGTATATCTTGAGAAGATTACTTGGTGTACATGGAAAAGTTGAGACTTTCAAAGCTAGACTTGTTAAAGGTTTTCGTCATCAACCAGGCATGAATAATGATGAAACCTTTTCCAGGGACTATGCTTAAGTCCATCCAGATCCTACTTGCCACGGCTACATACCATGACTACGATATCTGGTGGTTGGGTGCCATGACTATTTTTCTAAATATTGATTTAGAAGAGAGCGTCTATAAGTACACAGCCAGAGGGCCTCGTAGACAGTGGGAGCAGTGGAAACGTGTGAAAGATGCTTTATAGGATAAAGTAGGCATCGCGGAGTTGGAATATCTGTTTTGATGGATTAGTCAAATAAGTTGACATCATCAAAATGGTAGATGAACCTTGTATAAAAAAAAAGGTAGTAGGGAGTATGGTGACGATCCTCGTAGAGTACGTGGATGACATACTCTTGTTAGGGAAGGAGTTTCCTATGCTACGCTCGATCAATCTCCGCTTATCACAATGATTTTCCATATAGGATCAAAGTGATACATACTAAATCCTAAGCTTTGGATCTATGAGATAGATCTAATTGGATGTTAGGATACTCACTAGTTGTACTGAGATGGTATCAATCGATCCTGGGGAGAATCACTGGAAGGGTTCCAGACTGATAAAGACGACTGAATGTCAGTCACAGGCATTGTCTTTACCCTTAGTAAAGGGACGGTATGTTGGAAGATTTCCAAGCTAGATACCGTGACAAACTAGAAGATAAAGGCTGGTAACATCGCTATTAAAGATACTACCAAAGAGGCAGTTTGGGTGTATATTGGTTCATAGGATGAACTAGGTTCCTACCATTGTGTGACAATGGAACTGTGGCTTTGGCCTAGGAACCCTGGTCCCATCAGTGACCCAGACATAATCTGAGGCAGCATCACCTGATCATGGAGATAGTTGATCTCCAGGGTGATCGAGGTTAGGAGAGTAGACTCAGAGGACAACACGGCGGATCCACTCACGAAGGCCTTTTCCCAAAGAGAGACTTTTAGGGGATGGTTGAGTATTAGATACTACAACAACTATTATAGATGGCCCTAGTGCAAGTGGGAGATTGTTAGTTATATGTATGCCCTAGAGGCCATTACTGTACATTGGATGTATATTGTAGTGGATGCTGGGACATATATAGGTAGGACTTTCTTGCTCGACATGATAGTACGCTATCTGGTTGCTCTTTATCTTAACATGTATAATTTCTGTCTCTCTGATTACATGTTAATAAAGCCCTTAGGATGTATACTCAACTTCCAGGACTATGATGTAGATCATACTAGTGGGGCCTGGGTAGTCAATGAGTACATCCTTCATTGTTCCTAGTCATGGGAATATCGAGACGGGGCATCGATATTCCAGAGTAGACTAGCGTATATCTTCTCCACCCATGTGATGGGCGATGGATGATCCCATATCCATTGGTGTTTGACATCAGAGATGGTATACGGGTGCTCAGTGGAGACTGGGTACACTGAACGGACTCGCCGAGAACTCCCAGATGGTATTATACCTCACGTCAGATGGCAGTTCTCTGGTGACACTGGTACAGCTCAGTCTGTTGACCCGAGATCGTCATAGAGTCTTGTGTGTCTCCCACTGTGCTTTAATTTCCACCCTACCACGGCTCTACTGAGGCGTGCAAACAGGTGGTTTTTGGGTACAGTCCCGATTCACATGGAGGCAATGAGCGATAGGAGGGGATTCGTCTCTCCCGGTATTGGGGGTTGATGTTGCGCTATGCACGACTGGCCATAACAGGAAATCCCTGGCCAGGGTTGCAGTGATATACTGGTAAGAGTTATCAGTAGTTTCACGAATGACCCTACGTCGGCATGACTTATCAAGCTATTGGGGTCTGACGTTTACTACCCCTAGGCGAGATATGCGGCATATCAGACGAACAGACCGGACTGTACGGTAAGTGTTACTGGTTGGATTCACAGGAGTGTGAGCGGGCTTGCTCGTCGATCTTCTGATCGCTCAATACCCGGGTGGCCGTTACGTTTAGCAGACCGCTTGCGGCTTGTGGGTGTTTGATATGATCATCACCTGCTGCCGGCATATTGACGAGTCTTTAGAGTCCTACACAGAGGTTTCCTGGCTCAAGCGAAACGAAATAGGAGCGCATATAAGATATGTGCGGGACCGAGAATAATGCGTGTATGTGATACCGTATTTCATTCTCGCGATGAATGTGTCGAATGGTTGTATGCGATATAACCTAGTTATCGAATCAAGGATTGATTCGATAAGCCGATACCGGATACTAGCCGGTTATATGCGACATGACCGGATCATTGAATCAAGTGTTGATTTAATGATTTAATATATAATTATATATTTGATATATTACTTTGCATTAACTAGCATTGGTTCACTTTAAAAGAATTTTCTCACTTGAATTGTGCAAGTTGTATATGTGATATACTTTTGTGCACATGATTGTATCATGTTTGATGATACATGCTTATTTAGTTAAGTGTAAAGAAATAAAATATGGTTAAGTTAATGATTAGGGTTTTGTCTACTTAATTACTTATTCATTTAACTTATTTATTTATTCATTTTGGAAAATGAAAAGGATAAATGAATGGTTACTTGTTTTGTTTTTAGTTGAACATTCATGAAGTTTTGACTTAGTCTCCATTCTTGTCTTTTACTTAACCCTAACCATTTAAACTAACCCTAATTCATTCTCTACACTTAACTAAGGTTAGAAGATGATAAGAATTAATTCTTTATCATTTTTCTTTAACACTTATCATATCTTCTTCTTCTTCTTCATCTTCTTCTTCCATGAAGAAAGCTTGCTACATCAATGGCAAGTGATGAAAAAGTGTGAGAAATCCAATTCTAAAGTGAACCCACTTCCTATTTCTTCATCCTCTACCTCTTGCCAAGTAGTATAGGGTGTTTCCTTCACAAGTTTTCATGGCTTGGTGAAGGTGGAGCTTGATCTAGTGATGCCTCGACGTAGATCATCTTCGGCACGTTGTCGACGACCTAGCCCGCCTTTTTCTCCGATGAAACCACCGTGAGTGTCATGGTTCGATTTGGACAGCGGAGAGGACTTCATCAAGGTGCCTAGGAGGTGGAGGACCGGATCTAAAAAGGTTGTAGCCCCTTCCCTTTAGCTATATTTCCGTTTACTTGCTTGCATCGCCTATATACCTAGTTGACGATCCGTATTAGGGTTTGTAGGCACCCGTAAAATTTGATTTGTGCATGTTTGATCACTTGTGAGACTCCATTAGAGTGCCTAGGAACCCTACAGGGATTTTGTTTCTCATATATTTTTTATGAGTTTTTGGAATTTAATTCTATTACATAAAAGGAATTTAATTTCTCTGGCATATAGCTTAGCTCTGATAGATCAAGAGAACCCTTCGGGAATTTTATTCCCTGGTGTTCTTGAACATATTTTCACAGGGTTTTACCCTTATTCGCACAAATTTTAATTTGTTGCGTGCTTAAAAGAACTCGTTTTCCCATGAATTTGTTTGAATTCCAATTTCTGTTTAATGAGGATCTTCTTGATTCTCATAATGATTCCTCTGTCTCATCATTGGTGAGCCGCAATATTGATTTTGTGGGGTCCATGTGTCTTGTAGGTAGTGGTCCTGCAAAACAGACATTTTTTCGTTTTCTTTTGTTATTATATATATGTGGGCTTCACTAATGGTTTTTCTTTCCCTTGTTTCAGGAGCAATGGCTTCTCTTCCCTACTTCCCTTTTACTAGCTCAGGCGTTGTTTTTGCACAATCGCCGTCAGACGAAGAAGCAATGGCGATGATCAGGGCCCATGACAGGGACTGTACCAGTTTGCTCTTGTGGGGAACTTGGTATGGGTATATCATCCGGGGCCGCCGCGGCTTTCTTTGCGAAGTGCCAACAGAGACTCTTCGTCCAATTTTGCCGATGGAGCGTCCGCAGACTGGTTTTGCGGTGGAGGCGGCTAATTGGACTCCTATAGGCCGGCTTAAGCTGTCGACAGTTAGAATACCAAACCAGGCTTTGACGGCCATAGACATCTTGGGACGTCGCATTTGCCAAGGTGAAGCCTAACCCTGGGGAAAAATCAATAAGATAGGGCTTACCCTTCGCCACCCAACGGGCTATCTTTTCTAGGCTCGATATGTTCTGTCCGCTCATCGTGCACGATTGCAGAAGGTCGGGCTTTATCAGGCGGTTTACGC
This sequence comes from Agapanthus africanus, assembly GCA_030015575.1. Lineage (NCBI taxonomy): Eukaryota > Viridiplantae > Streptophyta > Magnoliopsida > Asparagales > Amaryllidaceae > Agapanthus > Agapanthus africanus. The sequence continues at coordinate 505,673,350 of CM057348.1, forward strand.
GTCCCTCTTTCATTATCAGTCCTCTCATGTCTGGTGGGTTAAAGCTTTCCTGAATCAATGGAATCTTCCCACCAACACTTTCTTGCTAGGGGATCGTGAAGTCTCGATTTCTCTGGAAGAGTTCCGTGAGATTTCTGGATTGCCGATCAGGGGAGAGCACTATGAAGAGTTGTTGCCTCCCGATGAGTATGTATTCACGACCGCGCCTGCTATGCTGGACGGCTTAACGACCGAAAACGTTGTCCGTCATAAGTACCCCAGTCTAATCAAGACTCTGGGAATTTTCGAGAAGCTGTTCGCGGAGTCAGAGGGACAGGGCGTCACAATTAAAAGCTTCATCTCATGCTTCCTCCGTGATGATTTCTTACCGAAGGAGGCTCCGAAATTTTCGAATATTAACGACTCCTTCGGGTTTGGGCTGAATAAGATGCCGACCAAAGAAGAAGATTTATCGCAGTTTTACATCCCGATCTTGTCGGCCGTGTCTTTTGTTCGATTACAGCTCCCAGCATGGACGAAGAGACCTTCTTTTGACTTGTTTCCGCTTCCTACGGAGTCAGGGTCGACTTGCTCCGCTTTCTGCGGTGTTTGGGTCGACTTGCTCTGCTTTCTGCGGTGTCGTGGTTGACTTTCTCCATTTTCTACGGTGTCAGGGTTGACTTTCTCCGCTTTCTACGGTGTCGGGGTTGACTTTCTCCGTTTTCTACGGTTTCGGTGTTAACTGGCTCCGTTTTCTACGGTGTCAGGGATGACTTTCTCCGTTTTCTAGAGTGTCAAGGTTGACTTTCTCCGTTTTCTACGGTGTCAGGGTTGTGATCAATCGAAAATAGTGCATTCTCAACACATCAATTTCCCTACTCTTATCAATCATCTAAGGGTGTTTATTGTAAATAAAACACGGATTACAAATTTATCTGTAAAATACCAAATAACACGTGTTATAGTTATAATCGACATTCTAGAGGGAAATTGAATGTTTATTACTACACGCATGATTTTTGTCTATCTCAACACTTTCATCAAGATTGTGTGCAGGAAATCCTTCAGGTTAAAGAGCCGGAATCACAAAAGTGCCGATAAAATGCATCAAGTCCAAGACTTGAGATCTGGCAGCAACCAAGAAAGAAATGTCAGATTCCAGGCATCAGAGAATAATACAAAGACCAAGAGAAAGATACCCTGAAAACCTCATGCAGTGAACACATTATATGGTCGCGGATCCGCGTCCGAGTTGGCGGATCCGCCGCGGATCCGCGGCTTACTTGACACGTCATCAACCCAAAATTCTCCAGAAGCTTCATCGTAACGGCCTTGCTTCTAGAAAACTCTCTGAAAACACGTGGTTTCTTCCAGAAGGCTGTGCATAACAAACTTCTTCTAGAAGGCTCCTTGTAACAACCTCATTCTAGAATATTCTCTCTAACAAACTCATTCTAGAAGGCTCTCTCTAACAATCTAGCTTTGGAGGGAAGATTCAAATGAGTGGTTATAAAAGGAGATCTAAACCTAGGGCTTGGGGTTGTTGAATAAGTTGTTCATTAATTAGGGTTGAATATTGAGCCAAACATCATTCAAGTTGAGTGACACAACTAGAAACCAAAACCCTAACCCAAATCCATTTCCAAAGCTAAGTCAAGATCATTTTGAGAAGCAAATCAAGCAAGCAACCATCGATCCTTTATTCGCGAACCCAATCTTCATCTAGAGCGCGAGATCCACGACGATCCAAGTCTCACAGAGATCGAGGGGAGCGAACTTTGACGAATCTAGTTACCTCTTCAAAAGGAGCGATCGAGAGCAACATCTTGTAACCTCGATTTGAGAGAATGTGTAATTAGTCGTCGATTTAGTAAAGGTGATAATTTTAATTCTTTCTTTATTTACATTCTTGCGTTATGAAACTTCTTGATTCTTGATTCATTAATTTTCATGATGTGTGAGTGAAATCTTCGCTTGTAACGGAATCGAGAGAATCGGTAAATCTAATGGTGATGAAATCCTTTTACTAATTTCAAGTCTTATGAGAATTTTTAACTCTAGGAAAATGAATCATCGATGACCTAATTTGGAGTGAGATCACCTTCGTGATAACTTCGTTGCAAATTAGAGATGAACGATTGATGATTTTCTTTTCTAAAGGTTAGACTTGAATGATGATCTATGAAAATACAAGGGATAGAAGGAGAAACCCTAGTTTCTTCAATAGATCCCTAATCTTCATTCATCATCATCTTTCTAGCTACAATTCCTCAATAGATAAAATTAGTTATAATTAGTATTCATCATAGCTACCAATTTGATCGATTCTTACAAGCTATTCTACAAATCTTGATAACTAAATTGATTGGGACATTTCTTGATTCTAGATCTATTTTCTTGATATTTCTTAAAATCAAATCTCACAAATCTTGAATCAATTTTCTTGCATTTTCTTTTATATTTTAATTTCGGCTCAACTAAAACAAGATCGATCAAAACACACATCTCAGTGGACGATCCATATTCATTAACGTGCTACATCGACACCATTAATTGATTGCGGTATAAATTTCTTTGGTTGTGAAATATTTTACTACACACAAAAGAATGATTCAATCAAATGGCGCCGTTGCTGGGGATGTGTGCTAATTTGTTCGGTTTTTTATTTGAGTTGAAAAATTATTATTCCATCAGAATTTTTTAGATCAAAATCGCATCAAGCGCTTAACGATTAGTTGTGAATTTTTGCGAGAGAATCTGGAATCATTGTAGCAGTGCGATCAAGATTCAGAGAAGTTCTGCAAATTCCAATGGAGTCAAAGAAGCTACAGGAAATTTTTGAAACCCTAATCTATCCTTCCCACCGCGGATCCGCGGCCAATGAGGCATTTTTGCGGCGGTTCCTCCGCCATTTAGGTGGTTCACTGTTCCAAATCTCTGTGGTAACTTCTATACTTTCTTATCTCCTCCCTGCTCTGTTCAATAACCAATTTCTGCAGGATTCTTTGCAAAAATTCGCAGCGCCGCTAAAAGAAAATAGTTGCGTGTTTGATCTTGGTTGTTTGCATATTTTAACACGGAAATTAAGGGGCAAAGACCAAATTCAGATTAGGTGGGGATTTCATTACCATTCCTAAGCCCCAAAAATCATAAACTAGCATCCGCATCACCCTCATTAACTAAAAAAATATTTAGACAAGACTCTAAGGACCATCGCGCTCAATTAGGACAGAAGGAGGTTGTGGGAAATATACTGCTTATCCGCGTTTCTTTTGTGGTGTCTAAGGCAAGTGTATCTAAGACAAGTGGTTACTTAATTAGGCCCACTACTTACGTAGTGGAGAACCTCCCACTTACCTGGACACAGAAGGGGTAAAGAGGCAGTAGAGGATTTATCCTGCAATTTGTCTTCTGGAAGTCTAGAAGCGGTCTAGTGACTTGACTTAGGTGACCATTTGATCTAGGGTTGCTTGTGCATTTTTTGTGATTTGATTTTTCAAAAATCCGTCTTATTTCAAAAACAAACACAAACCAACTTTTCCTCTAATTATCACCAACGCTGCCACTTGTGCTACAACTGTTTAGCCCATGTTAGGCTGGACACGGGATTATATTTCCCGTCTTGTCCGCGATTCTTTTATTGACCCCAGAGTCGGTAATTCTTCGTCTTCTTTCCCACCACCCACCACAACAGCGATGGACGGATATCCATCGAACTTTAACACTACTATGCCACCGTCCGCAGGTGTGCAGAATCCTCCACGCATTTCTCTCCAAGAGAGATACTATCCTTCACGTGTTCCCTTTCCCACCTGTCTTTCTATTCCGCTAGCCAATGGGGACAATTTTGAAATTAAACCTCATTTCATCAAACTTTTACCCAAATTTCATGAGATCGAGTCTGAAGACGCATACGTTTTTATCACCAAATTCGAAAACGTATGTGCTTTGATGGGTAATTCACAACTGTCTGTGGATGCTATGCGATTATGTCTTCTCCCATTCACTTTGTGCGATTTGGCCGAGAAGTGGCTTTACAACACAACTGCACATTCTATTTCAACATGGGACGAGTTCGTTGCAGCATTCCTTAGGAAATTTTATCCCAATCATAAGACCGCCCGTGTTCGGAGCGAAATCATCAAATTTACCTAACTTCCCAATGAAGCATTTTGAAAATGCTTTGAATGGTTCAAGGATCTTCTTATCTAATGTCCTCATCATGGAATCCCTAGATGGGATCTGTGTCGAGTTATTTATGAGGGTATTGATCTCACCACAAAACAGATGCTTGAAACCATGTTTTATTGTCAATTCCTGTCTAAAGATGATGGTGAAGCTTGGAAATACCTAGAAGATCTTGCTCAAAACACTTTACAATGGGAAAGTGTTAGTCAAGCACTGTCTAGGGAAGATATCAATCAGCTCAATGTTTCCGTCACAATGAGAGCCGAAATGGCTGCAATACAAAGGAAACTCGACGCTATAGAAAACAAAATCTCTTCAGCCTCCCTAAACCATTACACACTTCCCAAAACTGTGTGTGGTTGCTGTTCAAATCTATCACATTTGACGGAAGAATATCCTTTGAATGTACCGTTTCAAGGTCATACTAATGCTGCATTTCAGCAACAATCTAGAAACGATCCTTCTTCTTCCACAGATAATCAAGGTTGGAGGAATTATCTTGATTTTTCTTGGAACCAACACCAAACTCAAAACACGGCTCCAAACCAGAATGACTTTCAAATGGTCCCTCCACAACAGCAACCACCACAACTGAGTCAGTGTAAGTCCACGTTGCTCACCCCGGTTCTTACGGGGAGGCGGAATAGGTGAAAAACAATAAATCAGCGCAAGGGCAACATGGACAAAAAGACGGATCTTTGCTAAACTAGAAACTAGCAAACTACTAGAGGCTTTAACTACTATGCCGTAGAAATTATACCTCACGAAACCAGTCCTTCGGGTCTTCATTCCACTGTCCCGCTCGTCCATCCAAGCTCCGAGGAACGATCCAGATCTTGGTCACCTCCGCGGCCTCCTTGAGTCGAAGACGATCCACCCGAGAGTTGTACACCGAGCTCCACCTCGAGCCGAGGCAACTAGGGCAACAAGATCGCTAGTCTAGATGCCCTAGGTTGTGTAGTAGAGATATATGGAAGTGTTTGTCTTTGTGGGATCTTTGTCTCTCAACACATGAGATCAAAAGAAGAAATCAAGAGGAGGAAGAAGGAGGAGCTAGCAACCATGAGAGCTTTTCTTTTCTTCTCACAAGAACAAGAGAGAGTGTGAGAAATGAATTATGAGCTAAAGAAATGAACCATGGTTACTGTAATACACAAAAGCTATCATTACAAATCCTATCATGATAAAGTTGATGGCACTAATGACTTGACCATTTTCATAACGCAAGAAAGAAAAAGAAAAAGAAAACTAAAGAAGAGTGTAGACCTCTCATGAAGGTCAATGGTCAACTTTGGTCAACGGGTCAACAAAGTCAAGAGTGGTCAAGGTGGTCAAATGGTCAAAGCAATTAGCCATCATATAATTATCACTAAGAGGATTAGTAATGATGTCCCCGGCTCATAAAGGTTTTGACCGAACGAATTGCCAAAACTCTAATGAGCCTGCCACATAACGGTTTTGGCCGAACCAACTGCCAAAACCCTAATGAGGCACCTACTCCTTCATCGCTCCTCAAAACTGTGCATACACACCCGCATCCGCATTCCGTAGAATGCGAATGCACAGAAGACAAAACAATTCCATCCGTGCAATACTAGGATCCGGCTTAAACCAAAGCCCACTAGTATTGCCTGCCCGAACAGCATACGGACACAAGTGTACGTAAGTGATCGCAGCCCTGCCGAAAAACCATACGGCTTCTACACGTTTCGCTCAGTGCAGGGAAACTCTCTGTGTGGGACTCTAAAGACTCGACACTATGCTGGCAGTGGTTTAACCACAGACCGCAAGCGGCACTAGCTGTACGTAACGGTCCCCAGGTAGATGTCGATAAGAAGGCCGATGAGGTAAACCCATCCGAACTCCTACTGAGCCTGTATGTGACAATCTCCGTACAGTCCGGTCTGTTCGTCTGATACATCGCATGGCGGGCATAGGGGGTGGTGAACGTCAGTCCCCTAATAGCGGTACAAGTCGTGTCGGAGTGTAGCCCAGAACACCATGAGATAACACTGGAAAACTACCAGTATATCTCGCTTGCCCTGGCCAGGGACTACTCGTGTAATGGCTCTCCTAGACACAGCGCGATGTCAACCCCCAATACCGGGAGAGACGAATCCTGTCTAACCGTCACGGCCTCCAAGTGCTTCGGGACTGTACCGAACTACTACCTGTTTGCACGACTCCTTTGAGCCGTGGTAGGGTAGTAATCTAAGTACAGTGGGAACACACTCGAGGCGAAGTGACAGTGTCAGGTCGGCGGACTAAGCTGTACTCATGTCACCTGGGAACTGATAACTGACGATAGGTATAATACCAACCAACAGTTCCCGACGAGTCCTGTCCGGTGTACTCGTAACCTAACGAGCACCCGCATACTATCTCCAGTACGACGTACTGATGGCTGTGGGACAGATCGCCTCCCGTGCTGGGATGAGAAGCGTATACGCTAGTCTACTCCCGAGTATCGATGCCCTGTCTCGATAGTCCTACGACTAGGTACCTGTATAAGGATGTGCTTATAGATTACCGAGCCCCCACAAGTATGACTGTCATCACAACGCTGGTAATCAAGCAAAGATCCTAAGGGCTCCACTAATATGTATATAAGCGATATGCTAAAAGAAACACATGCACATATTGAAGTAGAGACAAACCAAGTAGCATACTACCATTTTGAGCAAGATTGTATATACAACTGTGAATATCCCAAGCTTCTATTAAGTAATATACAAGCTAGTATGATACAGTAATGGCCTCTAGGGCATATACACTAACAATCTCCTACTTGCACTAAGGCCATGTACTGGCGTATCGAAGACCTATCATCTCGATCAGCCGCTCGAACTGAGTCTGGGGTAGGGCCTTCGTGAGTGGATCTGCAGTGTTATTCTCCGAATTTACTCTCTTCACCTCGATCTCCCGGCGATCTACGATCTCCCTGATCAGGTGGTACCGCCTCAAAATGTGCTTGGACTTCTGATGGGACCTGGGTTCTTTCGCTAAAGGTATAGCGCCGTTGTTGTTGCAATACAGCGGTATTGGATCAACAATGGTAGGAACCACCTGAAACTCTGTGTGGAAATTCTTCATCCAGACAGCTTCCTTTGCAGCATCGCAAGCAGCTATGTACTCCGCTTCCATAGTTGAGTCAGCAACGGTCTCCTGCTTGGAACTGTTCCAGCAAACCGTCCCTCCATTGAGGGTAAAGACATAACCCGACATGGACTTGGAGTCATCCTTGTCACTCTGGAAGCTGGAGTCAGCAAAGGCCTCGATCTGGAGGTCTTTTCCGCCGTACACCAAGAACATCTCCTTAGTCCTTCTCAGGTACTTGAGAATGTTCTTTACCGCTATCCAGTGTTTCTCCCCTGGGTTTGACTGATTCCGGCTTACAACGCTCAATGCGTATGCTATATCTGGTCTGGTACGTAACATCACATACATTATAGAGCCTACCGCAGAAGCGTAAGGTATAATAGACATGCGATCCCTTTCCAAATCAGCCTTGGGAGACATCTCTTTGGAGAGGGTGATTCCGTGACAAGCCGGTAAATTGCCGCGCTAGGAATCTTCCATACTGAACCTTTTCTGTATGGTGTCGATGTACCTTGACTGCGAAAGTCCCAATATCCTCTTAGATCTATCACGATAGATCTGGATCCCCAGAATGTAGTTCGCATCGCCCAGGTCCTTCATGGAGAACCTCTGCGACAAGAATCCTTTGACTGACTGTAGCATAGGAATATCATTTCCTATTAGGAGAATGTCATCCACGTACAAGACGAGGAATACCACAGTTCTCCCTACAATCTTACTGTAAATGCATGGTTCATCTGGGTTTTTGATAAAGTTGAATTCTTTGACAGTATCATCAAAGCAGATGTTCCAACTCCGCGATGCCTGCTTAAGTCCATAGATGGACTTGAGCAACTTGCATAATTTACCGCTGCTCCCACTCTGAATGAATCCCTCCGGCTGATCCATATAGACGCACTCTTCTAAATTTCCATTTAGAAAAGCCGTCTTTACGTCCATTTGCCAGATTTCATAATCGTGGAAGGCAGCAATGGCAAGAAGGATCCGAATGGATTTCAGCATAGCCACTGGAGAAAAGGTCTCGTCATAGTCCAAACCGGGTCTTTGACGAAAACCCTTTGCAACAAGTCTAGCTTTATAGGTCTCAACCTGCCCATCTACACCAATCTTCTTTCTGAAGATCCATTTGCACCCTACGGGTTTTACCCCTTCTGGAGCAAAGTCCAAAGTCCAAACTTTGTTGGTGTACATGGACTCCATCTCGGTCCGCATTGCATCCAGCCATTTTACCGAGTCACCGCTCTGAATGGCTTGCTGGAAGCTAGTAGGCTCACTATAATCCATAGTGCAATCCTCTCTATCCCCGTCTATGAGAAAACCGTAGTATCTCTCGGGCAGATGAGACTGCCTACTACTCCTGCGGAGTGGCACTGGGATGTCCTTTTCTTTCGAACCCTCTGGTTCTACTAAGCTTTCAGTAATAGCTCGTGGTTCTGGAATTTCTTCCAGTTCTATTGCACTCCCACTTATCTGGTTTTCCAAAAACTCAGTTTCCAAGATGCGGGCATGACGAGAAACAAAAACTTTTTGTTCCTCTACGTAATAGAAAAGATACCCCTTGGAGTTCTTTGGGTATCCCACAAACTTACACCGTACTGAACGTGCCTCGAGCTTGTTCGCATGCTGCTTTTTAACAAAAGCCGGACATCCCCATGTCTTAATGTGATTAAAATAGGGTTTCTTCCCACACCACATCTGATATGGTGTATTAGGAACAGTCTTAGTTGGAACTCGGTTCAAAAGGTATGCAGCCGATTCTAGTGCATAACCCCAGAAAGATCGCGGCAACTCAGCCTTATTCATCATGGAACGAACCATATCCAATAGGGTTCGATTCCTCCTTTCCGATACACCGTTGTGTTGTGGTGTGTATGGAGGAGTAAGCTGAGAGTGAATTCCATTCTCTTTTAAGAAGCCCAGAAACTCGGCACTCAAGTATTCACCAGCTCGATCATATCTCAGTGTCTTGATACTTTTGTCTGTTTGTTTTTCAACTTTATTCTTGTATTCCTGAAATTTCTCAAAGGTCTCGAATTTGTGCTTCATTGAGAAGACATGTCCATACCTAGAGAAATCATCTGTGAAAGTAATGAAGTATGAATAACCACTTCGCGCATGTGTAGACATTGGACCACACACTGTGTATGAGTCCCAAGAGCTTGCTTGCTCTTTCTCCCTGTCCAGTGAATGGAGTCTTTGTCATCTTTCCCATGAGACAAGATTCACAAGTGGCATAAGACTGGTACTCGAATGGATCCAAGTATCCTTCTTTATGTAACTTTGTCAACCGTGTCTCATTAATGTGACCCAGTCTACAATGCCATAAGAAAGCCTGATTTAATTCCGGATACTTTCTTTTAAGTGTGTTCTGGACACTGAAGACCTGAGCTTGATTCAAAACGTATATACCGTTTTTCAATGTACCTGACCCAATCAGAACTTGATTTAGGTGGATGTTTACTACATCGCTTACAAAAGTAAAATCATATCCTTCCTTAGAAAGTAAGGATACAGATACGATATTATAAGTCGCACCTGGTATATAAAAACAGTCACGCAGAATCAATATCTGCCCAGATGTCAGTCCTAGATGATATTCCACTACGGATTCAGTATACATGCTCATTCCGTTAGTAACCCTGAGAGTCATATCACCTTTCTTGATAACCCTACGGTTTCTCAGAGCCTATAACGAATTACAGATATGAGATCCTGATCCGGTATCCAATACCCAGGAAGTAGGGTTAACTGACATACAGTTCTCTATTACAAACACACCCGAAGCCGAAGCCACAACATGCTTCGAATTCTGGCTACTGGCTTTGCAAGCCCTGCAATCCTTCTGCCAATGTTCATTCCTGTAACAATAGGTACATCCCTCTTTTACTACATCCAGTCCTGAAACTTTTGCCCTTCCCTTTCTTTCTACTTCCCTGGTTTCCTTCAGGGTAGTAGGTAGGGACTGTTTAACTAATTCAGCATCTGACCCGTTCTTCAACGTGGTCTTCAGGTCCGTGAGTTCAAAAGAGCTGGTCTCTGTAAGGACGTTGCCCCCTCCAGATGACCCGATAGTCAACCTCGCTGGAAGCAATTCGTTCGAGGTCTCATATCTTGCGATACAAGATTGCTCTCCATATAAATCTTTGTTATGGAGGAAGATAGAAACTAAGTCCATCTTCTCGTGCTGCCTCTGGTTTGCACCATCAACTGAGGCTAACACAAGGCACTTGGCTTTCGCACAGTCTTTTCCCGATGTGTTGCGGATATGAATATCCGTAACAGGGGAAATTGGACCTGAGACGGCAGGGGTTGGATCAGTCAAGAGGTGTCCCTGCTTATCATGGGCAATGGACATCTGGACAGACCTTTGCCAGTCATAACAGTCAGATTCAGTCATTTTATTATCTAGATGTAACCTAGGTGTGGTCACTGGGTCGCTGCAATTAAGAGAGAGAGAAGAAAACACTCAGCATGATGCTCTTGCAAGTTTAGATTGGTTTTTAATTTATCTAAACAGGATGGCTCCCAGTGTCTCTCGAATCCCTTCTCAAACCATAAGGAAGAATTAGTCAGGATCAATCTCACCGTACAATACTTGCTTAACCGTTCAGCTAGGCCAGTGTCGGTACTTCGAGGGAGGTTTTCCAATGCTTTCGCGAAGTTCCTTAATTAAATAACCTATTTTCCCTGTGGGCATAGCCCCGCTAACACCTTTGTAGACACCTACTAGGTTTATAGAATTGATTGTTAAGTGAGAAATTTCCCGAGGAGTAGCATATACTCACAGTAGGATCGGGATCCAAATATCATCGCGTGACAAAACTGAAGGAATCCTACCAGAATCATCACACTCCAAATGGTATGCAGCGCTAGTAAGTTTCAGTTCTTTTGAAACCCCCGATGTGGATTTTTTCCCCATGCTCTTATGACCTTGACTTTGGCCAACAAATCATAAGTCACATGTCAAGTTCTACCCGTCATTGTCCAGGTTAATTTGAACCCACCCGCACATACCCTTGACTTTGGCCAACAAGGCAGTACGACTGTCCCAAACCAACGCATCTATCTATGCTACATATGAATACCCAATAGCTACCAAACATTGTGCCTTGACTTTGGCCAACAAACACAGCTTGAATACTATTGACTATCCATATGAAATGACGGAGGGCTACGAATGGTTTTGGCGAAACCATGAACGCAGTGAACTTCATATAATCGATGGAACGAGATAGCTTTTAAAAGGAGTGGTTCAAGCTCCGTGTTTAAAAAGCTGGTTTTTGAAAAGAACCGAGTTGTTTTGAAATTGTTCCAACGACTTTTACTTGGTTTATTTTCTTGCATTATTTTTAATGCGTCCCATCATTTAATCCTACCATTGCAGAAAACAACCAAAATATGGCGTACGGTTATGCCATCCGCATTCGCCGCGGGGTCCCGTCATCACCCGTTAGGTTACTTAACTAACGACAGAGCGGGGGCTGGACGAGCGCGGATGCAAAACATAAGCAACACCTAAATAAATATCATATATAGATATATAGCAATGATAGCCATTTCAGATCACAGATGAACACTTTGGATATACTAGGAATTCGCGATTCGTTCGAGCCTGCAATGAAAAGCGGATTACACGGTCGCGATGAATAGCCAAACCCCACCCTAGACCCCTACGGGTGCGGCAAACTACCCGCCAAGTACCCGAAGCGAAGCAACCTCTCTCAACCCGTGAGTAGGCCACTCGGCACTTCGAGATACACGGTAGTTTGTGCACCCCTCCTTGGGTCTATCCTACGAGCAAAAACAGCAAAAAGAAATTATACAATGACGGCTACAACCCCGACCCGGTTGTGCGGCCATACAAATAATATTACATCAATTTACAAATTTTTTACATGAATGAAAGAAAAAGAAAACTCTCATCTCACATCCATCCCGGCTATTCATCCGCGACAATCCAACGAGCTCATATACACAAACCATCAACATTACAGATCACAGATATGTATAACCCCTACTAATCGACGTATAGCGATTAGCAGACGTTCAATACATATATCACATCACAGAAAATATCCATTAGCCAAAGTGTACGGAATATCGATCAAAATACGAATTTGTAACCACCCCAAAAAGTCAATTTGTTTTCTGGAAAATCTGGGTAGAAACAACATGTATTAAAAATCCCAAAACAGCCAACTAAGCACACTGCACCAAACTCGGTCCACGGCCGAGTCAACTCGGCCGCGGATCCGCGGCAAGAAGCATGTTCTTGCCGCGGAACCGCGGTACTTTGACCGGTTCAGTGGACCGTTTTTGGTGTGTGTCTTTAGAAAACCCTGAGCCGATTTTTCATGCATGTTAAAATTATTTTTTGAACAGTATAAAAAATCGACAGAAAGTGAAAATTTTCCCGGACATGTTTTGTGATTTTTTCCGATCGATATTCTTAACACTTTGCTAACTTGCTAGTTTATGTTGAGCTAGGCTCTGATACCACTGTAAGTCCACATTGCTCACCCCGGTTCTTATGGGGAGGCAGAAACGGCGAAAAACAATAAATTAGCGCAAGGGCAACATGGACTAAAAGACATATCTTTGCTAAACTAGAAACTAGCAAACTACTACAGGCTTTAACTACTATGCTGTAGAAATTATACCTCACGAAACCGGTCCTTCGGGTCTTCATTCCGCTGTCCCGCTCGTCCATCCAAGCTCCGAGGAATGATCCGGATCTTAGTCACCTCCGCGGCCTCCTTGAGTCGAAGACGATCCACCCGAGAGTTGTACACCGAGCTCCACCTCGAGCCGAGGCAACTAGGGCGACAAGATCGCTAGTCTAGATGCCTTAGGTTGTGTAGTAGAGATATATAGAAGTGTTTGTCTTTGTGGGATCTTTTTCTCTCAACACATGAGATCAAAAGAAGAAATCAAGAGGAGGAAGAAGGAGGACCTAGCAACCATGAGAGCTTTTCTTTTCTTCTCACAAGAACAAGAGAGAGTGTGAGAAATGAATTATGAGCTAAAGAAATGAACCATGGTTACAATAATACACAAAAGCTATCATTACAAATCCTATCATGATAATGTTGATGGCACTAATGACTTGACCATTTTCATAACTCAAGAAAGAAAAAGAAAAAGAAAACCAAAGAAGAGTGTAGACCTCTCATGAAGGTCAATGGTCAACTTTGGTCAACGGGTCAACAAAGTCAAAAGTGGTCAAGATGGTCAAATGGTCAAAGCAATTAGCCATCATATAATTATCACTAAGAGGATTAGTAATGATGTCCCCGGCTCATAAAGGTTTTGACCGAACGAATTGCCAAAACTCTAATGAGCCTACCACATAACGGTTTTGGCCGAACCAACAGCCAAAACCCTAATGAGGCACCTCCTCCTTCATCGCTCCTCAAAACTGTGCATACACACCCGCATCCGCATTCCGTAGAATGCGAATGCACAGAAGACAAAACAAATCCATCCATGCAGTACTAGGATCCGGCTTAAACCAAAGCCCACTAGTATTGCCTGCCCGAACAGCATACGCACACAAGTGTACGTAAGTGATCGCAGCCCTGCCGTAAAACCATACGGCTTCTACACGTTTCGCTCAGTGCAGGGAAACTCTCTGTGTGGGACTCTAAAGACTCGACACTACGCTGGCAGTGGGTTTAACCACAGACAGAAGCGGCACTAGCTGTACGTAACAGTCCCCAGGTAGATGTCGATAAGAAGGCCGATGAGGTAAACCCATCCAAACTCTTACTGAGCCTATATGTGACAATCTCCGTACAGTCCGGTCTGTTCGTCTGATACATCGCATGTAGGGCCTAGGGGGTGGTGAACGTCAGTCCCCTAATAGCGGTACAAGTCGTGTCGGAGTGTAGCCCAGAACATCCTGAGATAACACTGGAAACCTACCAGTATATCTCGCTTGCCCTGGCCAGGGACTGCTCGTGTAATGGCTCTCCTAGACACAGCGCGATGCCAACACCCAATACCGGGAGAGACGAATCCTGTCTAACCGTCACTGCCTCCAAGTGCTTCGGGACTGTACCCAACTATTACCTGTTTGCACGACTCCTTTGAGCCGTGGTAGGGTAGTAATCTAAGTACAGTGGGAACACACTCGAGGCGAAGTGACAGTGTCAAGTCGGCGGACTAAGCTGTACTCATGTCACGTGGGAACTGATAACTGACGATAGGTATAATACCAACCAACAGTTCCCGACGAGTCCTGTCCGGTGTACTCGTAACCTAACGAGCACCCGTATACTATCTCCAGTACGACGTACTGATGGCTGTGGAACAGACCGCCTCCCGTGCTGGGATGAGAAGCGTATACGCTAGTCTACTCCGGAGTATCGATGCCCTGTCTCGATAGTCCTACGACTAGGGACCTGTATAAGGATGTGCTTATAGATTACCCAGCCCCCATAAGTATGACTGCCATCACAACGCTGGTAATCAAGCAAAGATCCTAAGAGATCCACTAATATGTATATAAGAGATATGCTAAAAGAAACACATGCACATATTGAAGTAGAGACAAACCAAGTAGCATACTACCATTTTGAGCAAGATTGTATATACAACTGTGAATATCCCAAGCTTCCATTAAGTAATATACAAGCTAGTATGATACAGTAATGGCCTCTAGGGCATATACACTAACAGTCAGTACCCCTATCAAACACAAAATTTTCAAAACCCGGCCAACAATTTTGATCTTTCTTTCGCCGGGTACCAATAAAACCTCTGCACTCGACTTGTTCATTGCACAGTCCATGCAAACGAATGACATTTTAACATCTTCTATCCAGACGTTAGTGCAAAACACTGTCTCCCATGGTGAGAGTATCAAATTGATAGAAGCATAGATTGCACAACTGACTGCAGCAATGAGTGCTAAAGAGACAGGGAAACTTCCATCTCAACCCCCACCTGATCCTGGACCCTCGCATTATAATGATGTGAGTGCTATTACTACATTGAGATCTTGAAGAGTGATGGACAATCATGTGGGTGAACAGATTGATAATGATGAATTGATCATTAACACCCCGGCTTCCACTTCCACTTCCACTCCCACTTCTACTCCTTGTCCTATTTCGTCTAGTTTACCTTTTTCTTCCGAACCTATTCTCCGTTTTCCCCAAGACTTGAACCCTCCACCCACTTCATCCTCCCCATCCCCACAAACTTCTCCACAAATGTTGGACCCAACACTTATTGATAAAGCTCCATTTCCAAACAGATTGAGGGCCAACAAACTTAATGCACAAATGGAAAAGATTGTGGACATGTTTAAGCAAGTCAACATCAATATCCCTCTCCTAGATGCTATCCAACAAGTTCCGTCTTATGCAAAAATTCTTAAGAGCTTGTGCACTAGGAAAAGGAAGACTCAAGTGCCTAAGAAAGTTTTCATGTCGAGTACTGTACACACAGCTTTTCCCCAACAATTACTAAGGAAACGTAAGGACCTTGGCTGTCCTACAATTTCTATTTCTATTGGGGGTAAGAATATCAATCGTGCTTTACTCGATTTAGACGCTAGTGTTAACTTGCTTCCATATTCTGTGTATGAGCAATTGGGTATCGGAGAATTAAAACCATCGCAATGCACTTTACAAATGGCAGATCGATCTATCATCCGCCCTAGGGGTATGCTTGAGGATGTGTTGATAAAAGTCAGGGAATTTATATACCCTGTGGACTTTATTTTTCTAGATACACAACCTGTAGCAAACCCACGGAACCAAATTCCGGTGATTCTAGGTCGACCTTTTCTTGCGACTTCCAACGCTGTAATCAATTGTCGAAACGGCTCTATGAACCTATCTTTCGGGAATAGGTCAATTGAACTTAACATTTACAGGTTGGGTAGTCAAGCCTCCGAACCCTATGCACATGTATATTCTGTCGAATTAATGGATGTCAACAACAGCGAATTTGATCAGCTTCACGATACTGAACCAGACTTCCTTGGTGCGTTGTTGTTTGACCCAGCAATGTATTATATACATTCGGACCCTTCTTTTGAGTTGTCCGGGTCAACATCTAACACTGATTATGAATCTTTTATGGAGTCTGAGTATCATCCCGTTCTTTCCAATGACATTATTCTTCGGGATATCGATGAAAGCTTCGCTGATGAACTCGCATTTTTAGCAAACACGGGTGTTGAGATGAATCAACTCCACAAAGAAAGTGAACCTCCACACCTTCTACTTGACAGTCATGAGAATGCTAGTAATCCATCACAATCATTGTGTCGTCTCTCCAAATTGAGACGCAAACCCTTTCTATTACACCACTAATCTTTTCCCCACTTCTTCTTGGCTCTATACAACATGTTCTTCCACCAACCGGTGCACTACACTGATAAAATTTTCGAATGGTTGGTGTTGACTTTCGGTCTTTTTAAAGCTTTGCATTGACCAGTAACTTTGACCCTCTCTTGTGGTTTTAAAAGATTAACATTGTTTAACGCAAGTTTGGGGAGGTGTATTTTTGGCTCTTGAAAATAAAAGTTGTACTCAAAATTGTGAGCCAAAAATAAGTTTGGGGGAGATTTTCACGTCCATATTTCTTGACCCCGTTAATAAATTTCCTCCCAAGCTTACAGGTTTTTGAGATTTAACAGATGACAATAGTGAGGACACTGTTATAAACAAGTTTGGGGGACGTTTGTGCTTATTTGCGCATCACTTTGCATCATACTTTTCATAAGCACAAAACATATTTTAAAAAAATATTTTGTTCATAATAAGATAATAAAAGATTAGATAGTGAAAAATTACATCCAAAAGATTTGAAAAATTTAAGAAAACCTAGAAAGTTAGAAGTTTTTTTAAACGAACTAGTAATAAGTAGTTATGAGCCGTTGTCCCAAGGGTTAGTAAGATGAAAGAAGTCACTAATCTGCGGATAAAAATAAGTCTGAAAAATAGTTCTTATTCTGGACGCCAAACATTTGAATGTTGATACCCTACTATATGCACTTACACACGTCTTGAAACTCGGGATAGTAGAGGATACCTTAAAATGCCCTTGTTTAAAAGCCAAGTACGAAAATAAAAAAATGAAGAACAAAAGATAAAATTGTGTAGAAAAATGAACACTGGTTTTGTAAACACTAAGGCAGCAATAAAAAATTATAGTGAGGGTGCTTCATCATCCAGTGCCTTAGACCAACTAGTTTGGGAGTCACTGCTAAGCCTTAGGTGTTGCAAGACGAGGAAAATACTAATACGTCTAATAAGCAAGCACATGAGTAATCGGTCGGTTAGTACCTCAAGAAGTATTAACGGTCGCATGAAAAATGTGTGAGCAAATTCCATCTAAATATTCATCAATTAAAAAGTACTGAGGTAGATGGACAAGAGTATGATAGCTTGAATTGAATTATCCGAGTGTAGGGATGTCCAGTTCACACACGTAGGGGTATATGATCAATGTTTGGAAGAAAGGTAGGAATGAAGAATAGAGACAATGTTTTATTGAGGGATGAGGTGATTTCTAATATCTTTTCATGACTATTAAAATAGGGCTCATGACAACTGAAAAGCTAGTGTAGTTGGAAACTCTGATTTTCAAAGTCTTTCTTTTACAATTCTTATCTTTATATGTAACTTTCACAGTCTTCCTTTTATTATGAGATTTTGTGGGTGCAATCCACTGAAAACCCTCAGGAGACAACAATCCTCCTACTAGGGACACCTAGAGGTTTAAAGGCTTGTTGCACGTGCTCAGTGCAATCGTGTTGCCTACGAAAGTATGCTAGTTAGTTTTCTTTTTCTTTATTTTCTCCTTCACCTGAATAAAAGATGTTTGCTCGAGACGACCAAAATTAAGTTTGGGGGAATTTGATCAGTCGAAAATAGTGCTTTCTCAACACATCAATTTCCCTACTCTTATCAATCATCTAAGGGTGTTTATTGTAAATATAACACGGATTACAAATTCATTTGTAAAATACCAAATAACACGTGTTATAGTTATAATCGACATTTTAAAGGGAAATTGAGTGTTTATTACTACACGCATGATTTTTGTCTATCTCAACACTTTCATCAAGATTGTGTGCAGGAAATCCTTCCGGTTAAAGAGCCGGAATCACAAAAGTGACGATAAAATGCATCAAGTCCAAGACTTAAGATCTGTCAGCAACCAAGAATGAAATGTCAGATTCTAGGCATCAGAGAATAACCCAAAGACCAACAGAAAGATACCCTGAAAACCTCATGCAGTGAACTCATTATATGGCAACGGATCCGCGGCCGAGCTGGCCGATCCGCCGCGGATCCACGGCTTACTTGACACGTCATCAACCCAAAATTCTCTAGAAGCTTCATCGTAACGGCCTTGCTTCTAGAAAACTCTCTGAAAACACGTGGCTTCTTTTAGAAGGCTCTGCATAACAAACTCATTCTATAAAGCTCCTTGTAACAAGCTCATTCTAGAATATTCCCTCTAACTAACTCATTCTAGAAGGCTCTCTCTAACAACCTAGCTTTGGAGGGAAGATTCAAATGAGTGGTTATAAAAGGAGATTTAAACCTACGGTTTCGGGGTTGTTGAATAAGTTGTTCATTAATTAGGGTTGAATATTGAGCCAAACTTCATTCAAGTTGAGTGACACAACTTGATACCAAAACCCTAACCCAGATCCATTTCCAAAGACAAATCAAGATCATTTTGAGAAGCAAATCAAGCAAGAAACCATCGATCATTTATTCACAAAGCCAATCTTCATCTAGAGCGCGAGATCCACGACGATCCAAGTCTCACGGAGATCGAGCGGAGTGAACTTCGACGGATCTAGTTACCTCTTCAAAAGGAGCGATCGAGAGCAACATCTTGTAATCTCGAATTGAGGGAATGTGTAATTAGTCATCGATTTAATAAAGGTGATAATTGTAATTCTTGCTTTCTTTACATTCTTGCGTTATGAAACTTCTTGATTCTTGATTCATTAATTTTCATGATGTGTGAGTGAAATCTCCGCTTGTAACGGAATCGAGAGAATCGGTAGGTCTAATGGTGATGAAATCCTTTTACTAATTTTAAGTCATATGAGAATTGTTAACTCTAGGAAAATGAATCATCGATGACCTAATTTGGAGCGAGATCACTTTCGTGATAACATCGTTGCAAATTAGAGATGAACGATTGATGATTTTCTTTTCTAGAGGTTAGACTTGAATGATGATCTATGAAAAGACAAGGGACAGAAGGAGAAACCCTAGTTTCTTCAATAGATCTCTAGTCTTCATTCATCATCATCTTTCTAGCTACAATCCCTCAATAGATAAAATTAGTTATAATTAGTATTCATCATCGCCACCAATTTGATCGATTCTTACAAGCTATTCTACAAATCTTGATAACTAAATTGATTGGGACATTTCTTGATTCTAGATCTATTTTCTTGATGCTTCTTAAAATCAAATCTCATAAATCTTGAATCAATTTTCTTGCATTTTCTTTTATATTTTAATTTCGAATCAACTAAAACAAGATCGATCAACCACATATCTCAGTGGACGATCCGTATTCATTAACGCGCTACATCGACACCATTAATTGATTGCGGTATAAATTTCTTTGGTTGTGAAACATTTTACCACACACAAAAGAATGATTCAATCAGGTTGACTTTCTCCGTTTTCTACGGTGTTAAGGTTGACTTCTCCATTTTTTACGGTGGCAAGGTTGACTTTCTCAATTTTCTACGGTGTCAGGGTTGACTTTCTCCCGTTTTCTACGGTGTCACGGTTGACTTTCTCCCGTTTGCTGCGGTGTCGGGGTTGACTTTCTCCTTTTTCTACGGTGTCAGGGTTGACTTTCTCCGTTTGCTATGGTGCTGGGGTTGACTTTCTCCGTTTTCTACGGTGTCAAGGTTGACTTGCTCCGTTTTCTACGGGCTCAGGGTTGACTTGCTCCATTTTCTATGGTGTAAAGGTTGACTTCCTCCGTTTTTCTACGGTGTCAGGGTTGACTTTCTCCGTTTGTTGCGGTGTCGGGGCTGACTTTCTCCGTTTGCTGCGGTGTCGGGTTGACTTTCTCCGTTTTCTGTTATGTCGGGGTTGACTTTCTCCGTTTTCTTCGGTTTCAGGGTTGACTTTCTCCGTTTTCTACGGTGTCGGGGTTGACTTTCTCCGTTTTCTACGGTGTCAGGGTTGACTTTAGATTGTCTGTGAACCGTGAAGTCTTAGAATAGGGACTTTGTCGTAGCTCCAATTGGTGGAGTCGCATCTGTATCCTGCTGGAATGAGGAAGAATGACGTTGCTGATCTTTAGGCTGTATATGTTGCCGTTGAGATATGGAACTAAGGACTTTGCCATGGCTCCGTTTCGTTGTGACCCTAAGGTAGGTTGTTGACGTTACATCTGCATCTTGCTGGAGTTGAGAATGAGCGCCGTGTTGATCTTCCGGGATGCAGATGTTGTCGTCGAGGTCTGACTCTCCTTTTGACATAGTCTGATGGGAAAATGTGGTTCCCTTTTCGTTTATGCCCATGGTTGTATACAGGGGTCAGTATGGACTCGCCTGTAGGGAAAAAGTTTCATTCTTTCATTTTTTCATTTCTTTCCGCGATGCTCTATCATTTCAGCTTTTTATATCGCAAAAGTCGTGATTGCCCGACCATTTCGGCTATTTTTCGCGGTGCCCAATCATTTCGGCTATTTTTTCTTTTTACTCGTTATTTTTTATTGTGAGTTGCCCAATCATTTCGGCTATTTTTGTATGCATATCTTTTACTTGCTAATGTTGTTGCAAGTTGCCCTATCATTTCAGCTATTTCATATGCATTTATAGCTCGGTGACTTTTGCTGTGAGTGCTTCCCCCAATCAGAGCAAAGCTCTGTTCAAATTTTGAAATTTGAAATGAATCAGCGCTTCATAATAGCGCCAGCGCTAAGAGTCAAAGACTCTGCTGCAGCGCTCACGTGCAAAGCACGAGAGTGCTAGCGCTGGCAGCGCCAGTGCAAGCGCTGGCAGCGCCAGCGCTAAGGGTCAAAGACTCTGATACAGCGCTCACGTGCAAAGCATGAGAGCGCTAGCAGCGTCAGCGCTAAGAGTTAAAGACTCTGATGCAGCTCTCACGTGCAAAGCACGAGAGCGCTAGCGTTGGAACTAAATGTTCTCTGCCGTTGGATCAAAGATCCAATGGTGATTAAAAAATCACCAAGATGTAGAATAAATTCTATATGAGGAAAGATTTTCTCAATCTTGTTACAACAATATGATTTCCTTATGTAAAGCAGAAGCCCTAGGATCAAAGATCCAACGGTGGAGAAATCCCCAAATCAATTAGAGAAGAGATCTCTTCAACTGATTCAACAAATCAGCTTGCCCTATATAAAGGCCTCAAGACTTAAAGTCTCAGAGAGATGAACCCCCCACAAAAACTTTAAGAAATTTCAGAGAGAAGAGCAAGCTCTCGGCAGAAGAAGAATTTCTTCAAGGTAAAATAAAGAGATCAAAGCATCTTATAAGAAAAAGAACTTAGTTCTTTTGCCAGATCATAGATCTATAGGAAAAATTGTCTTTCACAAAAGAGATCATAACATCTCATTATAAAAAGGGGGGAGAATAATTCAATTCTCTTAGGATCACAAATCCATAAAGACAAACCCTTTCATAAAAAACATAAGAGATTGAAAACATCTCCTATAAAATAAGAACTTTATTCTTAGATCCATGAGACAAAGTCTTTTATAAGAGAGAATTTAATTCTCAGAGAACAGAGCTGCCTAAAAAGAGCCGTAGCGCTCCAATTAAAATAAGAGCCTCAACGCTCCAAATGTAGCGCACAGTGCCATAGAGCCTTAGCGCTCCAAATTTAAAGAAGCACCTCAGCGCTCCAAGTATGGCGCACAGCGCCAGGCGTGCCACGTGCTCCTCACATGTGCGCTATTTCAAAAGAAGCGCCCTGTGCTCATTGACTGGCGCACAGCGCCAAGCGCACCATGTGCTCCTCTCGTGTGCGCTATTTCACAAGAAGCGCTCTGTGCTAATTGGCTGGCGCTCTGCGTCAAGCACACCATGTGCTCCTCACATGTGCGCTATTTCACAAGAGTGCTCTGAACTCATTGACCGGCGTCCAGCGTCAAGCGCACCACGTGCTCCTCACGTGTGAGCTATCTCACAGGAAGCGCCTTAACGCTCTAAGTCTGGCGCTCTGCGCCAAGCGCGCCATGTGCTCCTCACGTGTGCGCTAAGAGAACATAAACTGTTATTTAAATAAAATCCCAAAGCTATAATGAATGCTCAGCACTCAATAACAGACAAAAAGGCCGTCAGAACCCAAACCAATGCTCAGCATTGTTAAATGTTCAACATTTTAACTAAATGAGCCGAGCCCAAATTGGCCACAGAACCTTACCTCAGATTAATTGAGCCCATATGCTCATAAATCTTTTAGCAGATCTTAGTCCCAAACTTGACTATAGATCTCTCTGCTAACATTGGTTCAAAGGTACATCTCTTCATACCTCTGATATATGTCGTTGTAATTCTTCAACGTCTTTAGAGAGATGAAGGGTCCCAATAACCAATAACTTCTGGAACATCCTCAAACGGTTGAACCCAAATCACATAGACTATGACGTCTTTAAACTGGACCATGATGTCCTTAAACTTTATGGACTGTGAGGTCCTTAAATTCATAGAGTAAGACGTCTTTAAACTTTACAGACTATGATGTCTTTAAACTGGACCGTAATGTTCCTGAACTAAAATAATAGATCCCAAATGCTCTTTTGTTAGATCTAAACGATCCCGTTAAGTAGATCTTAGTCTAAAATGAGACTAACGTATCCTTAACAAATGTTTAAGTTGATCTTAATGAGATTAACGATCCTTAAACCCAACCAAAACCCAAATCTAAGAAATACGGATTTGGACTAATCCACACCCTACGAGCGACAACATAAATTAGTCTCCGTATACAATCCACGGGCAACCAAAAAACAAAACAAACACACACGACATGAAGTGACCAACTGTAGAAGGAGAAAGTGGTTACCGCGATGCGGTAGCGTAATTAACAGCAGGGGCTTGCACCTACAGGGAAGAGCGTCTCCAAAATCAAAACCCCCTCAAACGAGGGGGAATCTGACGAAGTCTTCTATATCGGCCGCATCCGTCCAAACCTCTGATACACGGTGCCATAAATCAACTTGGCATCTTCGGAGAAGTGGACAAATAAAACCAAATAGCATCTGCCCCCAAATTCAGGCAAGATGTTTGTCTTCCCGGTCTTCGGCGGAGAACAGATTCTGTCACGCCCGGTGGGACCTTTTCCTCTTTCCACTCCACACTTCGTGTGTCGTGTTTCGCGAAAAATCGCGGTTTAACATGGTTGCCTTTCGATGTGAAGTACTAAGATTTGGTATCTTGCTCCGTGCAGAAAAAAGCAGAAGATCAATGGCTTCAAACTGCACTAATTGCAATAACTTCCACTCCGTCCTCACCGGAGGAGTGACATACGGACCTCAAGCTGCCTCCCTTTTTATGATGCTAGTGGACCAGGTAATGCAGGCCACAGAGCTGTTCTTTGGAACCATGCTTCCACCCATGAGCTTCAATGCCCCATTGCCGCCACAAGAAGCTTTGAAGAAGTCGGTCTTTGATCGGCTTGCAGCTACTGCAACACCTCTCAACGGGTCATCCAAATCCAGTGCCTCGGTTTTCAAAAGACCGGGCTAAAGCTCAAGTGGGCCCGTGAAGAAGCCCGCGATACCTGAGGCGGCCATCCCGAAGCGGATAGCCATTCCTGCTCCTGAAATCATCAAAGCGGCTTCTCCTGCTAAGGGGTCGGTCTTTGCAAGATTGGACATTTCAGCTCCCACTCCAGGCGAAGCCATCAAAACTGCTTCCCTTGCGCGAAAGTCTGCCTTCGATAGATTGACCATTCCTTCTCAGCGGAAGTCGGTCTTTGACAGGCTAACCATAACAACAGCCCCTCATCAGAGTGGGGGGTATGAAGAAGTTCACCCAACAGTAAAAGTGGTCCCGGCCGCTCGACATGCTCGCCGTCGTCACTGGCGCCGAGTAAGGAAGGCTGGGGGTAGCTCTCCTTCTGGACTGACTCCGCCAGCTCTATTGGTGGAAATTGATGCCGCTGTTCCAACTGGGAACAACTTTGAACCACTCAGGAGGGTGCGCAAGAACTCTCCGATGGCCGTGCTGAAAAGATCTCCTCAACCTATGGAAAATGTTGCGAAGGTGAAGCCAGAGCGGACCCCTCAGCGGTTGTCCACTAAAATTGATAAAGTTTGGCGATAGGTCCAAAACTCGGTGATCGACCAAGACTACTCCCGCCGATCGAAGAAAAAAGTTCGGCAAGAGAAGGACAACCCTATCATACAACAGGAGATGTCATCTATTTGGGTGCCCGCTGCAACGGCTCTCTCAACTTCGACCGCCCACAAAAGAAAGAGGCCGGAGAAAATCCCCATGTCCGCGACGAATCTCAAGGGCACTGAATCTAAACGCCCCAAGTCTGGGGGCATGGTGGTGCACACTGTTTATATGGCATCCGGAAAAGAGGATAGCCGTATCTCTACGGGCCATCGACCGCTCACCCGATCAGTGACAAAGGCCCAGGAGCAACAATAGAAGCTCCAGGAAATATTAACACAGATGTCCTCACACACTGGGCCAAAAGAAAGCCCGGAGACATCGTCAGAGCAGCGTCATGAATAAGAAACTGATGCTGTGTTCCTCCACAGAATCCTCGAGAAGAAGGACAAAGAGGCAGAAGAACAAGCTGCCAACATAAAACGAATGGCGCTTTTGTTCCAAGACATGGTCGGGATGATGTTACAGCCGGATCCTCCAGCTGAAGACCCTCCGATTATCCTTGATGACGATAGAGGGGAGACATCGAACTCTCTTCCGGCTTGTTCAACAGCCAAGGAAGAGACTGTTTCTAAAGCCACCCTGGATGACTATATAGCTCAACAGATACGAGCTCATCAGGCGAGCGAAGCGGCCGGTCAAATTGTTAAGACTGGATGACCCTATCCGGGTTGGTACAACCAAATAATGTAGCCGCCGGGATATACAATCCCTAAATTCCATGTATATAAGGGGACGGGAAATCCACACCAGCACATTGCTTAATTCAGAGCCCTGTGCGGAAATACTGGGGGTGACGACAAACTGCTGCTTCGCCAGTTTGTTGGCAACTTGTCAGAGACAGCGTTTGAATGGTACTCCGAGCTCCCGAACGACCCTGTTAAGACATTTGCAGAAATGGAGTTACTGTTTACACAAAGTTTCGCAAGCGCTAGCGAACGCACCCCAATCACAGCAATAATTAACGCCAGGGTGAAGCTGGGCGAAACATGGGTCCAGTACGCGATACGGTGGCAGAATCTATCATCAAAGTGCGAGCAGCGCATCGAAGAAGCGCCTGCGGTAGGCATGTTCGTGGTACTCTTGATCCGCAGGCGACCATATCCCAGTTCATGATGTTCTTCAAGGCAACTACCTTCCAAGCCTTGATTGACAAGCTGGCCTAAATGGATCAGGTGGGTCATAGACCATCTTCTTCGAAGTTGGAATCTCGAAACGAAAAAGGGAAAGGGAAAGCGACCTTCGTCGCCAATGCTCAGCAGCAACCCAGTGGTCCAAAACCAACTGATCGCCAAGACGATAAACAACGATTCTTTAATGAGAAACTGAAGCGCCCTTATTCGTTTCCTCGGGATAAAAAGAGGAGACTGTTCGAGCTGGCGGTGCGCAACAGTCTCATTACCTTGCCGGATCCAAAACGCCCATTACAACCCGGTGAGGCCAATAATCCTAATTATTGCCCCTATCACCATGTGGTAGGCTATCCAATCGAAGATTGCTTCGTCTTCAATGGCTGGATTGAGGACCAATACCAACAGGGCAAATTCGCACTGTCTGAGATTTGGAAAGTAAGCCCGCCTCAGCCGCACGCTCTTAAAAGTGGGGACACACCGGGGGCATCGTGCTCTTTTGTAGAAGAAGCTCTATGGGAGGTCGCTCTTTCAGCCAAAACGAAAAGAATGCTGAAGGATCTCCAAACATGCCCGGCAATTAGGTGGAAAAGTCCGCTGGAACCAGAGATCATTGAGGGAATGCTCAAACCGCGCCCGGCGCCAAGAATCGATAGCGATGATCAAAACTCTCGAGCCCGGCCTTCAAAGTCTTCGAAGAAGAAGAAGAAGACCAAAAATCCCGTGAAGACTGATGACAAGCGCACGGAACAACAAAAACATATTGACGCATTGGAAGAATATAACCAGAAGGCGCGAATCCCAGTCACACTCCAAGAGTTTCTCAACCACATCTTTGAAGACGGATATGGCGACAAAGATGAGGGGGGAGACTCGTCAGATGAAGTTGAGGATTATGTGGCAAGCTGCCACGTGATCTCTCACTCATTAATAAACGGTGAAGAAGCTCCGGATGCAGAGAAACTGGGGGCAGATCCTGAGCCTGAACTCCTAGAACTGTTTGATGAGATGATCGACCTACTGCTTAACGAAGCCCGTCAGAAGAGCAAGGATGATCAAGAACGCGAAATGGCCATATTCAAAAAAGCCAAACGCTGGCGACTGGACGAAAGGGTAAAAACACTCCCACCAGATCAAACCACATCCACCGCCAGCAAAAGCAGGTTCAAGACAAGGAAACAATTCGCTAAAGCCATGTCAATGCGGATGAAGCTGCCACCCTCCGAAGGAAACACTCCTGGTGGGATACAACCCGACGAAACAGAGGCACATCCAAACTACTGCTTGTACCATCGGAGGACCACACACCCTACTGAAGAGTGCAACGCCTTTAAAAATTGGTGGCAAGGTTATGTTGCCTACCGGCAGCATTTCAAGCGGATGAAGCGCAAGACGCGTCGAGAGCAGAAGAACACGACAGATGAGTGCAAAAGAACTACCGGCAACTATCACATGGTTGATAGCAAGGGATCGCAACTTCTCACCTTTGGGAGCGATTCGGATGAAGAAATAGCCCTTGGCCCTCTCTTCAAAGAATCCATCTCCGAAACAGAAGAGATGAAGACTTTCGAGAACATTCAGCTGCGCAACCGCATGTTACCCGAAAAGAATCTCGGACCGGCAAACAGGGGATCAGATAGAAAAGATAAGGGAAAGGAAAACTTCCCTGAGGATATCGCCCTCGATGATCGATTCATCGAAGAGCTGGCAACCAAGGACCCGCCTAAGAAAAATAAAGTGGATTACAACGTTCTGGCACACCTGAGGAAAATACCCTCGCAGCTAAGCATTTTCGATGCCCTTCTGCTATCTGAAGAGGCGAGAGATTCTTTGATCAAGGCACTATAAGAGCCCGAGCAGTTCCAAGCTTTCTTTTTCGAAGAAAAGATGAAGGACGAGCTGGAAGAAGTGCACACGGCTGACATCACTTTCGGTGATGAAGTTCTCCTCCTCGGAACGTGCGAGCACAACCGTCCCTTGTATGTCACCGGATACTACAATGACATCAAGATTGGAAAGATCTTAGTTGACAACGGGTCCTCTGTCAACGTCCTAAATGTGAAGGTGTTAAAAGAAATCTGCATGAGCGTTCAAAACCTCGCTCGAGATAAAATCACTATCTCTGGTTCGACTCCCAGTCATTATGAACGCTCGGCTCTATGATACTGACGTTGCGCTTTGGGCTGCTTGTCACGGACATCATGTTTCCCGTCATTGACGCCAAGACTTGCTACAAAGCTTTGCTTGGCGGGCCTTGGTTACACGAGTACAACATCATCCCTTCTACACAATATCAGTGTATGAAGTATTTTAAGGATGGTCTCGAGTATACCGTGACAGGGGAGCTGAACCCATTCTCCGTGAATAAAGTCCGAAAATACGAAGACGCAAAATACTTCTTGCCAGACTTCGAAGAAACAGAATGGTGCCATAAGCCGGAGAATAAGAAGAAAGCTATCACCACTATTCCGGTCTTTGGGATCGATACCGAAGTGGAGGAAGAGATAGTCTATTCCGGACCGTCCCAATACAACAAGCCGAGACCATCCACCCCTCTTCTGGTGTTCAGTAGAAACTCTGAAGATGAGGTTAATACAGTATGTTCCGTTCGGCCATCAATACAAGCCTTCAGTGGCGATGAACGGAGTTTTCAAATCTCCACGGTTCCGTAAGAGCATTACAAAGAGCTCGACGCACTTGATACCTATAGTTTGCAGGAGCTGCAGATGTTCTACGTACCTCCCAGGAGAAAAGATGAAAAAGCGATCCTCTTTTATCGATCCGCGGAAACCAAAGTGGAGAAAAAAAATCTGACATGGTGCCGATTCTACACTTGACAGGCTCCAGCCCATCCGTCTGCCTAGATACTACACAGAAGGATTAAAAAAGGTTGTTAAGGCGCCAAGGCGTACCCTTTAAACAAACCGCGCGACAAGCTCAGTTCTACAACAGGATCTGGAACGTCCCCGGAACTCAGCGAAAGTTGCCAAATGGGAGAATGGAAACGATCGGGCTTGGATATGTTCAATCCAAGAAACGAGAGCGATTCTTGTTAGTGTATATGCCCTAGAGGCCATTACTGTATCATACTAGTTTGTATATTACTTAATGGAAGCTTGGGATATTCGCAGTTGTATATACAATCTTGCTCGAAATGGTAGTATGCTACTTGGTTTGTCTCTGCTTTAATATGTGCATGTGTTTCTTTTAGCATATTGCTGGTATACATATTAGTAGAGCCCTTAGGATCTTTGCTTGATTACCAGCGTTGTGATGGCGCTCGCACTCGTGGGAGCTGGGTAATCTATAAGCACATCCTTATACAGGTCCCTGGTCGTTGGACTATCGAGACAGGGCATCGATACTCCGGAGTAGACTAGCGTATGCGCTTCTCATCCCAGTATGGGAGACGGTCTGTCCCACAGCCGTTAGTACGTCGTACTTGGGATAGTATGCGGGTGCTCGTTAGGTTACGAGTACACTGGACAGGACTCGTCGGGAACTGTTGGTTGGTAATATACCTATCGTCAGTTATCAGTTCCCAGGTGACATGAGTACAGCTTAGTCCGTTGACTTGACACTGCCACTTCGCCTCGAGTGTGTTCCCACTGCACTTTGATTACTACCTTACCACGGCTCAAAAGAGTCGTGCAAACAGGTAGTTTTTGGGTGCAGTCCCGAAGCACTTGGAGGCAGTGACGGTTAGACAGGATTCGTCTCTCCCGGTATTGGGGGTTGACATCGCGCTGTGTCCAGGAGAGCCATTACACGAGTAGTCCCTGGCCAGGGCAAGCGAGATATACTGGTAGGTTTCCAGTGTTATCTCAGGGTGTTCTGGGCTACACTCCGACACGACTTGTACCGCTATTAGGGGACTGACGTTCACCGCCCCCCTAGGCCCGCCATGCGATGTATCAGACGAACAGACCGGACTGTACGGAGACTGTCACATACAGGCTCAGTAGGAGTGCAGATGGGGTTCACCTCGTCAGTCTTCTTATCGACATCTACCTGGGGACCGTTACGTACAGCTAGTGCCGCTTGCGGTCTGTGGTTAAACCCACTGCCAGCGTAGTGTCGAGTCTTTAGAGTCCCACACAGAGAGCTATTCGCCTTTAGGCAAAATGAGTAGAGGTCGCATGGTTTTGCGACAGGGTTCGTTCGCATCCGCGCACTTGTGCACGTTTGCTGTCCGGACAGTTTATACTAGCGGGCTTTGGTTTAAGCCGGATCCTAGTATATGATTTGAGATTGGTTTTTCTCAGTGTATTCGTGTTCCTCGGATCACGAATGCGGGTGCGTATGCACAGTTGCTTGAGATTGGGGGAGAGGACCTTGTTTAGGGTTAATGGCTATTGTCATTTTATTAACCCTATTGCTTTTGTGTGTATTATAGTTAATTGATAATTAGCTTAATAGTTGTGCATGGTTGTTGTTGTTGACAATTTGACTTCATTGACTTGTTGACCAAGGTTGACACTTTGACCATCATCATTTCTTTTGGAAGATGCTCTTTGATCTTTGCAAAATTGAAATGATAATGGTCATGTCATGATTTACCATGACAATTTTCAAGCTAATTATTGAATTAAAATAATGCACACATATTAGTGAGAATGACTCACTAATAATTCATTCTCTCATATCATTTCTCTCTCTTGTTCATCCTCTCCCTCAAGCTCTCTCCCTCTCATGTGTTGAGAAACAAAAAGCTTGAGAAAATCCTTCACTTGATCTTCTCTACTCTCTTCTAGGGTTCAAGTCTTAGCATTTCTTGCACTCTAGTTACTCCTAGCTTGGAGTTGAAGCTAAAGGTCGAGGCTTTCGGGTGGATCCTTCTTTGACGGGAGAAGACAAGCAAGGTGACCTCTTTCTACCATTCCAAGGAGCAAGGAGAGAAGGACTTTGAGCTCAAGGTATAACCTTTCCATCACTTAGCTACTTTGTAGTTAGCTTTAGCAAGTTTATGTTTAGCAAAGATCCTTAAAGCTTAGTCCATGTTGCCTATAGTTGATAAAAATCCAATTTTTATTATCTTTTCCGCCTCCCCGTAAGCACCGGGGTGGGCAACGTGGACTTACAGTGGTATCAGAGCCTAACTAAACCTAAACTAGCTAAGTAGTTAAGTGTAACGAAGTTTCGAAACCGGAAAATCGAAAAACCGAACTCGCAAAACCCTAAGTTTCTGTTAAATTTTTTTCTGGTCAAAATAAAATTTGTTATACACCAAAAATTATCTCAGGGTTTTGTTAAGAACACCACCAAAAACGAGACAGAGAGTCGACCAAATGGGCGCGGATCCGCGGCGCTAGGAAGCTATTGCGCCGCGCATCCGCGGCCGTCTAGTCTCTTCTCTGCCTCGATTTTGGTGCAGTGTGTTTCTGTGTTGGTTTTGGGATTTTTAGGATATGTTATATGCGCCCAGATTTTCCAGAACTAAAATTTTCTTTTAGGGGCCTATAAATCCGTATTTTTCGGAACTTCACTACACTTTAACTATATCGGTTATATCTGTGATGCTTGTATGTATTGAACGTCGGCTAATCACTATAAGTCGATTAGTCGGGGTTATACATCTCTGTGATCTGTGATTGTTATTGGTTTGTGGATATGAATGGATTGGATTGTCGCGGGTGAATAGCCGGGGTGGATGTGAGATGAGCGTTATTTTTCTTTCATTCATTTGCAACATGTAAATTGATGTAATAATATTATTTGTATGGCCGCACAACCGGGTCGGGGTTGTAGCCGTCATTGTATAATTCTTTTTACTGTTTTTGCTCCTAGGATAGACCCATGGAGGGGGTGCACAAACTACCGGGTATCTCGAAGTGCCGAGTGGCCTACTCACGGTGGTGAGGGAGGTTGCTTCGCTTCGGGTGCTTGGCGGGTAGTTTGCCGCACCCGTAGGGGTCTTGGGTGGGGTATTGGCTATTCACCGCGACCGTGTAATCCGCTTTACGTTGCAGGCTCGAACGCATTGCGGATTCCTAGTATATCCAATGTATTCATCTGTGATCTGTAATGTCTATCATTGCTATATATTTATATATAATAACTATTTAGGCGTTGCTTATGTTTTACAGCCGCGCTAGCCCAGCCCCCGCTCTGTCGTTAGTTAAGTAACCTAACGGGTGATGACGGGGCCCCGTGGCGAATGCGAATGGCATAAGCGTACGTCATATTTTGGTTGTTTTATGCAATGGTAGGATTAAATGATGGGACGCATTAAAAGAACTAATGCAAGAAATAAACCAAGTAAAAGTCGATTGGAACACTTTGAAAACCACTCGGTTCTTTTCAAAACTAAACTTTTAAACGCGGAGCTTGAACCACTCCTTTTAAAAGCTATCTCGTTCCATCGATTATATCAAGTTCACTACGTTCACGGTTTCGCCAAAACCATCCGTAGCCCTCCATCATTTCGGATAAATATTCGGTAGTATTCAAGCTATGTATTTTGACCTCACGCCAAGGCATAGTGATTGGTAGCTGCCGGATATTTATCCGTTTCATAGATAGAATGCGTTGATTTGAGACAGTCGTACTGCCGTTTTGGCCTACGTTAAGGGTGGGTACGGGTGGGTTCAAATTAACCAGGATAATGATGGGAAGAACTTGACATGTGACTTATGACATTTTGACCTCACGCCAAGGTCATAAGAGCATGGGGCAAAAATCCACATCGGGAGTTTCATAGGTACTGAAACTTGCTAGCGTTGCATACCATTTGGAGTGTGATAATTCTGGTAGGATTCCTTCGGTTTTATCACGCGATGATATTTGGATCCCGATCCTACTGTGAGTATATGCTACTCCTCGGGAAAACTCTCACTTAACGATCAATGCTATAAACCTAGTAGGTGCCTAGAAAGGTGTTAGCGGGGCTACGCCCACAGGGAAAAGAGGTTACTTAATTAAGGAACTTCGCGAAAGCGTTGGAAAACCTCCCTCGAAGTACCGACACTGGCCTGGCTGAACGGTTAAGCAAGTATTGTACGGTGAGAATGATCCCGGCTAATCCTTTCTTTACGGTTTGAGAAGGGATTCGAGAGACAGTGGGAGCCATCCAGTTTAGACAAACTAAAAACCACTCTAAACTTGCAAGAGCATCATGCTAAAGTGTTTCTTTTCTCTCTCCTAATTGCAGCGACCATTCAAGATGACCGGACTTAAGTTACTATTAGATAAAAATATATTGACAGGGCCAAACTACAAAGATTGGCTCAGGAATGTCAAGATGGCTATCACTTATGACAAGCTGGGGTATATACTTACCACCAAAGCTCCCCCTGTCCCAGGTCCCACCTCCAGCGTCGCGGATGTAGAAATCCGTAAGACATGGGAGATAGATTGCGCGAGGGCCAAATGCCTCGTACTAGCCTCGATGGACAACGACCATCAGAGGAGGCACGAGAATATGGACCTAGAGTCCATATTTCTCCATACAAAAGAACTGTATGGAGAGCAGTCTCGTATCGCAAGATACGAAGTGTCGAAGAAGCTTTTTTCGGCAAGGTTGGCCGTCGGATCATCGATAGCGGACCACGTGCTTAAGATGATTGGCTACATAGAGGAGCTCGCGGACCTTGGGACCACGTTGGAGAATGAACTCTATACTGATTTGATTCTCCAGTCCCTTCCTTCCACTTACGCCCAGTTCATTCTTAACTTCAACATGCAAGGAAAGGAGGTTGAACTTGCCGAACTTCTGAACATGTTGAGGACTGCTGAGGGCACCCTACAGAAGGGTAGGGAGACATCCACTTTGTTTGTAGGAGGATCTTCCTCTTCTAGGCCCAGGGCGAAAGCCAAGGGCAAGAAGAAGAAAGCCCCCGCCAAACCAAGAGGCGGTGTCGGTAAAGTGGATACGAAGGGAAAGGGTAAAGCAACAAAGGTAGCGGGGAAGCTGGTGGGGAAGGAAGAATGCTTCTATTGTCACAAAAGTGGTCACTGGAAACAAGATTGCAAGGCTTGGAAAGCCAGAACACAGGATTTGAAGCGAGTTGCAGCTTCAGCTTCAGGTGTATATGTTATTGAAAACTGTCTATCAATAAACTATACATCCTGGGTATTGGATACCGGATCAGGATCTCATATCTGTAATTCTTTGCAGGCGTTGAGAAAGCGTAGAGTTTTGAAGGCAGGTGACATGACCCTCAGAGTTGCGAACGGTGCTAGCATGGATGCTGAGGCCGTGGGGGACTATCACCTGGGATTATCAGATGGACACTTTTTGGTTTTGCGTAGTTGTTATTATGTACCAAATGCAACCTGTAATATCATTTCTGTATCTTTATTATCTAAAGAAGGTTATGAATTTGCATTTGTAAGTAATGTAGTGAACATTCACCTTAATCAAGTTTTGATTGGGTCAGGTACATTGAACAACGGTATATACGTTTTAAACCAACCACAGGTTTTCAATATCCAGATTACACACAAAAGAAAGTCTCCAGAAATTAATAAAACTTTCTTATGGCATTGTAGACTGGGTCACATCAATGAGAGAAGATTGACTAAGTTACATACTGAAGGATATTTAGATCCGTTCGAATATCAATCGTATGCAACTTGTCAATCCTGTCTCAAAGGAAAGATGACAAAGGCTCCGTTTTCTGGACACGGAGAAAGAGCGAGCGAGCTCTTGGGACTCGTACACAGCGACGTGTGCGGTCCAATGTCTACACATGCGCGAAGCGGTTTTTCTTACTTCATAACTTTTACGGATGATTTCTCAAGATTCGGACATGTCTTCTTAATGAAGCATAAATCCGAAGCTTTTGATAAGTTCCAGGAATATAAGAATGAAGTAGAAAAACAAACAGGCAAAAGTATCAAGATCCTAAGATCGGATCGAGGAGGAGAATACTTAAGTGCCGAATTCCTGAATTACTTAAAAGAGAATGGAATTCTCTCTCAGCTTACTCCTCCATACACTCCGCAACATAACGGTGTATCGGAGAGACGGAACCGAACCCTATTGGATATGGTACGGTCCATGATGAGTAACGCTGAGTTACCGCGATCATTCTGGGGATATGCGCTAGAAACAGCTGCATATCTTTTGAACCGTGTTCCCACTAAGACTGTGCCTACCACACCATATGAGTTATGGAGTGGGAAGAAACCCTATCTTCAATACTTGAAGATTTGGGGATGTCCAGCTTATGTCAAAAAGCAACATACGGACAAGCTCGAGGCACGCTCAGTACTGTGCAAGTTTGTGGGATACCCAAAGAACTCCAGGGGGTATCTTTTCTATTACGCAGAGGAACAAAAAGTCCTTGTTTCTCGTAATGCCCATTTTCTGGAACATCAGTTTTTAGAAAAAGAAATAAGTGGGAGCGCAATAGAACTGGAAGAAATTCCAGAACCACAAACTATTACTGAAAGCTTAGTGGAACCAGAATGTTCAAAAGAACAGGACATTCCTACGCCACTCCGCAGGAGTAGTAGGCAGTCTCATCCGCCCGAGAGGTACTACGGTTTTCTCATTGACGGGGATAGAGAGGACTACATAATAGATTGTGATGAGCCTACTAGCTTCCAGCAGACCATTCAGAGCGTCGACTCGGTAAAATGGCTGGATGCAATGCGGACCGAGATGGAGTCCATGTACACCAACAAAGTATGGACGTTGGACATTGCTCCAGACGGGGTAAAACCCGTAGGATGCAAGTGGATCTTCAAAAGGAAGATTGGTGTAGATGGACAGGTTGAGACCTATAAAGCTAGACTAGTAGCAAAGGGTTTTCGTCAGCGACCTGGTTTGGACTATGACGAAACCTTTTCTCCAGTAGCTATGCTGAAATCCATTCGGATCCTTCTTGCCATCGCTGCTTTCCACGATTATGAGATTTGGCAGATGGACGTAAAGACAGCTTTTCTAAATGGTCATTTAGAGGAGTGTGTCTATATGGACCAGCCAGAGGGTTTCATTCAGGATAGGAGCAGCGGAAAGGTGTGCAAGTTGCTCAAGTCCATTTATGGACTCAAGCAGGCATCGCGGAGTTGGAACATCTGTTTTGATGAGACGGTCAAAGAATTTGGCTTTATCAAAAATCCAGATGAACCATGCATCTATTGTAGATTTGTAGCGAGAACTGTAGTATTCCTCGTTTTATACGTGGATGACATTCTCTTAATAGGAAATGACATTCCTATGCTACAATCTGTCAAGGGGTTCTTGTCACACAGGTTCTCCATGAAAGACCTGGGTGATGCCTCATACATTCTGGGTATCCGGATCTACCGTGACAGATCCAAGAGGATATTAGGACTCTCGCAGTCCAGGTACATCGACACCATACTGAAGAGATTCAGTATGGAAGATTCCAAGCGCGGTAATCTACCGGCTTGTCACGGGATCACCCTCTCCAAAGAGATGTCTCCCAAGACTGATTTGGAGAGGGATCGCATGTCTATTATACCCTACGCTTCTGCGGTAGGCTCTATAATGTATGCGATGTTGTGTACCAGACCGGATGTGGCTTATGCACTGAGTGTGGTAAGCAGGTATCAGTCAAACCCTGGGGAGAAACATTGGATAGCAGTAAAGAACATTCTCAAGTACCTGAGAAGGACTAAGGAGATGTTCTTGGTGTATGGCGGAAAAGACCTGCAGATTGAGGCCTTTGCTGACTCCAGCTTCCAGAGTGACAAGGATGATTCCAAGTCCATGTCGGGTTTTGTCTTTACCCTCAATAGAGGGGCGGTGTGTTGGAAGAGCTCCAAACAGGAAACCGTTGCTGACTCGACTATGGAAGCGGAATACATCGCTGCATCTGATGCCGCAAAAGAAGCTGTCTGGATAAGGAAGTTCTTGAAAGAACTTCAGGTGGTTCCGTCCATTGTTGACCCAATACCTCTGTATTGCGACAACAACGGGGCTATAGCTTTAGCGAAGGAACCCAGGTCCCATCAGAAATCCAGACACATCTTAAGGCGGTATCACCTGATCAGGGAGATCGTGGATCGCCAGGGGATCGAGGTCCGGAGAGTTGCATCAGAGGATAACACAGCAAATCCATTCACCAAGGCCTTGCCCCAGACTCAGTTCGAGCGACTGATCGAGATGATAGGTCTTCGATACGCCAGTACATGGCCTTAGTGCAAGTGGGAGATTGTTAGTGTATATGCCCTAGAGGCCATTACTGTATCATACTAGTTTGTATATTACTTAATGGAAGCTTGGGATATTCGCAGTTGTATATACAATCTTGCTCGAAATGGTAGTATGCTACTTGGTTTGTCTCTGCTTTAATATGTGCATGTGTTTCTTTTAGCATATTGCTGGTATACATATTAGTAGAGCCCTTAGGATCTTTGCTTGATTACCAGCGTTGTGATGGCGCTCGCACTCGTGGGAGCTGGGTAATCTATAAGCACATCCTTATACAGGTCCCTGGTCGTTGGACTATCGAGACAGGGCATCGATACTCCGGAGTAGACTAGCGTATGCGCTTCTCATCCCAGTGTGGGAGACGGTCTGTCCCACAGCCGTTAGTACGTCGTACTTGGGATAGTATGCGGGTGCTCGTTAGGTTACGAGTACACTGGACAGGACTCGTCGGGAACTGTTGGTTGGTAATATACCTATCGTCAGTTATCAGTTCCCAGGTGACATGAGTACAGCTTAGTCCGTTGACTTGACACTGCCACTTCGCCTCGAGTGTGTTCCCACTGCACTTTGATTACTACCTTACCACGGCTCAAAGGAGTCGTGCAAACAGGTAGTTTTGGGTGCAGTCCCGAAGCACTTGGAGGCAGTGACGGTTAGACAGGATTCGTCTCTCCCGGTATTGGGGGTTGACATCGCGCTGTGTCCAGGAGAGCCATTACACGAGTAGTCCCTGGCCAGGGCAAGCGAGATATACTGGTAGGTTTCCAGTGTTATCTCAGGGTGTTCTGGGCTACACTCCGACACGACTTGTACCGCTATTAGGGGACTGACGTTCACCGCCCCCCTAGGCCCGCCATGCGATGTATCAGACGAACAGACCGGACTGTACGGAGACTGTCACATACAGGCTCAGTAGGAGTGCAGATGGGGTTCACCTCGTCAGTCTTCTTATCGACATCTACCTGGGGACCGTTACGTACAGCTAGTGCCGCTTGCGGTCTGTGGTTAAACCCACTGCCAGCGTAGTGTCGAGTCTTTAGAGTCCCACACAGAGAGCTATTCGCCTTTAGGCAAAATGAGTAGAGGTCGCATGGTTTTGCGACAGGGTTCGTTCGCATCCGCGCACTTGTGCACGTTTGCTGTCCGGACAGTTTATACTAGCGGGCTTTGGTTTAAGCCGGATCCTAGTATATGATTTGAGATTGGTTTTTCTCAGTGTATTCGTGTTCCTCGGATCACGAATGCGGGTGCGTATGCACAGTTGCTTGAGATTGGGGGAGAGGACCTTGTTTAGGGTTAATGGCTATTGTCATTTTATTAACCCTATTGCTTTTGTGTGTATTATAGTTAATTGATAATTAGCTTAATAGTTGTGCATGGTTGTTGTTGTTGACAATTTGACTTCATTGACTTGTTGACCAAGGTTGACACTTTGACCATCATCATTTCTTTTGGAAGATGCTCTTTGATCTTTGCAAAATTGAAATGATAATGGTCATGTCATGATTTACCATGACAATTTTCAAGCTAATTATTGAATTAAAATAATGCACACATATTAGTGAGAATGGCTCACTAATAATTCATTCTCTCATATCATTTCTCTCTCTTGTTCATCCTCTCCCTCAAGCTCTCTCCCTCTCATGTGTTGAGAAACAAAAAGCTTGAGAAAAACCTTCACTTGATCTTCTCTACTCTCTTCTAGGGTTCAAGTCTTAGCATTTCTTGCACTCTAGTTACTCCTAGCTTGGAGTTGAAGCTAAAGGTCGAGGCTTTCGGGTGGATCCTTCTTTGACGGGAGAAGACAAGCAAGGTGACCTCTTTCTACCATTCCAAGGAGCAAGGAGAGAAGGACTTTGAGCTCAAGGTATAACCTTTCCATCACTTAGCTACTTTGTAGTTAGCTTTAGCAAGTTTATGTTTAGCAAAGATCCTTAAAGCTTAGTCCATGTTGCTTATAGTTGATAAAAATCCAATTTTTATTATCTTTTCCGCTTCCCCGTAAGCACCGGGCTGGGCAACGTGGACTTACAATTCTATGGCTGCTACGTTATTCATGACTTCGATGAAAAAGGAGATGCTCTGTTAGAAGATGCTAAACCTGAACCAAAATGAGGTCCAACCATGAAAATGCCAAGTCCGTCGTTTGAAGAACAGATGGACAAACTAATAAGAGAAGCGGATCAAAAGGTCCGGGATGATCATAGCCGCGAAATGGCCATCTATGAGAAAGCCAGGACGCAGCGCCTCCTTCAAAAGGCTACGGAGAATGACGATACCCTTCATCGCTAGCTCGTCACAAAGAAGACTCAACGCAAAGGCAAAAACAAACTAAATAACGGAAAAAATGTTCAACAGCAGCAATGTGGGTCCAAGAAACCACGCGATCGAGAATTGGGCAACCAGGATCCGTCTCTTATAAATAAGATAGGTCGAGCATATTCTTTTCCCTAAGACAAAACAAGGAAGATATTTGCTCTTGTCATAAAACACCAGATGATTACCCTCCCGGAGTCCAAGCGCCCCGAACAAGCAAGTAAGGTTCATCATCCAGACTATTGCTCCTATCACCGAGCGATAGGACATCCTCTCGAAGACTGCTTCACGTTCAAAGACTGGGTAGAAGACTAGTATCAGCAAGGCAGATTCGCTTTATCCAGCAGTTGGAGGGTAACCCCGCCACAGAAGCATGAACCGAAAGCCACGTATGCAGTGAGAGTAGAACCAGATCAACATCGGTCTTGGAAACGATCTCGTACCTGTCATATAATAACGTTGACAGAAGAAAGAGGTCCCGAGAATATGGACGACCTCTCCCGGTGCTTCGAAAACGATGATGGCGAGGTGATCTCAGAGTTTCCACCGGAGCCAAAAGAGCTGGAAGATGCGATACATACTACTGCAGATAACCTCAGAAAAATCGACTTGGGAACGGTAAATGACCCACGGCCGACGTTCGTCAATGAGCTGTTGTCTGAAGAAAAGGAGGCTACGCTCAGAGACGTGCTAATGCAGTATAAAGACTGTTTCTCATGGAACTACTCCGAATTGCTGGGACTAGATCCAGAAGTAGATGTGCACAAATTAGCGATATCTCCGGACATCAATGTTGGAGATAGTGCCCTCATAGTCAATTATTGGATCGCAGGTACGTGATTGCAATGATGGCGGAGGACCTATACCGGTAGGACAGTCTTACTCGAGATGATAGTATGCTATCTGGTTTGCCTTTATCAGTCGTGTACATGTTCAGGTGACTGATTACATGTTACACTTTGATAGAGCCCTTAGGATCTTGCTTTACTACCAACTGTATGATGGCGATCATATACGTGAGAGTTGGGTAGTTTATACGCATATCCTTAATTGTGGTCCCTAGTCGTGGGAGTTTCGAGACAGGGCATCGATACTCCGGAGTAGACTAGTGTGTACAGTCGAGACCCCGACGAGGGGCGGTGGCCGGTCTCACAAGCCACTGGTGTCAGTTGGATCACCTAAGATGTATACAGGTGCTCATTGGGTTATGAGTACACCGGACAGGACTCGCCGGGAATCTGCTAGTTAGTACTATATCTATCATCAGATAGCAGTTCCCTGGTGACATGTGTACAGGTTAGTTCATCGACCTGAGGTCGTCATTTGTCTCGTATGAGTTCTCACTGTGCTTTGATTTCTACCCTACCACGGCTCAAAGGAGTCGTGCAAACAGGTAGTTTTTGGGTACAGTCCCGAGCCATATGGAGGCACGTGAGCGGATCGGCAGGGGATTCGTCTCTCCCGGTATTGGGGGTGAGGTCGTGCTGTGTCTAGGAGAGCCATTACACAAAGTCCATGGCCATGGCAGGAGATTTACTGGTAGGTACTCCAGTAGTATCTCAGGGTGTTATTGGACTACACTCCGACACGACTTATACTGCTATTGGGGGTCTGACGTTACTAGCCCCCTAGGCAGATATGCGATACTCATAGACAAACGGACCGGACTGTATATACATTATCACTGTTAGGCTCAGTAGGGTTTCTGGATGAGTTCGCTCATCAGCCTCCCTTGAGGTCAGTCCATGGGCAGCCGTTACGCATTGCTAGTGCCGCTGACGGTTTGTGGTTAAACCCACTGCCAGAGTACTGACGAGTCATTAGAGTCCCCCACAGACAGTTTTCCAAGTTCGGGCGAAACGTTGTAGAGGCCGTATGGTTTTATGGCAGGGTTCGGAAAATGCACGTGCGTTTACGCACGTGTTATTTTTCGGGCAGATGATACTGGTCGGCTTTGGTTTAAGCCGGATCCGAGTATTATATTGAGTAGGTATAATATCTTTGTCTCAGTTGCATTTGTATTCGATCGTAATAGAAATGCGGGTATATTTATACAGTTACGGGATTATCCTGAAAGTTGTTTCAGGATCACTTCTGGAAGTTGCCAGTTTCCAGTTTTGTATCAGCCGTCTTTTAACATTCGGTTAAAGACGGATTTATCTTTTCTTGGATGAGGGTGAGTCATGCTTCTAGAAGGTTCTAGAAGTTTCTAGATAGTGGTGACAAGGATTATGACTCATGTTTTGACTTTAATGATTCTTGTTTTCCTTAAGATATTTGTTCTTGATATTTTTGTTATGATAAGGATCATTGTTTATGGTCACCTCCTTGATTGCTCCTACACTCACCCTCCTCCTCCATATAAGTGGCCGGCCCCCTCTCTCTCCTCCTCCACTCACTCACTTGAAAAGATTATGGTTGTTAAAAAGAAAAGACTAAAGTTTTGGATGCATGGAAATTTCATAGTTCATTTCTTGTTCCATTTCATTTCCATCGGCAACTTCATTAACCGATCGTCCACGGACTTGGACGAAGTGAGACAAAGTCATCTACTCATTCTCTACATCATTCTTGGTCGTCTCTTCTAGCAAACTTGACGACCGAGTTGCCTCAAGTCAGAGGCGGGAGCCCGTTTAAAGAATAGTTGACGTGGTGCCACCTAGACGAGAAGATCGGAGATCGACGAGATCGGAGCAGCCGCAACGGAGCGTGGGATGATGGTTAAAGAACGAAGGACTCGGATCATTCGGTATAACCTTTCTACACTCTTTACAGTTTGTTAGTTTAGCAATAATGGCAGATCCGGGTTAAAGTATACGATAGCGCCAGTTAAAAAGTTTTTGTTCCGCATTTGGCGTCTGTAGACGGCCGGGGCGCTATCGTAGACTTACAGTGGTATCAGAGCCTAACCATTTTGCTATACTAACTTGTGCTAACGCGTTTAAAATATCGATCGAACCGGAAATCAAAAACTGCAAAATCCAAGCTTCACAGTTTCTGTCAATTTTAAATGGTGTCCTAAAATTATTCCACATATCACAGAAATCTGTGCAGGGTTTTTTAAGCAAACCGACAAAATTTGGGCAAGTGATTCGACCATATTGCCGCGGAATCGCGGCCAAACCCATGTTTTAGCCGTGCATCCGCGGCCATTCTATTGAATCATGGTTCCAAATTTGTACAGTGTTTTCCCCTCTGGAATTTGGGGTTTTTGGTTATCTTTTGGGCCCAGATTTTGTTACTGTTCAACAGATGTTTGTGGGGCCCACTTCGTGATATTTAGTCGATCGAAATTTAAACATGTTAGTTTACAGTGCTTACATTATATCTCCGACCGGGAATGTCATTTGATCGGTAAACCGCGTCTGATTGCTATAGTTCTTTTGGACGGGTTTGCGAACGTGACATTCGCGTTGATGTTCTGTGTTGTGCTGTGATGTTGCGGATTTGTCGTGGTGGATAGCAGTGTGCAATGATAGTGCAGTTTGGATTTATTTGTACATTTGATATTGCGGGGTGAGCGTCCAACTTGTGGACTGCCGTCACTGCCTATTGTATCATATTCTTTTGGGGCACGACCAGGTTGCGGTCGATGTACCTATTGTACTATTTTTCGTTACTGTACTAGGTTTTGCCCCGCAATGGAGTGCACGGATAGCCGGGTTCTGGGGGGCAACGGGTCCGCATCTCATGGCTTTGAGAGGCAGAGGGGTCCCACTCTAGAATTGGCAGACTATTCACCGCACTCGTAGGGGGTACAGGTTGACCCAAGGAGGGATGCCCAAGATTACCGGATTCCGTGAAGTGCAGGGTGGTCCATTCACTATGCTGTAGGGGGCTGCCTCGCTTCAGGTTTTGGCGGGTAAATTGCCGCACCCGTAGGGGTCTAGGTTTCATTGCACAGGCTATCCACACGACAGGGGAACGTCGGGTTTCAGCAGCGGCTCTGTGAAACCCGGGGATCCCAGATTATCTGTATTGTTCTGTGATGCTTATTAGTTTTCTGTAATGTTGCATATTATCACGCCTGGAGCGATTATTGTATATTGGTTTATATACTACTAGATGTTGTATATGTTTTACACCCGCGCTAGTCCAGTCCCCGCTCTGTCGTTAGTTAAGTAACCTAACGGGTGATGACGGGACCCAGTGACGAATGCGGATGGCATATACGTACATTTTATTTTCGTTCTTTTCTGGTGTGATTGATTGATGGGACTGCGTTGATTCTGATCAATGCAAAGTAAAACAAACCTGTTTTCAGTTGTTGGAACAATTTAAAAAGTGTTATTGCAAAGACGTTTACTTTTGTTATGCATAGCGATATTCAGTGGAATATCCTGCACCTCATTCGACGGGGCAAGGGCCGATATCCCTTCACCGGGACTGACCCCTTGAGCAGGAGTTTGCGTCAGGGTAATAACTTCACTATAGTCGATTACATGTTGCTTTGCATCGCGGTATTCAGTGGAATATCCTGCACCTCATTCCACGAGGAAAGAGCTGAGATCCCTTCACCGGGAATGACCTCTTTAGCAAAAGGTTTTCGCCACTATATTTTAAAAAGCTATCAGGTTCCTTCAGCGATATCAAGTTCACTACGTTAAAGGTTTTTCGCCAAAAACCAGCCGTAGCCCTCCGTCACTTCTTTTGGGTATTCAGTAGTATTCAAGCTATGTATTTTGACCAACGCCAAGGCATAGTGTTTGGTAGTTGCTGGGTATTCAATTGTTGCATAGATAGATGAGTTAGTTTGGGACAGTCGTTCTGCCATTTTGGCCAACGTCAAGGGCATGTGCGGGTGGGTTCAAATTGACAAGATAGTGACGGGTAGAACTTGGCATGTGACTTATGACATTTTGACCAACGCCAAG
Organism: Agapanthus africanus; assembly: GCA_030015575.1. Lineage (NCBI taxonomy): Eukaryota > Viridiplantae > Streptophyta > Magnoliopsida > Asparagales > Amaryllidaceae > Agapanthus > Agapanthus africanus. The sequence continues at coordinate 505,717,441 of CM057348.1, forward strand.
GTTATAAGAGCATGGGGCAAAAATCGTATCGGGAGTTTCTAAAGAAACTGAAACTTGCCAAGTATGCGCATACCTTCTGGAGTATGAGTAACGTGGATGCATTCCATCACGTTATCATACGATGAGAGTTGGATCCCGATTCCCACTGATGAGTTGGTTTACTCTTCGGGTGATCCCGATTGATTCTTCTTTCAGGTTTGGAGGAGAATTTGACAGGACAGTGGGAGGTTTCCGGATTAGATAAAGTGATAACCATTCTGATCTAGGTTAGAGTGCACGCAGAGTGTTTCTTTTCTCTCTCTCTTTGGCAGCGACCTTTGACCGACCCTTGACTATGACTCAGTGACCAGGTTGACCGAACCTTCTTAAAATACTGGCTTTTGGATTGTCTATGTTGCATAAGTCATTGCCACTCCTTCTTTTACCCTTTGTATTTCTCAGAACACCCCGTATTACTACGGACATCCACTTCCATTGGATAGATCCATCGTATGGTTATATACGAACTCGAAGGGACTTCTTCGAGGATGGATCCAGGTTCAGGAGAAATAGAATTGGTTTATTCAGTTGTCTTTTATTATCACCTTCTCTCAGGTTGCGAGGGCTCCTTGGTTTAGGAGAGTACACCTATTACGCATATTGGATAGTCTTCTTCCAAACCATAGGCAGGTGCCGAAAGGTAGGGAATGAAGAAAACCAATTAGCTTAAGTAGGGTGTGCAGAAGGCAATAACTAAAGACAAAATAAAGGGATTAGAAAGAGGGCAAAGTAAATTGCGACTGATATCATTCACGACCAAACCGTGTACTTCATCGCCACTCCTATTTCACCTTTAAAAGAATAAGGTATTATTCAGTTGTCTTTTATCATCACCTTCTCTCAGTTGCGAGTACTCCTTGGTTTAGGAGGGTACACCTATTATGCTTACTGGATAGTCTTCTTCCAAAGCACAGGCTGGTGCCGAACGGTAGGGAAGGAAGAAAACCATTTAGCCTAACGATGGTGTACAGAAGGTAACGACTAAAGACAAATAAAAGGACTTGGAGAGATGGCAGTGAAATATACGGTTATAGTCATGAATTGGATTATGGAAGAGGCATTACTATGAATACCAGGATACCCCTACGAAACATTTTCATGTTTCAGTGCATTGTTAAACGAAAACTGTTTTCCCGATTGGATACTTACTCCAGGGTATGTATTTACCAGGTTTCATTCTCATATCTGTATGGTTTTACAGATGATGAGTGGGAGTAAGTTATTAGGAATTAGGTGATTATCCTCATTATATCGGAATTCGTTGTAATTGGTGATATTTGAGGAAATCGTCAGGGTACAGTTTTCAACCTACGACGCACAAGTTTTGAGTTGTTTAACTCAGCGGACTTTTACAGAGTATTGTATGTTGTCCAAGTGTCCATCAGGACAAAGGGGTAGGTCCTCGTGCTATGTTCTGTTTACTTATAACTTCTCTAGTATTTAGACAAGTGTTTCGTTGAAATACAAGGTCTAGGTTTTGAGAAGTTGTGGGTATAAGAATAAAGTAGAGAACCAGATGTCACAAGTATCGGGATTCTTCAAAGAGATCGAAGATGTAGATTCTTGTGATTGGTATTCAGATGATAGTGATGGTTTTGAGAAACGTGTTTCTCTTTCAGGTTACTCATAATTGGATGGATTCCTAAGTTAAGTAATGCTGATTAGCCTCTTTCCATTAAGATGATATGCACTGGAGACAGTTGCATGATTTGAATCTGGTTCCAATTAAATTAGTGCCAAAGTTTTTATATTGGATATAGAATGGTTCGTACCTTAAAAGATATAAAGGTACGGGGAGTTGTCCAGCTTATGCTTAAAACCAGACTCTGGATAACTCAGGGCACGTTTCTGTAATGGCTGTTTGTGGGTTGACCCTGGCTATGACGAGGGTTGATATTCTACCATTTAGAAGATCAATAGTGATATTGTTCTTGACTCGCCACAGTTTTAGTAAAATGGATCTTTTTCAGAAAACAGTAGTGGGAGTATGGTAGAACTGGAAGTGATTCCAGAACCGCGAACGATTACGGAAAATTTAATAGGACCTATATATTCAATCAGGTTTGACATTCCAATAGCCACTCCGCAGATTTGGTGGGTAACCTCAGACACCCGAGAGGTACTTCGGTAGCCTCAAGGACGGTGACAAGGAGGTTCTTATCTACCCAGACTTGACACTACTGATGTTCCAGGCTATGAGACCCGGTAGGAGGGTTTTCTTAGTCAGTGGGAGCAGCGAAAGTTTAGTGGGCAAGAAGCTTATGTCTATTTATAGACTTGAGCAGTTATAGAGGAAACAGATCATCTAATTTTGATGTGACAGTCATAGGTTTGACTTCAATCAGAATAAGGGATGGATCTGTTAAGAAGGTAGTAGGGTGTGATGTCATGGTATATGGATGACATACACAGAGTAGGAAGTAAAATTCCTATACTACGATCGGTTGTACTGTGGTCGTCACACAGTTGTTTCTCCAGACAGGATGTGGATATAATATTTGACATTCTGGTTTCTAGATCTATGGTTTTAGATCTGGATTTGGGTAGTTTCCCAATGTAGGTACTTTGACAGTATTCTAATGGTTTTTGGAATAGATGACTCCTAGCATGGTGGTGTACCTGCAGGTGATGGAGTCACCCTCTCTAAAAGTGTCTTACGGACTAAAGGGGAGAGGGATATGCATGATTGGCAGATCACTTGCTTAGGCAATTGAGCCAATCGTGAGATGTCAAGTACCACACCAGATGTTGTTTTTGCACTAGATGCAATAAGTTTGTATTAATCCAATCCTGGAGAAACATAAGGAAGCAGTTTTAGAACATAAGTACTTGTTCTACGGATTTGATGACGGCAGCCTCCTTCGGGGGACGATTATCATTCCAGGCTTCAAAGGTGACATGGATGACAGAGTGATTGTCAGAGTTATAGTTTTCCCTCTGACGAGGGACAGTATTATGGACAGGTGGTCCAAGAGGATACTGTGGGTGGCATGGTGCCAGATACTGATTAGGTTCAGTGATCGATACAGTCTAAGAAATTTGGATTTGGAGTTCATTTATGAACTAAGTCCCATCAGATATCCAGACATATTCTAAGACAGGTATTACTCAATTCGGGAGATGGTTTTCTCCGCGAACTTGAGATTAAGAGATATATAGAAAGAAACATCTAGGCGGATCCACTCACTGAGGCTATTTCTCGAACACAATAGTTTTACAAACGGGCTTTGTGAAACTGATTAGTAGAGGAGTTGGATGTTCGGTTTCTGTCACGACCCGCAGGGTACGGAACGTGACTGGCACTTAAGTTTACGAAACGTCTAAAGACGTCCGTAAAATAAGTAAGCCAAAGCCCAGAAAATAAAACCAATTAAGCAAAAGAGTGAAGAAAACCTAATCAATTGAAAGCGAGTTTATCAAATAAGTCATGTAAAACCCTTTTTAAAAACAATACCAATTTTTCCGAAAATTTCGGCAGAGTCTCCTTTGTAAATACTGGCCCCCAAAATGGGTACAACAAAATATATATGAATCCAACAAAATAGGGCATCCCCAAGCGGGAGCTAGCTCTTCGCCACAAGGCGGTCACAAATCCCACGCAATATAAAATGACAACAAGCAAAATAATCATAATGAAGCATAAGAAAAACAGCATGTCGACTCAAGTGAGCTCGACCCCAAAATACAGCATAAAAGTCTACAAATCTCACAGTCTCATCTCTAGGTCAATATACAATAATGCTGGTAGATACAGTAGATGGAGTGCACTAGATACAAAGAATATACAAGGTGGTACAAAAATAATGATATAACCCACCTAGGAGCAAAACCTCGAGTCCAGGCAAAGGAGGCAAAAGAACAAGTGCGCCCGCCGCTACTGTACTGACGGAGCGGACCTGAAAAAGGCTGTGGCACAACGGGGGTGAGTTGCCAACTCGTGAGTAATAAATAACACCTACAAAGGCTATCGTATGCATGCACACAAGCATCCTAGCATCTAAAATACAGGTATGAATGGGTGCACTAGCAGGTGTGTATACAACATCAGTGTACGAATATGTATGCAACATGAATATCTGAGGTCTCAATAGGTATATATAAGAAACATTTATCTCTTTTTGTTTTTGAAACTCTTTTAGAATGCCAGCATAATACTCAAAGAATCGACGAGAACCGGTGTCCAGCAACGACACCCAAAAGCTGTCTCAAATCTCATAAATGTATCTCTGGCCTCAGCCGTCCGGCTGACCCATCTCAAATATCAATATCTCATCATCTAGCGGCCACGGTCGGTATCCTCTGGATATCCGCCGTCCCAAACAGTCACCGGTAGGTAATCCGTCCCCTGCCAGGCTCAACGTCAACACCACATTCCTCTTGCCCCGGGGTACCTTACCGGGCCCACCATGTACCCGTGCCGGTTCCTCCACTCCTCGACACGGATTTCCAAAACCACAGCAAACTCATGGTGGACGACACTTACATCACTAGAAAACCGCAATTTACATATTTTAAAAATATAATAAGTTTAGAAATTTTGCGGCTTTCCCCCGAAATCCAGCAATATCATAAAATCTCAAGAAATCCTCATAAGTGCATATATCAGTGATAATGAATGCATATGGTATCAATAATCAAGTTGCGATGTGTGATTAATGGATTAAGCATGAACAATTAATATGATGAAGTACATGCACATGAATAGCAATCCTACTGTTTCATTTTAAGGAATTAAAGGCAATAGCACAAGTTTAAGTATCAATTAGTAAAAGGTTTAAATTTAAAGATTATCTAGTGTGGTGGCATGGCAATTACCAGGGTGTGTGTGTAAGCATGAATAGTGCTCGTGCTGCATATAAAAACCCTGGCAATGGTGCAGGTGTCCTATAAAATGGTTTCGTATAGGTATATCAATATAATGCATGGATGCAGCAAATAGTCAAATAAGTATTTCACCCCTAATTACTAACATCACTAAGGATCTTGTAAGTTACTAAAACTATCGGGCGGCTTGCGCCATCCAACGATAGTCCCCCGTAGATGTTACATTTACTCACCGGAATCCCTGGCTAGCTGTGTCCAATCACCGCCTTCCCCTTTCGTGCCGCGTCTGACGTCTCCGCGACCGAACCTGGAATTTACATCAATACCAAACATAAGGTTACATATCAAGAACGACGCAAAACCCCAACGAAACTACTAATGTTCGCTAGCTAGGTACAACGTGCACAAAGTGCGCGGAACACACGCGAAAATCGCAAAAACTGCCAAAAAACGCCGATTTGGTCGCCCGGCAAAACTAAAACCCGACTACTCAAAAATCCGCACACACGCATCCTAAACGTCATAGGATAAGCCAACACAATCATCAAGATGTCGAAAATAATCTATCACATAATTTTATAACAAAACTAGTAAGCAGTTACATTCCAAAAATCGGTGCAACATCGCCGATTTGCTACAAAGACTACTATCAAGCTTGAACAACCAACCACACTACAAGCAATCTACAAACACTATAATTACAACACATTAGCAATGATTCAAAACCTAATTTCCATAAACAATCATTACTTGAATTTATAACCTAGCAAATCTTAATCCAAACTATATATGAAAACCTTAAATTAACACTAATTTATAGCCCAATTAGCAAGTTAACCTCCTAGATTAAGCTAACAAAATAACTAGATAACAAAATAGCTTAATTAATCTCTTAATGGTGATCTAAACCCTAAATTAAATTCAAACCACAAACTTTTAAAAAAAACTAGTATGCAATTAACACTAAAATTAACACTAAAACAATTTTCAAAGTTCAATTAGCACACTTTAAACTACAATTTAACCATTTGATATGAAATTATACCTCAAAAGATCAATCCCTAAGTTGCTAAAACCTCCCAAGATGGTATCTTTCTCCAAGATTTGAACCAATTTGGGTTTGAGAAGAGAGGGAATAAGGTTTTGTGTTGAAAAAGTGAAGGATTTGTTGATTTTTATTGAATTTCAATGAAATTTTTTGAAGAAAATGAGAGAAAAAGAGAAGGAAAATAATGGAAATGGGGGGGGGAGCAGGTCTCGGCCAGGAGAGGTAAGGGGAGGGTGTGGGTGAGGAGTGGGGAGTTGGGGAAATTTTTTTCCAAGTCAAACCCTCATATATCAAAGTACAACCCACCTCCAAATTAATATATTTTAATCCTCCAATACATTTCACCACAAGAATTGGAACCAAAAAAAAGAAGATGGGATTTCCTGCTGTGATGGGCCGGCCTAGGGAGTGTGAGGGTGTGTGAGAGAGAGTGAACAAAAATTTTTATGCAAAAAGACCCCGTACAAGTCCAAAATTGCAAGTTTTAGCTTAAATTCAATAAATTTCGTTTTCTCTAATAAAAATTAATTAAAAATCAAAATAAAATACTAAAAATTTATATTACAACTAGATTTTAATTAACATGATTTTAAAGCTTAAATTTAGCCCATTTAAATTTGTATTTATCGCTAATTTAATGTATTTTCTTACCGGCTTAAAATATATTAAAAAATTGAAAAATTAGGGAAAATTTTTAAACGACCAGAATTTCATAATTAACTCATTATCTACTAAAAACAAGCAATTACCTATCCATTTTAGGTATAATTAGCCCTAAACTGCAAAATAACAAAAAAGACGGTTTTCGGAAAAATACCGAATTTTCACCGAATTTCAGGAAAACACCAAAATGACTTTTCAAGACGCTACAATCTTCCCCCCTTAAAGAAATTCGGTCCCCGAATTTAAAAATATAGCTACGCGTACCTTCGAAGAGATGGGGATATTTCTTCCTCATCTCGCCCTCGGTCTCCCAGGTAACCTCCTCGTTGCTCGGGCAACGCCAAAGGACCTTAACGGTTGGTATAATCTTCGACCTCAACTTCTTCACCTGCCGATCCAGGATGGCCACCGGCTGCTCTGCAAAAGAAAGGTCGCGGTCTAGCTGGACTGTCGGGTGCTGAATCACATGCGAAGGGTCGTGAAGGTACTTGCGGAGCATCGAAACATGGAAGACGGGGTGAACATCGGGAAAGCTGGGAGGAAGAGCCAAACGATATGCAACAGCGCCGACACGCTCGAGGATCTCGAAGGGACCTACGAATCTAGGGCTAAGCTTCCCCTTTCGCCCAAAACGCATCACGCCCTTCATCGGAGAGACTTTCAGAAAAACATGGTCGCCAACTGCGAACTCTAATCTACGACGGCGCCTGTCCGCATAAGATTTCTGCCTGCTCTGAGCCGCTCTCATCCGGTCTCGGATCAACTGTATCTTCGCTGTCGTCTCCTCAACAAGCTGTGGCCCCAAAATGCTGCTCTCGCTGAGCTCTGTCCAACAAACGGGCGATCTGCATCTCCTCCCATACAATGCCTCCAAAGGTGCCATCTGAATAGTATCCTGGAAGCTGTTGTTGTAGGAGAACTCCACTAGAGGTAAATGACGATCCCAGCTACCACCAAAGTCTAAAACGCACGCTCTGAGCATGTCCTCGAGAGTCTGAATGGTCCGCTCTGACTGTCCGTCTGTCTGCGGATGAAACGCTGTGCTGAAGCTCAAACGAGTGCCCAAAGCCTCCTGAAGTCTCTGCCAAAGTCGGCTGGTGAACTGAGTGCCTCGATCTGACACGATACAAGTCGGTACGCCATGTAGTCGCACGATCTCGTCAATATAGAGCTGAGCATACAGAGCGAAGCTGAAAGTGGTCTTCACTGGTAGGAAGTGAGCCGCTTTCGTCAATCTATCCACGATCACCCAGATGGAGTCGTACCCTCGACTGGTCCTGGGTAGACCCACAACGAAATCCATCGAAATCTGCTCCCATTTCCACTCCGGAATGGGTAACGGCTGTAGCTCTCCTGCGGGCCTCTGGTGCTCGGCCTTGACTTGCTGACAAGTCAGGCATCTCGATACAAACTCCGCAATGTCCCTCTTCATCCCGTCCCACCAGTAGGTCTCTCTCATATCATGGTACATCTTGGTGGAACCGGGGTGGACACTATACACTGATCGGTGTGCCTCCTCAAGAATGTCGCGCCGCAATCCATCAGCATCTGGTACGCACAATCTAGATCCATATCGTAAAATCCCCTGATCGTCAACCACGAACTCGGAAAATCTGCCCTGTCCCATCTGTGCCATGATCTCTGAGCAACGGTCGTCACTGCGCTGTGCCTCATATATACGGTCAAGCAACTGTGGGCGTGCACGAACATGCGCGAGCTGTCCCCCTGTCTGAGTGAACTCGAACTCCACTCGGCTGTCGCATAACATCTGCCAATCTGCTGACGACTGCCTCTGCACTGCGCGCAAAAAGGATAGACTACCCCCGGGCCTCCTACTCAACGCATCTGCAACCACATTCGCCTTGCCTGGGTGATATAAGATCTCGCAGTCGTAGTCTTTCACCAACTCCATCCAACGACGCTGTCTGAGGTTCAGGTCTCGCTGCTGAAATATGTACTTTAAGCTCTTGTGATCGGTGAATATCTGACACGACTCGCCGTATAGGTAATGTCGCCAAATCTTCAGTGCAAAGACCACTGCAGCCATCTCCAAATCATGAGTGGGGTAGTTCTGTTCATGCTTCTTCAACTGCCGAGAAGCATAAGCGATCACCCGGCCATGCTGCATCAATACGCATCCTAATCCCACTCGCGAAGCATCACAGTAGACAACAAATCCGCCTGATCCCGAAGGCAAAGATAATACCGGCGCCGTAGTCAAACAATTCCGTAGCTGCTGAAAACTGCGCTCGCACTCCTCTGTCCAGACGAATGGAACTCCCTTCCGGGTCAAACCGGTCAACGGTGCAGCTATACGGGAGAAGTCCTGAACAAACGCCTGTAGTAGCCCGCCAGGCCTAGAAAACTACGGATCTCAGTAACCGATGTAGGTCGGGGCCACTGCTGAACAGCCTCAATCTTCTTCGGGTCCACACAAATGCCGTCTCTCGTAACCACGTGACCCAAGAATCCGACGCTGTCCAGCCAGAATGCACACTTGGAGAACTTTGCGAACAGCTGGTGCTCCCTCAGAGTCTGTAACGTAATCCGCAAGTGCTGCTCGTGCTCCTCTCTGCTCCGGGAGTACACCAAGATATCGTCGATAAACACGATGATGAACAAGTCAAGATACGGCCTGAATGTACGTTTCATCAAATCCATGAATGCTGCTGGGGCGTTGGTGAGTCCGAACGACATCACCAAAAACTCGTAGTGGCCGTAGCGCGTGCGGAAAGCTGTCCTCGGTATATCCTCCTGTCGAACTCGCAGCTGATGGTATCCTGATCGCAAGTCGATCCTCGAAAAATACCCCGCACCCTGAAGCTGGTCGAACAAATCATCAATGCGCGGCAACGGATATCTGTTCCGAACGGTAACTTTGTTCAGCTGGCGGTAGTCGATACATAAGCGCAAACTTCCATCCTTCTTCTTGACAAACAGGACTGGAGCACCCCACGGAGAAACACTCGGTCGAATAAGCCCCTTATCTAACAAATCCTGCAACTGATCCTTCAGCTCTCGAAGCTCTGCCGGGGCCATCCGATATGGCGGTATAGAAATAGGCCCCGAACCGGGAATCAAATCAATGCAGAACTCAACATCGCGCTCAGGCGGTAGCCCAGGTAGCTCATCAGGGAAAACATCAGGGAACTCACAAACTACCGGGACCCGGTCTAACGGAACCTCTGCAGCTCGAGTATCACAAATAAATGCTAAGAATCCCTGACATCCCTTCCGCAAGAGCTGACCAGCGCGAAGAGACGAAATCAAGCTGGGAAGGGTGACGCTGCGGTCTCCCTGAATAACAAGGACTGGCTCTCCCGGAAAGCTAAATCTGACTGCCTTCTCACGGCAGTCCACCGAAGCATAACAAGTGGCTAGCCAATCCATGCCCAGAAGCACATCAAAGTCCAACATATCGAGGAGTATCAAATCAACTGATGAATCCCTCTCCCCGATACGAACGGAACACAAACAAAATACAAAACGAGCGACAAACGACTCGCCTACCGGAGTACTAACAACAAGCGGATGATCTAACGACGACGACTCACGGCCCAACATCGGTGCAAAGTGTGTAGATACGTACGAATGTGTGGAACCTGGGTCGAATAATACCCGTGCGTCGAAAGAACAAACTGGCAAGGTACCTGTCACAACGGCATTGGATGCCTGCGCATCCTGCGGTGTCAAAGCAAAAACTCGGGCCTGTCCTCCACCGATAGCGGGCTGACCTCGACCTCGGCCTCTGCCTCCTCGTCCTCTCTGAACAGGACCGCCGCGTCCACGGCCTCTCGGTGCACCTAACTGGCGTGGAGCATCACCGGTGGTAGGAAGTAGGGCTCTCTGAGGAGGGGGTGGTGATGGTGGTAGGGTCACATGCGGAACCGTCGCTGCTCCCTGTCGTCTCAGCGGACAGTCTCTGACAAGATGGTGCGGACTCCCGCACCCAAAACACCCTGGCGACGGCTGCTGCCCCTGGGGATAAGAACCATATAACTGTCCCCGCCCAAATCCTCTGCCAGGCCTATCTCTCGGAACGAATCTGGCGCGCTGCCTCTGAGACGGTACATCGGTGCGAATCCTCTTCGGCCCAGAAACGGCCGAAGTCCGTGATATGCGTGCCTCCATCCGCAATGCCGTATCCATAGCAGCTGAATAAGTGTCGTAGTGCTGGGCGCCAATGGCAAGATATAGCTGGGCATCAAGTCCCTGTATGAACCTCTTCACCATCTTCTCCTCGGTATCCACCAAATACTGAGCATATCGGGATAACTATGTAAACTGGATGTCATACTCAGACACCGTCATCCCAGGTGTCTTGACTAAGGCCTCGAAGCTGCGAGCTCTGGCGTCACGAACGCTCTCTGGAAGGAAACGGGCTAGAAAGACCGCTGTAAACTCGACCCAAGTCATAGGCGGTAGACCTGGAGCTCGACCTCTCAAGACTGACTCCCACCATGTTTGCGTGAGACCCTCTAGTCGAAAACTCGCAAGCTCTACCCATCGATCATCCGAACATCTCAGCGAACGGCAGATCCTGGCTAAACTGTCAAGGAACGTCTGTGGGTCCTCCGCTGCCTCGGTGCCGGTGAATACTGGAGGTCTCAGCCTCATGAAATCCTGTAGTGAAACCGGGATGGTCACGGTGGTAGTAGTAGGAGCAGGTATCATGGTCGTCTGTGATGTAGTAGGTACGTCATCCGGCCTCGGTGTACGACTGGCTGCAACTAGGGATCCTACCATCTGACGTAGCTCCTGCATGCCTCCCATCATCTGTCGCAACTCCTCCATACCGGTCTCGAGCCTATCCATACGGCCTGGGGAAGGTGGATCGGTCTGTCCCTGCGGTGTAGGCATACCACCCTGCTCAGTCCTAGTCTCGGACGAGCCAGCTCGAATCTCGTCTCTGGCGGCAGCCCTCTGTGCCCTCGTAGCCTTCGGCGGCATAGTGGCTGTTACAGGAAAACGGATAGTAAGGACAGTGCAATAGGATCATAGGATACACGGAATTGAAGAAGGAATTTTTCAAGCAAGTATATCCTAAAGTCACTTAGGCGGAGTACCGTATCGTAAGTATGCCGCGGACATACGCACGCTACGTTATCCTGCTTAAGTCACTTACTCCATCTACCAAGGGTCATCCTACACTCACAAAGGTAAAACCTATCGCTCTGATACCAACTTTGTCACGACCCGCAGGGTACGGAACGTGACTGGCACTTAAGTTTACGAAACGTCTAAAGACGTCCGTAAAATAAGTAAGCCAAAGCCCAGAAAACAAAACCAATTAAGCAAAAGAGTGAAGAAAACCCAATCAATTGAAAGCGAGTTTATCAAATAAGTCATGTAAAACCCTTTTTAAAAACAATACCAATTTTTCCGAAAATTTCGGCAGAGTCTCCTTTGTAAATACTGGCCCCCAAAATGGGTACAACAAAATATATATGAATCCAACAAAATAGGGCATCCCCAAGCGGGAGCTAGCTCTTCGCCACAAGGCGGTCACAAATCCCACGCAATATAAAATGACAACAAGCAAAATAATCATAATGAAGCATAAGAAAAACAGCATGTCGACTCAAGTGAGCTCGACCCCAAAATACAGCATAAAAGTCTACAAATCTCACAGTCTCATCTCTAGGTCAATATACAATAATGCTGGTAGATACAGTAGATGGAGTGCACTAGATACAAAGAATATACAAGGTGGTACAAAAATAATGATATAACCCACCTAGGAGCAAAACCTCGAGTCCAGGCAAAGGAGGCAACAGAACAAGTGCGCCCGCCGCTACTGTACTGACGGAGCGGACCTGAAAAAGGCTGTGGCACAACGGGGGTGAGTTGCCAACTCGTGAGTAATAAATAACACCTACAAAGGCTATCGTATGCATGCACACAAGCATCCTAGCATCTAAAATACAGGTATGAATGGGTGCACTAGCAGGTGTGTATACAACATCAGTGTACGAATATGTATGCAACATGAATATCTGAGGTCTCAATAGGTATATATAAGAAACATTTATCTCTTTTTGTTTTTGAAACTCTTTTAGAATGCCAGCATAATACTCAAAGAATCGACGAGAACCGGTGTCCAGCAACGACACCCAAAAGCTGTCTCAAATCTCATAAATGTATCTCTGGCCTCAGCCGTCCGGCTGACCCATCTCAAATATCAATATCTCATCATCTAGCGGCCACGGTCGGTATCCTCTGGATATCCGCCGTCCCAAACAGTCACCGGTAGGTAATCCGTCCCCTGCCAGGCTCAACGTCAATACCACATTCCTCTTGCCCCGGGGTACCTTACCGGGCCCACCATGTACCCGTGCCGGTTCCTCCACTCCTCGACACGGATTTCCAAAACCACAGCAAACTCATGGTGGACGACACTTACATCACTAGAAAACCGCAATTTACATATTTTAAAAATATAATAAGTTTAGAAATTTTGCGGCTTTCCCCCGAAATCCAGCAATATCATAAAATCTCAAGAAATCCTCATAAGTGCATATATCAGTGATAATGAATGCATATGGTATCAATAATCAAGTTGCGATGTGTGATTAATGGATTAAGCATGAACAATTAATATGATGAAGTACATGCACATGAATAGCAATCCTACGGTTTCATTTTAAGGAATTAAAGGCAATAGCACAAGTTTAAGTATCAATTAGTAAAAGGTTTAAATTTAAAGGTTATCTAGTGTGGTGGCATGGCAATTACCAGGGTGTGTGTGTAAGCATGAATAGTGCTCGTGCTGCATATAAAAACCCTGGCAATGGTGCAGGTGTCCTATAAAATGGTTTCGTATAGGTATGTCAATATAATACATGGATGCAGCAAATAGTCAAATAAGTATTTCACCCCTAATTACTAACATCACTAAGGATCTTGTAAGTTACTAAAACTATCGGGCGGCTTGCACCATCCAACGATAGTCCCCCGTAGATGTTACATCTACTCACCGGAATCCCTGGCTAGCTGTGTCCAATCACCGCCTTCCCCTTTCGCGCCGCGTCTGATGTCTCCGCGACCGAACCTGGAATTTACATCAATACCAAACATAAGGTTACATATCAAGAACGACGCAAAACCCCAACGAAACTACTAATGTTCGCTAGCTAGGTACAACATGCACAAAGTGCGCGGAACACACGCGAAAATCGCAAAAACTGCAAAAAAACGCCGATTTGGTCGCCCGGCAAAACTAAAACCCGACTACTCAAAAATCCGCACACACGCATCCTAAACGTCATAGGATAAGACAACACAATCATCAAGATGTCGAAAATAATCTATCACATAATTTTATAACAAAACTAGTAAGCAGTTACATTCCAAAAATCGGTGCAACATCGCCGATTTGCTACAAAGACTACTATCAAGCTTGAACAACCAACCACACTACAAGCAATCTACAAACACTATAATTACAACACATTAGCAATGATTCAAAACCTAATTTCCATAAACAATCATTACTTGAATTTATAACCTAGCAAATCTTAATCCAAACTATATATGAAAACCTTAAATTAACACTAATTTATAGCCCAATTAGCAAGTTAACCTCCTAGATTAAGCTAACAAAATAACTAGATAACAAAATAGCTTAATTAATCTCTTAATGGTGATCTAAACCCTAAATTAAATTCAAACCACAAACTTTTAAAAAAAACTAGTATGCAATTAACACTAAAATTAACACTAAAACAATTTTCAAAGTTCAATTAGCACACTTTAAACTACAATTTAACCATTTGATTAGAAATTATACCTCAAAAGATCAATCCCTAAGTTGCTAAAACCTCCCAAGATGCCATCTTTCTCCAAGATTTGAACCAATTTGGGTTTGAGAAGAGAGGGAATAAGGTTTTGTGTTGAAAAAGTGAAGGATTTGTTGATTTTTATTGAATTTCAATGAAATTTTTTGAAGAAAATGAGAGAAAAAGAGAAGGAAAATAATGGAAATGGGGGGGGGGGAGCAGGTCTCGGCCAGGAGAGGTAAGGGGAGGGTGTGGGTGAGGAGTGGGGAGTTGGGGAAATTTTTTTCCAAGTCAAACCCTCATATATCAAAGTACAACCCACCTCCAAATTAATATATTTTAATCCTCCAATACATTTCACCACAAGAATTGGAACCAAAAAAAAGAAGATGGGATTTCCTGCTGTGATGGGCCGGCCTAGGGAGTGTGAGGGTGTGTGAGAGAGAGTGAACAAAAATTTTTATGCAAAAAGACCCCGTACAAGTCCAAAATTGCAAGTTTTAGCTTAAATTCAATAAATTTCGTTTTCTATAATAAAAATTAGTTAAAAATCAAAATAAAATACTAAAAATTTATATTACAACTAGATTTTAATTAACATGATTTTAAAGCTTAAATTTAGCCCATTTAAATTTGTATTTATCGCTAATTTAATGTATTTTCTTACCGGCTTAAAATATATTAAAAAATTGAAAAATTAGGGAAAAATTTTAAACGACCAGAATTTCATAATTAACTCATTATCTACTAAAAACAAGCAATTACCTATCCATTTTAGGTATAATTAGCCCTAAACTGCAAAATAACAAAAAAGACGGTTTTCGGAAAAATACCGAATTTTCACCGAATTTCAGGAAAACACCAAAACGACTTTTCAAGACGCTACAGTTTCACACGGGCTGTGAGTAGTCAACATCGCAATAATTAGCCGTGAGTTCAAGTGGGAGATTGTTGGAGATAGTGCCCTCATAGTCAATTATTGGATCGCAGGTACGTGATTGCAATGATGGCAGAGGACCTATACCGGTAGGACAGTCTTACTCGAGATGATAGTATGCTATCTGGTTTGCCTTTATCAGTCGTGTACATGTTCAGGTGACTGATTACATGTTACACTTTGATAGAGCCCTTAGGATCTTGCTTTACTACCAACTGTATGATGGCAATCATATACGTGAGAGTTGGGTAGTTTATACGCATATCCTTAATTGTGGTCCCTAGTCGTGGGAGTTTCGAGACAGGGCATCGATACTCCGGAGTAGACTAGTGTGTACAGTCGAGACCCTGACAAGGGGCGGTGGTCGGTCTCACAACCCACTGTTGTCAGTTGGATCACCTAAGATGTATACAGGTGCTCATTGGGTTATGAGTACACCGGACAGGACTCGCCGGGAATCTGCTAGTTAGTACTATATCTATCGTCAGATAGCAGTTCCCTGGTGACATGTGTACAGGTTAGTTCATCGACCTGAGGTCGTCATTTGTCTCGTGTGAGTTCCCACTGTGCTTTGATTTCTACCCTACCACGGCTCAAAGTAGTCGTGCAAACAGGTAGTTTTTGGGTACAGTCCCGAGCCATATGGAGGCACGTGAGCGGATCGGCAGGGGATTCGTCTCTCCCGGTATTGGGGGTGAGGTCGTGCTGTGTCTAGGAGAGCCATTACACAAAGTCCATGGCCATGGCAGGAGATTTACTGGTAGGTACTCCAGTAGTATCTCAGGGTGTTATTGGACTACACTCCGACACGACTTATACTGCTATTGGGGGTCTGACGTTACTAGCCCCCTAGGCAGATATACGATACTCATAGACGAACGGACCGGACTGTATATACATTGTCACTGTTAGGCTCAGTAGGGTTTCTGGATGAGTTCGCTCATCAGCCTCCCTTGAGGTCAGTCCATGGGCAGCCGTTACGCATTGCTAGTGCCGCTGACGCTTTGTGGTTAAACCCACTGCCAGGGTACTGACGAGTCATTAGAGTCCCCGACAGACAGTTTCCCAAGTTCGCGCGAAACGTTGTAGAGGCCGCATGGTTTTATGGCAGGGTTCGGAAAATGCACGTGCGTTTACACACGTGTTATTTTTCGGGCAGATGATACTGGTCGGCTTTGGTTTAAGCCGGATCCGAGTATTATATTGAGTAGGTATAATATCTTTGTCTCAGTTGCATTTGTATTCGGTCGTAATAGAAATGCGGGTATATTTATACAGTTACGGGGTTATCCTGAAAGTTGTTTCAGGATCACTTTTGGAAGTTGCCAGTTTCCAGTTTTCTATCAGCCGTCTTTTAACATTCGGTTAAAGACGGATTTATCTTTTCTTGGATGAGGGTGAGTCATGCTTCTAGAAGGTTCTAGAAGTTTTTAGATAGTGGTGACAAGGATTATGACTCATGCTTTGACTTTAATGATTCTTGTTTTCCTTAAGATATTTGTTCTTGATATTTTTGTTATGATAAGGATCATTGTTTATGGTCACCTCCTTGATTGCTCCTACACTCACCCTCCTCCTCCATATAAGTGGCCGGCCCCTTCTCTCTCCTCCTCCACTCACTCACTTGAAAAGATTATGGTTGTTAAAAAGAAAAGACTAAAGTTTTGGATGCTTGGAAATTTCATAGTTCATTTCTTGTTCCATTTCATTTCCATCGGCAACTTCATTAACCGATCGTCCACAGACTTGGACGAAGTGAGACAAAGTCATCTACTCATTCTCTACATCATTTTTGGTCGTCTCTTCTAGCAAACTTGACGACCGAGTTGCCTCAAGTCAGAAGCGGGAGCCCGTTTAAAGAATCGTTGACGTGGTGCCACCTAGACGAGAAGATCGGAGATCGACGAGATCGGAGCAGCCGCAACGGAGCGTGGGATGATGGTTAAAGAAAGAAGGACTCGGATCGTTCGGTATAACCTTTCTACACTCTTTACAGTTTGTTAGTTTAGCAATAATGGCAGATCCGGGTTAAAGTATACGATAGCGCCAGTTAAAAAGTTTTTGTTCCGCATTTGGCGTCTGTAGACGGCCGGGGCGCTAGCGTAGACTTACAATCAAGCCAATCAAACAAGTACCGAGAAGAATGCGGCTCGAACTTGAAATGAGCATCAATGCTAAGGTCAAGAAGCTAATCGACTCCGGTTTCATCCAAGAGGTTCAGTATCCTGACTGGATTGCCAACATCGTCCCAGTGATGAAGAAAAATGGGACGGTGCACATCTGCATAGACTTTCGGGACCTCAACAAAGCATGTCCGAAGGATGACTTTCCCATACCGGTCACCGAGCTGATGATAGACAACACGTCCACTCATGAAGTCTTCTCCTTTATGGACGGCTCATCGGGATATAATCAAATAAAAATGCATCCCGAAGACCAGAAGCATACCGCTTTCTGGACTCCTCTAGGCATATTCTGCTACAAAGTGATGCCTTTCGGCTTGAAGAACGCCAGCACTATCTATCTGAGGGCCGTGACGAAGATTTTCGATGACCTCATACATGAAGTCATCGAATGTTATATCGATGACCTTATGGTAAAAAGCAAATCGCACGAGGAATATTGGGAGCATCTGAAGATAGGGTTCCAACGTCTACGGAAATACAACCTCAAGATGAACCCTCTGAAATGCGCGTTCGGAGTTTTCTCAAGCAAATTCCTAGGATTCATCATATGACACCGGGGCATCGAGGTAGACCCGTCGAAGATCAAGGCGATCATGGAAATGCCCCCGCCAAGAACTCTCAAGCAACTGCGGTCTCTCTATGGGAAGCTCGCGTATATCCGACGGTTCATAGCTAACCTCTCCGGCAAATGTCGTCCCTACAGTCGCTTGATGAAGAAGGGAACCCCGTTCATTTAGGATCACAAATGCCAAAGTGCACTGGACGAAATCAAGCAATACCTGCAGAATCCGCCGGTACTAACCGCTCCGATCAAGGGAAAGCCCCTCATTCTGTACACAACTGCCCTTGAGGGTTCTCTAGGTGCATTATGGGCACCAAAGAATGACCAAGGGAAGGAGAGAGCCCTCTACTATTTGAGTCGAGATCTCCTGGGGGTAGAAAACAATTACTCCCCTATTGAAAAGCACTGCCTGGCGTTGATCTTCGCGATAACGAAGCTCAGGCACTATACGTTGGCGCATGAGGTCCATCTCATATCGAAAGTAGATCCTCTCAAGTATTTGATGTCAAGAGCCATACTAACAGGACGACTCGCTAAATTGGCCCTCCTCTTGATAGATTTCTCAATAACATATCGTCCTCTCAAGGCAGTGAAAGGCCAGGCCATCGCCGACTTCCTCACTGAGCATCCGATACCTGCCGACTCACTTTTAAATTGTGAATCGCCAGACGAGCACGTGTTTGACACGATCGACAGGGAGAGAGGAAGGAGTGATATACGATGGGAACTCTACTTCGATGGAGCATCTTCCATGATGAAGTGAAAGCACAGCACCCCTATAATCAAAATGAGGGTAGGCCTCATCTTCGTGCTCCACAAGGAGGGATAATGCGCTTTGCCTTCTCCTTAATAGAGCCGAGGACAAAAAATGAAGCCGAGTATGAAGCTTTGATAGCAGGTCTTGAGATCGCTGTCGACATGGGAATTGAAAACCTCCTCATATATGGAGACTCCCAGCTGGTCGTTAGTCAAGTAAATGGAGACTACCAAACGTACAAACCATAGTTGGTAAAGTATGGTTAGAGAGTGCAGCAATTGCTGAGTCAGATCCCTTCCTACACCCTGGAAAGCATACCGCGAGCGAAGAATAGAAAGGTGGATGCGTTAGCCAAACTCGCTAAAGAACTGGCTGACGAAAACCTCGATGATGTGAGGATCGTTGTGCAAAGCCGTCAGGTTCTTGCACCGGCAGAAATGTCTCTGGAGTCGTCCAAAGAAAAGGAAGCGACCAAACAAACGGCCCTATAAATAAAAGACCAGGAAAAGGCTAAAGATTGGAAAGAAGTCTTTATAGACTACTTCAAATCCCGTCGAACACCTGAGTATGCGTCCTCAAGACATCAGCTTATGAAACGAGCTCTATCCTTCTCTTTCATCAATGACACGCTGTATAAGAGATCATTCAACTCTTTATGGCTAAGATTCCTGGGTCCAGAAGAAGCAAGAAGAGTCGTCCAAGGAACTCACGATGGACTCTGCGGTTCTCATCAAGCCGGGCGGAAGATGAAGATGAAACTGAAGATCAAAAGGATGGGCTACTATTGGCCCACGATGATCCAAGGCTGTCTCGAATACGCGAAGCAGTGCCACTCGTGACAAATTCACAAAGACTTCATCCATCAGAATCCAAATCCGTTACACCCGACGGTAGCTATCTGGCCGTTCGAAATGTGGGGAACCGATATAATTGGGCCTATCGAGCCAGCATCGTCCAGGGGACATCGGTTCGTATTGGCAAAAATCGATTACTTCTCTAAGTGGGCAGAAGCAGTGTCGTTAAGAGAAGTGAAGACGGAGAATATCATCCATTTCTTCAAGACACATGTCATTTATCGGTTCGGCACTCCCCGACGGATTATCTCCGACAACGGGCCGGCCTACAGAAGCGATAAAATCAGCCGCTTCACACAACAACATAACATAGACTGGAGATACTCTTCGGTCTATAATCCCCGAGCTAACGGTCTGGCTGAGCCTTTCAACAAGACCTTGATGAAGATCGTGAAAAATATGGTGTCCAAAAATAAGAAGGACTGGCATGAGAGACTGCATGAAGCTCTCTGGGCGTATCGAACTACTTTCAAAACGGCCACAAACACAACGCCGTATGCATTGGTATTCGACGCTGAAGCAGTACTTCCCTTGGAGATATAGTTACCCTCTCTGCGAGTGGCAGTTCATTACGAGCTAACTGACGAAGAGAATGCTCATCTTCGGCTTGAGGAGCTCGATGCCCTTGACGAAACCCGGCTCATGGCACAACAAAACTTGGAAGCTTACAGAGGAATGATGACACGCTCGTACGAGAGATTGACAAGGACAAGAACATTCCGCCAAGGCGAACTCGTGCTCGTGGTCAAGAGACCTATGATCCCCAATCATGCCAAACGAGGGAAGTTCGAGCCAAACTACGAAGGCCCATATATCATAGACAAAGTCTAACAAGGTGGGGCTTACTTGCTCATGGATATGCATAGCGAAAGACCCTTCAGACCAATAAACGACCGTTTCTTGAAGAAATACTACGCCTGACCGAGACGTCTGTAAACTGTAGGGTTCCTAGGCACACCCATGAGGTTCTACAAGTGATCAAACATGGCCAATTCAAAAAATTTCTATGTGCCGAGAAACCCTAAACTAGATCGTTACTAGAGGTAAGGCGATGCAAGCAAGTAAACAACTTTATTGCTAAATGAAAGAGACTACAACCTCTGTAGATCCGGTCCTCCACCTCCTTAGCTCTGTGATGACGTCCCTCCGCTGCGATCATCGGATCCTGGACTCTGGCGATGGTTTCATCGGAGAAATGATCGGGCTAGGTCGTCGACTTCGATACCGAAGATGATCTACGTCGAGGCAACACAAGATCAAGCTCCAACTTCACCAAGTCATGAAACTTGTGAAGAAAACACCCTATACTACATGGCAAGTGGTAGAGGATGAAGAAATAGGAAGTGGGTTCATTTTAGAATTGGATTTCTCACTCTTTTTCTCAAGTCACCATTGAAGCTAGCAAGCTTCTTTCTTCTTGAAGAAGAAGAAGAAGAAGAAAAAGAATATGATAAGAATAATGAAAATAGAAAATAAAGTGATTCTTATCATATTTGCAACCATGGTTTAGTGTAGAGAATAAACTAGGGTTTAGTTGAATGGTTAGGGTTAAGGCAAAAGACAAACTAGCTAGACTTTTCAAAGCTTCAAAAAGCTTCAAGTATCAAACAAAGAAAGCCACCATGTTATATTTTGCCAAAAATAAATAAAAAGAATGAATAAACAAGAAAAACCCTAAACCATCAACTAAACATGGTTTAAGTCTTACACACACCCATGTTTGCATGTATCATCAAACATGATACAAACAAGTGCACAAAAATATATCACATATACAACTTGTGCACATCAAGTGAGAAAATCCATCTAAAGTGAACAAATACTAGTTAATGCAAAGTAATATATCAAATATATAATTATATATTAAATCATTAAATCAACACTTGATTTAACGATCCGGCCATATCGCATATGACAGACTAATATCCGATGTATCGACTTATCGAATCAATCCTCGATTCGATAACTAGGTTATATCGCATACAACCAATCGATACATTCATCGCGAGAATAGAATACGGTATCATATATATGCATTATTCTCGGTCCCGCACATATCTCATATGCGCTCCTATTTCGTTTCGCTTGAGCCAGGAAACCTCTGTGTAGGACTCTAAAGACTCGTCAATACGCTGGCAGCAGGTGATGATCATATCAAACACCCACAAGCCGCAAGCGGTCTGCTAAACGTAACGGCCACCCGGGTATTGAGCGATCAGAATATCGACGAGCAAGCCCGCTCACACTCCTGTGAATTCAACCAGTAACACTTACCGTACAGTCCGGTCTGTTCGTCTGATATGTCGCATATCTCGCCTAGGGGTCGTAAACGTCAGACCCCAATAGCTTGATAAGTCATGCCGATATAAGGTCCATAACATTCATGAAACTACTGATAACTCTTACCAGTATATCACAACAACCCTGGCCAGGGATTTCCAGTTATGGCCAGTCGTGCATAGCGCAACATCAACCCCCAATACCGGGAGAGACGAATCCCTTCCTATCGCTCATTGCCTCCATGTGAATCGAGACTGTACCCAAAAACCACCTGTTTGCACGACTCAGTAAAGCCGTGGTAGGGTGGAAATCAAGGCACAGTGGGAGACACACAAGACTCTATGACGGTCTCGGGTCAACAGACTAACCTGTACCAGTGTCACCAGAGAACTGCCATCTGACGTGAGGTATAATACCATCTAGGAGTTATCGGCGAGTCCGTTCAGTGTACCCAGTCTCTACTGAGCACCCGCATACCATCTCTGATGTCAAACACCAATGGATATGGGATCATCCATCGCCCATCACATGGGTCGAGAAGATATACGCTAGTCTACTCTGGAATATCGATGCCCCGTCCCGATATTCCCACGACTAGGAACATTGAAGGATGTACTCATGGACTACCCAGGCCCCACTAGTATGATCTACATCATAGTCCTGGTAGTCGAGTACACATCCTAAGGGCTTTATCAACATGTAACAGAGAGACAGAAAGTATACATGTTAAGATAAAGAGCAACCAGATAGCGTACTATCATGTCGAGCAAGAAAGTCCTACCTATATATGTCCCAGCATCCATTACAATATACATCCAATGCACAGTAATGGCCTCTAGGGCATACATATAACTAACAATCTCCCACTTGCACTAGGGCCATATGTAGCAGTAGTTGCTGTATCACATACTCAACCATCCCATATAAGTCTCTCTCTGGGAAAAAGCCTTTGTGAGTGGATCCTCCGTGTTGTCCTCTGAGTCTACTCTCCTAACCTCGATCACCCTGGAGATCATCTATCTCCATGATCAGGTGATGCTGCCACAGAATATGTCTGGGTCACTGATGGGACCAGGGTTCCTGGGCCGAAGCCACACTTCCATTGTCATACAATGGTAGGAACCGAGTTCATCTCATGAACTAATATATACCCAGACAGCCTCTTTGGTAGTATCTTAAGTAGCGATGTATCCAGCCTTAATCGTCTAGTATGCCACGGTATCTAGCTTGGAACTCTTCCAACATACCGTCCCTTTACTGAGGGTAAAGACAATGCCTGTGACTGACATTCAGTCGTCTTTATCACCCTGGAACCCTTCCAGTGATTCTCCCCAGGATCGATTGATACCATCTCACTACATCTAGTGAGAATCCTAGCATCCAATTACATCTATCTCATAGATGAAAACTCAGGATTTAGGAGTTATCACTTTGATCCTATTGGAGAATCCTTGTGATAAGCGGAGATTGACCGATCGTAGTATAGGAAACTCTTTTCCTATCAAGAGTATGTTGTCCACGTACAATACGAGGATAACCACCTTACTCTCTACTACCTTTTTGTATATACAAGGTTCATCTACCATTTTGATGAAGTCAAACACTTTGACTACCACATCAAAACAGACGTTCCAACTCCGCGATGCCTGCTTTATTCTGTAAAGCAAGTTGCACACGTTTCCGCTACTCCCACTGTTTACGAAGCCCCCTGGCTGTGTTCTTATAGACGTTCTCTTCTAAATCATTTTAGAAAAGCAGTCATGGCACCCAACCACCAGATATCGTAGTCATGGTATGTAGCAATGGCAAGTAGGATCTGGATGGACTTAAGTATAGTCCCTGGAAAAAAGGTTTCATCATTATCCATGCCTGGTCAATGACGAAAAATCTTTAACAAGTCTAGCTTTGAAAGTCTCAACTTTTCCATCTACACCAAGTAATCTTCTCAAGATATACTTGCTCCTGATGGGGATTTAACCCTTCAGACATAGCAACCAAAGTCTATACTTTGTTGGTGTACATGGATTCCATCTCAGATCGCTAAGCATCCAGCCATTCTTACAGAGTCCCTACTCTCGATGGCCTGCTCGAAACTAGTTGGGTCATCATCTCATGATGCATTTCTCGCTCCCACTGTCATCGAGAAACCGAAGTATCTCTCAGGCGGATGAGAAACCCTACCAGATCGGCGGAGAGGCTGAGGTTCGTCGGGAACTATTGAATCCTTTGGTTCTGTCAAATTATCAGCTGCAGTTTTGTATAGCTGGAACCTTTCCAGTTCTACAGAACTGACCTTGCCTCGATCTTGTCCGGATTTTTCTTTTGGACATAGGCCGGACAACCCCAAATCTTAACTAACTTAAGAGATAGGCTCTTCCCATACCATATCTCATATGGAGTGGTAGGCACTGATTTGATTTGAATCCAATTCAATAGGTATGCAACTTCTCAAGTGCACAACCCCCAAAAGGAAATAGGTAACTCAGTAGTACTCATCATAGAGCATACCATATCTAATATGGTGCGGTTGCTCCGCCCCGATACACCGTTGTGTTGTGGTATATTCAGAGGAGTAATACGGAGAGAGAATCTCATTCTCCTTTAGAACAATCCAGGAATTCTATGCACAAGTATTCTCCGCCCTGATCACATCAAAGGACATAATACTTATACCCGTATTGGTTCCCTACTTCTAGCCTATATTCTGTGAATATCTCAAAAGGTTCGGACTTGTGTTTCAACAGGAACATATGTCTGAATCTTAAGAGATCATCAGAGAACGTAATGAAGTATAAAGAACCGGTCCTGGCATGTGTAGACAGGAGACCTTACATACATCATCATGTATCAGTCCCAAGAGTTCACTAACTCTTTCTCTGTTTCCAATAAACAGAGCTATGGTCATCTTATCTTTGTGACATGACTGGCAAGTTTCACAAGATGTAAATTCAAACTGATTTAAATATACATCTAAAATGTAACTTCAGCCAGTCGGGTTGCATTGATATGACCTAGTCTACAATGCCTCAAGAAGGATTCGTTCATTTCTGAACTCTTCCTCTTGTGTGTGTTCTGTATACTAGGAACTGTAGTTTGATTTAGAATGTCAATGCTTTTAGATAACGTGCCTGAACCGATCAACTTTTGAAATAGGAAATGTTCAAAACATTATCCAACAATACAAAATTATATCCTTTCTTTACTAATAAAGAGACTGATATGATTTTGTATATCAGGTTCGGTATCTAATAGCATTTGTTCAGAATCAATGTATTTGTAATACAGGGTGACAGTGACCAACAGACATGGCTGCAACACATGCACCATTTTCTGTCTCATGAAACTTATCACCCGTTCTCAGTTCTCTACCTTTCTGTAGCCCTATGTAACAGATTACATATCTGGGATCCTGATCTCGTATCAAATACCCAGGATGCAGAGGACACTGAGACACAGTTCTTTGTAATGAACACACCCGAAGGAGATGCATCATATGCACTTTCTTCGTTTGGGCGGCATAGGAATTCTGGTATTCCCCTATTTCCTGCTCTGTCTTATAACAATTATAAGTTGGAGCGGGACCAATGTTCCCCAGCTCAGTATAACAAGCGGGTTCGGTCAATACATCCATATTATTATCTTGATTAAGGCGTGATATAGTCTCTACCTGGAGAGAGAGAGAAGAAAACACTCTGCGTGCGCTCTTGCAAGATTAGATTGGTTATTTAGTTTATCTAATCAGGATGGCTCCCACTATTTTTATTAAATCTTCCTTCAAACCCTAAAAGGAAAGACTACCCGGGATTAATTACACTCTACAAGTTCGCCAATCTTTCAGCCAGGCCAGTGTCGGTACTTTGAGGGAGGTTCCCCGTGCTTTCGCACGGACCTAATTAAAGTAAACCTCGTTTTCCCAGAGGCGTAACCCCGTTGACACCTTTCTAGACACCTACTTGATCGGCTAATTGTAGAGTGCAAAACTCTCCCAGGAGTAACAATTACTCGCAGTGGGTATCGGGATCCAACTATCACATAGAAGGTATGCAATCTCATTGTAAATTTCAACACTTGAAACTCCCGATAAATATTTTTACCCCTAGCACCTATGACCTTAACTATGGTCAACAAATCATAAGCACTAGTCAAGTTCTACCCGTCATTTCGTGATTAATTAGACCCACCCACATGACCCTTAACTAAGGTCAACAAAGTCACGCGACTGTCCTAACTAATCGCATCATATGCGGTGTAGGAAGACATCACTTAGCTACCGTACACCGTGCCTCGACTATGGTCAATAAACACAGCACGAATACTAAGTACTCTACTTCCTAAAATGGCGGAGGGTTGCAAATGGTTTTTGAGAAAACCTTTAACGCTTTGAACTTGATCTCGTTGCGGAATCAAATGGTTTTTAAATGGAGTGTTTTTAAGGCTTTTCCAGTTTTGCTAAAGGGGTCACTCCCGGTGAAGGGATCGTCGGCCCTTTCCTCGTCGAATGAGGTGCGGGATATATCATATATATCACTGTGCAAAGCAGAAATTATAGAATCAATCAAGAGACAAACCGAGTGTGTAACATCTTCCAGTTATTGCTAAAGGAGTCACTCTCGGTGAAGGGATCTCGGTCCTTTCCTCATCGAATAAGGTGCAGGATGTTCTTCAAGGAACACCGAGATGCAAAGCAAGAACCGTAGCTACCTGTTTTTATTTTGAAATTCGATTCCACAACATCAATTAGGTTTATTTTCTTTCATTAATCTCATTAATGAATGTCCCATCATTTAAGTCCACCTAAACATCACAGATAAATATAACATACGCTTATGCCATCCTCATTCGCCTCGATGTCCCGTCTGCACCGTTAGGTTATGTAACTAACGCCAGAGCGAGGCAGGGCTAGCGCGGGTGTAAAACATAAGCAACGTCTATATAATATATCATATATACTATATATAATATCTATCTGAACATATCACATGATCACATCACAGATAACGCAGCAGAAAATATCACATGAAATATTGGATATACTAGGACGTCCGTGTTTTTAATACGAGCCAGTATAAAACACGGATTCCACGGTCATGATGAATAGCCAATCCCACACCCCTAGACCCCTACGAGAGCGGCAAGCAACCCTACCAATTCTAGGGTTAGGAGACCCGGACTCGACTCCTCGAGATGGTCTCCCACTGGACCCTAGAACCCGGTTACTTGTGCTCCCCTCCTTGGGTCTATCCTAATGCGGAAAAGTAAATAATATATATCAACGGTGACATCTTCCGCAACCTGGAAGTGCCCCAATAAAAGAATATTACATACAAGTTTTTACATGAATGAAAATGAAAAACACTCATCTCACATAAAACCCCCCGGCTATTCAAACATGACAATCCAATATAACATATCCAGCATCACATAACATCACATGTAATCAACGTAAGTAAGTATGCATACACCGATTATCGTCGACGTATAGCAACGACAATCGGCAATACCACTACATACTACACTTACGGTCACAGAAAAGAAAGTGTAAAACTACAACAGTTGGAATCCGCAACCTCTTTAGACATCGCATGCTTAATCAAATGAAATACTTAGACATCGAATGCCTAACAGTTATAAACCCCGCATTTTAGCCTCATTATCGAAAACTCTTTTCAATATCAAGTCAGGCAATTCAACAAGATTCCCGACATCCTGATCGAATGCTCGTCGCAAACTTTAGTAGGCGGCCGCACCCCTGATACCGTCGACGAAGTGCACCAAGGAGGAACACCGCTGCCGCGAGCACCCGAACGGATGCTTTCGGCGACGGGGTTCTCCTACAGTCACTTGATCGGGGCTATGGAGTGAGGCTGTCTATTAAGTTTACCCGGCGAGTATCCGCGTACGCTACGTGATTGTGACGGACTTTTGATCACATCAAAATTCCGTGGCAACCGATCAAGTGAGACTAAACCGCTAGATTTATAACATTCATTCAGTTATCTCATAATTACTTGTGAATTCCAATTATTGTATCACATTCCGGATAAATAGAAAATGTTAAACTTTCCGATCGAACAATCGAACACCCATGTTTTCCTGAAACAGCTCAACACATGAAATAATTTCAAAAACATTCACTTCATGCCTCGGTACCAACGGTCCAGCCGTAGAAGGGTCAAGCCAACGCCTCACATGTGGCACGCCGTACTGCCCCAAACCCTAAGGTTCAAAGGCAGTTCAAGACGGTCACATAATCGAGTTAAGGTTTGTTGTCTTCTAGAGGGACCATCGCGTTACTTGCATTACTTAGAACGTCATTAAACTTCGGAAAATCCAACAATTGGAAATTTCCCGGCAGAGGAAAAAGTGGGTATTTATATACGGTCGAACTTTTTAACATATTCTAAAAATACCCGGAAAAACACAGTAAACAAAGTTAAATAATCCGGTCGAATCATCTAGTCCCCAATACAACCCCAGAATACTTAACTCTTGAGTCATAATAAAAATACCCATAAAATATAAATCTCAAAAATAGGAATTATGGTGAAAAAATGATAACCTAAATCCTCTGTACGGCTGCGGAACCGCGGCCCAAGCAGGCTATTGCCGCGGTTCTGCGGTGGAATGTACGATTTAGGGGGTCGTTTTTCACCACAATTCTTATATTTCCCTGCGGTATTTTTCAGGTATTTTTAATTCAGAAAAATCCACAATTTTCAAAAATGTACAGAGAGGGGTCAAGGATTAGGGTTTCGGGTTCGATCGGGTTTCTAACTCCGTCTACGCATCGCCTAAGGCTCTAGCTAGGCTCTGATACCACTGTAGGGTTCCTAGGCACACCCATGAGGTTCTATAAGTGATCAAACATGGCCAATTCAAATTTTTTCTATGTGCCTAGAAACCCTAAACTAGATCGTTACTAGAGGTAAGGCGATGCAAGCAAGTAAAAAACTTTATTGCTAAATGAAAGAGACTACAACCTTTGTAGATCCGGTCCTCCACCACCTTAGCTCCGTGATGACGTCCCTCCGCTACGATCATCGGATCCCAGACTCTGGCGATGGTTTCGTCGGAGAAATGATCGGGCTAGGTCGTCGACTTCGATGCCGAAGATGATCTACGTCGAGGCAACACAAGATCAAGCTCCAACTTCACCAAGTCATGAAACTTGTGAAGAAAACACCCTATACTACATGGCAAGTGGTAGAGGATGAAGAAATAAGAAGTGGGTTAACTTTAGAATTGGATTTCTCACTCTTTTTCTCAAGTCACCATTGAAGCTAGCAAGCTTCTATCTTCTTGAAGAAGAAGAAGAAGAAGAAAAAGAATATGATAAGAATAATGAAAATAGAAAATAAAGTGATTCTTATCATATTTGCAACCATGGTTTACTGTGGAGAATAAACTAGGGTTTAGTTGAATGGTTAGGGTTAAGGCAAAAGAAAAACTAGCTAGACTTTTCAAAGCTTCAAGAAGCTTCAAGTATCAAACAAAGAAAGCCACCAAGTTATATTTTGCCAAAAATAAATAAAAAGAATGAATACACAAGAAAAACCCTAAACCATCAACTAAACATGGTTTAAGTCTTACACACACCCATGTTTGCATGTATCATCAAACATGATACAAACAAGTGCACAAAAATATATCACATATACAACTTGTGCACATCAAGTGAGAAAATCCATCTAAAGTGAACAAATACTAGTTAATGCAAAGTAATATATCAAATATATAATTATACATTAAATCATTAAATCAACACTTTATTTAACGATCCGGTCATATCGCATATGACCGACTAATATCCGATGTATCGACTTATCGAATCAATTCTCGATTCGATAACTAGGTTATATCGCATACAACCAATCGATACATTCATCGCGAGAATAGAATATGGTATCACATACACGCAATATTCTCGGTCCCGCACATATCTCATATGCGCTCTTATTTCGTTTCGCTTGAGCCAGGAAACCTCTGTGCAGGACTCTAAAGACTCGTCAATATGCCGGTAGCAGGTGATGATCATATCAAACACCCACAAGCCGCAAGCGGTCTGCTAAACGTAACGGCCACCCGGGTATTGAGCGATCAGAAGATCGACGAGCAAGCCCGCTCACACTCCTGTGAATCCAACCAGTAACACTTACCATACAATCCGGTCTGTTCGTCTGATATGTCGCATATCTTGCCTAGGGGTGGTAAACGTCAGACCCCAATAGCTTGATAAGTCATGCCGATATAAGGTCCATAACATTCGTGAAACTACTGATAACTCTTACCAGTATATCATAGCAACCCTGGTCAGGGATTTCCAGTTATGGCCAGTCGTGCATAGCGCAACATCAACCCCCAATACCGGGAGAGACGAATCCCCTCCTATCGCTCATTGCCTCCATGTGAATCGGGACTGTACCCAAAAACCACCTATTTGCACAACTCAGTAGAGCCGTGGTAGGGTGGAAATCAAAGCACAGTGGGAGACACACAAGACTCTATGACGATCTCGGGTCAACAGACTAAGCTGTACCAGTGTCACCAGAGAACTGCCATCTGACGTGAGGTATAATACCATCTGGGAGTTCTCGGCGAGTCCGTTCAGTGTGCCCAGTCTCCACTGAGCACCCGCATACCATCTCTGATGTCAAACACCAATGGATATAGGATCATCCATCTCCCATCACATGGGTCGAGAAGATATACGCTAGTCTACTCTGGAATATCGATGCCCCGTCTCGATATTCCCACGACTAGGAACATTGAAGGATGTACTCATGGACTACCCAGGCCCCACTAGTATGATCTACATCATAGTCCTGGAAGTCGAGTACACATCCTAAGGGCTTTATCAACATGTAACAGAGAGACAGAAATTATACATGTTAAGATAAAGAGCAACCAGATAGCGTACTATCATGTCGAGCAAGAAAGTCCTACATATATATGTCCCAGCATCCATTACAATATACATCCAATGCACAGTAATGTCCTAAGGCATACATATAACTAACATAAACTACTACGAACCGCAGCATCCCAAGGCTGACGCAAAAAAACAAAATAACAAATAAAACGGTACGTCCATAAACGAAATGGGTACGGATGAAAACCCGAAAGGGCTCCGTGAATAAAAAAAAAGCAGGGCTACCGACGAGTTTGTGAAAACCCGAAAGGGCGCAATCTCGTTAAAAGACACTTGCAAGGTCCTCTCGACCTTGTAAGGAGAAAATACCTGCATGAGATCCTTACGACTCACAAGGGAGTGACATACTTAAGAATCCCCATGATTCCTAAGGAGAAGTTACACTTACGAGATCCTCACGACTCGTAAGGAGAATTCCCTTATGGGACCCTCACAACTCATAGGATTCAAAAGCCTTAAGCTACAGGGATCTGAACCTGTTCTTAAACCGTCATAAAATCATTGGGCAATCACGACTTTCGTGATACAAAAAGCTGAAATGATAGAGCGTCGCGGAAAGAAAACAAAAAATACATATAAAATGTAACTTTTGCCCTACAGGTGAGATCACATCGATCTCTGTATACAATCCAAAGGCACAAACAAAGAGAGGACCATATCATCCCACCAGGCTCCACCAGAAAGAGAGCCAAGTCTTGATGATAACACCTACAACCTAGATATCAACAACAGCGTTCCTTCTCGTTCCAACCAGAAGCAGATACGACGTCAACAACGGAGCCATGGCAAAGTCCCCTAGTTCCAAATCTCGAAGGTTCACGGACAGCTTAGAGACTATCTCGGAGCCATGGCAAAGTCCCTAGTTCCAGATTTCGACGGCGACATTTACAACCTAGAGATCATCAACGACGTTCCTCCTCATTCCAGCAGGATACAGACGCGACATCCACCAAACGGAGCCATGGCAAAGTTCCTAGTTTCAGATTTCGACAGCGACATCTACAGCCTAGATATCATCAACGGCGTTCCTCCTCATTCCAGCAGGATACGGACGTCACATCACCAATCAGATCCATGGCAAAGTCCCTAGTTCCAAGACTCCACGGTTCACAGACAACCTGAAGTCAACCCTGACACCGTATGGAGAAAGTCAATCCTGACCCCATATGGATAAAATCAATCCTGACCCCGTATGGCTAAAGTCAATCCTGACCCGGTATGGCTAAAGTGAATCATGACACCGTATGGCTAAAGTCAATCATGACACCGTATGGCTAAAGTCAATCCCGACCCCGTATGGCTAAAGTCAATCTTAACACCGTATGGCTAAAGTCAATCCTGACCCCGTATGGCCAAAGTCAACCCCTGACCCCGTAGAACACGGCTAAAGTCAATCTTGACCCCGTGGAAAATGGTCAAACTCAACCCCTGACCCCGTAGAACACGGCTAAAGTCAATCCTGACCCCGTGGAAAACAGCCAAAGCCAACCCCTGGCCCCGTGGAAAACGGTTAAAGTCAACCCTCGACCTCCCCGTCGAAGCAATGCTTTGACTCGGGAGCAGGTCAACTCATCAATCACTTATGAGTCCTATAGACTTGTAAGGAAGAAAATTCTCTTGTGAGATCCTTACGACTCTCAAGAGAAAACACACTTAGGAATCCTCACGATTTCTAAAGAGAAAATACACCTACGAGATCCTTTTGACTCATAGGGAGAAAAATCTTTATGAGACCCTCACGGCTAATAAAATTGAAGAGTCTTGGGCAACAGACCTAAACATGTTTCCTAAGCCATCGCTACCCTGCAAAGAGTCCAAGGTGGACAGCTATCTACTATCTACAGGCCACACTTTCCAAAATCACATGGCAACAACACAACAAGGAAAAGAAGGCGATAGTATATAAAAAAAATGTATCTTTTATTCATGAATTCAATTGAGTACAAGATGAATCATATAAAAAAATAAAAAATGGATACATGTTATTCACAAAAAATTACAAATGTTTAATTGATACAAAGGCAGCTACTGAGAAGGAGGCGTTTTCAATAAATCAGTCAGTTGCTCGCGCACTCCTCTCAACTCCTTTTCACGATCAACCGTCGAGGCCAGCTCTGCTTCGATTTGGGCACGTTGCTGCAGACAAGATGAAAGTTTCTCATCAATTTCCTACTGAGCATCCTTCTGACTTTGCGCAACCAGCTCAGTAAGATCAAGCTTCTTCCTCAGCACCAGCCCGTCAGAAATATATCGTTAAAGGTTTTCAAAAATAGAGTTCAGCTGTGCAGCACTCGCTGCGACCTCGGCACGCAGTTGGACAGATTCAACGGAAGTCGCCTCACGTTCCTTTCGCTTAACGGTCGCCTCTTGTTCGAAATGGCGAAGAAACGGAACGCTCTGCTCAACCCATGCAACTCGCTGGGAGTTCGAAGCCAACACCTCCAGAGTAGGACACCTGAGCTTAATCTCATACAGACAGGCCTCAATCTTCCTGCAATGATTAACCCAAGACTCGACGACGCCCTCGCTATGGAAGTGCACGAGCGTCACCAGCATGGGATTAACCTCGGCAGCAAAATCTGCAACAAATGTGGGGACCTCGGCGTCAAGGTCCTCAACGAACTCGCTTAACATCCGCAGGCTATTCGCAGCACCCCTGGAAGAAGGGCATTTAGCAAAAGGCCCCGCCGGCATGGGAATCTGAGACTCGAAGGGAACTGGAGTCAGTGTGATTGCTGCAAAACAAATCATAGTCAAATATCGGCAAGAGATAAAGAAGATGCAAGAGTGATGAAGACTACTATACCGATTACGATAGGTGGCAGAGCTGGGAGTACTGGTGGTGCGACGATTCTCTCGTCCCCTCCTTCAATTTGTAGTGCTGTAATCAATTTAAAGTTAACAACGGCAGGTTCACCGGTAAATAAAAGAAAGGGCGTGGGTTTAAAAAAAATACTCACCGGCACCAGTAGGCATAACGACTTCCGACTGGAAGGAGAAGTGCGGGTTCAGCACTTGATACAGATGATCAAAAATAACTCCTGCAAGATTACGATGATACATGGTCAGTACATGAAAGATGTTGTTCCCGATTTAAATTAATCGCAAACCCATACCTTCCAGCATTTGAGAGGATATAAGAGGAGACGAAGGGGCAGCGACCGTCAGAGCGGCAGCTGGTGATGCTTCTTCAGGTGGCACAACCTCAACGCTCACCACACCTACATTTGAAAGGAACAAAATGTCATCAGAAGGGACCCAAAAGGATTTCAAAACGAAAATAATGCAGCGACCCGAGACCTACAAGACAGGTCATCAGCCAAAACTTCGACGGAAGCATCACCAAGCGTCGCGACTTCTTCTATCACATTCGGGGGGATGGTCTCGCCGCCCGTGGCTTCGTCCCCTGATTCCACGAGAGTCGTTGTGACACTCGCAATGCTAGGCGATGGCAGGGAACCGCAGGAGGAAAGAGAGGCAATTGGACCAGTCCCGGACTCCTGAGAGAGAGTAGCCACATCAAGCTCGGTGGTTGCCGTCATCTCACCAACTGCCTCATCGTCAGGACTTGGCCCTGCAGGATATGATATATGAAAATTTGAAGATCAAATTCTAATAAAAGGACCCAGTGTTATGTTACCTTGGGACGACTTTTCAATTGCCTTTCGAGCCCGCGCGTACCACCGGTCTATGAGCGATAGACAGGGAAACAGAAGCACCCTCGGTAGAAATGGGGACAGGGGAAGCAGTGCTGGAGCCTGCACCTACAGCCAAGGCGGCATCACGTTCTTTCGCTGCACTCCTCTTGCGCTTCCTTTCAGCCTGAGCCACGAAAGCTGACCTCCTTAAGACTTTCGATAAAGGTATACCATCATCCGAACCAAGTTCTGCCTCCAGCGTCTTTACGATGTCCATCATCGGCTGCTTCTGCAAGACCCCTAGTGGCGACTTAGGGATAGCCGTGGCTGCAGTGGCCGGCGCTAACGATGTCGCTGCGTCGCCATTTACGATCGGCACTGCACTTGGGATAACCTGAGTCGAGGTAGTCCCTGCAATAAGATGAAAAGGAAGAGTCAGACTATCCATAAAGAGAAAGGGAACGAAGGCACAATGAGCCGAAATATACCAAGGCCCAACGAAGCGCGAAGCCTCTCTTCCTCTTCAAAAGTCTTGAGGGAAGCTGCGATGGCCTCTTCGGCGGAGATACTTGTTGTAAAGGAAAGCGTCAGTCAAAACATAATAATTAAAATAGCCGCAGAAAGATATGACCGAAGGATACCTGATTGTGCGATGGTGATTCGTGCTGCCTCATCGTGAGCTAGTTGCTTTGAAACCGTGATGGCAGCCTCGAGATCGGTATCATCCGATGCCATGAATAAGCCTTCATTAGTCCCGTATTCGCTCAAGCCCTCGCTGTAAGGAGCATGGGGCTCTTGGCCAAATACAACGTCCACAGAAAGTATAGACTTTTAAGTTCTTTCTATCTATGACAAAGCAAAGAAAGCTTTTTCTTCTGTGAATGAGTGATGGCGGCCGATAACACAAGATTGCGCTTGGTGGCCCACACCGGACTCGGGAGACGCCGCGACTACCGCTTTTTCGGGCACACGGGGTAGGGACAGCTCATGTATAGCACGTAGTACCACAGCCACAATAGCTTCTCTCAAGGGGGGATGGACGATGGTCGGTCGCTTCAGAGGAACGTTTGGATTACCTGCTGTGGTGGTGCCATTGCGATCAAGAAATAATCGCTTTTCTTCTCTAATAACGGCGCCCATCGAATGATGGTACTACCCCACATATACGTTCAGGGCTTTTGGAACGCAACTCGGCTCACTAATAAAGAAATTGGAGCCCGTGTTCAACCGCATAAAATGGTGCAACGCGCTACGGATACCCTCTTCAGTAGCAACCGGTTCTTCCAAGAAGGCCTCAAGCGGGACGCCCTGATTATAGCTTAATTGCTGGGCGAAACGATGCGGGTTATACCTCATGAACAACGCCGAATCATTCTGCCTAAACACGAGAAATCCCGGCCTGATGGAGTATAAATGAGGAATCTCCCGAGCTTTCAAGATAGAGGCCCATCTTTAAAAATGTACCGCAATGGCTGCACCGTTTTTGCGGATTCCTTGCCGATGGCTAGAATCTTATCGGTAAAGTTCATTCCATCTCCAACCGTGCATGGACGAAGGAGCAAACCCTAGCTTCCCACTGTGTCGGATTTACAATAGATGCGTCAACTAGCCGCATGATCCGAGAGAAGTTATACTTGTCGTAGAAGCAAGGCCTTTTGTGGACACCGAAAACACCTAGTACATGTAGCTCGATCCATGACATAAAATAATGCATCGAGAAGTTCATATGCCGCACCCCTGGTTCAGTAGTGTCTGCCGCCAAGCTGAGGCCATGATACAAATGGGCTAACCCAGCGACCCCGACGGCCACTTGCATCCCAACAACCATTCGGTGAGCTGGATAAAAAACGGACGTCCTCATATGGCGAGGATGCATTGGAAGCACAAACCAGCTTATCCATAGCCCGAGGAACCCCAAAAAGAACGCTTCTTCATCGATCCCAGGAGCTGCAAGCTCTGTGAAAGAGACGACCAGGGTGTTGGGGAGAAAGAAATTCCTCTGATCCGCCTCCGCTATCGGCTGGTTGTCCAAACCAAAACCAAAAGGATCGTCTAGTTTGGCAAATTTCGCGGCTTCCTTCGACAGGACTTCTGAGAGGAGAAAACGGGCGATGAAATCTGTGAAATTAACCTCACGGCCTCCGGATTCGAGAAAAATGCTCTGATAGATATTCAACACCTTTATCAAACTTGGGAATTGGTGTTGAATAGCGTTCTCCGGGGTAAGACCCATTACCACTGATTTAGTGGCAAAGATGTACTCGTCCGGAGGAAGCAGCTCCTCGTAGTGTTCTCCCCTAACAGGTAAGCCAGAGACCTTTGCAAACTCATCTAAAAAAATTGAGACTTCTCGATCCAACAGAAGGAAGGTGTGGGTCGGAATATTCCATTGCTCCAGAAATGCCTTGACCCATCATGCAGGAGGCATAGAATATTGAAAGAGAGAAGCGTAAATCGCAGGATACAACCAGAGCTTCCGTAGCTGCGACTTCTTGGCAAACAAAATATAGTGGGCCCGTTGCAAATACCCAGCTGGATGACGAGGAATTAGGCCTATCATATATGGCTATCCCCAAGGACGCGAATCACCCTGGCATATATGCCGTCCTAGAGTATCCAAAGCCACCGGCGGCTGTATGGGTATTGCAGCCATAGAAGGCTGAAGGAGACCCTCTGAAGTCTAATTGACCTCCTCCATGGCATAGTTTATCGGGGGTGCATCTGCATAAGGGATCGCCGAAATAGGCTCCAAAGGTCTCGCGCAAGAAAAGCTCCGTCGACCTTTGATGATTTGACTGTACTATCTACCCCATAGATGAAGATTCTTTCGCTCTGGGTCATGATCTTTGATCAACGCGAAGACATCCCTATCCACAGGCGCTTCGGGGAATCTGCCTTCCAAACGGACGAACGAGAAAGAAATGTCGAAAGACATAGTACCTACGCAAAAAAGAACAAAAAAATTTTAGTCGTCAATGCTACAGTTTAAGTTCTGTCACTAGGTACTTTAAATTCGTACCGCACTGCAATACAGTGTAAAGGGACCAAAGGGGACCCACACAATCTAGATGACAGCTCATCATTAATAAAACAATCTCATCATTTGATGAGACTGTCATTAAATGAGGAAATCCTCAAAGGATTTTCATTTAATGAGGGCCCCTCGGGCCAAGGAGTAAATCTCCCATCGAGAGCAGCGCTCTACAACAGAGTGACATCTGTCAGCTCTGATGATGAAAGGAATAAAAATTCCTCAAGAAAAATTTTGAAGAGCCATGCTCTGTAAAAATGATGGAATAACCCAACAGAAAACTTAAAGTAAAGATTTTAATGAATTAAAAATTCCGAGATCTTCAAGATCTGTGAACTCTAAGAGTTCTTCATGAACAATGTTCCAGTTCATAGGGTAAAATCACCCTAAAAAAGATTATATCTTGAAGATCTCTGATCTGGAAGATGAGTATAGCTCTGGATAAACCCTAAAGTTTTTAGATCTATGATCTAAAGATGAGAATGGTTCTATTAATGGGTAAAACCCTAAAATTATATTTTTTAGATTTATGATCTAAGGAGAGCAAAGCTCTGTTAAAAAGTTCAATTCTTACCTAAGTTCAGCAGAGTTTTGACTCTTAAGAAATTTCTTAAGGGAAAGAGCTTGGCTCTGAGGGAGAATTAATTCTCAAAAAAAGCAAAGCAAGAATACGAACAGAGATCATCTCAAAGGCCAAGGGTCCTATTTATAGGCACTGAGAGCCGTTTCAACTTCCAAGTTGATCTAATGGCGCAGATGCTGCCCCTCTGCACTCACGTGCAAGCTACATGAGCGCAATGGTGGTGGGGGGGGGTATTTGTTCCCCCAATCAGAGCAAAGCTCTGTTCAAATTTTGAAATTTGAAATGACGCAGCGCCTCATAATAGCGCCAGCGGTAAGTGTCAAAGACTCTGCTGCAGCGCTCACGTGCAAAGCACGAGAGCGCTCACGCTGGCAGCGCCAGTGCTAAGAGTCAAAGACTCTGATGCAGCGCTCACGTCCAAAGCACGAGAGCGCTAGCTCTAGCGTTAGCAGCGCTTGCAGCGCTAGCGTTGGAACTAAATGTTCCCTGTCGTTGGATCAAAGATCCAATGGTGATTAAAAAATCACCAAGATGCAGAATAAATTCTGTATGAGGAAAGATTTTCTCAATCTTGTTAAAACAATAAGATTTCCTTATGTAAAACAGAAGCCCTAGGATCAAAGATCCAACGGTGGGGAAATCCCCAAATCAATTAGAGAAGAGATCACTCTAACTGATTCAACAAATCAGCTTGCCCTATATAAAGGCCCCATGACTTCAAGTCTCAGAGAGAGGAACCCCCCAAAAACTTTGAAAATTTTCAGAGAGAAGAGCAAGCTTTCAGCAGAAGAAGAATTTCTTCAAGGTAAAATAAAGAGATCAAAGTATCTCATCAGAAAAAGAACTTAATTCTTTTGCCAGATCATAAATCTAAAAGACAAATTGTCTTTCACAAAAGAGATCATAACATCTCATTATAAAAAGGGTGAGAATAATTCAATTCTCTTAGGATCACAGTTCCATAAAGGCAAAGCCTTTCACTAAAAACATAAGAGATTGAAAACAACTCCTATAAAATAAGAACTTTGTTCTTAGATCCATGAGACAAAGTCTCTTATAAGAGAGAATTTAATTCTCAGAGAACAGAGTTGCCTAAAAAGATCCCTAGCGCTCCAATTAAAAGAAGCGCCTCAGCGCTCCAAATCTACCGCACAGCGATGCAAAGCCTTAGCGCTCCAAATTTAAAGAAGCACCTCAGCGCTCCAAGTCTGGCGCACAGCGCCAAGCACGCCACGTGCTCCTCACGTGTGCGATTTCACAAGAAGCGCTCTGTGCTCATTGACTGGCGCACAGCGTCAAGCGCACCATGTGCTCCTCACGTGTGCGCTATTTCATAAGAAGCGCTCTGTGCTCATTGGCTGGCGCTCTGCGCCAAGCGTGCCATGTGCTTCTCATGTGTGTGCTATTTCACAAGAGCGCTCTGCATTCATTGACTGGCGTCCAGCGCCAAGCGCACCTCGTGCTCCTCACGTGTGAGCTATCTCACAGGAAGTACCTTAACGCTCTAAGTCTGGCACTCTGTGCCAAGCGCGCCATATGCTCCTCACGTGTGCACTAAGAGAACATAAATTGTTCTTTAAATAAAAGCCTCAGAGCTATAATGAATGCTCAGCACTCAATAAAAGACAAAAAGGTTTTCAGAACCCAAACCAATGCTCAGTATTGTTAAATGTTCAACATTTTAACTAAATAGGCCGAGCCCAAATTGGCTACAGAACCCTACCTCAGATTAACTAAGCCCATATGCTTATAAATTTTTTAACAGATCTTAGGCCCAAACTTGACTATAGATCTCCCTGCCAACATTGGTTCAAGAGTACATCTCTTCATACCTCTGATATATGTCGTTGTATTCTTCAACGTCTTCAGAGAGATGGAGGGTCCCAATAACCAATAACTTCTGGAACATCCTCAAACGGTTGAACCAAAATCACATAGACTATGACGTCTTTAAACTGGACTACGATGTCCTTAAACTTTATGGACTGTGAGGTCCTTAAACTCATAGACTAAGATGTCTTTAAACTTTACAGACTATGATGTCTTTAAACTGGATAGTAATGTCCCTAAACTAAAACAATAGAGCCCAAATGCTCTTTTGTTGGATCTAAACGATCCCGTTAAGTAGATCTTAGTCTAAAATTAGACTAACGTATCCTTAACAAACGTTTAAGTTGATCTTAATGAGATTAACGATCCTTAAACCAACCCGAACCCAAATCTATGAAAATACTGATTTGGACTAATCCACGCCCTACGGGCGACAACATAAATTAGTCTTCGTATACAATCCACGGGCAACGAAAAAACAAAACAAACACACACGACACGAAGTGACCATCTGGAGAAGGAGAAAGTGGTTACCACGATGCGGTAGCGTAATTAACTGCAGGGGCTTGCGCCTGCAGGGAAAAGCATCCCCACAATCAAAAACCCCTCAAACGAGGAGGAATCTAACGAAGTCTACTACATCGACCGCATCAGTCCAAACCTCCGATACACGGTGTCATAAATCAACTTGGCATCTTAGGAGAGGTGGACAGATAAAACCAATTATCATCTGCCCCCAAATTCAGGCAAGACGTTTGTCTTCCCGATCTTAGGCGGAGAACAATGAGTATGGAACTTGGAATCTGGTGCCAATCTTAGCATCAGTATCGCTGCAACTAGAATATTCCCAGGAGCGAATCATCATTTACCGTGAAAGAACTTAGAAGCTGATAACGATTTAGGCATCATAATCATTACCACTGGGACATTGCCAGGAGCGAGTCATCATTTGCCTCTGCCGATTCAAACAAAGGTGGCTTAGCAAATAGTGTTAGGATCCTGTCGACTAAGGCTTTTGACTTCATGAGCCGTAAGTGTCTCATAAAGGTATTTCTCCCTACGAGTCGTGAGGATCTCATAGGTGCGATTTCTCCTAAGGAATCGTAAGGATTCTTAAGTGCATGTTCACTTATAAGTCGTAAGGATCTTGCAAGAGTGTTTTCTCCTTATAAGTCGAGAGGACTTATAAGTGTTGTTCACCAAGTGGGGAAATTTCGCGCCATCGGTGGAACTTGGTGGGGGAGACG
This sequence comes from Agapanthus africanus, assembly GCA_030015575.1. Classification (NCBI taxonomy): domain Eukaryota; kingdom Viridiplantae; phylum Streptophyta; class Magnoliopsida; order Asparagales; family Amaryllidaceae; genus Agapanthus; species Agapanthus africanus. The sequence goes on from CM057348.1 coordinate 505,758,627, forward strand.
TTTATTTGTGCCTGTGGATTGTATACAAGCGTCAATATTGAACCGTTTGTAGGGAAGTCTGGGAAATGTGATGTCTTAAGAACAGGTTCAGATCCCTGAAGCTTAAGGCTTTTGAATCTTATGAGCCGTGAGGGTCTCATAAGAGGGTTCTCCTTACGAGTCGTGAGGATCTCGTAAGTGTAATTTCTCCTCAGGAATCATGGGGATCCCTAAGTGTGTTGCTCCCTTGTGAGTCGTAAGGATCTAACGCAGGTATTTTCTCCTTACAAGGTCGAGAGGACCTTGCAAGTGTGCATGGATTTTTTTTATGAGTCTGCGCCCTTTCGGGTTTTCACAAATTTCGCCGGTAGCCTTACTGTTTTTACTCACGGATCCCTTTCGGGTTTTCATCCGTGCCCATCTTGCTTATGGACGTACCTTTTTTTGTTTTTTTTGCGTCAACCCATGGATGTTGCGGTTTGTAGTAGTTTAAAGACGTTTCAGTCCATAGCTAGTTTCAGGACATTTCGGTCCATTGCTAGTTTAGGGACGTTTCGGTCCGTAACTAGTTTCAGGACGTTTCGGTCTATTGCCAGTTTAGGGACGTGTCGGTCCGTAACTAGTTTCAGGACGTTTCGATCTATAGGGATTTTGAGGCGAGGTTTCACCGGATACTACTTATAGAGTTTGGGCTTGGGAAGATAGCGAGCGGACATAGGCATCGTCATCTATCGTTGACCTGGGCCGTGACTCATCAGGCGTAGTATTTTTTCAGGAACCGGCCGTTTATTGGCCTGAAGGGTCTTTTGCCATGCATATCTATGAACAAGTAAGCCCCACCTTGGTAGACTTTGTCTATGATGTATGGGACCTCATAGTTCAGCTTGAATTTCCACCGTTTGGCACGATTAGGGATCATAGGTCTCTTGACCACTAGCACGAGTTCACCCTGGCGAAATGTCCTCGTCCTGGTCAATCTCTCGTATGAGCGCGTCATCTTTGCTTTGTAAGCCTCTAAGTTTTGCAGCGCCATGAGACGAGTTTCATCGAGGGTGACAAGCTCCTCAAGCCGAAGATGAGCATTCTCTTCGTCTATTAGCTCGTAATGAACCGCCACTCGTAGAGAGGGTAGCTCTATCTCTAAGGGGAGTACTGCTTCTGTGCCGAATACCAACGCAAATGGCGTTGTATTTGTGGCCGTTATGAACGTGGTCCGATACGCCCAGAGAGCTTCATACAGTCTCTCATGCCAGTCCTTTTTATTTTTGGACACCGTCTTCTTTATGATCTTCGTCAAGGTTTTGTAAGTCCACGTTGCCCACCCCGGTGCTTGCGGGGAGGCGGAAAACGGAATAAAAATCGAATTTTTATAAGCTTAGGCAACATGGACTAGACTTTAAAGGATCTTTGCTAAACAAAAACTTGCTAAAGCTAACTAGTAACTAGCTAAGTGCTAGAAAGGTTATACCTTTGGTCTTTATGTCCTTCTCTCCTTGCTCCTTGGAGTAGTGGAAGGAGGTCACCTTGTCGTCTTCTCCCGTCAAAGAAAGATCCACCCGAAAGCCTCAACCTTTGGCTTCAACTCCAAGCTAGAAGTAACTAGGGTTCAAGAAGTGCTAGTCCTTCAACCCTAGATGAGAGTAGAGATGATCAAGAGAGGGTTTTTCTCAAGCTCAAGTGTTTCTCAACACATGAGAAGGGAAAGCTTGAGGGAGAGGAAGAACAAGAGAGAGAAATGAAAATGATAGAATGAGAATAATGTGAACCATTCTCACTAATATGTGTATATTATTTTAATTAAATAATTAGCTAGATAATTGTCATGGCTAATCATGACATGACCATTATCATTTCAATTTGCAAGGATCAAAAGGTATCTTCCAAAAGAAATGATGATGGTCAAAGTGTCAACCTTGATCAACAAGTCAAGGAGGTCAAATGGTCAACAACCATAACCATGCACAATTATTAAACTAATTATCAATTAACTATAATACACACATAAGCATTAGGGTTAATAAAATGACAATAGCCATTAACCTAATCAAGGTCCTCTCCCTCAATCTCAAGCAACTGTGCATACGCACCCGCATTCGTGATCCAAGGAACATGAATACAATGAGAAAAACCAATTCCAAATCATATACTAGGATCCGGCTTAAACCAAAGCCCGCTAGTATAAACTGTCCGGAAAGCAAACGTGCACAAGTGCGCAGATGCGAACAAACCCTGTCGCAAAACCATGCGACCTCTATTCATTTTGCCTAAAGGCGAATAGCTCTCTGTGTGGGACTCTAAAGACTCGACACTACGCTGGCAGTGGGTTTAACCACAGACCGCAAGCGGCACTAGCTGTACGTAACGGTCCCCAGGTAGATGTCGATAAGAAGACTGACGAGGTGAACCCCATCTGAACTCCTACTGAGCCTGTATGTGACAATCTCCATACAGTCCGGTCTGTTCGTCTGATACATCGCATGGCGGGCCTAGGGGGGCGGTGAACGTCAGTCCCCTAATAGCGGTACAAGTTGTGTCGGAGTGTAGCCCAGAACACCCTGAGATAACACTGGAAACCTACCAGTATATCTCGCTTGCCCTGGCCAGGGACTACTCGTGTAATGGCTCTCCTGGACACAGCGCGATGTCAACCCCCAATACCGGAAGAGACGAATCCTGTCTAACCGTCACTGCCTCCAAGTGCTTCGGGACTGCACCCAAAAACTACCTGTTTGCACGACTCCTTTGAGCCGTGGTAGGGTAGTAATAAAAGTGCAGTGGGAACACACTCGAGGCGAAGTGACAGTGTCAAGTCAACGGACTAAGCTGTACTCATGTCACCTGGGAACTGATAACTGACGATAGGTATAATACCAACCAACAGTTCCTGACGAGTCCTGTCCAGTGTACTCGTAACCTAACGAGCACCCGCATACTATCTCAAGTACGACGTACTGACGGCTGTGGGACAGACCGTCTCCCACGCTGGGATGAGAAGTGCATACGCTAGTCTACTCCGGAGTATTGATGCCCTGTCTCGATAGTCCAACGACCAGGGACCTGTATAAGGATGTGCTTATAGATCACCCAGCTCCCACGAGTGTGAGCGCCATCACAACGCTGGTAATCAAGCAAAGATCCTAAGGGCTCTACTAATATGTATATCAGCGATATGCTAAAAGAAACACATGCACATATTAAAGCAGAGACAAACCAAGTAGCATACTACCATTTCGAGCAAGATTGTATATACAACTGTGAATATCCCAAGCTTCTATCAAGTAATATACAAACTAGTATGATACAGTAATGGCCTCTAGGGCATATACACTAACAATCTCCCACTTGCACTAAGGCCATGTACTGGCGTATCGAAGACCTATCATCTCGATCAGCCGCTCGAACTGAGTCTGGGGCAAGGCCTTGGTGAATGGATCTGCAGTGTTATCCACTGATGCAACTCTCCGGACCTCGATCTCCTGGAGATCTACAATCTCCCTGATCAGGTGATACCGCCTCAAGATGTGTCTGGATTTCTGATGGGACCTGGGTTCCTTCGCTAAAGCTATAGCCCCGTTGTTGTCGCAATACAGAGGTATTGGGTCAACAATGGACGGAACCACCTGAAGTTCTCTCAAGAACTTCCTCATCCAGACAGCTTCTTTTGCGGCATCAGATGCAGCGATGTATTCCGCTTCCATAGTTGAGTCAGCAACGGTTTCCTGTTTGGAGCTCTTCCAACACACCGCCCCTCCATTGAGGGTAAAGACAAAACCCGACATGGACTTGGAATCATCCTTGTCACTCTGGAAGCTGGAGTCAGCAAAGGCCTCAATCTGCAGGTCTTTTCCGCCATACACCAAGAACATCTCCTTAGTCCTTCTCAGGTACTTGAGAATGTTCTTTACTGCTATCCAATGTTTCTCCCCACGGTTTGACTGATACCTGGTTACCACACTCAGTGCATAAGCTACATCTGGTCTGGTACATAACATCGCATACATTATAGAGCCTACCGCAGAAGCGTAGGGTATAATAGACATGCGATCCCTCTCCAAATCAGTCTTGGGAGACATCTCTTTGGAAAGGGTGATCCCGTGACAAGCCGGTAGATTACCGCGCTTGGAATCTTCCATACTGAATCTCTTCAGTATGGTGTCGATGTACCTGGACTGCGAAAGTCCTAATATCCTCTTGGATCTGTCACGGTAGATCCGGATACCCAGAATGTATGAGGCATCACCCAGGTCTTTCATGGAGAACCTGTGTGATAAGAACCCCTTGACAGATTGTAGCATAGGAATGTCATTTCCTATTAAGAGAATGTCATCCACGTATAAAACGAGGAATACTACAGTTCTCGCTACAAATCTACAATAGATGCATGGTTCATCTGGATTTTTGATGAAGCCAAATTCCTTGACCGTCTCATCAAAACAGATGTTCCAACTCCGCGATGCCTGCTTTAGTCCATAAATGGACTTAAGCAACTTGCACACCTTTCCGCTGCTCCCACTCTGAATGAAACCCTCTGGCTGATCCATATAGACACACTCCTCTAAATGTCCATTTAGAAAAGCTGTCTTTACGTCCATCTGCCAAATCTCATAATCGTGGAAGGCAGCAATAGCAAGAAGGATCCGAATGGATTTCAGCATAGCTACTGGAGAAAAGGTTTCGTCATAGTCCAAACCAGGTCGTTGACGAAAACCCTTTGCTACCAGTCTAGCTTTATAGGTCTCAACCTGTCCATCTACACTAATCTTCCTTTTCAAGATCCACTTGCATCCTACGGGTTTTACCCCATCTGGAGCAATGTCCAACGTCCATACTTTGTTGGTGTACATGGACTCCATTTCGGTCCGCATTGCATCCAGCCATTTTACCGAGTCGACGCTCTGAATGGCTTGCTGGAAGCTAGTAGGCTCATCAAAGTCTATGATGCAATCCTCTCTATCCCCGTCAATGAGAAAACCGTAGTATCTCTCGGGCGGATGAGACTGCCTACTACTTCTGCGGAGTGGCGTGGGAATGTCCTGATCTTTCGAACCCTCTGGTTCTACTAAGCTTTCAGTAATAGCTTGTGGTTCTGGAATTTCTTCGAGTTCTATTGCGCTCCCACTTATTTCTTTTTCTAAGAACTGATGTTCTAGAAAATGGGCATTACGAGAAACAAGGACTTTTTGTTCCTCTGCGTAATAGAAAAGATACCCACTGGAGTTCTTTGGGTATCCCACAAACTTGCACAGTACTGAGCATGCCTCGAGCTTGTCCATATGCTGCTTTTTGACATAAGCTGGACATCCCCAAATCTTCAGGTATTGAAGATAGGGTTTCTTCCCACTCCATAACTCATATGGTGTGGTAGGCACAGTCTTAGTTGGAACTCGGTTCAAAAGGTATGCAGCTGATTCTAGCGCATATCCCCAGAACGATCGCGGTAACTCAGCGTTACTCATCATGGACCGTACCATATCCAACAGGGTACGGTTCCGTCTCTCCGATACACCGTTATGTTGCGGAGTGTATGGAGGAGTAAGCTGAGAGAGAATTCCATTCTCTTTTAAGTAACCCAGGAACTCGGCACTCAAGTATTCACCACCTCGATCAGATCTAAGTGCCTTGATACTTTTGCCTGTTTGTTTTTCTACTTCATTCTTATATTCCTGGAACTTAACAAAAGCTTCGGATTTATGCTTCATTAAGAAGACATGTCCGAACCTTGAGAAATCATCTGTAAAAGTAATGAAGTAAGAATAACCGCTTCGCGCATGTGTAGACATTGGACCGCACACGTCGCTGTGTACGAGTCCCAAGAGCTCGCTCGCTTTTACTCCGTGTCCAGTGAACGGAGTCTTTGTCATCTTTCCCTTGAGACAGGATTGACAAGTTGCATACGATTGATATTCGAACGAATCCAAATATCCTTCTGCATGTAACTTAGTCAACCTTCTCTCATTGATGTGACCCAGTCTTCAATGCCATAAGAAAGTTTTATCGATTTCTGGAGACTTTCTTTTGTGTGTATTCTGGACATTGAAAATCTGTGGCCGGTTTAATATGTATATACCGTTGTTCAATGTACCTGACCCAATCAAAACTTGATTAAGGTGAATGTTCACTACATTACTTACAAATGCAAATTCATAACCTTCTTTAGATAATAAAGATACAGAAATGATATTACAGGTTGCATTTGGTACATAATAACAACTACGCAAAACCAAAAAATGCCCATCCGACAATCCCAGGTGATAGTCCCCCACGGCCTCAGCATCCATGCTAGCACCGTTTGCAACTCTGAGGGTCATGTCACCTGCCTTCAAAACTCTACGCTTTCTCAACGCCTGCAAAGAATTACAGATATGAGATCCTGATCCGGTATCCAATACCCAGGATGTAGAGTTTATTGATAGATAGTTTTCAATAACATACACACCTGAAGCTGAAGCTGCAACTCGCTTCAAATCCTGTGTTCTGGCTTTCCAAGCCTTGCAATCCTGTTTCCAGTGACCACTTTTGTGACAATAGAAGCATTCTTCCTTCCCCACCAGCTTTCCCGCTACCTTTGTTGCTTTTCCTTTTCCCTTCGTATCCACTTTACTGACACCGCCTCTTGGTTTGGCGGGGGCTTTCTTCTTCTTACCCTTGGCTTTTGCCCTGGATCTAGAAGAGGAAGATCCTCCTACAAACAAAGTGGATGTCTCCCTACTTTTCTGTAGGGTGCCCTCTGCACTCCTCAGCATGTTGAGGAGCTCTGAAAGTTCAACTTCTTTTTCCTGTAAGTTGAAGTTCAGGATGAACTGGGCGTAAGTGGAAGGAAGGGACTGGAGAATCAAGTCCGTATAGAGCTCATTCTCCAACGTGGTCCCAAGTTCTGCGAGCTCCTCTATGTAGACAATCATCTTAAGCACGTGTTCCGCTACCGATGATCCGACGGCCAACCTTGCCGAAAACAACTTCTTCGACACTTCGTATCTGGCGATACGAGACTGCTCTCCATACAGTTCTTTTGTATGAAGAAATATGGACTCTAGTTCCATATTCTCGTGCCTCCTCTGATGTTCGTTGTCCATCGAGGCAAGTACGAGGCATTTGGCCTTCGCGCAATCTATTTCCCATGTCTTACGGATTTCCCTGTCCGCGACACTGGTTTTAGGACCTGGGACAGGGGGAGCTTTGGTGGTAAGGAGATACCCCAGCTTGTCGTAAGTGATTTCCATCTTGACATTCCTGAGCCAATCTTTGTAGTTTGGCCCTGTCAATATGTTTTTATCTAGTAATAACTTAAGTCCGGTCATGTTGAATGGTCGCTGCAATTAGGAGAGAGAAAAGAAACACTTCAGCATGATGCTCTTGCAAGTTTAGAGTGGTTTTTAGTTTGTCTAAACTGGATGGCTCCCACTGTCTCTCGAATCCCTTCTCAAACCGTAAAGAAAGGATTAGTCAGGATCAATCTCACCGTACAATACTTGCTTAACCGTTCAGCCAGGCCAGTGTCGGTACTTCGAGGGAGGTTTTCCAACGCTTTCGCGAAGTTCCTTAATTAAGTAACCTCTTTTCCCTGTGGGCGTAGCCTCGCTAACACCTTTCTAGACACCTACTAAGTTTATAGCATTGATCGTTAAGTGAGAGTTTTCCCGAGGAGTAGCATATACTCACAGTAGGATCGGGATCCAAATATCATCGCGTGATAAAACCGAAGGAATCCTACCAGAATCATCACACTCCAAATGGTATGCAGCGCTAGCAAGTTTCAGTACTTATGAAACTCCCGATGTGGATTTTTGCCCCATGCTCTTATGACCTTGGCGTGAGGTCAAAATGTCATAAGTCACATGTCAAGTTCTTCCCATCATTATCCTGGTTAATTTGAACCCACCCGTACCTACCCTTGACGTAGGCCAAAAGGGCAGTATGACTGTCTCAAACCAACGCATTCTATCTATGCAACAGATAAATATCCGGCAGCTACCAATCACTATGCCTTGGCGTGAGGTCAAAATACATAGCTTGAATACTACCGAATATTTAACTGAAATGATGGAGGGCTACGGATGGTTTTGGCGAAACCGTGAACGTAGTGAACTTGATATAATCGATGGAACGAGATAGCTTTTAAAAAGAGTGGTTCAAGCTCCGCGTTTAAAAGTTTGGTTTTGAAAAGAACCGAGTGGTTTTCAAAGTGTTCCAATCGACTTTTACTTGGTTTATTTTCTTGCATTAGTTCTTTTAATGCGTCCCATCATTTAATCCTACCATTGCAGAAAACAACCAAAATATGACGTACGCTTATGCCATTCGCATTCGCCACGGGGCCCCGTCATCACCCGTTAGGTTACTTAACTAACGACAGAGCGGGGGCTGGGCTAGCGCGGTTGTAAAACATAAGCAACGCCTAAATAGTTATCATATATAAATATATAGCAATGATAGACATTACAGATCACAGATGAATACATTGGATATACTAGCAATCCGCAATCCGTTCGAGCCTGCAACGAAAAGTGGATTACACGGTCGCGGTGAATAGCCAATACCCCACCCAAGACCCCTACGGGTGCGGCAAACTACCCGCCAAGTACCCGAAGCGAAGCAACCTCCCTCACCACCGTGAGTAGGCCACTCGGCACTTCGAGATACCCGGTAGTTTGTGCACCCCTCCATAGGTCTATCCGAGGAGCAAAAACAGTAAAAAGAATTATACAATGACGACTACAACCCCGACCCAGTTGTGCGGCCAAACAAATAATAATATTACATCAATTTACATATTACAAAGAATGAAAGAAAAAGCAACACTCATCTCACATCCACCCCGGCTATTCATCCGCGACAATCCAACCCATTCATATACACATACCATCATCAATCACAGATCACAGATATGTATAACCCCGACTAATCGACATATAGCGATTAGCCGACGTTCAATACATTCAAACATTACAGATATAACCTTCATAGTCAAAGTGTAGTGAAGTTCCGAAAAAAATACGGATTTATAGGCCCCCAAAAATAAATTTCTATTCTGGAAAATCTGGGCACATATAACATATCTTAAAAATCCTAAAACCAAGCCGTAAGAAAACTGCACCAAACTCGACTCAGTGAAGAGTCCAAACGGTAGCGGTTCCGTGGCAATAGCTTGCTATTGCCGCGGAAACGCGGCGGTTTAGACGAATCACTGGACCGGGTTTGGTGGTTTTCTTTAGAAAACCCTGAGACGATTTTTGGTGTATAACAAATTTTGTTTTGACCAGAAAAATTTTTAACAGAAACTAGGGTTTTTGAAAACTCGGTTTTTGGATTTTCCGGTTTCGAACTTCGTTACACTTCACTACCTAGCTAGTTTATGTTTAGTTAGGCTCTGATACCACTGTAAGTCCACGTTGCCCACCCCGGTGCTTGCGGGGAGGCGGAAAACGGAATAAAAATCGAATTTTTATGAGCTTAGGCAACATGGACTAGACTTTAAAGGATCTTTGCTAAACAAAAACTTGCTAAAGCTAACTAGTAACTAGCTAAGTGCTAGAAAGGTTATACCTTTGGTCTTTATGTCCTTCTCTCCTTGCTCCTTGGAGTAGTGGAAGGAGGTCACCTTGTCGTCTTCTCCCGTCAAAGAAAGATCCACCCGAAAGCCTCAACCTTTGGCTTCAACTCCAAGCTAGAAGTAACTAGGGTTCAAGAAGTGCTAGTCCTTCAACCCTAGATAAGAGTAGAGATGATCAAGAGAGGGTTTTTCTCAAGCTCAAGTGTTTCTCAACACATGAGAAGGGAGAGCTTGAGGGAGAGAAAGAACAAGAGAGAGAAATGAAAATGATAGAATGAGAATAATGTGAACCATTCTCACTAATATGTGTATATTATTTTAATTAAATAATTAGCTAGATAATTGTCATGGCTAATCATGACATGACTATTATCATTTCAATTTGCAAGGATCAAAAAGCATCTTCCAAAAGAAATGATGATGGTCAAAGTGTCAACCTTGGTCAACAAGTCAAGGAGGTCAAATGGTCAACAACCATAACCATGCACAATTATTAAACTAATTATCAATTAACTATAATACACACATAAGCATTAGGGTTAATAAAATGACAATAGCCATTAACCCTAATCAAGGTCCTCTCCCTCAATCTCAAGCAACTGTGCATACGCACCCGCATTCGTGATCCGAGGAACACGAATACAATAAGAAAAACCAATCCCAAATCATATACTAGGATCCGGCTTAAACCAAAGCCCGCTAGTATAAACCGTCCGGACAGCAAACGTGCACAAGTGCGCGGATGCGAACGAACCCTGTCGCAAAACCATGCGACCTCTACTCATTTTGCCTAAAGGCGAATAGCTCTCTGTGTGGGACTCTAAAGACTCGACACTACGCTGGCAGTGGGTTTAACCACAGACCGCAAGCGGCACTAGCTGTACGTAACGGTCCCCAGGTAGATGTCGATAAGAAGACTGACGAGGTGAACCCCATCTGAACTCCTACTGAGCCTGTATGTGACAATCTCCGTACAGTCCGGTCTGTTCGTCTGATACATCGCATGGCGGGCCTACGGGGGCGGTGAACGTCAGTCCCCTAATAGCGGTACAAGTCGTGTCGGAGTGTAGCCCAGAACACCCTGAGATAACACTGGAAACCTACCAGTATATCTCGCTTGCCCTGGCCAGGGACTACTCGTGTAATGGCTCTCCTGGACACAGCGCGATGTCAACCCCCAATACCGGGAGAGACGAATCCTGTCTTACCGTCACTGCCTCCAAGTGCTTCGGGACTGCACCCAAAAACTACCTGTTTGCACGACTCCTTTGAGCCGTGGTAGGGTAGTAATCAAAGTGCAGTGGGAACACACTCGAGGCGAAGTGACAGTGTCAAGTCAACGGACTAAGCTGTACTCATGTCACCTGGGAACTGATAACTGACGATAGGTATAATACCAACCAACAGTTCCCGACGAGTCCTGTCCAGTGTACTCGTAACCTAACGAGCACCCGCATACTATCTCAAGTACGACGTACTGACGGCTGTGGGACAGACCGTCTCCCACGCTGGGATGAGAAGCGCAAACGCTAGTCTACTCCGGAGTATCGATGCCCTATCTCGATAGTCCAACGACCAGGGACCTGTAAAAGGATGTGCTTATAGATCACCCAGCTCCCACGAGTGTGAGCGCCATCACAACGCTGGTAATCAAGCAAAGATCCTAAGGGCTCTACTAATATGTATATCAGCGATATGCTAAAAGAAACACATGCACATATTAAAGCAGAGACAAACCAAGTAGCATACTACCATTTCGAACAAGATTGTATATACAACTGTGAATATCCCAAGCTTCCATCAAGTAATATACAAACTAGTATGATACAGTAATGGCCTCTGGGGCATATACACTAACAGGTTTTGTTGAAAGCCTCACCTAGACCGTTGGCTCAGGGATTATAGACCGAAGAGTATCTCAAGTCTATATTATGCTGCTGTGCGAAATGGCTAATTTTGTGACTTCTATAGGCCGGCCTGTTATCGGAGATAATCCGTCGTGGAGTGCCGAACCGATAGATGACCTGTGTCTTGAAGAAATGGAGGATGTTCTCCGTCTTCACTTCTCTTAGCGGTACTGCTTCTGCCCACTTACAGAAGTAATCGGTTGTCACCAATATGAACCGATATCCTCTGGATGACGCTGGTTCGATGGGCCTAATTATGTCGGTTCCCCACATTTCGAACGGCTAGCTAGCCACCGTTGGGTGTAGTGAGTTTGGATGTTGGTGGATGAAGTCTCCATGAATTTGGCATGAGTTGCACTGCTTTGCATATTTGAGACAATCCTGAATCATCGTGGGCCAATAGTAGCCCATCCTTTTGATCCTCAGCTTCATCTTTGGCCCGGCTTGATGAGAACCGAAAAATCGATCGTGAGTTTCCTGGATGACTCTCCTTGCTTCTTCCGGTCCCAGGCATCTTAGCCACAGAGAGTCGAACGATCTCCTATATAGAGTATCGTTGACGGAGGCGAAAGACAGAGCTCGTTTCATGAGCAGATGTCTTGAGGATGCATCTTCAGGTGTTCGATGGGATTTGAAGTAGTCTATAAGAACTTCTCTCAAATTCTTAGCCTTTTCCTGGTCTTTTTTTTGTAGGGTTGTTTGCTTGGTCGCTTCCTTTTCTTCAGACGACTCCGGAGATATTTCCGCTGGTGCAAGAACCCGGCGGCTTTGTACAATGATCCTTACATCATCGAGGTTTTCTTCAGCCAGTTCTTTATCGAGTTTGGTTAATGCATCAGCCTTTCTATTTTCTGTACGCGGTATGCTTTCCAGAATATAGGAAGGGAATTGAGTCAGCAATTATTGCACTCTCTCGCCGTACTTTACCAACTCTGGTTTGCACGTTTGATAATCCCCGTTTACTTGACTAACGACCAGCTGGGAGTCTCCGTATATAAGTAGGGTTTCGATTTCCATGTCGACAGTGATCTCAAGACCTGCTATCAAAGCCTCATATTCCGCTTCATTATTTATCCTCGGCTCTGTTAAGGAAGAGGCAAAGCGCATTGTCCCTCCTTTTGGAGTCATGAAGATGAGGCCTACCGCAGATTTGATTATAGGGGCGTTGTGTTGTCGCTTCTTCATTGAAGATGCCCTATCAAAGTACAGTTCCCATCGGGTATCTCTCTCTCCTCTCTCCCAGTATATCGTGTCAAACGCGTGCTCGTCTGGCAGTTCTTAATTTAGGGGTGAATCGGCAGGTATCGGATGCTCGGCGAAGAAGTCGGCGATAGCCTGGCCTTTCACAGCCTTGAGAGGTCGGTATGTTATCGAGAATTCCATTAAGAGTATGGCCCATTAGTGAGCCGTCCCGTTAGTATGGCTCTTGACATCAAATATTTGAGAGGATCCACTTTCGATATGAGATGGACCTTATGCGCCAGAGCATAATGTCGAAGCTTTGTTATCGTGAAGATCAATGCCAGGCAGTGTTTTTCGATAAGGGAGTAGCTGTTTTCTGCCCCTAATAGAACTCAACTCAAATAGTAGAGGGCTCTTTCCTTTCCTTGGTCATTCTCCTGTGCCCATAGCGCGCCTAAAGAACTTTCAAGGGCTATTGTGTACAGGATGAGGGGCTTTCCCTTGACTGGAGCGGTCAGTACCGGCGGATTCTGCAGGTATTTCTTGATTTCATCGAGTGCACTTTGGCATTTCTGATCCCAAACGAATGGGGTCCCTTTCTTCATTAGGTGGTTGTAGGGATGGCATTTCCCGGAGAGGTTAACTTAGAGTTTGATACCTGTTTAGGCATCAGTATCGCTACAACTGGGACAGTGCCAGGAGCGAATCATCATTTGCCCCTATTGATTTAGACAAAGGTGGCTTAGCAAATAGGGTTAGGATCCTGTCGACTAAGTCTTTTGACTTTATGAGCCGTAAGGGTCTCATATAGGGTTTTCTCCCAACGAGTCATGGGGATCTCGTAGGTGTATGTTCTCCTTAGAAGTCGTGAGGACTTCTAGGTGGTGTTTGTTGGCTATAGTACCCTCAAGGCAATTATCATAGTCGCGGGCAGGTGATTATGATGATTACGTAGGGACCTATACCGGCAGAACAGTCTTACTCGAGATGATAGTATGCTATCTGGTTTGTCTTTATCATCATGTACATGTTGATAGAGTCCATAGGATTCTAGCCTGACTGCCAACATTATGATGGTGATCATATACGTGGGAGCTGGGGGTCTATAGGCACATCCTTAAATGTCTCTAGTCGTGGGAGTATCGAGACTGGGCATCGATACTCCAGTGTAGACTAGTGTATACTGATCGAGACCCCGACGAGGGGCAGTGGCCAGGTCTCACAAGCCATTGGTGTTAGTTTGTTCACCTAAGATAGTATACAGGTGCTCATTGGGTTATGAGTACACTGGACGGTTAGTCTGTCGACCTGAGATCGTCATTTGTCTCATGTGAGTTCCCACTGTGCTTTGATTACTACCCTACCACGGCTCAAAGGAGTCGTAAAAACAGGTTTTAGTTAGGTACAGTCCCTAGCCACAAGGAGACAGTGATCGGATCGTCGGGGATTCATCTCTCCCGGTATTGGGGGTTGATGTCGCGTTGTCCACGGGTGTCCATCACCGCAAATCCATGGCCATGGTGGACGAGAATTACCGATCCAGGATCGATAGTTTCTCAGGAGGTGATGGGTTTCATGCCGACACTAAATGCCGCGTTGTTAGGGGTCTGACTTTATCCACCCCCCTAGACTCGATATGCGATACTCTTAGACGAACAGACCGGACTGTAGGGATATTGTCACTGTGATTGAAAGAGTTTTAGTTACCGCAATCAAGACGGTGTCGCGAGTAGCGAGCCGCGATGAGTACGGGTCGCCCGCAGGGAGATGGTAAATTTTACGCTTGTTTTAACGAGTTAACAACATGTTTTGATTTGTTGATTAAGCTAAATGTTACAACAAAGATTATATATAATAAAAGGACTTGTTAAGGGTAGTAATAGGTTAGATTGTATAAAGATGAACTTTGCCGAATTCTTATAGACCCAACTTTGATATTGACACTAAAGCAATAGGTAACAACGTGGATTAGGGAACTTGAAATACGGTATTTGCGGCATTTCTCTAATTCCGTATTCCTTGTCCCTTGTCCTTCCATTGTTATCTCTTGATTCTAGCATTCGGCAATCCACTAGCAATCCGGTCATGATTAGGAATCATTGCTATCATGGTAGGATAGGATGCCTAGCGGAGCGGAATTGCGAGTGATTTGCACGGAGTTTCAATTGCAAAGTTTAAGGTTTTTTAAGTTTTTTAGCAAATAACATCTTCAAATACAATCTAACCATATTCCATCCTTAACAAGTAAAGCGACTACTCACACATATTCACAAAGTAAAAGTAAAGAAAAAAGAGAAAAGAGTGAGGAACATAAAAAATACAAGAAGAGAAAGATAAAAAGAGAACCAATGAATCCAAGTGCGAGTATCTCCTAGTGTTCATAAGCCGGGTGAAGTGTGAAATTCAAACACTAAACTTTAAGGTTGCAAGCTCACTTAAGAGGTTGCAAGATCAAAGTAAAGCAAGAATTTCACAAATGTAAATATGCAACATAGAACAAGACATGAATAAAAATGAGAACTTCTTATTGAATCATAAACAAGTTACAACAATCTTGAAGTCAAGAATCTAAATTTTAAGCTTGCAAGTTCAATGAAGAAGTTGCAAGGTCAAGGCAAAGGGGCAAGAGCTCAAGAATTACAAAGGAAAGCAAGGTTACAAATTACAAGAGTTTTGATACAAAACTAAACAAAAAGGTATCCCATTCCTCATGCCTCGGGTCTGTATTTATAGGCTCTAAAACTGAATAAATAAACAATAAAAATGAGCAGATGTGGCATCAAGGGGGGCCCACAGAAAGATGGAGCCACACAGACGAGGTGGGGCCGGCCAGGCCAGATCTTGCAGGGTAGGGGCTCGGCCCAAAACCGAGGGTAGGGCCTGGGACTTGGTGTGGTGTCATTTGTTGTCCCCAGTGTCACTTTGGTGTTGTTTATTTTCTCTATAAAGGCTTTGGATGCACCCAGATTTTGGAAGGAACTTGTAGCTTCAAATCACAT
Source organism: Agapanthus africanus (assembly GCA_030015575.1). Classification (NCBI taxonomy): domain Eukaryota; kingdom Viridiplantae; phylum Streptophyta; class Magnoliopsida; order Asparagales; family Amaryllidaceae; genus Agapanthus; species Agapanthus africanus. The sequence goes on from CM057348.1 coordinate 505,774,244, forward strand.
CAACTCTTTTTGCATTAAATGCACCATTAATGCATATCACACCATGCCCACTTGCTCTAGCCATCATGAGTATGTGCCATAGCAGCCCCCTAGGTCTATGGTCCAACCTCCAAGAGTTTAGTGTGTACACATGCTATGTGTTGGACCAAAATATTGTGCACACACTTGTTTGCAAAATAACTCTTGGATATCGGTCGGTTTGCAGTTCTGGTTGCAGTGTCGGCTCTCAAATGTAATATCCATGATTCTGGATGTATTTCTAATATTTTGTCACGGAAACCTGTAATCTGTATTACTGAGCAAACACCGGTTAATAGTACTGATATATAACAAAATAAATAAATAATGAGCGGTATTTAAATGCAGTTTTCTGTGATGAACAAATACCCCCAAACTTATCATTTGGTCATCCCGAGCAAAACAAAATCCTAGCCTCACTTTCGCAGGGAACGCGATTGCACTGAGCGTGTGCAACAAGCCGTTAAACCTCTAGGTGTCCCTAGTAGGAGGAGTGTTGTCTCCTGAGGGTTTTCAGCGGATTTCACCCACAAAATCCCGTCAAGCTAGTTTTACGAAATAACTATGATTCTAACCCTAAAGTTTTGTTTTAAAGCTAGCAATTCTATTATCCTAAATTTAGAATAATCGAACCTTTATTTTTCACACTTCGCTTCTTATTTAACTAAAGATTATATATATCTTTACGTGCAGTGCAAATAGTGTCGTTAAGTTTCAAAAAAGGGTTGATTAAAGTCGTCATGTCACAAAATAAAGACCAGATAAAATTTAAAAAGGATCACACAAGTTTTATAAAGAGTCAAGTACATCTCAAGTTTCATTTTCCAGTTAAGTTTTAAATTCAGAATTTCTATCTTCCTTAACAAGAAACTAGGTCGTATTTTTCACTCCACCTTTTTCTTGTTTTCGTTTCATACACACCACTGTGAATGTGCAAAAGTCTTCATCATAGGATAAAACCTTCATATCTCCGTTAAGAATATTTCTTATAAAAAACCTGTCCTTTGTCAAGATTATTCTCACACAAAGAACCGTTAGGAATTTTAACTCGGAGAGAACACTTGCTTGACTTTGTTTTAATTTGGACTTTCTAGGCTTCTTAGCGATCTTTGGGCCAATGCACCCAAACCAGTTGGTTTTAGGGCATTAGGTGTAAAGACACCCCAGCGGACTTAATTACTCAAGTTACCTAGGCCCTAAAACAAAAGACCAATTTTAGCGTGAAAAATCATGATGATTTAATGCGAACGGAGATATAACCGGTAGATCAATTATTCTTTTGGATAAAAGACATGTTTAGTGGGTTAAGTGTGTAATCACTCCAATCAAGTTGCAGATGGGTTATTCTTCAGAATTAGTTCCAATTAAGGTATCAATAACATCCCTTCATATTCGCTTCACTTCATAAACTATTCTTGATATTACTTATTTCAGAAAAAACCTATATGATCCTCAGAAAATAGTTTATCAATTTAAAAGTTTTCAGACATGAAAGACTTGTCATCTATTTTTCAAAACTCACGACACGTGTAGTGTGAGGTAAAGACGTATATGAGCTATAGTTAACATCCAAGGAGGGTTATCTTTCAGGTTTTCACAATCTAAAAATAGAATTTAGTTATTCCTATCTTATTAAACAAAACCGTCGAAATATTGAATCTAAGTTCTCCCACTAGCTAACTTAACAACAAAGTTTTTATGTTTTTAGAAAATTTTCTGATTTTTATGGGTTTTAATAAGTATGCAAATGCAAAAATATACACATGAATGCGAAGGTTAGAAATGCGTACCGAGCGTACCCCCAAACTTAAATTGGACAGTGTCCTCACTGTCATTGTACATCAAGCAGGCAAAATTATTGAGGGGTCAAAATCGTCGGTTATATATACACAATTTTTTTATGAGACTGAGTATCACCAGACAAGATTGCTCATCAAAAATGGATATGCACCGGACAAGAATATCCACATATAAATACAAAAAGAAGTATATACATACCCCCAAACTTATTTGAAAACAGTGTCCACTCTTTTTGGCTGGATAACCGAAGTTTGGTGGTAGGCAAAGGAAGATTATGTAGGGTAAACCGGCTCCTGTAAGACCAGGAGCAACTTTGATGGTTCAGCGCTAAGATACGGTTTCAGTATGTGTCCGTTTACTTTGAAAAACGAACCGTCCTTTGGATTTTCCAAATCCATAGCGCCTTGCGGGTATCCGCACAAAAAATAGCCCTTTCCAGCGAGATCTGAGCTTACCTGGATGGAAATGTAGCCGGGTGTTGTAAAGCAGTACTTGTTAACAAGGTACGAAAGTTTTGCGCAAAAAGTGTTTATCGTGAAACACCTTCATTCGGTTCTTAACGACAACCGCGTTTTCGTAAGCCTCATCCCGAAGCTCGCTCAATTCGTTCAACTGCAGCTTCCGATGGCTGCCCGCATTTTCGAGAGATAGATTCAGCTCCTTTATCGCACAAAATGCGCAATGCTCTATTTCCACTGGAAGGTGGCAAGCCTTTCCGTACATAAGACGATAGGGAGACATGCCAAGATCTGTCTTATAGGCAGTTCGAAATGCCCAAAGGGCATCAGTGAGTTTTAAAGACCAATCTTTATAGTTCTTGGAAACCGTCTTCTCCAGTATCTGCTTGATTTGCCGATTTGAAACTTCGGCTTGCCCACATGTTTGGGGGTGGTAAGGCATTGATAGCTTATGATTAATGGAATATTTCCGCATCAAGGCCTCGAAAGTCCTATTACAGAAATGAGTTCCATTGTCGCTAATGATCGCTCGGGGGTGCCCAAACCGGGAGAAAATGTTTTCCTTAAGAAATCTAACGACAACCTTGTTGTCGTTAGTCCGGCTGGGCACAGCCTCGACCCATTTAGAGACATAATCAACAGCGAGAAGAATGTATAAGTTCCCAAAAGAGCTGGGAAACGGCCCCATAAAATCAATCCCCCAAACATCGAAAATCTCCACAACCAAGATTGGTTGGAGAGGCATCTCATTTCTCCTGGATATCCGGCCCAAGTGTTGGCACCGGGAGCAAGTCTTGCAGTAGTCATGAGCGTCTTTGAAGAGTTGTGGCCAGTAGAAACCACACTGCAAGATCTTCTCGGCTATCTTTCTGGGGCCAAAGTGCCCGCCACATGCTTGATCATAGCAAAACGACAACACACTCTTGAATTTATTGTCAGGTACACACCGATGAATAATCTGGTCGGGACAGTACTTGAACAGATAGGGTTCGTCCCAGTAAAAGTGTTTTGCTTGGGATAAGAATCGAAGTCTGTCCTGACTTGACCATTCAGTCGGTAGTAATCCTGTGGCCAAATAGTTCACAATATCTGCGAACCAGGGTTCACAAGTGTTAGTTATATGTATGCCCTAGAGGCCATTACTGTACATAGGATGTATATTGTAGTGGATGCTAGGACATATATAGGAAGGACTTTCTTGATCGACATGATAGTATGCTATCTGGTTGCTCTTTATCTTAACGTGTACACTGATTGTCTCTCTGTTACATGTTGGTAAAGCCCTTAGGATGTGTACTTGACTACCTGGACTATGATGCGGATCATACTAGTGGGGACATGGTAGTCCATAAGTACATCCTTCAAGGTCCCTAGTCGTGGGTGTATCGAGACGGGGCATCGATATACCAGAGTAGACTAGCGTATACCTTCTCGACCCATACAGATGGGCGATGGAAGATCCCATATCCATTGGTGTTTGACATCAGAGATGATATACGGGTGCTCAGTGGAGACTGGGTACACTGGACGGACTCGCCGAGAACTCCCAGATGGTATTATACCTTATGTCAGATGGCAGTTCTCTGGTGACACTGGTACAGGTTAGTCTGTAGACCCGAGATCGTCATAGAGTCTTGTGTGATTCCCACTGTGCTTTGATTTCCACCTTACTACGTCCAAGAGGGCATGCAAAACGGTGGTTTTTAGGTATAGTCCCGAATCACATGGAGGCAATGAGCGATAGGAGGGGATTCATCTCTCCCGGTATAGGGAGTTGATGTTGCGCTGTGTTCGATTGGCTATAACCGGAAATCCCTGGCCAGGGTTGCTGAGATTTACTGGTAAGTGTTACCAGTAGTTTCTCGAACTGTTATAGATCTCATATCGACACGACTTATCGAGCTATTGAGGTCTGACGTTTACCACCCCTAGGCAAGATATGCGACATATCAGATGAACAGACCGGACTGTACGGTAAGTGTTGCTGGTTGGATTCACAGGAGTGTGAGCGGGCTTGCTCGTTGATCTTCTGATCGCTCAATACCCGGGTGGCCGTTACGTTTAGTAGACCGCTTGCGGCTTGTGGGTGTTTGATATGATCATCACCTGCTGCTGGCGTATTGACAAGTCTTTAGAGTCCTACACAGAGGTTTCCTGGCTCAAGCGAAACGAAATAGGAGCGTATATGAGATATGTGCGGGACTGAGAATAATACCAGTATGTGATACTGTATTCTATTCTCGCGATTTGTATCATTGGACGGTTATATATGATATAGCCTGGTTACCGAATCAAGTGTTGATTCGATACATTGATACACTTGATATAAGTCGGTTATATGCGAAATGACCGGATCATTAAATCAAGTGTTGATTTAATGATTTAATGTATAATTATATATTTGATATATTACTTTACATTAACTAGTATTTGTTCACTTAAGATGGATTTTCTCACTTGATGTGCACAAGTAGTATATGTGATATATTTTTTGTGCACTAGATTGTATCATGTTTGATGATACATACAAACTTGGGTGTATATTTGTTTAAACTATCTTTAGGTTAATGGTTAGGTTTTATATTTGTTTTATTTATTTTCTTTAATTCATTTTTGGAAAGATAAATGAAATGGTGGCTTGCTTTGTTGTTTTGTTGAAGCTTCATGAAGTTTTGAATAAGTAACCATTTTGTTTTATCTTTAAACCTAACCATTACTTAAACTAGGGTTTGCTCTCTACATGAGTTAAACTAACCCAAGGTTGCATTATGATAAGATCAATTCATTTTATTATTATCATGATATTCTTTTTCTTCTTCTTCTTCTTCTTCAAGAAGAAGAAACTTTGATACCTCCAATGGTGCCATGATCAAAAGAGTGAGAAATCTAAATCCAAAGTGAACCCACTTCCTATTTCTTCATCCTTTACCACTTGCCATGTAGTATAGGGTGTTCTCTTCACAAGTTTCATGACTTGGTGAAGTTGGAGCTTGAGTTAGAGTTGCCTCGACGTAGATCATCTTCGGCATCGAAGTCAACAACCTAGCCCGCTCATTTCCCCGACGAAACCATCGCTAGAGCCCGGGATCCCGGTGATCGCAGCGAAGGGACGTCATCACGGAGCTAAAGAAGTGGTGGACCGGATCTACAAAGGTTGTATTTCCATTCACTTAGCAATGAAGTTGTTTACTTGCTTGCTTTTCGCCTTAAACTCTAGTTAACGATCTTGCTAAGGGTTGTTCGGCACATAGAAAATTTGAATTTGGCATGGTTGATACCTTGTGGAACCTCTTGAGTGTGCCTAGGAACCCTACAGCAAGATACCGTCAAGAGTTGTTCATCCGGAAAAACGTCGTTGATCGGAAGTTGAAGCGTTGGCGAAGAAGGGAGTCGTAAAAGATGGTCGGTGACTACGTTTTCACATCCTCTTTTGTCTTTGATGACAAGGTCGAACTCTTGAAGTAAGAGGATCCAACGTATCAGCCGAGATTTTGCGTCCTTCTTCGCAAAAAGATGTCACAGAGCAGAATGGTCCGTGTAGACGATGACTGGAGAGCCAATTAGGTAAGGCCTGAACTTTTCTAAAGCAAATACAACAGCCAAGAATTCCTTCTCGGTTGTTGTGTAGTTCTGTTGGGCATCGTTCAGGATTCGGCTAGCATAATAGATTACGTGCGGCATCTTATCGATGTGCTGTCCATGGACCGCACAGATGGCAAGTTCAGATGCATCGCACATAATCTCAAATGGATGCGTCCAGTCAGGAGAGGAAAGAACGGGAACAGAAGTGAGTGATCTTTTCAATGACTCGAACGCAGTCACATAGATCGAGTTGAAGTCAAATGTCATGTCCTTGTCCAGCAAAAGAGTCAAGGGCCTAGCAATCTTGCTAAATTCCTTGATGAACCGTCTATAGAAACCGACATGGCCAAGGAAGGCTCGGATGTCTCTGACGCTTTTGGGAGGAGGGAGATTGGAAATGACCTCAATCTATGCTTTATCTACCTTAATACCATTTTCCGAAATGATATGTCCTAGGACAATACCTTCGCATACCATGAAGGGGCACTTCTCCCAGTTCAAAGTGAGCTTCTTATCCTTACACCGGGTAAGGACAGCGTCAAGATGTAGCAAACACTCATCAAAGGAATCGCTGAAAATGGAGAAATCATCCATGAAGATCTCCAAGAATTTTTCCACAATGTCTGAAAAGATTCCCATCATACATCGTTGGAAGGTAGTGGGCGCATTGAATAACCTAAAGGGCATGCGACGATATGCAAACGTGTCGAAAGGACAGGTGAATGTGGTCTTGTCATGGTCTTTTTCTGCGATGGGAATCTGATTATAGTCGGAGTAGCCATCTAGAAAGCAGTAGTAATCGTGTCTAGCCAATCATTCAAGCATTTGGTCAATGAAAGGTAGCGGAAAGTGGTCTTTCCGTATTGCGGCGTTGAATTTTCTATAATTGATGCATACTCGGCACCCAGTCTGGGTGCGAGTAGGGATTAACTCGTTCGCCTCATTGGTTATGACCGTTATGCCCGACTTCTTAGGGACAACGTGAATGGGGCTAACCCACTGGCTATCAGAGATGGGATAAATGATACCACTATCCAGACACTTTACGATCTCCTTTTTTACAGCCTCCTTCATGACTGGGTTGAGTCGCCTTTGTGGATCCCTGGATGGTTTGGCATCATCCATCATATGAATATGATGTTCAACGATCACGGGACTAATCCCCTTGATGTCCTCCATTGACCAGCCAAAAGCTTTCCTATTGCTGTGTAAGACGTAAGAAGGGCTTTCTCTTACTCTGGAGCTAGAGAAGCCGAGATGATAACAGGGAGGGTCTCGTTCTCACCCAAGTAAGCGTACTTAAGGTGAGACGGCAATGGCTTGATTTCGAGTGTAGGCAGTAAAACGATTGAAGGAAAGATTGGTGAAAAGGTCTCGAACTCAAAGGATTCCAGCAGAGGTTCAAAATGAGTGTAAGCGACCGGGTTGGATGGTTCAGCTAACTCATCCGGAAATTCAAAGGATTGAAAATCTGTTGGTGACCGGCCAAGATCGTTCGAGAAAGTGAAACACTCGTAATCACAGTCGGGCACAGATGCAGCAGCAGGTTCGAAGAGGAACGCACTAGTGGCGTCAAGATTGTTGTGATCAAACAAAAACTCCTTGACTTCACAGTCCTCTGAGGTGATCTCCTGGGTCGAACAAACGTCTAGTATATGAGCATTAGGTTCAGAGGGCTGATTCCCCAACCTGAAAATGTTGAGTTCAATTGTCATGTTTCCAAAAGAGAGGTTCATCGAACCATTCCGACAATTGATTACAGCATTTGAGGTTGCAAAGAATGGGCGACCGAGTATCACCGGAATTTGATTCCGGGGGTTAGCTACAGGCTGTGTGTCTAAAACAATAAAATCAATGAGGAATATGATGTCCCCAACCTTAATTAACACATCCTCTAGCTCACCCCTAGGATGGGTGATCGATTGGTCGGCCATTTGGAGAGTACAATGTGTGGATTTCAGCTCTCCTACACCTAGTTGTTCATATACTGAGTACGGAAGAAGGTTAACACTGGCACCAAGATCCAAAAGTGCGCAGTTGATGTTCTTGTCCCCAACGGTGATTGAAATCATAAGACAGCCAGGGTCCTTCCTGTAACACTTTGAATTTCCGTTTGCTTGTCTTTCGTGATAATTAGTGATCGTACGTGTTATTATATATGTGTTCCTAGGATTATTAGTCATATTTAGTAGTGTTTGCACATTGGGAATTTTCTTGTGCTAGTGCACACTTGCACACTTAGACATTTTTGAGACTTAGGGTTTTGGTAGCATGTTAACCCTTCTTGTGTGCATGGTTGCTAACTTATCCCCCACCATTTTAATCTTTTCAAACCTTTTTTTCATAATTCAAACTCAATTAAACAAATGAGCATGGTGGTTAGGTGAAATGTTGACTTTTGAACCCCATTTTCTTCTCTTCCCTCTCTCTCTTTCCTCACTTCAGAATTCTGGAAAATCCAGCAGAAAAACCTTGGTTTTCCTTCATCCTTTCCTCTCTTTTTCACTTCTCCATGATTCCCAAACAAATCCTACACAAAAACAACACATTTTTATCACAAAACCTTAGGAAAAGTGAGCTTTTTGAGGTGTTGAAGGCAAATCTGCATACACGAGGGGAAAAGCTGAGACTTTGGTGTTTGCAAGGTTCTTAGAAGGTATTAACTCATATTAGCACTTCTTTTCCTTAGACATGTAGTATTGTTTAGCAAAAATCACATTTTTGGTGCATTTTTAGTGATATTATAGGATATTTGTAATGTATATGTTAGATTGGTGTTCTCATAGTTTAGTTAGCTCCTTTAAGTGTTATTAGAGCTATTTTAACTAGGTTGCACTTCAGGTTGCACAAAAATACCCTAAAGTTCCATTTTTGTGCAAAGTGTTGATTTTTTAACTTGAAATAAGGCTCTGTAGGATCTGCTGCTACCCGAGACATTTCAGAGAAAAACTAGAGGTTACTATAGCATGTATGGGGGGTATAGAGTGCACACACCAAACCTGGGAGCCCAATTCCCAAGTCTGGCCGCCAAAATATGCATTCTGGCCGCAAATTGCGGCCAGATGGGGGAGTTTTGGGTTGGGGTTTAGGGTGTTGGTATCTACTGCTATGTAGGTTGTTTTGGTATATATAGTTTTGCAATATATTTCCTGTATCAAAATCTGGAGGTCAATACCTGTTTTTCCGTATTTTCAACCTTTCGCGACACGCGTGATACGTGTGTGTGGGTTTTGGGTTTCTGCGTATCGTGACGCGTCGGAGTGGTTTCAGACGCGTAACCACACGTTTTAGCGTATCGCGCACACGCGCGCTTGGTTCGCGACACGAGTTACTAGTTTGGCTTTAATGTCGCGTTTGTGTGATTTCAAGCTTACGTGTGATATATTGTGTAATTCTAGGTTCGTAGGCGAGTACGGCGGACACCGCGCAGAAGGGGAAACAAGTTGTTGGATACACCTAGCGAGAGATTACAGTGAGTAGATTTCACATCTACGGGGATATCGCCCGCATGGCGTTCTACGTCAGGGCTGATAGGACCTTATAGTTTCCTTCGTATACATTGACTATTCATGGCTACTATTTAGTGCATGCTGCATTCCCTGCTATTTGGATATAAACTAGAATTGATAGAACACCGCACCATTACTAAAGGTCCATGTTGCACGAGCACTATCCTGCATGTTATACACACACCGTTAGTAATTGCCATGACACCCACACTGTAGTATATCACATCGGATCATCATATTGTAGCTCATCTATATGTGACTTGACATGCTATTCATACTTGATACCTATATCACATCGGATCATCATATTGTAGCTCATCTATATGTGACTTGACATGCTATTCATACTTGATGCCTATATCACATCGGATCATCATATTGTAGCTCATCTATATGTGACTTGACATGCTATTCATACTTGATGCCTATATCACATTGGATCATCATATTGTAGCTCATCTATATGTTACTTGACATGCTATTTATATTTGACGCACATATCATATCGGATCATTGACTTGTATTTTGGTTTGGATTACATGTGATTTCTGGATTTGGGAACCGTGGCTATTGCAAATATATAATCATTTAAAAACCCGGTTCCCTTGATATGATATTTCGGTGCGTCCACCATGTGTTTTCTCGGTGCTAGAGTGATATATGTGAACCCGAATCGAGGAGCTGGTTGAGGCCGATTACGGGTACATGGTGGACCCGGTATGGTACCTCGGGGCGAGAACGGTTTTGCTGTGCAGTAGACGGTGAGCCTGGCAGAGGGACTACTACCTACCGGTGATTGGTTGGACCTGACAGTTATCCGGAGGGTACTGATCAGAGTCTATAGATGGATGCGGGGTGATCCGTACTCCCGGGGCCGAGGGCCGATACCGCATACGGAGCCCGTGGGCTGACCCGGACTGACGGGGCCCGATGGATGAGGATTTGCGTGTCGATGCCGGAGACGAGTATTTATGATATTTGGGTGCCGATGTTGAGTACTCGGGATTCTCAGAGATGTACAGGATTTGAGGGCCGATGAGAGTGCCGGCGCCTGAGCTATTTGGGGTATCTGGGTGCATTGAGGGACACCGATTATATATTCCACGTTGACATTCCGTGTAGACATTATATTGCCCCTGCTCAGCATTTACTATTGTACCTCATCCTGTAGTTACATTACCTGATAGAGCATTGTACCTCATCCTGTAGTTACATTACCTGATAGAGCATTTGCATGATTATTGCACCTACTGCTTATCACACATTGATATCATCTGTTGGCATATGATAGAGTAGCGTAGTATGTACATGCTCGCGATTACCTTTATATGTTATCTCTATTCACGAGTTGGCAATTCACCCCCGTTGTGCCACAGTGTTTGCAGGTTGCCCTTCGGAGTAGTCGCGGCAGGCTGCGGTTGCATCTTTTGACACAGATACGCCCATAGTTGGTGTACTAGCTCTTTGCTGATAGGTGGGTTTTGTGCGGTATCTGTTTATCTTTCAGTTTGTACATTGTTTTATCTAGTATTCTCTATCTACCATGTATGTATTTGACTTAGAGACAGTGTGAGGACGATGATGTATTTTATTTGTATTCTGGTGTCGAGCTCGTTGTGAGCCGACTGTACTTGCAGTTTATCCTTTCCGTGTTATTCCCACTTGTGGATCTTGATCTTCGCTACGGCGTCGTATATTACTATCTTGGTGGTTGTTTACTTAGATTTCTTATCATGTTGTAAGTGCTTTCTTTTAAAAACTTATCACACTCTATACTTTCACTGGTTTGATTTCTGGGTTTTCGGTTCACTTAGTCGCGTTATGCCTGTAGACGTTACGTGGTTAAGTGCCGGTCACGGGCCAAACTTTGGGTCGTGACAAAGTTGGTATCAGAGCGTAGGTTTTACCTTTCGGAGTGTAGGACGACCCTGGTAAGATGGAGTAGGTAGCTGCAGCAGGGTAGCGTAGCGTGTGTATGTTCCGCGGCATACTCACGACACGGTACTCCGCCTACGCGACCTTAGGACTTGTTGACGTAAATTCCTTCTTGAGTATATACATTCTTGCGATTCGATTTCCGTATCCTTATCGAATCCTATTGTTCCTTCCAGCCAATATGCCGCCAAAGACTACGAGGGCGCAGAGAGCGGCCGCGAGGGCTGAGATTCGAGTTGACTCGTCCGAGACGAGGACTGATCCGGGTAGTACACCGGTTGTGCCCGAGCAGGCTGTTCCTGCCATAACAGATCAGATTGCTATGTTAGGGGCTGGTGTGCAGGAGATACGCCAGATGATGGGATCCAGTATGCAGGAGATGCGCCAGATGATGGGATATCTAGTTGAGACACTTCGAGAGCAGCGACCAGAGGTAGTTCCACCCGTTGCGGAGACCGCAGTGGTACCCACAGTTCAGGAAGTTGCACCTACGACTACAGAGGTTATTACAGTATCGCTGTCAGAGTTTATGAGGCTGAAGCCTCCGGTCTTCACAGGCACCGATGTGGCCGAGGATCCACAGTCTTTCATTGATAGGATGGCGCGGATATGTCGTTAGCTTAGATGCGCAGATGCGAGATGGGTTGAGTTCGCGAGCTTTCGCCTGGAAGGTCTTGCGCAGAAATGGTGCGAATCAGTCGAGAAGGGTAGACCAGCAGGTCTTCCTCCTATGACCTGGACAGAGTTCGTGGCACTATTCCTTGCCCGCTTTCTTCCCCTGAGTGTCAGAGATGCTAGAGCACGCAGGTTCGAGTCCTTACGCCAGACGCCAGAGATGTCTGTGGCAAAGTACGATGTGCTGTTCACCGAGCTATCCGTTTATGCTCCGTATCTAGTGGCTACTGAGGAGTTGCGAGTCAAGAGATTTGTCCGAGGCTTGCTCACACCACTATTCCTTGCTATCAGCGTGCAGCATTACGAGACATACGCAGCAGCAGTAGACGCAACATTATTAGTCGAGGAGCGCCTTGCTGAGACTTCGGCAGTTCCAGGGCCGAAGAGAGTTCGTGCAGATACGTCAGTGCAGAGACGGCCGTTCCGGCGTCGTGACAGGCACCATGCAGGTGGCAGAGATTCGAGACGAGGCCGATTGTTTAGCTCCTATTCCCAGGAGGATCAGCGACCGTCATCAGGATGTTACCGTTGCGGGAGTTCTTATCATCATGTGCGAGATTGTCCTGAGGTACCCCGGAGTGGGGCGGCAGCACCACATGTTACATTACCACCTTCACCACCCCAGACGGCATTGCCGATAGTACCTACTGTTACTCCGCGTCAGACGCATACACAGAGAGGTCGTGGTCGCGGAGGATTTGTTCATAGAGGACGAGGTGGCCGAGGTAGAGGGCAGCCAACGGCTGGCAGGGGACAGTTAGTTGCAGGTGGAGGACAGGCGCGAGTTTTTGCTTTGACGCATCAGGACGCGCAGGCGTCCAATGCGGTGGTCTCAGGTATCCTTTCTGTATGTTCGGTTGATACACACGTGTTATTCGATCCCGGATCCACGCACTCGTACGTATCCACACACTTTGTGCCGAGTTTGGGTAGAGAGTCCGGTTTGCTTGGCCAGCCGCTTGTTGTGACTACTCCTGTGGGAGAGTCGTTTGTTGCTAGGCACGTGTTCCGATTCTGTACCGTCCGTATTGGCGAGAGAGAGTTGCCGGTCGATTTGATCTTTCTTGAGATGCTGGACTTCGACGTTCTTTTGGGCATGGATTGGTTAGCCACGTGCTATGCTTCTGTTGACTGCCGTGAGAAGACAGTTCGATTTTGTTTTCCCGGCGAGTCAGTTGTTGTTGTGTTGGGGGACCGTGGTGCCACCCCTCACAGTGTGATTTCTTCTTTTCGCGCTGGACAGCTTTTGAGAAAGGGATGTCAGGGATTTCTCGCCTATGTTTGCGATACTAGAGCTACAGAGGTTCCTCTGGATCAGGTTCCGGTTGTTAGAGAGTTCCCTGATGTGTTCCCTGATGAGCTTCCTGGACTACCGCCCGAGCGTGATATTTCTTTCTGCATTGACTTGGTTCATGGCACGGGGCCTATTTCTGTACCGCCTTATCGGATGGCCCCAGCGGAACTTAGAGAACTGAAGGGCCAGTTGCAGGACTTGCTGGATAAAGGACTTATTCGACCCAGTGTTTCTCCTTGGGGTGCTCCAGTCCTGTTCGTCAAGAAGAAGGACGGCAGTTTGCGTTTGTGTATCGACTACCGCCAGCTGAACAGGGTGACAGTGCGGAACAGATATCCTTTGCCATGCATCGACGATTTGTTCGACCAGCTTCAGGGGGCAGGATACTTTTCGAAGATCGATTTGCGATCAGGCTACCACCAGCTGCGGGTTCGACGGGAGGACATTCCTAGGACAGCCTTCCGCACACGTTACGGCCATTATGAGTTTTTGGTGATGTCGTTCGGACTCACCAACGCGCCAGCAGCATTTATGGACATGATGAACCGTATTTTCCAGCCGTATCTTGATCTGTTCATTATAGTGTTTATTGACGATATCTTGGTGTATTCTCGGAGTAGAGAGGAGCACGAGCAGCACCTGCGGATTACACTGCAGACCTTGAGGGAGCATCAGCTTTTCGCCAAATTCTCCAAGTGTGCCTTCTGGCTAGACAGCGTAGACTTCTTGGGGCACATGATTACACAAGATGGTATATGTGTCGACCCGAGGAAGATAGAGGCAGTTCGGAGTTGGCCTAGACCCACGTAGTGACGGAGGTTCGCAGCTTTTTAGGGCTGGCCGGTTATTACAGGAGATTTGTGCAGGATTTCTCTCGCATTGCTACACCTTTGACCGGGTTAACCCGGAAGGGAGTTCGCTTCGATTGGACAGAGGAGTGTGAGCACAGTTTCCAGCAGCTACGGGCTCTACTGACTACGACACCAGTGCTATCGTTGCCTTCAGGATCGGGCGGATTCATGGTCTACTGTGATGCTTCACGAATGGGATTAGGGTACGTTTTGATGTAGCATGATAAGGTGATTGCGTATGCTTCGCGGCAATTAAAGAAACATGAATAGAATTACCCCACTCATGATCTGGAGATGGCTGCAGTGGTTTTTGCACTCAAGATCTGGCGACATTATCTGTATGGGGAGTCGTGCCAGATATTCACCGACCACAAGAGCTTAAAGTACATATTTCAGCAGCGAGACCTGAACCTTAGACAGCGCCGATGGATGGAGTTAGTGAAGGACTATGATTGTGAGATCTTGTATCACCCGGGCATGGCGAATGTAGTGGCGGACTCTTTGAGCAGGAGGCCCGGGGGTAGTCTATCCTGTTTGAGCGCAGTGCAGAGGCAGTCGTCGGTGGATTGGCAGATCTTATGCGACAGTCGGATACAGTTCGAGTTTACGCCGATCGGAGGACAGATTGCGCATGTTCGTGCACGCCCACAGTTGCTTGATCTTATACATGAGGCACAGCACAGTGATGACCGCTGTTCAGAGATCAGGACACAGATGGGACAGGGAAGATTTTCCGAGTTCGTGATCGATGATCAGGGGATACTACGATTTGGAGCTAGACTGTGCGTACCAGATGCTGAGGGATTGTGGCACGAGATTCTTGAGGAGGCACATCGGTCGATATATAGTGTTCATCCCGGTTCCACCAAGATGTACCATGATATCAGAGATGTTTACTGGTGGGACGGCATGAAGAGGGACATTGCAGATTTTGTGTCGAGATGCCTGACTTGTCAGCAAGTCAAGGCTGAGCACCAGAGGCCCGCGGGAGAGCTACAGCCGTTACCTATTCCGGAGTGGAAATGGGAACAGATATCTATGGATTTCATTGTGGGTCTACCCAGGACTAGTCGAGGGTATGACTCCATCTGGGTGATCGTGGATCATTTGACGAAAGCGGCTCACTTCCTACCGGTAAAGACGACTTTCGGATTTACTCAGTATGCCCAGATTTATATTGATGAGATTGTACAACTGCACGGAGTTCCGACATGCATTGTGTCCGATAGAGGCACCCAGTTTACCAGCCGGCTATGGCAGAGACTTCAGGAGGCTTTGGGCACTCACTTGAGTTTCAGCACAGCATTCCATCCGCAGACCGATGGGCAGTCAGAGCGGACTATTCAGACTCTCGAGGACATGCTCAGAGCATGCGTTTTAGACTTCGGAGGTAGCTGGGATCATCATTTGCCCTTAGTAGAGTTCTCCTACAACAACAGCTACCAGGAGACCATTCAGATGGCACCGTTTGAGGCTCTTTATGGGAGGAGATGCAGATCGCCCACCTGTTGGACGGAGCTCAGTGAGAGTAGTATCTTAGGACCGCAGATTGTGGAGGAGACGACCGCGAAGATCCAGTTGATTCGCGATAGGATGAGAGCAGCTCAGAGTAGGCAGAGATCTTATGCGGACCGTCGTCGGCGCAAACTTGAGTTTTCTGTTGGTGATCATGTTTTCTTGAGGGTCTCCCCAATGAAAGGAGTGATGAGGTTTGGGAAGAAGGGGAAACTTAGTCCCAGATACGTGGGCCCCTTCGAGATCCTTGAGCGTGTTGGTGCGGTTGCGTATCGATTAGCCCTTCCGCCCAGTTTCCCAGACGTGCACCCCGTATTTCACGTTTCGATGCTCCGCAGATATCTTCACGATCCTTCACATGCGATTCAGCACCCGACGATCCAGCTTGAGCACGACCTTTCCTATGCAGAGCAGCCGGTGATGATCTTGGATCGACAAGCGAAGAAACTGAGGTCGAAAGAGATACCGTCCGTCAAGGTACTTTGGCGTGGCCAGAGCAGAGAAGAGGTCACTTGGGAGACCGAGAGCGAGATGAGGAAGAGGCATCCCCATCTTTTTGAAGGTGTGTATAGTTAGATTCTTAAATTCGGGGACCGAATTTCTTTAAGGGGGGTAGATTGTAACACTTTGAATTTCCGTTTGCTTGTCTTTCGTGATAATTAGTGATCGTATGTGATATTATATATGTGTTCCTAGGATTATTAGTCATATTTAGTAGTGTTTGCACATTGGGAATTTTCTTGTGCTAGTGCATACTTGCACACTTAGACATTTTTGAGACTTAGGGTTTTGGTAGCATGTTAACCCTTCTTGTATGCATGGTTGCTAACTTATCCCCCACCATTTTAATCTTTTCAAACCTTTTTTTCATAATTCAAACTCAATTAAACAAATGAGCATGGTGGTTAGGTGAAATGTTGACTTTTGAATCCCATTTTCTTCTCTTCCCTCTCTCTCTTTCCTCACTTCAGAATTCTGGAAAATCCAGCAGAAAAACCTTGGTTTTCCTTCATCCTTTCCTCTCTTTTTCACTTCTCCATGATTCCCAAACAAATCCTACACAAAAACAACACATTTTCATCACAAAACCTTAGGAAAAGTGAGCTTTTTGAGGTGTTGAAGGCAAATCTGCATACACGAGGGGAAAAGCTGAGACTTTGGTGTTTTGCAAGGTTCTTAGAAGGTATTAACTCATATTAGCACTTCTTTTCCTTAGACTTGTAGTATTGTTTAGCAAAAATCACATTTTTGGTGCATTTTTAGTGATATTATAGGATATTTGTAATGTATATGTTAGATTTGTGTTCTCATAGTTTAGTTAGCTCCTTTAAGTGTTATTAGAGCTATTTTAACTAGGTTGCACTTCAGGTTGCACAAAAATACCCTAAAGTTTCATTTTTGTGCAAAGTGTGGATTTTTTAACTTGAAATAAGGCTCTGTAGGATCTGCTGCTACCCGAGACATTTCAGAGAAAAACTAGAGGTTACTGTAGCATGTATGGGGGGTATAGAGTGCACACACCAAACCTGGGAGCCCAATTCCCAAGTCTGGCCGCCAAAATATGCATTCTGGCCGCAAATTGCGGCCAGATGGGGGAGTTTTGGGTTGGGGTTTAGGGTGTTGGTATCTGCTGCTATGTAGGTTGTTTTGGTATATATAGTTTTCCAATATCTTTCCTGTATCAAAATCTGGAGGTGAATACCTGTTTTTCCGTATTTTCAACCTTTCGCGACACGCGTGATACGTGTGTGTGGGTTTTGGGTTTCTGCGTATCGCGACGCGTCGGAGTGGTTTCAGACGCGTAACCACACGTTTTAGCGTATCGCGCACACGCGCGCTTGGTTCGCGACACGAGTTACTAGTTCGGCTTTAATGTTGTGTTTGTGTGATTTCAAGCTTACGTGTGATATATTGTGTAATTCTAGGTTCGCAGGCGAGTACGGCGGACGCCGCGCAGAAGGGGAAACAAGTTGTTGGCTATACCTAGCGAGAGACTACAGTGAGTAGATTTCACATCTACGGGGATATCGCCCACATGGCGTTCTACGTCAGGGCTGATAGGACCTTATAGTTTCCTTCGTATACATTGACTATTCATGGCTACTATTTAGTGCATGCTGCATTCCCTGCTATTTGGATATAAACTAGAATTGATAGAACACCGCACCATTACTAACGGTCCATGTTGCACAAGCACTATCCTGCATGTTACACACACACCGTTAGTAATTGCCATGACACTCACACTGTAGTATATCACATCGGATCATCATATTGTAGCTCATCTATATGTGACTTGACATGCTATTCATACTTGATGCCTATATCACATCGGATCATCATATTGTAGCTCATCTATATATGACTTGACATGCTATTCATACTTGATGCCTATATCACATCGGATCATCATATTGTAGCTCATCTATATGTGACTTGACATGCTATTCATACTTGATGCCTATATCACATCGGATCATCATATTGTAGCTCATCTATATGTGACTTGACATGCTATTTATATTTGACGCACATATCATATCGGATCATTGACTTGTATTTTTGTTTGGATTACATGTGATTTCTGGATTTGGGAACCGTGGCTATTGCAAATATATAATCATTTAAAAACCCGGTTCCCTTGATATGATATTTCGGTGCGTCCACCATGTGTTTTCTCGGTGCTAGAGTGATATATGTGAACCCGAATCGAGGAGCTGGTTGAGGCCGATTACGGGTACATGGTGGACCCGGTATGGTACCCCGGGGCGAGAACGGTTTCGCTGTGCAGTAGACGGTGAGCCTGGCAGATGGAATACTACCTACCGGTGATTGGTTAGACCTGACAGTTATCCGGAGGGTACTGATCAGAGTCTATAGATGGATGCGGAGTGATCCGTACTGCCGGGGCCGAGGGCCGATACCGCAGACGGAGCCCGTGGGCTGACCCGGACTGACGGGGCCCGATGGATGAGGATTTGCGTGTCGATGCTGGACACGAGCATTTATGATATTTGGGTGCCGATGTTGGGCACTCGGGATTCTCAGAGATGTACAGGATTTGAGGGCCGATGAGAGTGCCGGCGCCTGAGCTATTTGGGGGATCTGGGTGTATTGAGGGACACCGATTATATATTCCACGTTGACATTCCGTGTAGACATTATATTGCCCCTGCTCAGCATTTACTATTGTACCTCATCCTGTAGTTACATTACCTGATAGAGCATTGTACCTCATCCTGTAGTTACATTACCTGATAGAGCATTTGCATGATTATTGCACCTACTGCTTATCACACATTGATATCATCTGTTGGCATATGATAAAGTAGCGTAGTATGTACATGCTCGCGATTACCTTTATATGTTATCTCTATTCACGAGTTGGCAACTCACTCCCGTTGTGCCACAGTGTTTGCAGGTTGCCCTTCGGATTAGTCGCGGCAGGCTGCGGTTGCATCTTTTGACACAGATACCCCCATAGTTGGTGTACTATCTCTTTGCTGATAGGTGGGTTTTGTGCGGTATCTGTTTATCTTTCAGTTTGTACATTGTTGTATCTAGTATTCTCCATCTACCATGTATGTATTTGACTTAGAGACAGTGTGAGGACGATGATGTATTTTATTTGTATTCTGGTGTCGAGCTCGTTGTGAGCCGACTGTACTTGCAGTTTATCCTTTCCGTGTTATTCCCACTTGTGGATCTTGATCTTCGCTACGGCGTCGTATATTACTATCTTGGTGGTTGTTTACTTAGATTTCTTATCATGTTGTAAGTGCTTTCTTTTAAAAACTTATCACACTCTATACTTTCACTGGTTTGATTTCTGGGTTTTCGGTTCACTTAGTCGCGTTACGCCTGTAGACGTTACGTGGTTAAGTGCCGGTCACGGGCCAAACTTTGGGTCGTGACACTTCCATTTTTGAGGTAAAACTTGGGTAAGAGAATCACTCACAGCACAAGCTAAGAAAACTTTCTTCGGTACCTGAGATTTCCTCTTTTTCATGCACAAGTCCTTCAAGATTTTTGCGTAGGAAAGGACTTGTTGGACAACATCTAAAAGGGGAATGTTGATATTAACCTGTTTAAACAACTCCAAAATCTTCTCCATTTATGGATTTTGTTTATTGGACCTCAATTGATTTGGAAATGGAACGTTTTTAAAATTGGTTGAGTCCAATACTTGTGGAGGAGATTGTGGAGTACGAACGGATCCCAGAGCCGGAGTTTTCGTGGAGTGAGAAGTGGGTCCGTTTAGAGCAGAAGAAGAAGAAGAGCTTTTTGAAGAAGGGACAATAGGCTCAGAAGACGAAGAAGAAGAAGAAGAAGAAGCGGTCAGGGTGTCATCATCTATCCGTGTCCCACTGTTGTTGTGCAGCATCCTTCCAGGTCTCAATGTAGTCACGACACTCACATTATGGTTCTGTTGTTCAAGAGCAACATGTACATTATGTGGGTGACCAGGATTTGGGAGTGGTTGAGATGGAAGCTTCCCCTTCTCTCGCTCGCTTAACGCCGCATTCAGCTGTGGAATCTGGGCTTCGATGGTCTTGATGCTTTGCCCGTGTGCAGTAGTGTGTTGCTCCAAAGACTGAATGGAAGATTGGATATTGGCGGTGGATTGAGTCGATTGCTTTACAAACGCCTCCAGATTCCGTACTAGAGAGGAAACCTTATCGTTGTTTGACGGAACAAAGTTGTTTTGAGGAAAAGAATTGTTGGGTGCAAAGTTGTTGGTCGGATTTTGAAAAGGTTGGGGTTGGAAGGGCTGCTGAAATTGATGTTGGGTTTGTTGCTGAGCTTGTTGTTCTGGAGGAGGAGGCCTCTGGAAGTTGTTGTTGCCTTGGAATTGATGCCGGTTCTGATTCCAGGAAAAATTGGGGTGGTTCCTCCAACCGGGATTGTAGGTGGAAGAGTATGGATCGTTTCTTGGTCTTTACTGAAAGGCAGCATTGACCTGATCCTGTCCTTAAGAAGGTGAGTTGTAAGGACACTCTTCTGTCAAATGGGATGGATCAAAACAACAAGCGCAGATGGTACGAGGGGAGGAGCAGGGGCAGGAGAAGGAGACGAGAATTTGCTCTCAATTGCTTCCAGTTTCCGTGTGATAGCTGCCATCTCGGCTTTCATCGCAATTGAGATATCAAGTTGATGAATGCCTGCCCTAGACTAACTGGAAGAAGTAGAAGAGGAAGAAGAAGAAGTCGGTCTGTTGCTCTCCCACTGAAGCGTCTGTTCCGCAAGATCGTCGAAGAATTTCCAAGCTTCCTCGTCAGATTTGGATAGGAAGTGGCCTTGACAAATGGTTTCCAACAACTGCTTCGTTCCTGGGTTCAGGCCTTCATATAAGGTTTGGCAAAGTTGCCATCTCTCAATACCGTGATGAGGGCACTAAATAAGAAGGTCTTTGTATTAGTCAAAGCACTTCCAAAAAGGTTTGGTAGGAAGCTGGGAAAATTGGTTGATTTCGTTTCGGATTCTCGCGGTTTTCTGATTTGGGTAGAACTTTTTAAGAAGCGCTTTCACAAACTCGTCCCAATTGGTTATGGAGTGCGATACAGTGCTATACAGCCACTTTTCAGCAAGATCGCATAAAGTGAACAGAATAACTCATAGCCGTATAGCATCATCGGACAGTTGGGTTGTCTTCATCATTGCACAGACGTTCTGGAACTTGTTGATGAAGATGTAGGCATCTTCAGATTCCAGCCCGTGAAATTTGGGCAACATGTTGATGAAGTGGGGCTTAATTTAGAAATTATCCCCATTGGCCGGCGGAAGTGAAAGATAGGTAGGAAGTGCAGAGCGGGTGGGATAGAAACGATCCTGGAGCGCGATTCGCTGCGGCGCTACAACAGGAGGTGGTTGCGGGTTATTCGCACCCATAGGAGGTGGAATCAGTCCCGGGGGAGTTAAAGGGATGTTAGGATTAGATCCTGACATCGCAGAAGAAGAAGTTGGTGATAGTGAAGGTGAGGATGTATGAACAGAATCCTGATTAACGTCGGAGTTGGCCGGCAAAGGTAGGGTTGAAAAAAGCGTGGAAGGAGTTTCGACAGCGGGGTCGATCGCGTAGTCCGTAGGGACTAACGAAACGCAGACTAAACGGGCACTAGGGTCCCTAGTCCAAGCAGACGTACACTAAATGATTTTAGTGTAGTCAAAGCATAGAATGTGAGGGTAAGAAAATGAAAGTGGAGAAAAATCGGGTGATGGTGGTAAAAATGGCAGATTTTTGTTTGTTTTCAAATGAATGGGAAAATGAAAAGACAGTTCAACAAACACAATCATAAATGCACAATCACAAATACACAATCAACACCTAGACTAGGGTCCTCTAAATCTACTAGACCTGCTCCTAACTGTTTCAAAGCGACAAACTGTGAGATAACCCTCAAATCGCCTCTTCGCAGCCAGCTGTGGCCAGGTAAGCACAAGTGAGGTAAGGAGGGTTCCGCTCATGAATCACCGTGAGACGGGCCTTTTAAAATTACCTCCTTACTTTTCTAGCCTAGGCACCATAAAAGTCATGTTTAGATAAACGACCGAATGCCCACAATCTTCCTTTGTCCTATTGAGCGCGACAAGTCCTTAATTGGTTGAGTCTAGGTATTTTTTATTAAGCTTGAGGTGACACTTATGCAATTAGCGATTTCCGGGGTCTTAGGAAGGGTGATGAAATCCCCACCTAATCTGGTTTGGTGTTAGAGCCCCTTAAGTCCGTATTAAATGATGCAATGCGCAAATCAATAAAGTTCTGTTTCCAAACAATCAATTATCATTTTTTTACTTTTAAATGTGGCGCTGCAACAAATATAGTTATTCTTTTCTTTGGCTTTTTCCGGCGATGTTGTTAAGAATCCTGCAAAGACAAGGATATTGGAGCGTCGAGTTTGAGAAGAGGAAGTGTTTAGAGAAATACGTACCAAAAGTGTTGAGTTTAAGAAAAACTCGTGTCGATATTGCCTCCGAGAGGTCGAATGGTTCGTTTGCGCGGGTCAACCTACCCGGATCTTTGGCACTAAGTGTTCACTCCTCTTGTTCTTGAAAATGCCCCCTTGTTCCGCACGATCGCTGCTCTCAATCCGTCAAATCTGCAAATATCGGAAAAATACGGATATTTGAGCCAACAAGCGATATGGATAGCCAAAATTCTGAACACAAATAATTAAGAAAATCAAGCAATAAAAATGGAATTATATTAGAACACTGGAGGCAACACAAAAAACCAATAGTGAAAATGTTCCCACCAGGCCGGCGACCTTGGTTTTGAAGGCTATGTCGCTGGTATTTTTGTGTGGGAAAGGGCTCAAATTTTGTGTGTTGTTTCAGTGAAGTAATATCATTCCACTTTTGTAATTTGATTTTTTCTTTAAACCTCAGAGTGTTAGCAGATTACAAATCCAGAGAAGAAAAAAGAATATTTGTATTTGTGTCGGTTTTGAAAAAGAATGGTTTTATCCGTTTGAATGTGTTAGAAAGTTAATTTTATACAAAATATGCACAAATTAACCCGAAACTACAAGTATAAAAGCGTTACCGTCTCCCCGGCAACTGCGCCATTTGATTGAAAGAGTTTTAGTTACCGTAATCAAGACGGTGTCGCGAGTAGCGAGCCGCGATGAGTACGGATCGTCCGCAGGGAGATGGTAAGTTTTACGCTTGTTTTAACGAGTTAACAATGTGTTTTGATTTGTTGATTAAGCTAAATATCACAACAATGATTATATATAATAAAAGGACTTGTTAAGGGTAGTAATAGGTTAGATTGTATGAAGATGAAGTTTGCCGAATTCTTATAGACCCAACTTTGATGTTGACACTAAAGCAATAGGTAACAGCGTGGATTAGGGAACTTGAAATATGGTATTTGCGGCATTTCGCTAAATCCGTATTCCTTGTCCCTTGTCCTTCCATTGTTATCTCTTGATTCTAGCATCCAGCATTTGATTTTTGCTAAGTTTTGTGACCAAAGAATTAATTACCGCAATCAAGAACGGCGTCGCTTGGTAGCCAGCCGGTGAGTACGGGTCGGTCCATAGGGATTTGTGTATTCTCAATTTGTTCTAACGAGTTAATTCCAAACGGTGTTGGATTGATTATCACTAAAATCTAAGTTGATTTAAACTAGGATTAGAATCTTGCTAGGGTTAGGTTTAGGTTAAGTTTGGAAAGTCAATATTCCTCACCGCTTTCTATGCCCTAATTAAGATCTATTAGGTGTTATGGTAATAATTAATAAAGTGGATTAGGACCATCGGGAAGAAACTAGGTCTCTTCCTTTAGGTTATTATCCTTCCTTTCTTAATTCTTACCCTAACCTCCATGGAAAACATATACAACCGGTCTCTTAAATTACGGTATCACCGCTACCTCGTGGGATAGGGTGCCATAGTGAGCGGTGTGTGTATGTATGCATGGAGTCCTATGAATTAATATGTGATAGGCAAGAAAGGGGTGAGAGATTTTCATCTCTCAAACCTTTCTTATTCCTAACCCTAACAAGTGAGGAACTACTCACTCATTAAGGGATTGATGAAAGACATGTTTTTTATGACTTTTCAATTTAAAAGATTAACAATCTAAACTGCGGCAAATTAATAAAAAGTTCTAAGCTAATTAATTAGGGCAAATAATAAATCTATACTAGGGCAGAAAAGAATTTAAGAACTACGGCAATGAAAATAAATCTACTTACTTTATTGATGCTCTCAAAACATTACAAAGGATTTCTGAATTTTTTATCAAAACAATGAGGCACAAGAAGAGGCATACCTCAAAAAGAGATTTAGGGCTTCTATTTATAGATCGTAGAAACCCTAGGGTTACATTCAATTCATTTCTGCATTTACAAATATACCCTAAGAAGACTAGTCAACGCAACGCCACACGTCACAAAATTTGCACTGATACGGGCTCCTCATGGCCGCGGAACCGCGGCCAAAACCCATGTTTGGCCGCGGATCCGCGGCCATATAGTGATGTCTTGGGCTGCACTTTTTAGGGCTGATTCTGCTTGCATTTGGCTTCTTGTTTTTTCACTTGGTTTCTCAGATTGTCTTCTAGATTTCTTCCAAATTTCCACAGTGAATAATGTCATGGACTTTACCGTTTGCTTCGTGTCGAAGTCTTGAAACTTGTGCTGCCTTTGTACTTTGTGAACTTGTTCATTGATCTTCATTGTTCCTCAAAATGTAGACATGATCAAGATTCTACCATTTATCGGTCGTAGTCTCTCTTTTGTATCTTCTTTTCATCAATTTCACTGTTTTTGTTCCGAGAACCTGTAACTTGCAACTATGTAGCAGATATGGATCAAACGCACCCTTTTATTTGTAAAATGAATAAGAATGGAAAATATAATAATGCAAAATTATGATCTGAACAAATACCCCCAAACTTATCTTTTGCTCGTCCCCGAGCAAACCTAGTTTTATTCTTGAAAAAGACCTAGCCTTACTTTCGCAGGGAAACGTGATTACACTAAGCTCGTGCAACAAGCCGTTAAACCTCTAGGTGTCCCTAGTAGGAGGAGTGTTGTCTTCTGGGGGTTTTCAGCGGATACTACCTAAAAAATCCTATCAATTCGGCTTATCGACTTTTATTCTCCAATTAGGTTTTCTAGCAAGAACTCTATTATCTTCGACTCAGAAATTATCCACCCGTATTTTTCACGCTTTCTTATTATTTAACTTAAGATTATATATGTTCTTGTAAATTTACTTAGCTTTTAGCATCTTTTATGTTTTCCTTCTAGGGTTCTATCTCAACTTAGGAATTTTTATCATCTCTATTAAAGATATAAGTCCTATTCTTCATTCTTATCTCTTATCTAAACCCCAATCACATACCCCTACGTGTGTGTATATATCACCCCTACACTTGGAAATTCAAATCAAGCTATTATACTCTCGTCCATCGTCCAAAGTACTTTTCAATTGGTGAATGAAATTGCTCACACATTCTTCATGCAATCGTTAATATTTCTTGAGGTACCAACGGCCGATTACAAAATGTGCCTGCACATTAATGCGTAATTCCTAGTCTTGTAATACCTAAGGCTTATAGCAGTGACTCCAAAGCCAGTTGGTCTAAGGCACTAGGTAATGAACCACCCTCGCTAAATATTTTTTTCTATTAATGCAGCCTTAAGTAATTACAAAAACCAGTGTTCATTTTTTTATCTCTTTATTCACACTTGTATTTTTATTTTATTTCTCTTCATACTAAGGACTTTAGACAAGAGCATTTCAAGGTCTCTTCTACTATCTCGAGTTTCAAGGTTCGTGTTTGTGCAATTTGTAAGGTATATATTTTCAGAATTTAGACTTAAGCTTAGGAATTATTTTTCAAACTTATACTTTAATAAAAATATCCATACTTTTCGCTTGTTTTAACTTAGCCCAAGAAGTCAACTCGAAATTTTCCTATTTCTAAATAAACTACAAAGACATATACTTTCTACCGTTAAATTTTAAGAAAGGTTATTATTAGGGTTTTTAATTTACTAAGTCTAGATCAAGTTGTTCCTAGCTAGTTAACTTTTTTGTTAAACTCAAGTCAATTATGGCCAAAAATTGAATGTTTTAATTTTTATAATTTTTCAAATTTTTCAGTTTTATGGGTTTAAAATAAGTATACAAATGCAAGAATATACACATGAATGCAAAGGAAGAAAGCTTACCGAGCATACCCCCAAACTTAAACTTGACAGTGTCCTCACTGTCATGCCACACCAAGAGAGTCAAAATGTCGGCACTCCCCTGTTTATTTTTTTTATAGTTTTTTATTGTAAAAATAAAAATAAAAAATATATATACAAAAAGGTCCCCCCCAAATTTAAGTGAAACAGTGTTTCCACTGTTTAAGCGTTAAAGTTCAGAGTTAGGGAGGAGAAAAATCAAACTATACAAGGCCTTACACAGGCTAATGGTTAGCACCAACCATTCAAAAAATTTATCGTTATAATGGTATGGTTGGTGGAAGAATGGAGTGTAGAGAAAAGAAATGAGAAACACACGAGACCGTATGGGAAGAAGGGTGGAATATGGTCTCGGTATATTAGGAGAAGAATGGCGGAAGAGAGAAAGAAGTGTAGTACGAACTTGAGGGTGTAAATTGAGTGCATAAATTAACAAAAATTGTGATGACCGATGTGTTAAAAGCGATTGTGCTAATCTATCAACCCGTTGAGAAATAGGGTCAAATCTCTCAAGATTCGCAAGAAAACATGGGTACGTTGATTGAACTTGGTAAATCATCCATTGAAAATGGAAGCGTGATGAATTCTTGCTCAGTCGAAATGATAGAAAGGACGAAGGGGAGTGATTTAGGAATAGTCTTATTCTCACCTAAGTAAACGTATATAAGGTGAGATGGCAACAGCTTGAGTTTGAGTTTCAGAGGTGAAACAATCGAAGGTGAAATTGGTGAAACTATCTCGAACTCGAAGGATTTCATGAATGGTTCGAAATGACTGTAAGCAACCGAGTCTGATGGTTCAACTAACTCATCTGAAAATTCAAAGGACTCAAACTCTGGCTGTGAGTCTTCAAAATCGTCCACAAAAGTGAAACACTCGTAATCGTTATCGGTTGTGAGAACTGTGTCAGATTCAAGGAGGAACGCACTAGAGGCGTCAAAAGTGCTGTGATCGAATAGAAATTTTTCAAGCTCACAGTCCTCCTGCGTGATCTTTTGCATGGTCGGAATGATGGAAAGGATGAAGGGGGTGATTTAGGAAGTATAACAGTTAAAGGTTTAGGAGGATGAATTGGAAAATCCGACACATCAAACAAAACTGGTTCATCCTCAATACTATCATCAATACTCTCCTCAATAGTATCCTCATAATTCTTCTCAAAAGTTATCTCATCCATGCAATTATCATCAAAATAAAGACGCATATGAAGTTCGGGAGAAACATTTAATGACTCGGGATGATGAATTGGAGAGAAAAATTCAGTCAAATCTGCGGGTTCATCATTCAAATTATTCCCTGCGTCAATATCCTCAATCAAGTGAAAATCAATTTTTTCGGACACCTCATCAAAAGCATGGATATTTATCAATTCAGGTTCTAGATTAGAGGTGTAGAGATCGAACGGGTTGGTGATGGTTTCACTCGAAAGGGACCTTTCACAATCTGGCAAATCAAGCACTATAAAGTCGCACAACTCATTAAACGTTTTATTTTCAACTGGTGAATCATTTGGGACACTTGATAGATATTCAAAACCTGAGTTGTTGGGTTAAATTGGTGATGGGTAGGTTTGATTTGGAAGGGTGCATAGCTCACTCTCTCCACTCAAATTCTCAATCTGTCCAACCGCCTCATCATACATTGGAATATTTGGAGCTAGTTGGAAACTAGCTACCGGTTCACTAGGTTGCATAAGGGGGGCAATGGACGCATCCAAATTCCTCATCTGTTGGTTTGTCGCTACTATATAAGCTTCCAACGACTGTTCCAGACTAGACATGGGTTGTGAAGGGGTTTCAGCAAAAGATTCAAAATTGTTTGGATACGTGAAACGCCCAAATGGCTTTGTAGAAGTAATGTCTAAGGAAGGTGCGAAAGTCTGGTAGGACTGGTAAGAATTGAAAGGTTGGACAGGAGTAGGATCAACATTTGGATAAAAAGGTGAATGGACTTGTTGATCCCAAGAATTGGAAGTGTTGAAAGGAGTGAAAGATCGGTTACGAGATTGTTCAATATGTTCAGCAATAGACATGGGTTTCGGAGTTACAATAGGACTCGAAAAAGGAGTATCAACGTAAGAAGGTGGTGAAGGATGAAATGGTAGATACAAAGTGGATTGCAGAGTCGAACTGTTTCTCCTAGACGCTTCTATTCGGTCTTTCAAAGAAATTTTGGGCATGGAGGGGTCGTCCGTAATTCGACCAAAACAATTCGCGTATGAAGCAATGTTTGGATGAGGGTACCAAAGTTCGGCAAGAGTTTTGGGAGATGGGGTACCCATGATGTAAGAAGGAGAAGAAAAGGAATGTGGGTGTAAGTGGGGTGCAATGGATTTCTTAGCGACAAATGGCAAGTTTTTAAAAAAAAATTCCGTTTTGTGTTTTTTTAAGGAGCTTTTCAAAAAGATTTTCAGTAAAAGGCTTAGACACACGTTCAATCAATCACAAATGCAGATCTAGGGTCAGCTAGACAACTCCTAACTGTTCCAAAGGGCAAGATGTGAGGACCTCAAACCGCCTCTTCACCGCCAATTGTGGCCGGAGGGATCCGCTCACGAATCACCGTGAGACGGGCCTTTTAAAGTTACTTTTCCCTACCTATCTAGCCTAGGCACCACAAAATCAGGTTAAGATCAACGGTCGATGCCTACAACTATTCCTTTGTCCTATTGAGCGCGAAGTCCTTAGAGCTGAGTCTAATCTTTTTTAATTAACTTGATGGTCAATGAAATATGCTTTATGTGATTTTTGGGGTCTTAGGAAGGGTAATGAAATCCCCACCCAATCTGGATTGGTGTAAAAGCCCCTTAATGTCAATTTAAAATATGCAAAGCAGTAAACACAATCACTTGCAAACAAATTTTTTTTTAGCGCGGCGCAAAGAATCATGCACAATATCAAGTTATTGGAGAAGGGAAGAAGTTTTTGCGCAAAGAATCCTGCAGGAAAATTTTTACAGAGGAGATAATGGGGTTACAGAGAAGAAGAGAAAACTTACAGTGATTTTTCCTCGTGCTGACGTCACCACGGGGCCGCGGATCCGTGGTCACAAGGCGCTTTCGGCGGCGGTAACGTGGTGGAATCGTTGACTCAGTCCTCCAACTTCTTCTGTTGCTCTGTTGAGGTTATCCTCTGTTTGTTCAGATCTGTTGTTTTCTGTTTTGCTCTCTGGATTTTTCCAGATCTGAATTTGTTCTTCGATCCTGCACAATTCAAACGAAAATACCCTTCACAGAATAACAAGACGATAAATTTTTTATGCTTTTTTTTATTTTTCAGTTTTTATGATTTTTCAATTTTATATTAACCCAAAATTACAAAAAGAAAATAACAATGCCATCCCCGGCAACGGTACCATTTGATTTTTGCTAAGTTTTGTGATCAAAGAATTAATTACTGCGATCAAGAACGGCGTCTCTTGGTAGCTAGCCGGTAAGTACGGGTCGGTCCATAGGGATTTGTGTATTCTCAATTTGTTCTAACGAGTTAATTCCAAACGATGTTGGATTGATTATCACTAAAAACTAAGTTGATTTAAACTAGGATTAGAATCTTGCTAGGGTTAGGTTTAGGTTAAGTTTGGAAAGTCAATATTCCTCACCGCTTTCTATGCCCTAATTAAGATCTATTAGGTGTTATAGTAATAATTAATAAAGTGGATTAGGACCATCGGGAAGAAACTAGGTTTCTTCCTCTAGGTAATTGTCCTTCCTTTCTTAATTCTTACCCTAACCTCCAAGGAAAACATATACAACCGGTCTTTTAAACTACGGTATCACCGCTACCTCATGGGATAGGGTGCCGTAGTGAGCGGTGTGTGTATGTATGCATGGAGTCCTATGAATTAATATGTGATGGGCAAGAAAGGGGTGACAGATTTTCATCTCTCAAACCTTTCATATTCCTAACCCTAACAAGTGAGGAACTACTCACTCATTAAGGGATTGATGAAAGACATATTTTTTATGACTTTTCAATTTAAAAGATTAACTATCTAAACTACGGCAAATTAATAAAAAGTTCTAAGCTAATTAACTAGGGCGGATAATAATTCTATACTAGGGAAGAAAAGAATTTAAGAACTAGGGCAATGAAAATAAATCTACTTACTTTATTGATGCTCTCAAAACATTACGAAGGATTTCTGAATTTTTGATCAATACAATGAGGCACAAGAAGAGGCATACCTTAAAAAGAGGTTTAGGGCTTCTATTTATAGATCATAGAAACCCTAGGGTTACATTCAATTCACATTTGCATTTACAAATATACCCTAAGAAGACTAGTCAACGCATCGCCACACGTCACAAAATTTGCACCGACACGGGCTCCTCATGGCCGCGGAACCGCGGCCAAAACCCATGTTTGGCCGCGGATCCGCGGCCATATAGTGATGTCTTCGGCTGCACTTTTTAGGGCTGATTCTGGTTGCATTTGGCTTCTTGTTTCTTCACTTGGTTTCTCAAATTGTCTTCTAGATTTCTTCCAGATTTCCACAGTGAATAATGTCGTGGACTTTACCGTTTGTTTCGTGTCGAAATCTTGAAACTTGCGCTGCCTTTGTACTTTGTGAACTTGTTCATTGATCTTCATTGTTCCTCAAAATGTATGCATGATCAAGATTCTACCATTTATCGGTCGTAGTCTCATTTTTGTATCATCTTTTCATCAATTTCACTGTTTTTGTTCCGAGAACCTATAACCTGCAACTATTTAGCAGACATGGATCAGACGCACTTGTTTATTTGTAAAATGAATAAGAATGGGGAATATAATAATGCAAAATTATGATCTGAACAGCAATCCGGTCACGATTAGGAATCATCGCTATTGTAGTAGGATAGGATGCCTAGCGGAGCGGAATTACGAGTGATTTGCACGGAGTTTCAATTGCAAAGTTTAAGGTTTTTTTTAAGGTTTTTAGCAAATAACATCTTCAAATACAATTTAACCATATTCCACCCTTAACAAGTAAAGCGACTACTCACACATATTCACAAAGTAAAAGTAAAAATAAAAGAGAAAAGAGTGAGGAACATAAAAAATACAAGAAGGGAAAGATAAAAAGATAACCAATTAATCCAAGTGCGAGTATCTCCAATTGTTCGTAAGCCGGGTGAAGTGTGAAATTCAAACACTAAACTTTAAGGTTGCACGCTCACTTAAGAGGTTGCAAGATTAAAGTAAAGCAAGAATTTCACAAATGTAAATATGCAACATAAAACAAGACATGAATAAAAATGATAACTTCTTATTGAATCATAAACAAGTTACACTAATCTTGAAGTTAAGAACCTAAACCTTAAGCTTACAAGTTCAATGAAGAAGTTGCAAGGTTAAGGCAAAGGGGCAAGAGCTCAAGAATTACAAAGGAAAGCAAGGTTACAAATTACAAGAGTTTTGATACAAAACTAAACAAAAGGTATCCCATTCCTCATGCCTCTGGTCTGTATTTATGGGCTCCAAAACTGAATAAATAAACAATAAAAATGAGCTGATGTGGCATCAAGGGGGGCCCACAGAGGGGGGCCCCACAGGAAGATGGAGCCATACAGAGGAGGTTGGGCCGGCCAGGCCGGATCTTGCAAGGTAGGGGCTCAGCCCAAAACCGAGGGTAGGGCCTGGGACTTGGTGTGGTGTCATTTGTTGTCCCCAGTGTCACTTTGGTGTTGTTTATTTTCTCTGTAAAGGCTTTGGATGCACCTAGGTTTTGGAGGGAACTTGTAGCTTCAAATCACATCAACTCTTTTTGCATTAAATGCACCATTAATGCATATCACACCATGCCCACTTGCTCTAGCCATCATGAGTGTGTGCCATGGCAATCCCCTAGGTCCATGGTCCATGCTCCAAGAGTTTAGTGTGTACACATGCTATGTGTTGGACCAAAATATTGTGCACACACTTGTTTGCAAAATAACTCTTGGATATCGGTTGGTTTGCAGTTCTGGTTGCAGGGTCGGCTCTCAAATGTAATATCTGTGATTCTGGATGTATTTCTAATATTTTGTGACGGACACCTGTAATCTGTATTACTGAGCAAACATCGGTTAATCGTACCGATATATAACAAAATAGATAAAGAATGAGCGGTATTGAAATGCAGTTTTCTTTGATGAACACATTGTCAGGCTCGGTATAGGTTCAGGATGAGTTTTCTCGTCGACCTCCCTTTCACTTAATACCTGGGTAGCCGTTATGTACAGCCAGTGCCGCTGACGTGCTTGTGGTTAAACTCACTGCCAGCGTATTGACGAGTCTTTAGAGTCCCACACAGAGGGTTTCCCTGGTTTTGGCGAAATGATATGGTAGCCTTATTGGATACGTGCAGGGTTCCGGTCGATTGATATACTTTGTACCCGGACTTTCGATCAGACAGTTGATAATACTAGCCAGCTCGGGTTTGAGCCGGATTATTAAATCAGGTATTGATTTAATAATTTACGTATATGTATTTCGATACGTATATTCTAGTATTATGTTCTTTGTGTTTTTCTATCTCTTTGGGTATTCGTATTTCGGTATGAATGCAGATATATATATATATATACAGTAGAATGCAATCCGTATTTTTTACCGGAAAACATTCTAGAAGGTGGCCACCTCATTTTTGGATTTGACCATTTATAGAAAATGGTAAATGAGGTGGATATTAGCATGATGGGTTATAGTGAGAACCATGCTTGCATAGTGCACACAAATGAATTTTTAATTCATTTGTGTTCACTATTCAAGCATGGGAGGTTTTTTAAAATAAAAAAAAGATTTACGAAACCAAGCATGCTATTTTCTCTTTCCAAGAGAGCTCATTTTATGTTGTGCATGCTTGTTTTTCTACACTTGAGCTTTGAGCTCTCTCCTCACCATTTGTTCTTCATTCCTTTCTAGTTTTCCATGGTTGCTTCCACCTTCATGGTTTTGAGATAGTTAACACTTTGATTACACTCACTACATCCTAGGCTTTCTAGAGTGGTATCCTAGAAACCCTAGTTGCTTCACTTGCATTCTTTATGTGAAGCTAGAACCTCAACTACATCTCTCGGGTGGATCATCATCGATGGAGGGAGACCGACGACCAAGCTTGATCAAGGAGCCTCTAGGAGCTTGGGGATGATGGTTGAAGACCGAAGGACACGGATCAACTCGGTATAACTATTCTAACTTCTTTATATTGCTAGCTAGTTTAGGGTTTAAGGTAGATCCGGGCATCGGGTAATGGTAGCGCCATTTCAATAAATTTTTGTTCCGCATTTGGCCATGATTTGATGGCCGGGGCACTGCCGTAACCCAACATGGTATCAGAGACAGCCTTTAAACCCCTTACTAGCTTGTTTAGACATGCTTAAAAGATCGATCGACGAAAGTTTCTGAAATCACGATTTCGTTTTTTTAAGTTTCTGCCGATTTTCAAATGTGGTCAAAAAATTATTTCTAGTGGCATACAAATCCGTGCAGGATTTTTCAGGAGTACACAAAAAATTTGAGCTCATGATGCTTCTAAAGAGCCGCGGAACCGCCACATTTGACCCCTATTTGCTGCGGTTCCGCGATCATTTAGTAGCAACGGAGTACTAATTTTTTTTCTGGAGCTCAGTTATATGGAATTGTGATTTTTGACATATATGGTTTTAGCCCAGATTTCTGTTTGAGTGCTGGATTTGCATTCGGGGCTAATTTATGAAATTTAGTCGATCGATATTTTAAGTACGTTTAATAGTACATTACATTTCTATCTGTGACCGTGAATGTCATTTGATCGGTACAACTCGTCTAATTGCTATATGTTCTTTTAGACGGGTTTGCGAACGTGACATTCACGTTAATGTTCTGTGTTGTGCTGTGATGTTGGTTGGATCGTCGTAGTGGATAACTATGGTGCAATGTTAGTACAGTTTAGTTTCATTTGCACATTGGATATTGCGGGACGAGCGTCCGACATGTGGACTGCCGCCACTGCCAGTTTGTATATTATTCTTTTGGGGCACGACTGGGTTGAGGTCGATGTCCTCCTTGTACATTATTTTCTTTTCTGTTCTAGGATTACCCCGCGGTGGAGTGCATGAATAGCCGGGATCTAGAGGGCAATGGGTCCGCATCTCATGGCGTTGAGACAGAGGGAACCTTACTCTAGAATTGGCGGGCTATTCGCCTTACTCATAGGGGGTATAGGTTGACCCACGGAGGGGTGCTCAAGTTACCGGATTTCGTGAAGTGCTGGGTGACCCATTCACGTTGTTGAAGGGGGTTGCCTCACTTCTGGTTTTGGCGAGTAACTTGCCACGCTCGTAGGGGTCTAAGTTATCATTGCACAGGATAGCCACACGACAGGGAACGTCGGGTCTCATTTGTGGCTCGAGTGAAACCCGGGGCTCCAAGATTATCCACCATTCTATGATGCTTCTGTGATGTTGCTTTATACCATACCTGGGACGAATGTTATATATATATATATATATATATATATATATATATGTATATACTAGTAGATGTTTTATATGTTTTTCACCCGTACTAGTCCAGTCCCCGCTCTGTCGTTAGTTTAGTAACCTAACGGGTGATGTCGGGACCTAGTGGCGAATGCGGATGGCATATACGTACATTTTATTTTCGTTCTTTTCCGGTGTGATTAATTGATGAGACTGCGTTGATTCTTATCAATGCAAGGATAAAACAAACCTATATGATGTTTTTGGAACCAAGTTTTTTAAAAACTGACATTACAGACGTTCTCTTTTGCTTTGCACAGTAGTATTCGGTTATGAATATCCAACACCTCATTCGACGAGGCAAGGGCCGAGATCCCTTCATCGGGAGTGCCCCCTTGAGTAAAAGTTTGCGTCAACATAATAGCTTCACTAGAGTCGATTCTTTTGCTTTTTATCGTGGTATTCAGTTTGGAATATCTGTACCTCATTCTACGTGGAAAAAGCCGAGATCCCTTCACCGGGAGTGACCTCTTTAGAAAACGTTTTCTCCACTATAGATTTATAAAACCACTCGGTTCCTTCAACGATATCAAGTTCATTACGTTGAAGGTTTTTCGCCAAAAACCAGCCGTAACCCTCCATCATTTCAGATTAGTATTGCTTAGTATTCGTGCTACGTATGTCGTGCATTGCCGAGGCGTAGTGTTTGGTAGCTCTGTAATGATTTTTCTGTCGTGTGGATATGTGAATTGGTTAGGACAGTCGTATGGTTATGTTGGCATTGTCAAGGACTTGTACGGGTGGGTTTAATGCAATCAAGATAATGACGGGTTGAACTTGCTAGGACTCTTTGATATGTTGGCATTGTCAAGGTCACTTGGGTCCTAGGGGTAAAAACACACATCGGGAGTTTCAAACATACAGGAAACTTGCTAGGCATGCGCATACCTTCTGGAGTGTGGTGACTTGAGTGGCTTCCATCAAGTTATCATGCGATGATAGTTGGATCCCGATTCTCACTGATGAGTTGGATTACTCCTCGAGCGATTCCGACTAATTCTCCTTTAGGGTTTGGAGGAGAATTTGAGGAAACAGTGGGAGCCATCCTGATTAGATAAAGTGATTAACCATTCTAAACTAGGTTAGAGTGCACGCTGAGTGTTTCTTTTTTCTCTCTCTCTCTCTCTCTGGCAGCGACCATAGCCCGACACTTGACTAAAACTTATGAAACCAAGTTAACCGAACTTTCTTAAAACACTTTGGCTTTTGGAATGTCATGGTGTCGCATACATCATTGCCTATTCTATATCACCTTTTGCATTTCTCCAGAACACCCCATGTCACTACGAACATCCACTTCCATTGGATAAATCCATCGTATAGTTACATACGAACTCGAAGGAACTTGTTCCAGATTCGAGGATGGATTTTGGTTCTAGAGAGATTGAATAGGATTATTCGGTTGTCTTTTCTCTTTACCTTCTCTCAGGTTGTGAGAGATCCTAGGATTAGGAGAGGGTATACCTATTGAGCTTATTGGATAGTCTTCCTCCAAACCATAGGCAGGTGTCGAACGGTAGGGAAGGAAGAAAACCAATAAGCCTAAGTGTGGTGTACAGAAGGTAATAAGACATATAAAGAGATTAAATTAAGGGCAAAGAAAATTGCGACCGCCATCATTCACGACAAAACCGTGTATACCCCTGCCACTCCCACATCCACTTTGGATTTCTCCAGAACACTCCGTATTACTACGGATATCCACTTCTATTGGATATGCCATCGTATAGTTACATACGAACTCGAAAGAATTTGTTCCAGATTCGAGGATGGTTTCCGGTTCAGGACAAATAGAATAGGATTATTCAGATGTCTTTTCCCATTACCTTCTCTTAGGTTGCGACGGCTCCTAGGATTAGGAGAGTACACCTATTACGCTTATTGGATAGTCTTCTTCCAAACCTTAGGCTGGTGCCGAAGGGTAGCGAAGGAAGAAAGCCAATTAGCCTAAACAAGGTGTACAGAAGATAATAAGTAAAGACATAATAAAGGGATTGGAGTGATGGAAGGTAAGTATATGGTCACTGTCATGAATCAGGACAATTGATAAGGCATTACTAGGAATACCAGCTTACCCCTTTTGAAACATTTTCATGTTTCAGTTTCAATTGTGCAATGTTAATTGAAAACTGTTTTCCCAATTAGAATCTAACTCCAGGGTATGTATTTACCAGATCGGTTTCTCACATATATATGCCATTACGGATGGTGAGTAGGAGTAAGATATTGGGAATTGGGTGATTAGATCCTCGTTATATCGGAATACTTTGTAATTGGTGATATTTGAGGAAATCACCAAGGTTTTTGCCGGACGGCAAATATTTGGTTTTGAATATCCGTTGTTATGCACCAATTTCAAACTGATATATCTGTACGTTTATTTTATAAAGTGAGATATAACTTTTTGATATTATGTCTGTGACATTTACCTATATCAGTTGATGATTAGGTAAGGTGCATTCAACAGCGATGTAATTCTTCTTAACCATAGTACAGTTTTTCAACCTACGACGTACAGGGTTTGAGTTATTAAACTCAGTAGATTTATACAAAGAATTGTATGTTGTACAGTGTCCATTAGGACAATGGGGTTGGTACTCGTACTATATTTTGTTTACTCATAGCTTCTCTAGTTCTGGACAAGTATTTCGTAGAAATACAAGGTTCAGATTTTGAGAAGTTATAAGTATAAGAATAAAGTAGAAAACCATTTCTCGGAAGTATCAGGATTCTTCAATGAAGTCGAAGATGTAGATACTTGTGTTTGGTATTCCGTTGATAGTAATGATTTTGAATTTGGTTCCAATTAAATTAGTGCTTTAGTTTCTATATTACATATATATATATATATATATATATATATATATATATAGAGAGAGAGAGAGAGAGAGAATCAATTTATATCTTAACGATGTTAAGGTATAGGGAGTTGTCCGGCTGTTGCTTAAAACCAGAATCCGGATAAACTCAAGGCACGTTTCAGTAATGGCAGTTTGTGGGTTATCCCTGGCTTTGACGAGGGTTAACTTTCTACCATTAGGAAGATCAATAGTGATATTGTTCTTGACTCGCCACAGTTTTAGTAAAATGGATTTTTTTCATAAAACAGAAGTAGGAGTATGGTAGAACTGCAAGTGATTCCATAACCATAAATGATTACTGAAGATTTAATAGAATCTAAGGATTCAATTGGTTTCGACGTTCCATTAGCCACTCAGCCGATTTGGTGGGTAACCTCAGGCACCCGAGAGGTACTTCGGTCTTCTCAGAGACGATGACAGGGAGGTTCCTGTTTACCCAGACTTGCCATTGCTACTATTCTAGACTATAAGACCCGGTAGGAGGATAAGTATAGCCTCGTT
Source organism: Agapanthus africanus (assembly GCA_030015575.1). Taxonomy (NCBI): domain Eukaryota; kingdom Viridiplantae; phylum Streptophyta; class Magnoliopsida; order Asparagales; family Amaryllidaceae; genus Agapanthus; species Agapanthus africanus. The sequence continues at coordinate 505,812,433 of CM057348.1, forward strand.
CTAAACTAGCTTTAGAAGTGCATGTGTATATGACTCTACCAGAGGGTTGTTGTAGTCAGTGGGAGCAGTGGAAGTATAGTGGGCAAGTAGCTTATGTCTATTTATAGACTAAAGCAGGTATAGCGGAAATAGATCATCTGTTTTTGATGTGACAGTCATAGACCTTGACCTCATCAGAAGAGGAGATGAATCTGCTAAGAAGGTAGTAGGGTGTGATGTCTTGATATTTAGGATGACATGCACTTGCTAGGAGGGGATATTCCTATACTACGATCGGTTATACTGTGGTTGTCATAAAGTTGTTTCTCCACATATGATATGGATATAATATCAGGTTTTCTGGTTACTAAATCTATAGTTTTAGATCTTGATTTGGGAAGTATCTTAATCTGGGTACTTTGACATTATTCTATAGGTATTTTAGAATGGACGACTCCTGGCATGGTGGTGTACCTGCAGGTGATGGAGTCGCCATCTCTAAAGGTGTCTTACAGACTAAAGGGGAGAGAGATCTACATGATTAGCATATCACCTACTTAGGCAATTGAGTTGATCATGGAATGTCAAGTACCACACCAGATGTTGTTTTTGCACTAGCTGCAATGAACATATATTAATCCAATCCTGCAAAAACATTGGGAAGTAGTTTATGAACATAAATGGATGTCCTTGGGAAATGATTAAGGCAGCCTCCTTCGGGAGACGATTATCATTTCAGGCTTCCAAGGTGACCTAGATGACAGAGTGACTGTCAGAGTTATATTTTTCCCTCTTTCGAGGGACAATATGTTGGACAGGTGGTCCAAGCGAATACGAAGGAATGGCATGGCAAATGGTACTGATTAAATTCATTGGATGATACTTTCTAGGAAGTTTGCTGGATTTGGAGTTCTTTTGTGAACTGGGTCCCATCAGATATCCAGACAAATTCTAAGACAGGTATTGCTCATTTCGGGAGATAGCTTTCTCTGTGAAGTTGAGATATAGAAAGATGTAAAAAGAAATATTGGAGCGGATCCACTCACTGAGGCTATTTCTCGAACGCAATAGTTTCGTAAACAGGCTTTGCAAAACTGATTACTAGAGAAGTTGGATGTTCGGTATCACACGGGCTGTGAGTATGCGACATCGCAATAATTGGTGTCACGCCCCGCTTCCCAGAGCGCGCTAAGATAGGCACGTGACAGAGCCAACCATGCTACCTATGGATAGGAAATATCTCTCCACAATCACATTACGGCTGTAGAGATATCAAGAACAGTAAAATAATAAACAACTATCTAATACATGTCCATGAGCCAGAATAATGAGTCAAGAATAAAAATAATGCGGAAGAAAAAAGATCCAATACAATAATAAACCGGAATGTACGTCCCATAATGCGGGCTCACATCAGGAATGAAAATACTGAAAGGAAACTAAACTAAACTAATAACAGGTGCTCACTCCTCGCCCTGTTGATCAAAATACTCCTAGACAGCCTGCGATAAAGATAAGGGATCTGGGCCATGCAAAACCCAGACGTCAGTGCGTCAAAATACCAATAATTCTAAGCAAGCAGGATGTGATGAAATATGCAGGCATGAAGTATGAACAGTAACAAGTCATCGGTAGCAAGTAAACTGTAACATGAATATAGATCAGTGAACAGGATACAAATAGGTGAAGTGCAGTGAGTAGTCTAAACTGTGCTATAGGGTTATCTACTCTAAAGTTATTCGAAATCAATTAATGTAATTCTCATCGTAACCCATCGATCTATTCCCCGTTCATTCCCCACGGGACCACGGTAAAATGATGTAATAGACTGTGAGTCTATGTCCCGTTCATTCCCCACGGGACCACGGTAAAATGATATAATAGCCCTTTGAGTTACGTTCAGCTACATTCTTGATTTCCTTAATGCCCCCAAGTCATGTGTGTAAGTCAGGTATTTATAAATCTGAGACCAATGCCAACACAGGATGAAGCAGGAACAGGTTTGTCTGTACAGACAACAGGATATGTCCATCAGGACAACATGTCAGGATTGTCGGCATTAGAAACATGATCATGTAATATGTCAGGTAGTAATATATTTGGTCATGTCAGGTAGTGTACATGTATCAAGTCATGGCAAGTAGTGGTGTATCAGGTTATGTCAAGTAGTGCACAGGAATCAAGCGGGTGCTCATAATCAAACTGTAGCAAGTATTGAATCACGGTAAAGGTAGGATGTACGATGAAAGCATGGATGCAAAAACATCTATCAGGGGTTACATCATGACTATGTAGGATGCATATTATCAAGCATGGTACACTAATACAACAGTAACATGAAATAATATAGTCTCGGTGTGCAACTAGATATATAATAAACCGTACGGATACTGACGGATACTATCAAACTATAAATCGGTAAAATTTGCTGAATATTAAAATACAAGCACTATTATTTATTAGATAGATATTGATATAATAATATTAACATGGATAAAATATTCAAACCGATTAATAATTATAAAAGTGGTAATTATTAACCATGCACAAGAAAGATCCGTTCAGAAATTCAGCGTCACCCTGATTTATAAAATAGCTTAAAAATAACAAACGTTCTCCAAAAGGGACGTGTCTTATACCAAAACAAAGATAATTCAATAAGGTTTTCATTTTTATAAGTATAACCATCTCAGGTTGTCCCTACAAAAGCTATGAACATTCGAAGTTGAAAGTTTGTTGTTGGAATTTCCCTGGACTGCAGTTTAGAGATATTTTCATTTGCATTTTACATTATTTAAACAATTTATTTTACAAGTAAATATTTCATTGAGTTATAGTATTCTGAGTTAGCTTCGTAAAGAACTAAAGAACGTATATTAATGATTTTTCTATAATTTATAATGAATTTTATAAGGTAAGGTGTACAGTAAATTTCAGATTTGTCGTATCCGCTTTTCAACGACGTTTCATGTGTAAACTATAATATTTTCAAATGTATAATATTATAAAATGCAGATTATAAACTAATTAAAGATAATAATACGAAATATTACGACGATATATATTTTAAATGATATGGATGCAAACGGGTATCACATAATCGTAAAATGATAAACTAACAAGTGCGGAACATATAACTAAGCAATATGAAATGCAACTATTCAATTTGATGCAGTATATGATCGTATAGTATGTAACAAGATAAGTTTTCATGACCTAGATCTGAAATGATATGAATGGATGCAAACGGAACATCGAAAAGTTATAAAACTAAACATGGGGTGCATGATTTTAAGTACAGGTATTCCATTTATTAAAATAGATGCGTCTAAAGTAATTTAGCATGTAATTAAGATTGGTTTGCATGCCCTAGATCTGAAATGCACTATACAAATATAAACGGAACGTCGAAAGGCTGTAATATGAAATATGGGATGCTTGATTTAAAATACAGGTGTGATATTTATTTAAATAGGTATATAATGAGTTATATAGCATGTAGCAAGATTAACTTGCCTAGACGGAACAAGAACGGATGTGTACGGAACGTCCTTCGTCGGCGAAATGTCGCGACGCGCGCACGGTACACGGAACGGTTCCAAACAATGCACGAGGGTGATCACGCAAGTCAGGTACGTTCACTGGATCACTCGGATCGTCAGCGACGAGCACAGCTCCGGCTGTGATCACCGGAATCAAGAAAGAAGATCAAGAAAAAGAAAGAAGAAAAGAAGAAGAAGAAGTAAGAAGAATAGGATGCGTATTAAATAAGGAAAGAAAAATTTAAATAAATAAAATATATATAAATATTTATATGCAGAGGTGAGAGAGAGAGAAAGGGGTTGTTAGTTTGTTAGGAAATTAGTTTAGATTTAAATTTAAAAAATCTTTTATTAGTTAAATAAATTTTAATTTGTATCAATTTATAAAATTAATATTATATAAATAAAATTTGATAATATGGTAAATACAAACATAGTCCAAAACATGCTCGGGTCGGGTCAAAAATTCAGTTTTAAAATACAAAAAATATACATGTCGACCAAAATAAAAAATGAATGTATGGATAACGAAAAATGCATACCCCCAAGAACGGATGCATGCACGTGCGTGTATCCATCCAAACAAGTCTGTTTCACTGAACGGGAACAAGATGTGCGGATGCTACCACGCGGCTAGGGGTATCATGCAGGCCATGCAATGTATTTTTAAAATATTTTATATGACATAAAATGTTATATTGTAAAAATGCAAATGCCAGATAAAATTCCAGTATTCAAGATGTATAAATTAAAATGAAAGTGCACGAGTCCATGTAACAGGTCAAGATAAGTCATAAACATGAATCAAGACTGGTTTCAAGCATGCGGGTCGGGTCGGATGCAAATACAAATGTCGAATACACTATTCGCACCCAAAACACAATAAATCAGGAAAATACCATAAATAAAGAAATACATGAACTAGAACTGGTATAAATGAACTAGGGTTTTACATTTGGCCTTAAGTGCAAGTGGGAGATTGTTGGCTATAGTGCCCTCAAGACAATTATCATAGTCGCGGGCAGATGATTATGATGATTGAGTGAGGGCCTATACCAGTAGAACAGTCTTACTCGTGATAATAGTATGCTATCTAGTTCGTCTTTATCATCATGTACATGTTGATAGAGCCCATATGATTCTTTCCTGACTGCAAGCATTATGATGGCGATCATATACGTAGGAGCTGGGGGTCTATAGGCACATTCTTAAATGTCCCTAGTCGTGGGAGTATCGAGACTGGACATCGATACTCTAGTGTAGACTAGTGTATACTGATCGAGACCCCGACGAGGGGTGGTGGCCAGGTCTTACAAGCCATTGGTTTTAGTTTGTTCACCTAAGATAGTATACAGGTGCTCATTGGGTTACGAGTACACTGGACGGACTCGCCAGGAACGTGCTAGTTGGTATATACCTATTGTCAGATAGCAGTTCCCAGGTAATATGTGTACAGGTTAGTCTGTCGACCTGAGATCGTCATTTTTCTCATGTGAGTTCCTACTGTGCTTTGATTACTACCCTACCACGGCTCAAAGGAGTCGTGCAAACAGGTTTTAGTTGGGTATAGTCCCGAGGCACATGGAGGCAGTGATTGGATCGTCGTGGATTCGTCTCTCCCGATATTGGGAGTTGATGTCGCGTTGTGCACGGGTGGCCATCACCACAAATCCATGGCCATGGTGGACGAGAATTACCGATCCAGGATCGATAGTTTCTCAGGATATGATGAGTTTTATGCCGACACTAAATGTCGTCTGACTTTATCCACCCCGTGACTCGATATGCGATACTCTTAGACGAACAGACCGGACTGTACGGATATTGTCACTGTCAGGCTCAGTAGGGGTTCAGGATGAGTTTGCTCGTCGGACTCCCTTTTGCTCAATACCTGGGTAGCCGTTACCTACAGCTTGTGCCGCTGACGTGCTTGTGGTTAAACCCACTGCCAGCGTATCGACGAGTCTTTAGAGCCCCACATAGAGGGTTTCCCTGGTTCTGGCGAAATGATGTAGTAGCCGTATTGGATACGTGCAGGGTTCCGGTCGATTGATGTACTTTGTACCCGGACTTTCGATCGGATAGTTGATAATATTGGCCAACTCGGGTTTGAGCCGGATTATTAAATCAGGTATTGATTTAATAATTTAGGTATATATATTTCGATATGTATATTCTAGTATTATGTTCTTTGTGTTTTTCTATCTCTTTGGGTATTCGTATTTCGGTACGAATGCGGATATATATACAGTAGAATATAATCCGTATTTTTTACCGAAAAACATTCTAGAAGGTGGCCACCTCATTTTTGGATTTGACCATTTATAGAAAATGGTAAATGACGTGGATATTATCATGATGGGGTATGGTGAGAACCCTGCTTGCATAGTGCACACAAATGAATTGTTAATTCATTTGTGTTCACTATTCAAGCATGGGAGGTTTTTTAAAATGAAAAAAAAGATTTACAAAACCAAGCATGCTATTTTCTCTCTCCAACAGAGCTCATTTTATTTTGTGCATGCTTGTTTTTCTACACTTGACCTTTGAGCTCTCTCCTTACCATTTGTTCTTCATTCCTTTCTAGTTTTCCATAGTTGCTTCCACCTTCATGGTTTTGAGATAGTTAACACTTTGATTACACTCACTATATCCTAGGCTTTCTAGAATGGCATCCTAAAAACCCTAGTTTCTTCACTTGCATTCTTTATGTGAAGCTAGAGCCTCAACTACATCTCTCGGGTGGATCATCATCCATGGAGGGAGACCGGTGACCAAGCTTGATCAAGGAGCCTCTAGGAGCTTGGGGATGATGGTTGAAAATCGAAGGACACGGATCAACTCGGTATAACCATTCTAACTTCTTTATATTGCTTGCTAGTTTAGGGTTTAAGGCAGATCCGGGCATCGGGTAATGGTAGAGCCATTTCAGTAAATTTTTGTTCCGCATTTGACCACAGTTTGATGGCCGGGACGCTGCCGTAACCCAACAGTGTTTTTTCTTATAAGTCGTAAGGATCTTATAAGAGTGTTTTCTCCTTATAAGTCGAGAGGACCTACAAGTGGTATTCACTATATAGGGACATTTCTTACCATTTGTAGAACTTGGCAAAAAAATATTTATTCGTGCCCCTGGATTGTATACAAGGGTCAATATGGATCGCCTGTAGGGCAATTTGAGAGATATGACGGCTTAAGAACAGGTCTAGATCCCTGTAACTTAAGGTTTTTGAATCTTATGAGCCGTGAGGGTTTCACAGGGGGGATTCTCCTCACGAGTCGTGAGGATCTCGTAAGTCTATTTATTTTAACGAGGTTGCGCCCTTCTGGGTTTTCACAAGCTCGCCGGCAATCCTGCTGTTTTTACTCACGTCTCCCTTTCGGGCTTTCATCCGTGCCCATCTTGCTTGTGGACGTACTGTTTTTTTTTGTTTTTTGTTTTTAGCGATATTGCGCCCTTTCAGGTTTTCACAAGCTCGCCGGCAGTCCTGATGTTTTTACTCACGATGCCCTTTCAGGTTTTCATCCGTGCCTATTTTGCTTGTGGACGTACCCTTTTTTTTGTTTTTTTAGGGGGGTATTCCACTAGATTGTAGGACCTGTTTGTAAGCCCCTTAATACCCTTCCTGTCCTTTGAGAAGAAAGGACCATTCTACATAGAGGTTCTTCCGCCAGTTAGAAATATGCCCCCTGTGTATAAATCGGGGGGAACGAGTACCCACGCCGTCCCTATTTTGGCGACAGGTTGCTTCAGAGCCGCTTATTTTTGTTGAGCGTATGCGACAAACTCCATCACTCGTCATCATCGGATGAGAAAGAGTCTTAACCCATTTGATCCAATCGAGCCATTTTATCCATTAGTTCTTGGAAGGTCAGGAACGCCTTTGAATTTGGGTCAAGTGTGGCTATGAGCATTCCCATGGCTGCAACTTCATCGATGCGTTGCTCGCATTTGACCAGAGATTTCGCCATCGGGTAACATATTGAACCCAAGTCTCATTTGGTCTAACCCTTTCATTGACCAGTGCCATCACAGTAGTACTGTCACGACCCGAAATAACACGTGACTGGCACTTGAATCATATGAAGTCGATAGGACCATATCTAATTCAAGTAAGCCAAAAGCCCAGAAATCTAAAACCATTTTGAAGAAATGTTTAATTTAAAATAAGCCGAATATGCATTTTAAAATCGCAAGTCTTTTCTGAAAATTTCGTCAGAGTTTCCTTTGTAAATACTGGCCCCGAACGGGGTACAACATGATAAATATGTACATGGATGATAAAAGGCATCCCCAAGCGGGAGCTAGCTCTTCGTCCATCGACGGCCACAACTACGCAAGAATATAATAGACAACGCGGAAGGGCGAGGATCAAAACTCAAAATGAAACTCAAACAGCATGAAATCCATAATAATACAAGTGCGACTCTAAGGTCGAAATAATATACACCGGTCTTCTATGTCTATCAAATATACAAATCTGGTTGATGGAGTTACTAGATACAACTGAAATATAATGAAAGGTACAATGGTGGTCACGATGGGAGTGAACCCACCTACCAAAGCAATCACCTTGAGAGGGATCGTGTGCCAGAAAGCCGCAATGAAACCTGTACGGAAAAACCTGCAGGAACTGTGGCACAACAGGGGTGAGTTGCCAACTCGTGAGTAAAAAACATCACAGAGCAGAAATCGTATGTATGACTCAATCCTAGGTCAATACGATCAGTAATATATATCCTCAATATGATAAAGTCTAAAGCATGAAAAGGTAGCAAGGGTAAACATCTATACATAAGTGTAATCCTATGTGTTCGTGTCGGTGTCTCAGGTAGCAACATATCATAAACATGAGATATGATCAATGTAATCATCATGAAATCAGTGTCAACTATATCATGAAATCTATAAGTATGTGGATATCATCCAACTATGTAATCAATGCCTGTATGCATATGGATCTCGTCCACGTGTCAACCAATGACATAACAGCATCATGCAAGTAAAAGTCATAGAAGCATATGCATGAAAGTATGAGGATATAAATCAACGTGTGTCCCTCGCGACACATCAAAATCATGGAATCTGAGTGTCCAGCATCGACACTCGAAAACATTATGAAACCTATGCCCAGCATCGGCACGTAAATCCTCATATATCTCACGCTCCGTATCATCTGCGGGATCGGCCCGCGGGCTCCGGCAGTACGGATCGGCCTATATCCATCTCATGAATCCAGTCGGTATCCTCCGGATAATCGCCAGGTCCAAATACTATTACCGTTAGGCAGTCTGCCCATGCAAGGCTCATCATCCTCCATGAAATCACTCTCGCCCCGGGGTACCATATCGGGTCTACCATGTACCCGAGACGGTTTATACGTCTCCTCGAATCGGGTCTCGAAATCCATCTCATAACCGAGAAAACATCATGGTGGACGACTCATACATCACGAGAAAACCACACTCTTCATTTTAAAAAGAGAGAGAAAGAGAGAAGTTTATATATATATATATATATATATATATATATATATATATATATATATATATATTCTTGCAGTTTTCCCCAAAATCCAGGAAATCTCATGAAAATCCGAAATCCAATCATCAATAGCAAGTAAACAGTGAATATCGGCATAACACTCCATAATACTGCATAATAGTGAATAATAATATGCATGAAATAGAAAATAGTAACTGCAATGTCTAAACTAGCATATAAAGCAAGTACACTGATATCATGTCGAAACTATCAGCTAACAAGCTATGTCAATGAATTAATATTCTCTAAAGTGTATGTGACTTGGCAATTACCGATGATGATGTGTGTGAGCCGGCAAGTAAATGTATGTGAAACATACGCATCATCGGTAATGGTGCTGGTGTCCTGATAGCATGATCTCAATAATGGCTTATGGAAATGCAATATAAACATGCAAATGCGATGTGAACAGTAATAATATGCGGGAGCTGAATAATAAACACAATGATAACTAATCTGCATTTATATAAATATGAGTCATACAGTTTTGCCATTTGAAATAACACGAATCGTGGTGTTTTGAAAATAAGGGCTACGGTGTTTTTAAGAAAAGATATGACCTTTGAAATATCCATAGAATCCCTTGGTCTGTCTTTAAAATACTCACGATTTGTTAGTTTTGAAATAGGTATGACTCGAGTCTAATCTATCATTTACAAGTACACTACCGGACTAAACAAAACAGGCTGATCGAAAGGTAAGGAAACCGCTTAACATCTGAGTCGATATATATATATATATATAACAGTCGGTGATGCCGCCTCAAAAGTATCCCATACGATACAATATCTATAATATGACATTCTCAAGTCAAGAGTGCGGATCTATCATCAATATAAAGCTCGTACAAAAATCCATCGTACGGTATCCCAAATCTGGGTACGGGTCAAATATCACATTCATCATATTATTCATCTGGTATCCTCTTTATCAAATATCATGATCCGGGGTTTGATCAGTCGAAAATACTGCATCTTTTAACCGGCAATTTCCCTATCATTTGTACTCATTTAGAAGTGTTCGGTATTCATATTTCACATATTATCAAAACAGTTGTTAAATATCAGATTACTTGTGCTGTATACTAAAACCGGCATTTCTAGGGAAATTGACTGTATTTTATGGCATCGCATCATCCCTATATTGCGCAACACTTGTCTCGAGAAATTGTGCAGGAAAATCCAGAAGAAAAGCCAAAATTGTCATTTTGCTGATCAAACATTACGCCAACTCAAAGACTTGAAAGCTGGTAGCAATCTAGAGGGAAATATTAAATTCAACATATCAAAAAAAGGCCCAAGTATTAGCCCAAACATGTACCAGAGAGCCCAAGCCATAAAGCTTCAATTACGCTGCGGATCCACGGCAGGAGCCTGCTTGCGCCACGGATCCGCGGCAGGAGCCTGCTTGCGCCGCGGATCCGCGGCTCTTCTGCCACGTCATCACTTGAATTTTGGTGCATAACTCTTCTCTCGGTGGCTACAGCTCAGAAATATATGTCAATCTCCAGAAAACCCTCGAAGCTTCTGCTAGATCAGCAAAGATGATTAATTAAGCTAATCTTGATTAAGCTCCTAACAAACTATTTCTAGAAGCTCTCTCCTAACTAATCACTTCTAGAAGTTTCTTCTCAACAAACTTTTGGAGGGAAATTCAAATCTCCTCAACAAACTTTTGGAGGGAAACTTAAAATTCAAATCCTAGATCTAGGGTTTTGATGTCTATAAATAGAAGTCTAGATCTAAGGGTTGAGGTTGTTCATTAATTCCTCATTCTTCAACATCTATCTTCATCTTCTTCCACAAGTCTAGTGACAAGACTTGTGCGAAACCCTAACCCTAATTCCACTCCAAATTCAAGATCCCGAGTACCATTCAAGCAAGAAACTTTCAACCTTTTAGGAGCCAAGCCAATCTTCAATCGGGCAAGTGATCCAAGCTGATCCGCGACTCAAGGAGACGAGCGAAACCAAATCGACGATCGAGTTCTTCCTCTTGTAGTTCTTGAGCGATTGTAACGAAATTGTTGATATAAATAAAAGGTGAAATTCTTTAATCTTGCTTTCTTTAAATTCTTGCATCATGATTCGATCTCAATTTGTGATTGTGATTCTTGTTGTGATGTTTGAGTAAAACTCCGCTCGTAAATGAGTCGAGACGATCAATAGAATGATGATGATTTAGATCTTTTTACAATTTTTAAATCCTATAACGATTGTAAATTCTTATGAATCAAATGATCGATGACCTAGTTTCGGGATGATCCTTTCTTGATTGTGTTCACTCAAAACTAGGGAACAACGATTGATCATTTGATTAACTAGAAGCTAGAATTTGAATGAGATTCATCGAAAGGATAAAGGATAAAGACGAGGAAACCCTAGCTTCTTCGCAAGATCCTTAACCTCGACGAATTATCATCGATCTAGTATCAATTCGCTAAAGGATAAGAACATGAAATCATTAGATCTCATCACATCTATAAATCCGATCAATTCCTACGAGCATCATTTCGATTCTTGACATTTGGTTTGGAAATCATCACAAATATCTCAATTCTTGATTTTATCTTTTCTTGTTATTAGATCTAGATTTTCTAATTCTTGAACTTCAATTACAAATCATGAATTGTTTTCTTTTCTTTTCTTTAAACTTTCAACTCACCTAATTCGAATGGCGCCGTTGCCGGGGATAGTGCGCTAATTGTTCGTATTTTAAAATTTTAGTTGAAAGATTTATTCCATTATAATTTTTAGATCAAAATTCACGCAAAAAACACTAATACGAATTGTTGTGATTTGCGCGAGGAAATCTGGCATCAATGGAGCTGGAGAAATTTTTTTCAGGAATTTCCAGAGAGCTCAAGGAGTGAACAGAAGTTCACTGTAGATTTTTGGTGCACTGAACAGCACCTACGACCGCGTTTCGGCGGTATTGGAGCCCTATTGCGGCGGTTCCGGGCCTCTGTGGAAGCTTCCCTGCACAAAATTTTCACAGTAACTTCTAACTTTCTTATCTCCTTCTCAAATCTGCTCCAAATTACATTTTTTGCAGGTTTCTTTGCAAAAATCGCAGCGCCGCGCAAAAAGCAAAATTAATTTGTGCTTGTTTTGATCTTTGTGGTTGTTTATATAATTAATACGGACATTAAGGGGAAAAGACCAAATCCAGATTAGGTGGGGAGTTCATTACCCTTCTTAAGCCCCAAAAATCACAAACTTGCATCCGCATTACCCTCATTAATTAAAAAATATCTAGAGATGACTCTAAGGACCGTCGCGCTCACTTAGGACAAGAGAAGGCCGTGGGTAATTCATTACTTATCCGCGTTTCATTTGTGGTGTCTAAGGCAAGTGTGTCGAAGGCTAGTGGTTACTTAATTAGGCCCACTACTTACGTAGTGGAGAACCTCCCACTTACCTGGCACTTACCTGGCCACAGGAGAGACAAAGAGGCAGTGGAGGATTTATCCTGCGACTTGTCTTTTGGCAGTTAGGAGCGGTCTAGAGATTTGACCTAAGTGACCCCTAGAATTAGGGTTTTGCTTGTTTCATTTGTTGTGATCGTATCATATTTTCAAAATCCGTATCATTTTTCAAAAAAAAAAAAACAAACACCAACACATCATTTCCCCTAATTATAATTCACGCTGCCACTTGTACTAACCCTATTTAGTGCAAGATAGGCTGGACAACAGGATTCTAGTGCCTGTTTAGTCCGCGTTTCCCCCCGATCGACCCAAAAGTCGGTATTTCTACATTCACCTTTTCTTTACCCACCACCACACCCACATCGATGGATCATTCTCCATCGAACTTCTTTTCCACTACCCTGCCGCCGTCCGTTGGTGCACAGAATCCACCTCGCATCTCTCTCCAAGAGAGGTGCTATCCTACATGAGGCCCCCTTTCCACCTGTCTTTCCATTCCACCAGCCAACTGGGACAATTTTCAGATTAAACCCCAATACATCAACCTTCAACCAAAATTTCACGGTCTCGAGTCTGAGGACACATATGTGTTTATCACGAAATTTGAAAATGTATGCGCAATGATGGGCACTTCACAGCTGTCTGTGGATACTATGCATCTTCGTCTTCTCCCATTCACTTTGTGCGATTTAGCCGAGAAGTGGCTATATAACACTACCGCACATTCCATTTCAAATTGGGACGAATTCGTCAAAGCATTCCTTAAGAAATTTTACCCACATCACAAAACAGCTCGAGTCCGTAGCGAAATATATCAATTAACCGAGCTTCCAAATGAAACATTTTCACAATGTCTTGAATGCTTCAAGGATCTGTTAGTCCAATGTCCACATCACGGCATCCCCAGATGGGATCTGTGCCGAATCATTTATGAGGGCATTAATCCTAACACAAGACAGATTCTTGAATCCATGTGTTAAGGCAACTTCATGAATAAAGATGATGGGGAAGCCTGGAATTTTCTAGAAAATTTCGCTGAAAAATCTTTACAGTGGGAGGGTGTGAGTCAATCGTCTAGGGATGGCAATGATATTTCCATAGGAGTTAGAGCTGAAATTTCAGCTATCAATAAGAAACTCGAGACTATGGAAAACAAATTTTTAACCGCCGCCCTAAGTCAAATGTCACTCTCCAAAACTGTATGTGGATGTTGTTCTGATCCTTCTCATCTCACGGAAGAATGTCCACTAAATTCTCCGTTTCAAGGTCAAGAACATACTAATGCCGCATTTCAAAGACCTAGAAACGATCCATTTTCTTCCACATATACTCAGGGTTGGAGGAATCACCCTAACTTTTCTTGGAACCAATCATAATCTCAAAACACGGTTCCAACCCAAAACAATTTCCAAAGGGTCCCTCCACCACAACAGCAACCACCACTTCAATTGAGTCAGCACCCGTTCCAATCACAAAACTTCCAAAATCCGGTCAGCACTTTTGCACCACATGAAAACTCTTTGCAATTGACCGGTACAGACAATACCTCTGCACTAGCATAAACCTTGGACACTTTCATGAAACAATCCATCCAAGGGACGGCAAGTTTGCAATCTTCCGTCGAGAATGTGATGAAGATCATTGTCTCTCAAAACGAGAACATCAAATCGATGGAAGCACAAATTGCACAACTAAAAGCCGAAATGAGTGCAAGAGAGAAAGGGAAACTTCCAGCTCAACCTTTACCCAATCCTGGCTATTCACATCATGTGGATGCAATCACGTTGAGATCTGGAAGAGTGCTTGACAATCATGTTGGGGAAGAGATTGATGACACTGAAAAATCTATCAATGATACCCCGGCTGAGACCTTTCCTCACACACACACTTCTAATTCTGATCCCAGTTCTTCTACCCCACTACTTTCTTGCGAGCCTATTCTTCATTTCCCACAAGGCTCGCCACCTCAGCCCACCTCTTCCACTCCTCCACGGACGATCCCCACTCCTATTCTGGGATCAGGTCCACACACACTTCCTTCTCCTGTGATGGACCCAGCGCTTATTGCTAAAGCACCTTATCCTAATCGGTTAAGGGCTAACACATCGAGTCCACATATGGAGAAGATCATGGACATTTTTAAGCAAGTTAACATCAACATCCCTCTCCTAGATGCCATCCAACAAGTTCCGTCCTATGCGAAAAATCTTAAGAACTTGTGCACTAGGAAGAGGAAGACTCAAGTGCCCAAGAAGATATTCATGGCAAAAACAGTAGACACAGCCTTTCCCCAACAATTACCGAGGAAATGTAAGGATCCTGGCTATCCTACTATTTCCATTTCTATCGGGAAAAAACACATCAACCGTGCTCTACTAGATCTGGGCGCTAGTGTTAACTTGCTTCCTTTCTCAGTCTGGGATCGGAGAGTTGAAGCCAACCCATTGCACTCTCCAGATGGCTGACCGATCAATCACCAAATCTAGAGGTGAACTGGAGGATGTGTTAATAAAAATCAGGGAATTTATACTCCCTGTGGACTTTATTGTAATTGATACACAGCCTGTAGCGAACCCACGGAATCAAATTCCGGTGATTTTAGGTCGCCCCTTTTTGGCCACTTCCAATGCTATCATCAACTGTCGTAACGATTCTATGACCCTATCCTTCGGGAATAGGTCAATAGAGCTGAACATTTACAAGTTGGGAAGTGTACCCTCCGAACCTACTGCTCAGGTCTGTTCTGTCGACTTAATGGATGTCGACAGCAGCGAATTTGATGATCCTCCTGATACCGATCTTGACTCTTTTCATACGTTATTGTTTGACCCAACTATGTATCATACACATACGGACTCTTCCACCGAGATGTCCGGGTCAACAATTAACACTGATTATGAACTGTTCTTAGAGTCTGAAGATCACCCCGTACTTTGTGATGACATTATTCTTCGGGGTATTGATGAAACTTTTGAGGAGATCTTCGCTGATGAACTCGCATTTCTGAATAACACGGGTGTTGAGATGAATCATGTCCCAATCATTGAAATTGAACCTCCACCCCTTCTTCTGAATTGTAAAAAGAATGCAAGTAATCCATCACATTCACTGCATCGTCTCTCCAAAATGAGACGCACATACACTCTCTTCCACCACTTAACCTTTCCCCACTTCTTCTTCCACCAACCAGAGCATTGCATTGATAAAATTTTCGAATGGTTGGTGTTGACATTCGGTCTTTGCAATGCTTGGCATCGACCAATGGTTCTTGACCCCCTCATGTGATTTTCAATGCTTAACATTGCATAATTCAAGTTTGGGGGGGCATTTTTTCGGGCTCTTGAAAAGAAAATCTTTACAAAATTTTGAGCCAAAAATAAGTTTGGGGGAGGGTCTTCACTTAAATATTTTGTCCCCACTAATAAATTCCTCCCAAGATTACAGGTTTTTCGAGATTTAGCAGAAGGCAACAATGAGGACACTGTTGAAAACAAGTTTGGGGGAGGTTTGTGCTTATTTTTGCATCATTTGCATCATACTTTGCATAAGCACAAAACACTTTTGAAAACCGATAAAAATTTAAAAATTTTCAAATATAAAAATATATTTTTGTACATAAATAAGATAATGAAAGATTAGATAGTGAAAAATTACATCCATGAGATTAGAAAAATTTAAGAAAACCAAGAAAATTAGAAGTTTTCTTATACGAACTAGTAATAAGTAGTTATGAGTCGTTGTCCCAAGGATTAGTAAGATGAAGGAAGTCGCTAATCTGAGGATAAAAATAAGTCTGAAAAATAGTTTCTATTCTAGAAGCCAAACATTTTGAACGTTGATACCCTGCTATTCGCACTTGCACACGTCTTGAAGCCCGGGATAGTAGAGGATACCTTGAAATGCTCTTGTCTTAAAGCCGATGTATGAAGGAAATAAAAAAGTGAATAAAAAAAATATATATAATGGTGAGAAAAATGGACACTGGTTTTTTTATCACCAAGGGCAATAAAAAATATATAGCGAGGGTGCCTCTTCACCTAGTGCCCTAAGGCCAACTGGTCTGGGAGTCACTGCTATGCCTTAGGTGGTGCAAGACGAGGAAAATACACCAAATAAGCAAGCACATGAGTAATCGGTCAGTTAGTACCTCAAGAAGTATTAACGGTCGCATGAAAGTGTGTGAGCACATCTAAATATTCATTAATTAAAAAGTACTAAGGCCGATGGGCAAGAGTATGATAGCTTGAATTGAATTCTCCGGGTGTAGGGATGTCCTTTACACACACGCAGGGTTATATGATCGATGTTTGGAAGAAAGATAAGAATGAAGAATAAGACGATGTTTTATTGAGGGAGGACGTGATTTCTGACATCTTTTCATGACCATTAAGATAGGGCTCATGACAACCGAAAAGCTAGCTTAGTTGGAAACCCTAATTTTCAAGGCTTTTCTTTTATAATTCTTTTCTTTAAAAGTAATATTCATGATCTTCCTTTTATTATTGGATTTTGTGGGTGCAATCCGCTGAAAACCCTCAGAAGACAACGCTCCTCCTACTAGGGACACCTAGAGGTTTAAAGGCTGTTGCACGTGCTCAATGCAATCGTGTTGCCTACGAAAGTGTGCTAGTTAGTTTTTCTCTTTCTTTATTTTCTCCTTCTCTTTCTAATAAAACAGTTTGCTCGAGACGATCGAAAATAAGTTTGGGGGAATTTGATCAGTCGAAAATACTGCATCTTTTAATCGGCAATTTCCCTATCATTTGCACTCATTTAGAAGTGTTCGGTATTCATATTTCACATATTATCAAAACAGTTGTTAAATATCAGATTACTTGTACCGTATACTAAAACCGGCATTTTTAGGGAAATTGACTGTATTTTATGGCATCGCAACATCCCTATATTGCGCAACACTTGTTTCGAGAAATTGTGCAGGAAAATCCAGAAGAAAAGCCAAAATTGTCATTTTGCTGATCAAACATTACGCCAACTCAAAGACCTGAAAACTGGTAGCAATCTACAGGGAAATATTAAATTCAACATATCAGAAAAAGGCCCAAGTATTAGCCCAAACATGTACCAGAGAGCCCAAGCCATAAAGCTTCAATTACGCCGCGGATCCGCGGCAGGAGCCTGCTTGCGCCGCGAATCCGCGGCTCTTCTGCCACGTCATCACTTGAATTTTGGTGCATAACTCTTTTCTCAGTGGCTACAGCTCAGAAATACATGTCAATCTCCAGAAAACCCTCAAAGTTTCTGCCAGATCAGCAAAGATGATTAATTAAGCTAATCTTGATTAAGCTCCTAACAAACTATTTCTAGAAGCTCCCTCCTCACTAATCACTTCTAGAAGTTTCTCCTCAACACACTTTTGGAGGGAAATTCAAATCTCCTCAACAAACTTTTGGAGGGAAACTTAAAATTCAAATCCTAGATCTAGGGTTTTGATGTCTATAAATAGATGCCTAGATCTAAGGGTTGAGGTTGTTCATTAATTCCTCATTCTTCAACATCTATCTTCATCTTCTTCCACAAGTCTAGTGACAAGACTTGTGCGAAACCCTAACCCTAATTCCACTCCAAATTCAAGATTCCGAGTACCATTCAAGAAAGAAGCTTTCAACCATTTAGGAGCCGAGCCGATCTTCAATCGGGCAAGTGATCCAAGCCGATCCGCGACTCAAGGAGACGAGCGAAGCCAAATCGACGATCGAGTTCTTCCTCTTATAGTTCTTGAGCGATTGTAACGAAATTGTTGATATAAATAAAATGTGAAATTCTTTAATCTTGCTTTCTTTAAATTCTTGCATCATGATTCGATCTCAATTTGTGATTGTGATTCTTATTGTGATGTTTGAGTAAAACTCCGCTCGTAAAGGAGTCGAGACGATCAATAGAATGATGATGATTTAGATCTTTTTACAATTCTTAAATCCTATAACGATTGTAAATTCTTGTGAATCAAATGATCGATGACCTAGTTTCGGGAGGATCCTTTCTTGATTGTGTTCACTCAAAACTAGGGAACAACGATTGATCATTTGATTAACTAGAAGCTAGAATTTGAATGAGATTCATCGAAAGGATAAAGGATAAAGACGAGGAAACCCTAGCTTTTTCGCAAGATCCTTAACCTCGACGAATTATCATCGATCTAGTATCAATTCGCTAAAGGATAAGAACATGAAATCATTAGATCTCATCACATCTATAGATCCGATCGATTCCTACGAGCCTCATTTCGATTCTTGACATTTGGTTTGGAAATCATCACAAATATCTCAATTCTTGATTTTATCTTTTCTTGTTATTAGATCTAGATTTTCTAATTCTTGAACTTCAATTACAAATCAGGAATTGTTTTCTTTTCTTTTCTTTAAACTTTCAACTCACCTAATTCGAAACACGAACGATTACACTTTCCCTGTGGACGATCCGCACTTACTAGCGCACTACATTCGACACCGTTATTGATTGCGGTCAAAATAATTCTTTGATTGTGATTCTATACATTTTCTTAAACACACACCAAGAATTTCGTTATCAATCAGGGTACTGATCTACGTCTAGTACAATACTGATACCATCTATGTATGCATGCGTGTGTATGAAAAACATCACGTCCAAAGGACCCGCTAAAACATCATGTCGCATCTCAAATACGAACCATGTCACATCACCGATCTCACGGCCTCGAGCCCAATCTCATCGACTCATCTCCAATCCCAAGTACTATCCTCATGATCCAGTATATGTATATGTATGTATGTATACACACATACACACACACACACATAGTCTCATACCCATGTGTGTGTGTGTGTGTACATATCCCCATATACGCACAAGTAACATAAATGTATGCTACTTTGTGCGCGTGTGGGTGTAATCTCTAATCTTGGGTTCGCGACTAAGAAGCTAAACTAAGTTACTTCTAACTACCCTAAGCTAAACCATGAACGCATAACTAAAATCATGAATATCCATGCCACACATAAAAGATATCATATATATAGCATATTATACATCGAACTGTGGGGATGCTATACGCCATCCACCCGACTTCCCCCGTAGATATATATCTACTCACCGCTTCTTGTGTGCCGATACCGATGTCGCCATCTTCTTCTTCATCGTCCGATGTTCATATGGAGGTACCTACAACAATACACAATCACAATTGCGTATTAAAGTCCAATCGGAAAACCAAAACGGCACACGCTACGCTCATATGTAAAAACCTATAGCCTCGCATGCAAACACGGCCAATAGCCTTAGTCGTTGACGTTCAAACGCCACAAAATGGAAACACAATAACAAATACCAAAAATCAAGTTAACACGAAGTCATAAAACAAAGCCTTAATTCATGAAAATGATCACAGATTTTACCCTAATTGAAATTAGTCAATTTTGGATACAGGAGGGGTCTAGTTTACTACTAAAGAAGCCATGGAGCAAGAATGAGGGACAACAACACCACCCTGGCCTCAAATTGCGGCCAGGAAGGATTTATTTTCTTCTATATCATGGTGGATCAGGCTCGGGTCTTGGGGTTAGCTTCCTGGGTGCCTGTATGTATCACTGTGTATGCTAAATAATTTTCCAGGTCCCCGAGTGTTAGCAGATTCCAATTTCCCTACACAATTCTCACAATTTCCGTATCTGCAGAATTCAAAGTTCGCAACTTGGGGTTTTTCTAGGGTTTTAGTCCAAAATAACATCACTACAGGGGTTGTATGATCTCCACTAACCTCAATTACACTATCTCAAATCAAGTTTCCCTCAAACCCTACCTAGAAATTTCCAAACCTCACTAAACGTCACCTAATCACTTCTAAACATGCATGGAAGCTATAGCAATGGAAATTCTATACTAATGATGGAATAATTACCTCATTTGCACTCATGAATCCACTAAGACACCAAAATCAAATTTTTCTTGGTCCATAGTGTAGCTTGTGAGCTTGTATATGCTTTTTGTGAAGTGAGGATGAACTTTGGGTGAAGTTTTGAAGCTTGAAAGAAGAGAAGAAGAAGAAGAAGAAGAAGAAGGAGAAGGGGAAAGGGAAGGGCTGCTGCTGCTGAGCTTGGAGGGAGTGAAGGAAAGAGAGAGTGTGTCTAAGGTCAAAGCACCATGCCTCCTAACTACCCCCCATGCTTATTAGTTTAATCCCTTTTTCCTTTTCTTTTGTTTTTCTTTTCTCTTCCTTTTCTTTTCTTTTCAAATACAAAACCATGCATGAAAGGAGAGGGAAACCATGATAAAAAGTGTAACAAGTGTTAAAAATGATAAGGTGCATGTCATGTGCACAATTCCGGTTTAAAGCATGATTAGCGATTTTTAATCGTGATTATCACTAAAATAGTGTTAAATAAATCATAGAATTTCATAATTTGCATGAATCACATAAAGCGCCCTCATTTCAGTAATTTCCATAATTTTCCAAATTTTTCCCAATTTATCGGTATTTAATTATACCGCCCTATTAAAATATTCAATATTTTATTATTTAATTATAAAAATTCCCAAAAATAATATTTTATTTTTCTGAAATGTTACAATCTTCCCCCTTAAAGAAATTCGATCCCAGAATTTAAATTTAAACCTCTCAATACTAAAACATTTCAGTAAAAGGCTAAGCCGTCGGGGCTCCGAAATCATAAATGCACAAAACACATCGTAGCGCAAAGCATGCGCATAAACAATGAGCAGATAACTCAAAATCAAAACTCCGTCAACCATCCCGCAATCATCAGAGTCATGGTGAAGACACAAATGTCAAATCCAAAACGAAACCAATATGATATACATTAAAACTACACATGTAAACATCAAATCTATACATGTAAACATCTGAAGGAAATGCATGCCAAACCTTTCATGTTGCTGTGTGATGCGTATAACACTGCAGAGTGGCGAACGTCTATCATAAGAAAATAATCATATATGTATATATCTTTTGTTTAATATGCATGTCCCACCGTTTTTGAAAACAATTTAGAAGGGTTTCCTTGTTTTAAACGTTTCGTGTCATATCAGACACGTAGGTAAATACTGAGACTATAGCTCCTTCTTTGGAAATCCCATCGATATCTATCAATGCATGCAAAATATATCCAGATACTGTCCTCTGACTAGTCCTGCTCAGCTACTATATCAAGTTGTAAATATCATAAAAACGTAATGCACCACAAGAAATCAATCCCAAAATGCGCATAAGAATGTCGCGCGCGTCTGGTGCGCACGGAAATCAAATCCATGAATGTGCCATACTTGTGTAGGGTTCCTAGGCACACTCAAGAGGTTCAACAAGGCATCAACCATGCCAAAATCAAAAATTTAGGTGCCGAGAAACCCTAATTGAGATCGTTAACTAGAGGTAAGGCGAAACTAAACAAGTTAACTACTTTAACTACGAGTGAAAGGGATTACAACCTTTGTAGATCCGGTCCTCCACTTCTTTAGCTCCGTGATGACGTCCCTCTGCTGCGATCATCGGGATCCCAGACGCGAGCGTTGGTTTCATCAGAGAAATGATCGGGCTAGGTCGTTGACTTCGATGCCGGAGATGATCTACGTCGAGACGACTCTAACTCAAGCTCCATCTTCACTAGGTCATGAAACTTGTGAAGAAAACACCCTATACAACATGGAAAGTGGTAGAGCATGAAGAAATAGGAAGTGGGTTCACTTTGGATTTGGATTTCTCACTTGATTTCATCACTTGAAATTTTCTAGAAAAGGTTTTCTTCTTCATGAAGAAGAAGAAGAAGAAGAAGAAAAGAAAATGAATTATCTCAAAAGAAAATTCAAGTGAAGTCAATCATTTAGCAACCATGGGTGAGTTAACCATTGTAGAAACTAAACTAGAGTTTAGGCTAATGGTTAGGTTAATGAACAAAACAAAATGGCTAGACTTTTTCAAAGATGCTATGAAGCTTCATGAAGCTTCAAGCCAAAAAAAGAAAAGCCACCATTTAGTTTTTCCAAAATAAATAAATAAAATAAAACCCTAACCATTAACTTAAACTTCGTGTAAGTGATACACACACCCAAGTTCGCATATATCATCAAACATGATACAAACTAGTGCACAAACATATATCACATATATTACTTGTGCACATCAAGTGAGAAAATCAATCTTAAGTGAACAATACTAGTCAATGTAAAGTAATATATCTAATATATAATTATACCTTAAATCATTAAATCAACATTTGATTTAATGATCCGGTCATATTGCATATAACCGACTAATATCAAGTGTATTAATATATCGAATCAACATTTGATTCGGTAACCCGGCTATATCTTATATAACCGTCCGATGATACAAATCGCGAGAATAGAATTCAGTATCACATACTGGTATTATTCTCAGTCCCGCACATATCTCATATGCGCTCCTATTTCGTTTCGCTTGAGCCAGGAAACCTCTATGTAGGACTCTAAAGACTCGTCAATACACTGGCAGTAGGCGATGATCATATCAAACACCCACAAGCCGCAAGCGGTCTGCTAAACGTAATGACCACCCGGGTATTGAGCGATCAGAAGATCAACGAGTAAGCCCGCTCACACTCCTGTGAATCCAACCAGTAACACTTACCGTACAGTCCGGTATGTTCGTCTGATATGTCGCATATCTCGCCTAGGGGTGGTAAACGTCATACCCCGGTAGCTTGATAAGTCATGCCGATGTAAGGTCCACAACAAGCATGAAACTACTAATAACACTTACCAGTAAATCACTGTAAACCTGGCCAGGGATTTCCAGTTATGGCCAGTCGAGCATAGCGCAACATCAACCCCCAATACCGGGAGAGACTAATCCCCTCCTATCGCTCATTGCCTCCATGTGAATCGGGACTGTACCCAAAAACCACCTGTTTGCACGACTCAGTAGAGCCGTGGTAGGGTGGAAATCAAAGCACAGTGGGAGACACACAAGACTCTATGACGATCTCGGGTCAACAGACTAAGCTGTACCAGTGTCACCAGAGAACTGCCATCTGACGTGAGGTATAATACCATCTGGGAGTTCTCGGCGATTCCGTTCAGTGTACCCTGTCTCCACTGAGCACCCGCATACCATCTCTGATGTCAAACACCAATGGATATGTGATCATCCATCGCTCATCACATGGGTCGAGAAGATATAGGCTAGTCTACTCTGGAATATCGATGCCCCGTCTCAATATTCCCACGACTAGGAACATTGAAGGATGTACTCATGGACTACCCAGGCCCCACTAGTATGATGTACATCATAGTCCTGCAAGTCGAGTACACATCCTAAGGGCTTTATCAACATGTAACAGAGAGACAGAAAGTATACATGTTAAGATAAAGAGTAACCAGATAGCGTACTATCATGTCGAGCAAGAAAGTCCTACCTATATATGTCCCAGCATCCACTATAATATACATCCAATGTACAGTAATGGCCTCTAGGGCATACATATAACTAACAATCTCCCACTTGCACTAGGGCCATCTGTAGCAGTGGTTGTAGTATCTAATACTCAACCGTCACATAAAAGTCTCTCTTTGGGAAAAGGCCTTTGTGAGTGGATCCGCCGTGTTGTCCTCTGTGTCTACTCTCCTAATCTCGATCACGCTGGAGATCAACTATCTCCATGATCAGGTGATGCTGCCTCAGAATATGTCTGGGTCACTGATGGGACCACGGTTCCTGGGATAAAGCCACTCTTCCATTGTCACACAATGGTAGGAACCTAGTTCATCTTATGAACCATTATATACCCCAACTTCCTCTTTGGTATTATCTTTAATAGCGATGTTACCAGCTTTTATCGTCTAGTTTGCCACGGTATCTAGCTTGGAACTCTTCCAACATACCGTCCCTCTACTGAGGGTAAAGACAATACCTGTGACTGACATTCAATCATCCTTATCACCCTGGAACCTTTCCAGTGATTCTCCCCAGGATCCATTGATACCAACTCACTAAACCTAATGAGAACCCTAACATCCCTTTAGATCTATCTTATAGATCCAAATCCCAGGATTTAGGAGGTATCACCTTTATCCTATTTGGAGAATCCTTATGATAAGAGGAGATTGACCGTGCGTAGCATAAGAAACTCTTTTCCTATTAAGAGTATGTTGTCCACGTATAATACGAGGATGACCACCTTACTCTCTACTACCGTTTTGTATATACAAGGTCCATCTACCATTTTGATGAAGTCAAACTCTTTGACTACCACATCAAAACAGACGTTCCAACTCCGTGATGCCTGCCTTATTCTGTAAAGCAACTCGCACACGTTTCCGCTGCTCCCACGGTTTACGAAGCCCTCTGGCTGTGTTCTTATAGACGTTCTCTTCTAAATTATTTAGAAAAGTAGTCATGGCACCCAACCACCAGATATCGTAGTCATGGTATGTAGCAATGGCAAGTAGGATCCGGATGAACTTAAGCATAGCCACTGGAAAAAGGTTTCATCATTATCCACGCCTGGTCGATGACGAAAACCTTTAACAAGTCTAGCTTTGAAAGTCTCAACTTTTCCATCTACACCAAGTAATAATCTCAAGATATACTTGCTCCTGATGGGGATTTAACCCCTCAGATATAGCAACCAAAGTCCATACTTTATTGGTGTACATGGATTCCATTTCAGATCGCTAAGCATCCAGCCATTCTTACAGAGTCCCTACTCTTGATGGCCTGCTCGAAACTAGTTGGGTCATCATCTCATGATGCAATCCTCGCTCCCACTGTCATCAAGAAACCGAAGTATCTCTCAGGCGGATGAGGAACCCTACCAGATCGGCGGAGAGGCTGAGGTTCGTCGGGGACTATTGAATCCTTTGGTTCTGTCAAATCATCAGCTGTAGTTTGTATAGCTGGAACTCCTTCCAGTTCTACAGAACTGACCTTGCCTCGATCTTGTTCGGATTTTGCTTTTGATATAGGCCGGACAATTCCAAATCTTAACTTACTTAAGAGATAGGCTCTTCCCATACCATATCTTATATGGAGTGGTAGGCACTGATTTGATTCGAACCCAATTCAATAGGTATGCAGCTTCTCAAGTGCACAACCCCCTAAAAGAAACAGGTAACTCAGTAATAGTCATCATAGAGCACACCATATCTAATATGGTGTGATTGCTCCATCCCGATATACCAACGTGCTATGGTGTATACGGAGGAGTAATACTCAGAGAGAGAATCTCATTCTCTTTTAGAATAGTCCAGGAATTGCGTGCACAGGTATTCTCCTCCTTGATCTTCATCAAAGGACATAATACTTATACCCGTATTGGTTCTCTACTTCTAACTTATATTCTGTGAATATCTCAAAAGCTTCGGACTTATGTTTCAACAGGAACAAATGACTGAATCTTGAGAGATCATCAGAGAATGTAATGAAGTACAAAGAACCGGTCCTGGCATGTGTAGACAGGGGACCTTACATACATCATCATGTATCAGTCCCAAGAGTTTACTAACTCTTTCTCTGTTTCCAATAAACAGAGCTATGGTCATCTAATCTTTGTGACATGACTGGAAAGTTTCACAAGATGTAAATTCAAACTGATTTAAATATGCATCTAAAATGTAACTTAAGCTAGTCGGGTTACATTGATATGACCTAGTCTACAATACCTCAAGAAGGATTCGTTCATTTCTGAACTCTTCCTCTCATGTGTGTTCTGTATACTAGGAACTGTAGTTTGATTTAGAACATCAATGCTTTTAGATAACGTGCCTGAACCGATTAACTTTTGAAATGTTCAAAACAATATTCAACAATACAAAATTATATCCTTCTTTAATAAATAAAGAGATTGATATAATTTTGTATATCAGGTTCGGTATCTAATAGCATTTGTTCAGAATCAATGTATTGGTAATACAGGGTGACAATGACCAACAAACTTGGCTGCAACACTTGCACCGTTTTCTGTCTTATGAAACTTATCACCCGTTCTCAGTTCTCTACCTATCTGTAGCCCTATGTAACAGATTACATACACGGGATCCTGATCCGGTATCTAATGCTTAGGACGTAGAGAACACTGAGAAACAGTTCTTTATAATGAACACACCCGAAGAAGATGCATCGCATGCACTTTCTTCGTTTGGGCGGCATGGGAATCCTGGTATTCCCATATTTCCTGCTCGATCTTATAACAATTATAAGTTGGAGCGGGACCAACATTCCCCAGCTCAGTATAACAAGCGGGTTTGGTCAATACATCCATATTATTATCTTGATTAAGGCGTGATATGGTCGCTACCTGGAGAGAGAGAGAAGAAAACACTCTGCGTGCGCTCTTGCAAGATTAGATTGGTTATTTAATTTATCTAATCAGGATGGCTCCCACTATTTTTATCAAATCTTCCTTCAAACCCTAAAAGGAAAGACTAGCCGGGATTAATTACACTCTACAAGTTCGCCAATCTTTCAGCCAGGCCAGTGTCGGTACTTTGAGGGAGGTTCCCCGTGCTTTCGTACGGACCTAATTAAAATAAACCTCGTTTTCCCAGAGGCGTAACCCCGTTGACACCTTTCTAAACACCTACTTGATCGGCTGATTGCAAAGTGCAAAACTCTTCCAGGAGTAACAATTACTCGCAGTGGGTATCAGGATCCAGCTATCATATAGAATGTATGCAATCTCATTGCAAATTTCAACACTTGAAACTCCCGATAAAGGTTTTTACCCCTAGCACTTATGACCTTAACTATGGTCAACAAATCGTAAGTACTAGTCAAGTTCTACCCGTCATTTCGTGATTAATTAGACCCACCCACATGACCCTTAACTAAGGTCAACAAAGTCACGCGACTGTCCTAACTAATCGCATCATATGCGGTGTAGGAAGACATCACTTAGCTACCGTACACTGTGCCTTAACTAAGGTCAACAAACACAGCACGAATACTAAGTACTCTACTTCCTAAAATGATGGAGGGTTGCGGATGGTTTTTAAGAAAACCTTTAACGCTTTGAACTTGATCTCGTTGCGGAATCAAATGGTTTTTTTAAATGGAGTGTTTTTGAGGCTTTTCTAGTTTTGCTAAAAGGGTCACTTCCGGTGAAGGGATCGTCGGCCCTTTCCTCATCGAATAAGGTGCAGGATATATCATATATACCGCTGTGCAAAGCAAAAACTATAGAAGCAATCAAAAGACAAACCGAAGGTTATAGCATCTGCCAGTTATTGCTAAAGGGGTCACTCCCGGTGAAGGGATCTCGGCCCTTTCCTCATCGAATAAGGTGCAGGATGTTCTATAAGGAACACCGCGATGCAAAGCAAGAACTGTAGCACCTGTTTTTATTTTTGAAATTCGATTCCACAACATCTTTTAGGTTTATTTTCTTTCATTAATCACATTAATGAATGTCCCATCATTTAAGTCCACCTAAACATCACAGATAAATATAACGTACGCTTATACCATCAGCATTCGCCTCGATGTCCCGTCTGCACCGTTAGGTTAGGTAACTAACGCCAGAGCGAGGCAGGGCTAGCGCGGGTGTAAAACATAAGCAACGTCTATATAATATATCATATATACTATATACAATATCTATCTGAACAAATCACATGATCACATCACAGATAACGCAGCAGAAAATATCATATGAAATATTGGATATACTAGGACGTCCGTGTTTTATTTTGAGCCTGTATAAAACATGGATTCCACGGTCGTGATGAATAGTCAATCCCACACCCCTAGACCCCTACGAGAGCGGCAAGCAACCCTACCAATTCTAAGGTTAGGAGACGCGGACTCGACTCCTCGAGATGGTCTCCTACTGGACCCTAGAACCCGGTTACTTGTGCTCCCCTCCTTAGGTCTATCCTAATGCGGAAAAGTAAATAATATACAAATGGTTACATCATCCGCAACCTGGAAGTGCCCCAATAAAAGAATATTACATACAAGTTTTTACATGAATGAAAAAGAAAAAACACTCATCTCACATAAAAAAAAACCGGCTATTCAAACACGACGATCCAATATAACATATCCAGCAACACATAACATCACATGTCATCAACGTAAGTAAATATGCGCATCCCAATTGTCGTTGACATATAGCAACGAAACCGGCGATATCACATATTACACTTACGGTCACAGTAAAGAAAGTGTAAAACTACAACAGTTGGAATCCGCAACCTTCTTAGACATCGCATGCCTAACCAAATGAATTCTTTAGACATCGCATGCCTAACAATTATAAACCCTGCATTTCAGTCTCATTATCGAAAATACTTTTCAATATCAAGTCGGGCAATTCAACAAGATTCCCGACATCCTGATCGAATGCTCGTCGCAAACTTTAGTCGACGGCCACACCCCCGATACCGTCGACGAAGTGCACTAAGGTGGAACACCGCTGCCGTGAGCACCCTAACGGATGCTTTTGGCGACGGGTTTCTCCTACAGTCACTTGGTCGGGGCTATGGGGCGTGGCTACCTATTAAGTTTACCCGGCGAGTATCCGCGTACGCTACGTGATTGCGACGGACTTTTGATCGCATCAAAATTCCGTGGCAACCGATCAAGTGAGACTAAACTGCTATATTTATAACATTCATATTAGTTATCTCATAACTACTTGTGAATTCCAATTATTGTATCACATTCCAGATAAATAGAAAATGTTAAACTTTCCGATCGAACAATCAAACACCCAAGTTTTCCTGAAAAGCTCAACACATGAAATAAGTTTAAAAACATTCACTTCATGCTACAGTACCAACGGTCCAGCAGTAGAAGGATCAAACCAACGCCTCACATGTGGCACGCCGTACTGTCCCAAACCCTAAGGTTCAAAGGGCAGTTCAAGACGGTCACATAATCGAGTTAAGGTTTGTTGTCTTCTAGAGGGTCCATCGCGTTACTTGCACTACTTAGAACGTTCTCAAACTACGGAAAAATCCAACACTTGGAAATTTCCCGGCAGGGGAAAAAGTGGGTATTTATATCAGGTCGAACTTTTTAACATGTTCTAAAATTACACGGAAAAACATATAGACAAAGTTAAACAATCCGATCGAATCATCGAGTCCCCAAAACAACCCAGAAAACTCAACTCTTGAGTAGAAATTAAAATTACCCAGAAAACACAGGAATCACAAAGGGACATTACTGTGCAAACAGTGAAGCAAGGGGACACTTTATGGCCGCGGAACCGCCGCACGACCTAGGGTATGACCGCGGTTCTGCGGCGCCTTGGAAGAGTTGGGGTCACGTGCTTCACAGTAATGCTTAGAAATTCCTGCTGATTTTTTTGAGTATTTTTAATTTGGAAAAATCCACAGTTTTGAAAAATGTACAGAGAGGGGTGTAAATTAGGGTTTCGGGGTTCGATCGGGTTTCTAACATCGTCTACACTTTGCATAAAGCTCCAGCTAGTCTTTGGTACCACTGTAGGGTTCCTAGGCACACTCAAGAGGCTCCACAAGGTATCAACCATGCAAAATCAAAAATTTAGGTGCCGAGAAACCCTAATTGAGATCGTTAACTAGAGGTAAGGTGAAACTAAACAAGTTAACTACTTTAACTACGAGTGAAAGGGATTACAACCTTTTTAGATCCGGTCCTCCACTTCTTTAGCTTCGTGATGACGTCCTTCCGCTGCGATCATCGGGATCCCGGACTCTAGCATTGGTTTCATCGGAGAAATGATCGGGCTAGGTCGTTGACTTCGATGCCGAAGATGATCTACGTCGAGGCGACTCTAACTCAAGCTCCATCTTCACTAGGTCATGAAACTTGTGAAGAAAACACCCTATACAACATGGCAAGTGGTAGAGGATGAAGAAATAGGAAGTGGGTTCACTTTGGATTTGGATTTCTCACTTGATTTCGTCACTTGAAATTTTCTAGAAAATGTTTTCTTCTTCATTAAGAAGAAGAAGAAGAAGAAAAGAAAACGAATTATCTCAAAAGAAAATTCAAGTGAAGTCTATCATTTAGCAACCATGGGTGAGTTAACCATTGTAGAGACTAAACTAGAGTTTAGGCTAATGGTTAGGTTAATGAACAAAACAAAATGGCTAGACTTTTTCAAAGATGCTATGAAGCTTCATAAAGCTTCAAGCCAAAACAAGAAAAGCCACCATTTAGTTTTTCCAAAATAAATAAAGAAAATAAAACCTTAACCATTAACTTAAACTTGGTGTAAGTCATACACACACCCAAGTTTGCATGTATCATCAAACATGATACAAACTAGT
The DNA here is from genome assembly GCA_030015575.1 of Agapanthus africanus. Taxonomy (NCBI): domain Eukaryota; kingdom Viridiplantae; phylum Streptophyta; class Magnoliopsida; order Asparagales; family Amaryllidaceae; genus Agapanthus; species Agapanthus africanus. The sequence continues at coordinate 505,843,177 of CM057348.1, forward strand.
GCACAAACATATATCACATATACTACTTGTGCACATCAAGTGAGAAAATCAATCTTAAGTGAACAATACTAGTCAATGTAAAGTAATATATCTAATATATAATTATACATTAAATCATTAAATCAACACTTGATTTAATGATCCGGTCATATTGCATATAACCGACTAATATCAAGTGTATCAATATATCGAATCAACATTTGATTCGGTAACCCGGCTATATCTTATATAACCGTCCGATGATACAAATCGCGAGAATAGAATTCAGTATCACATACTGGTATTATTCTCGGTCCTGCACATATCTCGTATGCGCTCTTATTTCGTTTCGCTTGAGCCAGGAAACCTCTGTGTAGGACTTTAAAGACTCGTCAATACGCCGGCAGTAGGCGATGATCATATCAAACACCCACAAGCCGCAAGCGGTCTGCTAAACGTAACGGCCACCCGAGTATTGAGCGATCAGAAGATCAACGAGCAAGCCCGCTCACACTCCTGTGAATCCAACCAGTAACACTTACCGTACAGTCCGGTCTGTTCGTCTGATATGTCGCATATCTCGCCTAGGGGTGGTAAACGTCAGACCCCGGTAGCTTGATAAGTCATGCCGATGTAATGTCCACAACAAGCATGAAACTACTGATAACACTTACCAGTAAATCACTGTAACCCTGGCCAGGGATTTCCAGTTATGGCCAGTCGAGCATAGCGCAACATCAACCCCCAATACCGGGAGAGACGAATCCCCTCCTATCGCTCGTTGCCTCCATATGAATCGGGACTGTACCCAAAAACCACCTGTTTGCATGACTCAGTAGAGCCGTGGTAGGGTGGAAATCAAAGCATAGTGGGAGACACACAAGACTCTATAATGATCTCGGGTCAACAGACTAAGCTATACCAGTGTCACCAGAGAACTGCCATCTGACGTGAGGTATAATACCATCTGGGAGTTCTCGGCGAGTCCGTTCAGTGTACCCAGTCTCCACTGAGCACCCGCATACCATCTCTGATGTCAAACACCAATGGATATGGGATCATCCATCGCCCATCACATGGGTCGAGAAGATATACGCTAGTCTACTCTGGAATATCGATGCCCCGTCTCGATATTCCCACGACTAGGAATATTGAAGGATGTACTCATGGACTACCCAGGCCCCACTAGTATGATCTACATCATAGTCCTGCAAGTCGAGTACACATCCTAAGGGATTTATCAACATGTAACAGAGAGACAGAAAGTATACATGTTAAGATAAAGTGTAACCAGATAGCGTACTATCATGTCGAGCAAGAAAGTCCTACCTATATATGTCCCAGCATCCACTACAATATACATCCAATGTACAGTAATGGCCTCTAGGGCATACATATAACTAACAACTTGTGCACAGAAACAACATCTAAGTGCAATGGGTGTGCATGAAACACCTGTCAGAGGAAACGGTGCGCCTGACAGCAATATCAGGTGCATCTGATATGCACCAAGAATCCCGATTTAGTGCATCTGGTGTGCACCTAAATCGCATCCCATAACATGCGCCCAACATGCGAGAAAATCCAAAATAGGTGCATCCATCATGCACAATAAAGTCTAACTCATGTGCATCCAATATGGACGAAATCACGAAATCCAATGTCAAGCGCCGAACATGCGCAAAATCCAATCCAAGCGCGTCAAATATGCGGAAGGATCCAAATAGGTATACAAGGTGCACAAAATGAATATCAAGTATCACTATTGAAATCGACGGTATACAAGACATCTCAAATCCAAATCCAGTATACCGTGGTATGTAATCTCATAACCGTGTGCAACCGCGTGCACAAAATACGTATCAATGCACTGCAAGCATATGTGAACTATACCGAGTGAGAAAACCAAATCGTGCGCGTACCATATGCATAGAATCACCCAACTGTATGAAATCCATGAAATCATAAACATGTGCAACCAAGGCACAAAACGGATATCAAGTGCAATAACTGTGCACAAATCATAAATCAACACAACGGTGTATAAATCATGTCTCAAGTGCAATAACTATGCACAAAATATAAATACCCAGCAGGTGCAACCATGGTGCACGAAAACAAATATCATGAAACTCGGTCATCAAAACTCAATCATGCGAATAGATCGCCCAAAATACCGCAATCAAGTATGGCGGAATAGTCCCTCTCAAGCACATCCTCTAAGAATCTCTGGCCAACTGTCGTGGTCACTCGTAACATGTCTCGTCGACGATGCCGAACTCTGGCCTGCCGGGTGTGCACAATATGACCACTCCTGGGTCCAAGTCTTCTCGTACTTTATTCCAGAAGGTCCTGGCGAGGTCACTCCCAAATCTCGTTTCTGCCGAATTGCCCGGAAGTTATCACCATTTCCATATCTATTTCCTGTTTCGGAACGGCTGCATACTCATCGCGACTCCTTCTGGAAGATAAATCCATAAACAATGGCTCTGCATGCGTGTCACATCTCTGATGTCGGCGGAGTAGAACGCCATCTCATCTAGATCTCGTACGAACCTCTTACTCCAATTTTCTCTACTTTCGACTACTTCGGACTCGTCTCTTCGTGGCTGCATGGACTGCGCTCCAATGGCTATACTCGTATCTAGGGTCTCCCAAGCAATGCATCCCATCACATGATATCCGAAAGATGTTGAACCATCCGATCGACTCGTCAAAACCTCATAATCCCCCAAGAGATCAACATCTTGGGTATAGTTTAATAATATTGAGTACATGCCACAGCACCTATGGACCAACCATAGAAGGGCAAACCCAAGCCTCATTAATGGCACTGTGGAACTGCCGCAAATCCGAAGGTTCTAAGGCTTTCACATGTTCATTATGTCGAGTTAGGGTTTCATTCTTCTAGAGGGTCCGTAGAATTACTTGCATGTTGTCTTCAACTACTTTAAACTTAGAAAATGGGTTTTACTGACATTCGATCGTCTCTATCGACTCCCAACGTATCTGTATGAAGTCTCCTCAAGCTGGAATCAATCAATCTGATGACCTCGCAGCGGGGTAAGCGAACAAACCACATGTCCTAGTCATTCATCCTCGGGTGACTAGCGACCTTCTATCATATCTCTAAGTACAACTCGTATAGCAATAGCTCCAACATCTGGGGCGATATCTCGTCATTCGAAGCAACAACTGGCTCATTCGTGTGCACGCTGAACAGTGCCTCAATCATCATGAACAAGCGATACATCAATGGTCATCACATTCTGGCTGGCCTCTATCAGTGGCTCAATCCTCTGGTGCAAATCCGCACGTCCGAGAAATCTCATAACAGCGATCCATCAAACGCTCACGGTGCGAAAACACAATAAAACGACGCCGCTCTATGCAATCGTATGTCCCTGGATTCACGCCCTGGTCAGTCCTCGTTCGTGACGAGCTCATGCTGACCGCAACTCTAGCCGTAGCTCTCTCTACCCGTGTAATCGTGGCAGCAAAACCATATACCAATATCTATGAGGATAGATCATGAATGAATATAATGCTGTGCAAGGAAATGTACATCCTAAGGTTTCTTAAGCGGAGTAGCGTATCGTAAGTATGCCGCGAAACATACACACGGTACGTCACTCTCCTTAATTCATCTACTCCATTAACCAAGGTCAACCTATGCGACGAAAGTTCGGGTCTAATGCCCCCTCGACTAAGTCTAAGTTCCGTAAGGTCAAGCCTAGATTCCGTATATATACAAACGCCCTAGGTTCCACATATTCAAACCTAGACTCGAACCAAGGTTAACCTAGCGCTCCGATACCAAATTTGTCACGACCCGAAATAGCATGTGACTAGCACTTGAATCATATGAAGTCGATAGGACCACATCTAATTCAAGTAAGCCAAAAGCCCAGAAATCTAAAACCATTTTGAAGAAATGTTTAATTTAAAATAAGCCGAATATGCATTTTAAAATCGCAAGTCTTTTCTGAAAATTTCGTCAGAGTTTCCTTTGTAAATACTGGCCCCGAACGGGGTACAACATGATAAATATGTACATGGATGATAAAAGGCATCCCCAAGCGGGAGCTAGCTCTTCGTCCATCGACGGCCACAACTACGCAAGAATATAATAGACAACGCTGAAGGGCGAGGATCAAAACTCAAAATGAAACTCAAACAGCATGAAATCCATAATAATACAAGTGCGACTCTAAGGTCGAAATAATATACACCGGTCTTCTATGTCTATCAAATATACAAATCTGGTTGATGGAGTTACTAGATACAACTGAAATATAATGAAAGGTGCAATGGTGGTCACGATGCGAGTGAACCCACCTACCAAAGTAATCACCTTGAGAGGGATCGTGTGCCAGAAAGCCGCAATGAAACCTGTACGGAAAAACCTGCAGGAACTGTGGCACAACAGGGGTGAGTTGCCAACTCGTGAGTAGAAAACATCACAGAGCAGAAATCGTATGTATGACTCAATCCTAGGTCAATACGATCAGTAATATATATCCTCAATATGATAAAATCTAAAGCATGAAAAGGTAGCAAGGGTAAACATCTATACATAAGTGTAATCCTATGTGTTCGTGTCGGTGTCTCAGGTAGCAACATATCATAAACATGAGATATGATCAATGTAATCATCATGAAATCAGTGTCAACTATATCATGAAATCTGTATGCATGTGGATCTCATCCAACTATGTAATCAATGCCTGTATGCATGTGGATCTCGTCCACGTGTCAACCAATGACATAACAGCATCATGCAAGTAAAAGTCATAGAAGCATATGCATGAAAGTATGAGGATATAAATCAACGTGTGTCCCTCGCGACACATCAAAATCATGGAATCTGAGTGTCCAGCATCGACACTCGAAAACATTATGAAACCTATGCCCAGCATCGGCACGTAAATCCTCATATATCTCACACTCCGTATCATCTGCGGGATCGGCCCGCGGGCTCCGGCAGTACGGATCGACCTATATCCATCTCATGAATCCAATCAGTATCCTCCGGATAATCGCCAGGTCCAAATACTATTACCGGTAGGCAGTCTGCCCATGCAAGGCTCATCATCCTCCATGAAATCACTCTCGCCCCGGGGTACCATACCGGGTCTACCATGTACCCGAGACGGTTCATACGTCTCCTCGAATCGGGTCTCAAAATCCATCTCATAACCGAGAAAACATCATGGTGGACGACTCATACATCACGAGAAAACCGCACTTTTCATTTTAAAAAGAGAGAGAGAAGTTTATATATATATATTCTTGCGGTTTTCCCCCAAATCCAGGAAATCTCATGAAAATCGAAATCCAATCATCAATAGCAAGTAAACAGTGAATATCGGCATAACACTCCATAATACTGCATAACAGTGAATAATAATATGCATAAAGTAGCAAGTAATAACTGCAATATCTAAACTAGCATATAAAGCAAGTACACCAATATCATGTCAAAATTATCAGCTAACAAGTTATGTCAATGAATTAATATTCTCTAAAGTGTAAGTGACATTGCAATTACCGATGATGACGTGTGTGAGCCGGCAAGTAAATGTATGTAGAACATACGCATCATCGGTAATGGTGCTGATGTCCTGACAGCATGATCTCAATAATGGCATATGGAAATACAATATAAACATGGAAATGCGATGCGAACAGTAATAAAATGCGAGAGCTGAATAATAAACATAATGATAACTAATCTGCATTTATATAAATATGAGTCATACAGTTTTGCCATTTGAAATAACACGAATCGTGGTGTTTTGAAAATAAGGGCTACGGTATTTTTAAGAAAAAATACGTCCTTTGAAATATCCGTAGAATCCCTTGGTCTGTCTTTAAAATACTCACGATTCGTTAGTTTTGAAATAGGTATGACTCGAGTCTAATCTATCATTTACAAGTAAATTACCAGACTAAACTAAACAGGCTAATCGAAAGGTAAGGAAACCGCCTAACATCTGAGTCGATACACACACACACACACATATATATATAACAGTCGGTGATCCTGCCTCAAAAGTATCCCATACGATACAATATCTATAATATGACATCCTCAAGTCAAGAGTGCGGATCTATCATCAATATAAAGCTCGTACGTAAATCCGTCATAAGGTATCACAAATCTGGTTACGGGTCAAATATCACATTCATCACATTATTCATCTGGTATCCTCTTTATCAAATATCATGATCCGGGGTACTGATCTACGTCAAGTACAATACTGATACCATCTATGTATGCATGCGTGTGTATGAAAAACATCACGTCCAAAGGACCCGCTAAAACATCATCTCGCATCTCAAATACAAACCATGTTACATCACCGATCTCATGGCCTCGTGCCCAATCTCATCAACTCATCTCCAATCCCAAGTACTATCCTCATCATACAGTATTTGTATATGTATATATATATATAGTCCCATACCCATGTGTGTGTGTGTATACATATCCCCATATACGCACAAGTAACATAAATGTATGCAAGTGTGTGCGCGTGTGGGTGTAATCTCTAATCTAGGGTTCGCGACTAAGAAGCTAAACTTAGTTACTTCTAACTACCCTAAGCTAAACCATGAACTCATAACTAAAATCTTGAATATCCATGTCTCACATAAAAGATATCATATATATATATATATAGTGTATATATAGCATACTATACATCGAACTGCGGGGGTGCTATACGCTATCCACCCGACTTCCCCCGTAGATATATATCTACTCACCGCTTCTTGTGTGCCGATGCCAATGTCGCCATCTTCTTCTTCATCGTCCGATGTTCACGCGGAGGTACCTACAACAGTACACAATCACAATTGCGTATTAAAATCCAATCGGAAAACCAAAACGGCACAAGCTACGCTCATAGGTAAAAACCTATAGCCTCGTATGCAAACACGACCAATAACCTTAGTCGTTGACGTTCAAACACCACACGACGGAAACGCAATAACAAATACCAAAAATCAAGTTAACACGAAGTCGTAAAACAAAGCCTCAATTCATGAAAATGATCCTAGATTTTACCCTAATTGAAATTAGTCAATTTTGCATACAGGAGGGGTCTAGTTTACTGCTAAAGAGCTATGGAGCAAGAATGAGGAACAACAACACCCTGGCTGCAAATTGCGACCAGGAAGGATTTATTTGCGGCCATATCATGGTGGATGGGGCTCGGGTCTAGGGGTTTGCTTCCTGGTTGCCTGCATGTATCACTGTGTATGCTAAATAATTTTCCAGCTCACCGAGTGTTAGCAGATTCCAATTTCCCTACACAATTCTCACAATTTCCGTATCTGCAGAATTCAAAGTTCGTAACTTGGGGTTTGTCGAGGGTTTTATTCCAAAATAACATCACTACACGGGTTGTATGATCTCCACTAACCTCAATTACACTATCTCAAATCAAGTTTCCCTCAAACCCTAACTAGAAATTTTCAAACCTCACTAAACGTCGCCTAATCACTTCTAAACATGCATGGAAGCTAAAGCAATGGAAATTCTATACTAATGATGGAATAATTACCTCATTTGCATTCAAGAATCCCCTAGGGCACCAAAATCAAATTTTTTCTTGGTCCATGGTGTAGCTTGTGAGCTTGTATATGCTTTTTGTGAAGTGGGGATGAACTTTGGGTGAAGTTTTGAAGCTTGAAAGAAGAGAAGAAGAAGAAGGAGAAGGGGAAAGGGAGGGGCTGCTGCTGCTGCTGAGCTTGGAGGGAGTGAGGGAATGAGAGAGAGTGTCCAAGGCCAAAGTACCATGCCTCCTAATTACCCCCCATGCTTATTAGTTTAATCCATTTTCCTTTTCTTTTGTTTTTCTTTTCTCTTCCTTTTCTTTTCTTTTCAAATACAAAACCATGCGTGAAAGGAGAGGGAAACCATGATAAAAAGTGTAACAATTGTTAAAAATGACAAGGTGCATGTCATGTGCACAATTCCGGTTTAAAGCATGATTAGCGATTTTTAATCGCGATTATCACTAAAATAGTGTCAAATAAATGATAGAATTTCATAATTTGCATGAATCACATAAAGCACCCTCATTTCAATAATTTCCATAATTTTCCATATTTTTTCCAATTTATCGGTATTTAATTATACCGCCCTAATAAAATATTCAATATTTTATTATTTAATTATAAAAATTCCCAAAAATAATATTTTATTTTTCTGAAATGTTACAAGTACGTTCGTTCTCATTAGCGAATCCCTGATAGAAGAGCATATCCATTTCGTCGAAGCTCTTCACGAAATCATTTGGGAGTTCCGTATACCATTCGGAGATGATGCCCGCCAGACCGCTGACGAACTGTCAGAGGAGTAGTATGTCATTTTCTCCAGTATTTCCGCAAATGGATTTAAATCGCCTAATGTGCTGGCGAGGATTCCTAGTTCCTTTGTACTTGTTGAACGTTGGAAGTGGGTACTGTGACAGGTACTGTATTTGGTCGTACCACGCAGGATACAGTCGACCGGTCTTGATTGGCCTATTTGATGCTTCACTGGCGTAGTGATTTTTGACTTGCTGAGCGATATATGTGACCAGCTTTTCTTTTAGGAATCATTTCCTCCTCAGCCGTTGATGATATTTGCAAAGGATTTGAAATGTCATCCTTATCTTTAAGACCAACTACCGGTGGCTCATTTGTCAGTGGTTCCGATTGAACAGTCATTCAAGCCATATTCTGAATCAGAAAGGCCATCTGGTTCATTTTAGTGGACATTTCTGCCGCTTCTTCATCTCTCTTTTTCAGAGCGCACTTTAGGAAATCAATATCCGACTTCTTCTCTACTCTTTCTTCGGGCGCGTCCTCGGGATTTTCCTTAGGCGATGGATTAGTATTTGCTGCCGCCTGAGCGAGCATCTCCAGCAGCTTTTCACGTTGCAGTTGAACTTTTGTCATAGACCGAATTTGAGGTCGATGACTAGTATAAGCTCGAACTTAGTCTTTGGAATTCACCACATAGACTATGTGAACTACCATGTCCACAGGCTTGGGGTGTTTGGAGTCTTGGCCTTTGGAGTTTGATTCAGGCACTTGAGCTTTATTAAGCTCTCCTTTTTGTGAAAAGCCGCTTTTGTTTTAGGAAGAACCGCTGTATCAGGACCCGTCTTGGGGTGAGTCCCCTTCACCTACTTCCACACCTTATATATAGGTGAGGAAAGTTGTCGCAGGGAGCGAACTTGTTTCTGCTCTCGTGGGATCTCCATGGGCAGCGGAGACTTCTTCAATATTGCGGTAGGAGAATTTTGTCTTACCCTTCGCAACAATTTGAAGTTGTTCCCAGTTGGAACAACAACATTCACCACTGGTGTTGAAACAGGACCATACGGAGGACTTCCCCCAGCTCATTTTGTATGATGCCGATATCGATGCAGGCCGTTTCTTACGGCCGGGATTTGATTAGCTTCAGGATTTTGCTGAGCCTGACCACTATGTCCTTTGAGAGCTTGAATATTCTGCCCCCTGCGTTGACCTTGTTCCTTGGTATCTACCAGTTGTTTGAGGGCTGATTTCGTCGGCAAAGCAGCTGCTTGGGGAATCAGCCTGTGGAAGACAGACTTCCTCTGAGATTCCTCCACCGGCGTTGATGCACCGAGGGGGGAGGTGGGAGTATCGACCCAAAAAGAATCCCGTTGATTTCTTGAAGAGCCAGATTGAAGAGATTTGAGGCTGCAAGTGGCCCATACATGACTCCACCGGATATGACAGAAACTGAGTTGCTAGGATGGGAGCAAATGCCATTCTTCATAGAGACGAAACGCCGGCTTCAGTATCCCCTCCCCTAAAGGCAACCACAAACATATATACCGTGATTATTTGATCGTGGAAAAACATGACACACAAAGTGTGGAGTGGAAAGAGGAAAATGTCCCACCGTGCGTGCCAGAATCTGTTTACCGCCGAAAACGGAGACGAAACCGCGTAGGTCGTCTTGACTGAATTTGGGGGAAGATGCTATTTGGTTTTATCTGTCCACCTCTCCGAAGATGCCAAGTTGATTTATGGTACCGTATATCGGAGGTTTGGACAGATGTGGCCGTTGTAGCAGACTTCGTCAGATTCCCCCTCGCTTGCGAGGGTTTTTGATTGTGGGGACACTCTTCCCTGCAGTAGCAAGCCCCTGCAGTTAATTACGTTATCGGGTTACGATAACCACTCTCCTTCTCCAGAAGTTCACTTCGTGTCGTATGTATTTGTTTTATTTTTGGTTGCCCGGGGATTGTATACGGAGCCCGATTTATGTTGTCGCCCGTAGAGCGGGGATTAGTCCAAATTCGTATTTTCTTAGATTTGGGTTTGATTGATTTAAGGATCGTTAACCTTATTTGAGGTTATGATCAACTTAAATGTTTGTTGAGGATGCGTTAGTCAAATTTTAGACTAAGATCTACTCAACGGGGGTTCATGATCATTTTTGACCCTACGAAAAAATATTTGGGCTCTATCGTTTAAGTTTAGGGACATTACGGTCCGTCATTAGTTTTGGGACATTGTGGTCCATTGTTTAAGGACATCATAGTCCGTGGAGTTTAAGGACATCACAGTCCATGTTTAAAGACGTCATAATCTGTAGGGTTTAAAGACATCATAGTCTGTGTTTAAAGATGTCATAGTCTGTAGGGTTTAAAGACATCATAGTCTTTAGGATTTTGGTTTAACAGTTTGGTGATGCACCAAAAATTATTGGTTATTAGGACCCTCCATCTCTCTGAAGCCGTTGAAGAATTACAACGACATGTATCAGAAGTGTGGAGAGATGTACCCTCGAACCAATGTCCCGACTGAGGGGGAATGGGATGAACATCATTTTTAGACGCCATCTATTGGGAGCTCATTAGCTATCTTTGGGACTGAGATCGGTTTTGGGGACCCTGAGCATGAGGAGCTCAATTGATGGTCCTCGGGAAATTTGGTCTGAGTTTGGCTAATATTGGCCTTTCATAATGTTAAACACCAGTTTATGCTCAGCGCTCACGTGCTCCCACGTGAGGTGCTTGAAGTAACGTTAAACACTAAAAATTTGAGACGCTCACGTGGGGTCTCGTGAGGCGCTTGAAGTAGTGTTAAACACTAAAAATTTGAGGCGCTCTTTCTTTGGGTTTATTCCCTTGTTCTTTTTTGAGCGCTAAGCGCTATTGGGTCACATGAGATCAGGCGCCCCAAAAATGGAAACTGCCTTTGATTTATTCCATTTTTGCTTTATAAGTGCTAAGCGCTACTTGGGGGTCACGTGGGATCACGTGAGCCAATCTCGGTTGTCCTCTTTTCTTCATCAAGGGTGCTCATGTGGGAGCACGTGATCGGTCGTTATCATATTGGGTGCCAATCCTTTTACGTGCATGGAGATCCTGAGTTTCGAGACTTTCAAGCCCACTGTTTTGTAAGAATTAAATTCTTAGGACTTAGTTTTTCTCTTAGGTCTGGGATCTGCATGGCAGAATCTCCCCGATGCGAATTGAATTCTCAACTTGTAGGGAGATCTGCTTCTGCAGATCTTTCACTATAAGGAAGAACTAAGTTCTTATATGAAGGGTTAAACCCTTGTTTTATCAGAGGAACTAAATTTCTATATACTTTTGGGGAGAATTAAATTCTCTGAACTTAGATAGTCCCTTAGGTTTTGGATCTGCATGGCAGAATCTCCCTGATGAGAATTGAATTCTCAACTTGTGGGGTGATCTGCTTCTGCAGATTTCAACTAGAGGAAGAACTAAGTTCTTTTTAGAAGAATTAAACTCTAATGGTGGTGAAAAAGAGATGAGACATTCTCTGTGTTTTTTTCCTTCTCTTACCTAGGGTTTTTCTTTCTGTTTTCTCTCTTTAAATTGAAGTTTATGGGGGGTTCTCCTTTTTTCCTTTTTCTTTTCTTATGTCTCTTGGCTCCTATTTATAGGAGAAAGAAAAGAATCAATTTGTTCAGAAAATCTTTTATTGAGAGAGTTTGATTGATTTTATAATCAACCAAAATGATCTTTTAAATCAATCGGTGAATTTTTTTCACCGTTGGATTTTTAATCCAAGGACTTCTGTTTTACAGAAGATATTTCTCACAAGATTAGGAAAATATTTCCCTATATATAATCTTCTTCTGTAAATTGGTGATTTTTAATCACTATTGGATTTTTAATCCAACGGTGCTCTGCTTTACAGATCGCAATCTTTCATGTTTAGAAAGATCTAAGGATATATTTTCCAAATAGGGCTTTGATCCCTTTTATTTCAGAATTTAATTCTATCGGTTTAGAAAACATAGAAGCCCATCAAGTGTAGCACGTGACCCCAAAGTTAAGCCCATCAAAGAGTGCCACGTGCTATCACGTGAATTTTTCTGGCCAATTGTTTGTTTTTTAGAAGGCGCCTATATACTTTGTATATAGAGGTCACGTGTCTGCACGTGAGGCTCAGTTTCAGCCATGTTTTGTCAAGCATAGTGCCTATCACGTGTGGGCACGTGATGCTCCATTTGGGAACTTTTCCCATTACTTTTTATATTTATTATTCAGTTTTCATGAGGGAACAGCCCCTGGGTACTATACCGGGTCCACCATGTACCCGCAGACGGTGCCTCCTCTCTTCTCAAATCGGGTATACACATAGCTTAGAACCGAGAAAACTCATGGTGGACGCCACACATCATATCAAGAGAAACTGCATTTTTAAAACATTTATAAGTTTTCAAAATGTATCTGCAGTTTCTCAAATCTAGAAATCTCATAAAAACCGAAATCTTATAAACATGAACCAATAATGAGAAAATGATTACAGGTAAAGAACAAATCTGTAATGCATAACCTGTGTGTTTATATGAGCATGGCATCTAACAAAGTATGAGAATGCAATAACTGAACAAGTAAGTGTGATATAGATATTAAACAATAACTAAAAAGATACAAGTTACTAGGTTATATGATGAAGTAATGATTTCTAATGTGTACGTTGCTTGGCAATTACCGATGATGAGTGTGTGAGCCGGCTAGTATGTGTGCGTGGAACATGCGTGTCATCGGTAATGGTGCTTGTGTCCTAACAGACGATGTCATATGAGATAAAGAAAAGAACGTATATGTAAACCGCAAAAAAAGAGAATAATGCGAGCATTGCAGAAAAGGAAAAAGCAAACGCAGCAGTATAAAATACAAAGCTACTTATGAGCCATACAGTTATAGTTTAAAATAGTACGAATCGTTGTTTTTAGAAAATTAGGGGCTACGGTATTTTTGAGAAAAATATAGCATTTGAAAATCTATAGCGTTCCTTTGGAGTTGTCATTTAGAAATGTATAACGATTCGCTGGTTTTGAAATTAGGTATGACTCTAATTATATCCTAATATCTACTTAAGCGAATATAAAACAATAATTTCCCAAGTCGATACATCCATAAGTCGGCGATCCAGCCTCAAAATATCATTTTTGGTATAATCCATCGTATGGCATCATCACGTCAAGATTTGTGGTCACTAACTTCGTTCTCAAAATATCATTTTCGGTATAATTCATTTTCTAAGTTCGTTTTGGAAACTTCTAAACTCCAATTTGACCAAGGATTCTATCACTAATAGATTTGTGGTCACTAACTAAGACTCAATTACATCTCCATAACTCAAAACATCCACTAAATATCATCGTAGAATTTTCCAAGATCACTAAATATAACTTGTTTAACTCTAAACTAGCATATGAGGTTAGGAAACTTAAACACTTAACTAAAAGTGAGGGAATTACCTTCCAAGAGCACCTCAAGAAAATTCTAAGATGGCCATATTGCTCAAAGTTCCAACTTGATCCCACCATGATATTTGTAGTGAGCTTAGGAATAATTTTTGTGAAGTTTGTATAAGGTTTTGGGATGGTTTTGACGGTGGAATAGTGATGGTAGTGAGGGTGGGGGAGGATGAAGGAGAAGGAGATGAAGAAAAAGATGATGATGAAGATGAAGAGAATAAGGAGGTGAAGAAAAGCGATGGAAAAGTGTGGAACCTTCTCTCTCCCCCCCCCTCTCTCCCCCCCTCAACCATGCTTCTTTGTCCCCCTTATAATTTCTTCTCTCTTTTTTTTAAAACAAAACAATTTAAAAGCAAACTAGAAAAAACTGAAACCATGGCAATAAATAGGGACCAATGTCATAATATGAAATGTTGTATGTCATGACATATAAATAAGGTTAATACATAATTAGTAAAATATTAATCAAGTTTAGCGTAAACTTGTATGTAAATAATTGTATAAAAATTTATAAAAGCCCAAATCCTATAAATGCTTCCATAATTAATAATAAATTTTAAAATTCTAATTATTTTCCAAACTATATGTATATAATCATACCATTCCATTAAAACTAATTTCTATACTTTTATAATATTCATAAAATTTATTATTTTATTATTTAAATTTCAAAAATAATATTTTTTATTTCTGAAATGTTACAATCTTCCTCCCTTAAATAAATTCGGTCCACGAATTTAAATTTAAACCCCCCAAATACTAAAATATTTCAGTAAATCAATAAAATCAACGGGGCTCCGAAGTCACGAATAAGTAAGATATATCATAGCGCATCGTATGCGCATGAAAACGAGTGCAAAACTCAAAAATCGAAACTCCGTAAAGCATCACACAATCATGAGAGTTATGAGAAAAATACAAGTTTCAAAATCTACTATTGAAATCAAATATAATATAATTAAGACTATAACATATATATAGTACGTATCCTTGTGAAATCATTTAAACAACTGAATAAAAGTTCATGCAAAATCCTTTTCAAATCGTCGTGTGATGCGTATATCACGGCACAAGTAGCGGACATTCATTTGTAAGGAAATAGCTATATATCTATATATGTTTTGTTTAACATATACGTCCCTCTTTATTTTTTTGAAAATGATTTAAAAGGTTTTCTTTGTAAAAATTTCGTGTCACTTATGGACACGTAGGAAAATATTGAGACTATAGCTCTCTTTGAAAACCCCCTCGGTAAATATCGATACATGCAAAAATACTTAGGTACTGTCCTAAGGCCAGTCCTGTCCGGTTACTATACCATATAGTATATATCATAAAAACATGATGCTCGAAAGAAATCAATCTCAATAAGTGTATAAAAAAATGCCACGTGCGTCTGGTATGTATGGAAATCAAAATAAAATACAAGTGCCACAAATGTGCACAGAAGCACAAACTAAGTACAACGGGTGTGCACGAAAGCATCTGTCAAGTGCAACGGGTGTGCACGACAACAATATCAAGTGCATCTAATATGCACGAAAAATCTTGATTAATTGCATCTGGTGTGCACAAAATCACATCAAATGCGCCAAGTATGCACAAGAATCTAAATCAAGTGCATCAGGTCCACACAAAAGCATCTAGTGCAGTAGGATGCACGAAAACGAATATCGAGTGCACATGGTGCACGAAAACATAATCTAGTGCACTAAGATGCACGAAAATGAACATCGAGTATCGAAATCAAGATCAACGGTATACAACATGCACCAAATCAAAATCAAGTATACCGCGGTATATGAAATCGTAAACATGTGCAACTGCGTGCACAAAACCCATATCAATGCACTGAAAGCGCACTTAAACTATACCGAATGCATAAGTCAAAATCAAGTGCATACTATATGCACGAAATCAAAATCAAGTATCTCGGAGTGCATAAAATCAAAATCGAGTGCAATGGGTATGCACGAAAACGAAAATCAGTACAACTGATATATAAAAATATGAATCAAGTGCAACTGTGATGTATATAGGAAATATCTATCAAGTGCAGTTATAGTGCACGAAAATATCAATCATGAAACTAAATCATCAAAACTCAAAAGCCTAAAACGATCAGAGCATGATACTCGGATCACTAAACACAAATCAAAATAAATGGCATTGAGGTACACTTCCTTCAATGTCGAAAGTTTTCGGTGTACCCAAGGCTGGCAGAGTAAGAATATCTACTTGTCTCCTGCCCATGGTCTGGAGTCCTCTACTCTTAGGTCCTCGTTTCTCTCTGTGGATCACCAATTTAACAACTCCTCGGCTCGACAACCCGTTAGGGAGTAGCGATGGAAACGATCTCATTCAGACACTTCTTTGAACATCTCCTGGCCAATTTACATGGCCACTCGTAATGTAGCACGTCAATGATGGCGGCCTCTGTCCCTCTGAGTGCATACCATACAACCGATCTTGGGTCTAAATCTTTACTGCTGAAGCACTATGGAAAGTACCTGCCATGACCTCTCCCAATATCATCTCTGCCGAACTGCCTGGAAGTTGGCACTCTTTACTTAATCCGTTTCTCGTTCCGGGATAGCTGCATGTTATCATGACTTTTCACTGGAAATATGGCTGCATCCAACGCTTCTGCATACGTAGAAAATTTCTGACATCAACGAAGTGGAACAACAACTCGTTAAGATTTCGCACGAACCTCTTACTCCACTCTTCTTCATTATCATCCTAATCAGAATCATACCTTGATGGCTGCATACTACAATTCATCCTTGGTTACAGTCAACCCGGAGTCTCTCATAAGGACTCGAAGCTATGAATTCGGTATCTTCAACACCCTATGGAAGACCGCTGGACAATTACGTCCTATGGAATTTGTCCCAGTCATCGGAGGAATACGCTTTGCTCGTCCTCTCTTGATCGACTTACACCAGGTCCAAGAAAGACCCTTCAAACTGAAATTATTCGACTTAACTGATCTTCCATCGGGGTACTCGAGCAAACAAATCATCTTAGTCACTTTATCCAAGAATGATTAGAAATCTTCTGTCACATCCCTGCCCATAAACTCATGTGGTTTCAGCTATATAAACTCTAGAGGGGACATCCGGTCAATCTCAGCAACAGCTGGTTCATCTGTCTTCACGGTAAACAACACATCAATTCCTGGAGTATACGTACGTCAACAGTCTTCACAATCGGCTGGTCTCTAGCAATGGCCCGATCATCTAGTGCAGTTCCCGAACACTCGTATCAAATAAGAAATCCTAGTAAAACAATAATTCAATATGTTTGTACGTCACCGGAATACATCCCGGTCAGCCCTCGTCCCTGACAGGCTCGCTCTGACCACATCTCTAGCCGTAGCTCTCTCTGCTCGTGTAGCCAAGGTAACAGAAACCGCAATCAAATATCGATGAGGATAGATCATAGGAACGAATAGAAATACAGTGCCTAAGAAATGTTCATCCTAAAGCTACATGAGCGGAGCAGCGTATCGTAAGTATGCCGCGGAACATACACACGGTACATCACTCTACTTAAGTTACCTACTCTATCAACCAAGGTCAACCTACATGACGAAAGTTCAGGTCTAATACCCCTCATTCAAGTCTAAGTTCCGTAAGGTCAAGCCTAGGTTCCGAAATATAAATACGCCCTAGACTCCGCATAGTCAAACTTAGACTTGAACCAAGATCAAACCTAACGCTCTGATACCAGATTTGTCACGACCCAAAATTGGAACGTGACTGGCACTTGAATCATATGATGTCTATAGGACCCCACTATAGTCCAAGTAAGCCGAAAGCCCAGAAATCTAAACCTTTTTAGGAAAATAATGGAGGTGAAGTTTTGAAATAAAGGTATAATGAAACCAGGTTGTTTTTTTTAAATACATAAGTAATGTTACAAGAAAATACAAGTCGGTTATATACTATAGTTGAAAACATTTTCGTCATTTGAAATTGGGGAAGCACCTCCTTTGTAAATTTTGAACCAAAACCAATACATAGCAATAATAATAGGCATCCCAAAGCGGGAGCTAGCTCTGCGCTAATTGGCGGAAACAACCACACGAATACAAATATACGACGCCCAAGGCGAAGATCAACACAGAAAAGAAAGTAAAGAAACCAAAATATCATCAAGGGAAACCAAAAATAAAGAATAAATACATATCCGTGACTCTAGGTCCGAAAGAATATACAATCTGTGGTTTCTAATTATACAAAATATACATAGTCTGGTTGATGAAGCTTTTAACTAGATACAACTGAATAAACATATACAAATGGTGGTCACGATCCAAAATGTACCCCACCTACCAATGCAAATCATCCGGAAGAAAGTTATGTGCCAACAAGCTGCTACTGAATCCGTGCGGTCGAACCTGCAAGAAAACTGTGGCACAACGGGGGTGAGTTACCAACTCGTGAGTAGAAAACATCACCGAGTAGAAATCGAATGTATGACGATCTCTTAGGTCATACAGTAATACAATAATAATAATATAATAATATCAAGTGATAATAAAGGTGATAGTGTAAATATAAGTATAATAATACTAATATAATTGTGTCCGTGTCATAAAGTGGTACCATGTCATCTGTATCATATATGTGTATATGTGTATCATCCAACGTGTTTCCATCAACGACACACCAAATCATCATAAAAACCTGAGTGCCCAGTATCGACACTCGAAAACAGCGTAAAAACCATGCCCATCAACGACACATAAATCCTCATATCTCGGGCATCGTCTCGTCGGATCGACCCTCAAATTCATTTGATCACACTGCTCCGGTCAGTATCCTCCGGATATCAGCCGAGCCAAAACTATCACCAGTCAGTGGTGCTCCCCTGCCGGGCTCAACGTCTTTCTTTACGATTTTCTTGCCACGGGGTACCGTACCGGGTTCACCATATATCCGCAGACGGTGCATCCTCTCTCCTCGAATAGGGTATACAAATAGCTCAGAACCGAGAAAACTCATGGTGGACGCCACACATCATATCAAGAGAAACCGCGTTTTTAAAACAATTATAAGTTTTCAAAATGTATATGCGGTTTCTCAAATCCAGAAATCTCATGAAAACCGAAATCTCATAAACATGAACCAATAATGAGAAAATGAGTACAGGCACAAAACAAATCCGTAGTGCATAACCAGTGTGTTTATATAAGCGTGGCATTTAACGAGGTATGAGAATGCAATAACTGAACTACTAAGTGTGATATAGATATTAAACAATAACTAAAAAGCTATATGTTACTAGATTATATAATGAAATAATGATTTCTAATGTGTACGTAGCATGGAAATTACCGATGATGAGTGTGTGAGCCGGCGAGTATGTGTGCGTGCAACATGTGCATCATCGGTAATGGTGCTTGTGTCCTAACAGACGATGTCATATGAGATAAAGAAAAGAACGTGTATGTAAACTGCAAAAAGAGAAAATAATGCGAGCATAGCAGAAAAGGAAAAAGTAAACGCAATAGTATAAAATACATAGCTACTTATGAGCCATACAGTTATAGTTTAAAATAGTACGAATCATTGTTTCTAGAAAATTAAGGGTTACGGTATTTTTGAGAAAAATATAGCATTTGAAAATCTATAGCGTCCCTTTGGGGTTGTCATTTAGAAATGCAAAATGATTCGCTAGTTTTGAAAATAGGTATGGCTCTAATTATATCCTAATATCTACTTAAGCGAATATAATAATTTCCCGAGTCGACACATCCATAAGTCGGCGATCCAGCCTCATAATATCATTTGCGGTATAATCCATCGTACGACATCATCACGTCAAGAGTGCGGATCAATCATCATGTATATCATATCACGTACGGTATAATCCATCCTACGGCATCATCAAATCAAGAGTGTGTGACTCAATCATCATGTACATTAAATCACGTACGGTATAATCCATCGTACGGCATCATCAAATTAATTGTACGGGTCTCTGGTCACGTACATCATATCGTCTCATCTAGTCGCATATCGTCACATGTTATATCATCTCAATTCGTATTATGAACATATATAGCACCTAGTCCTGATATAATATAATATATCGTGTCATGTTATTTCACCACATGTCATACAACATAGCCTCATGGCATCATGTCTGTCACGACCGGAAATTTGGCACGCGACGGCCCTTAAACTACGCAACGCCTACAGGCGTAACGCAATTTAAGTAAGCCAAAAACCCAGCAATCTAAACCATCAAAAGTAGTAAGTGATAATAACATTTTAAAAACTTTTGAAATCTCAAACCAAATTCTTTAAAGTCCAACTTTATTTCCTTTAAAATTTCGGCAGCACCTTATTTGTAAAACAAGCCCCCAAAAAGGGTACAACATAAATATATAAGTAAAGCCTCCCCAACGGGAGCAAATCCAAGCCCAAAGGCGGAAAAGAACCACCACAAGCAAATATACGACGCCGTAGTGAAGAAAAAGACGATATAAAATGAAACTGCATAAAGGACCTCCAAGTCACAATTAATATACAATATCGTCCTCACAACTCGACTCTGAGTCAATAAATGAAAATGATAGATGGAGAGTACATGGTACAAAGATATACAATAAGTAATATCGGATAACCGCAAAACCCACCTATAGCAAAACTGCACACAGTCAGCCGTAGCGGTATCCGCTGCAAAAGATTATACGATAGATGAAAACCCCTGCCAACGAATGCCCTGAGGGACTACCTGCAAAACACTGTGGCATAACGGGGGTGAGTTGCCAACTCATGAATAGTAAATAACATATGCAGATAATTACAAGTATGCACGTACTGCGCGAATCTATCACATGCAAGCTAATAGCAATAAATGGTCATATGTATGCAACAGTCATGAAAGGTATTATAGCAGGTACAACTAATACATGAAGCAATAATATGGCAATATGTATATGCAACAGTCATAAAAGGTACTCTATCAGGTACTACTAATACATGAAGAAATGCATATAAAATAAATACGGAATATGGGATAAAACATGCCATTCTCACGGAATCCTCATCGTGGCAGGACCAATGTCCATCAAGACAATCCAAATCCCAAATATCCTCAAATCGGCCCTCATATCGGCCCACAGATCGGCCATCATATCTGTTAGTTATATGTATGCCCTAGAGGCTATTACTGTACATACGATGTATATTGTAGTGGATGCTTGGACATATATAGTGAGGACTTTCTTGCTCGACATGATAGTATGCTATCTGGTTGCTCTTTATCTTAACATGTACTCTCATTGTCTCTATGTTACATGTTGATAAAGCCCTTAGGATGAGTACTTGACTACCAAGACTATGATGCAGATCATACTACTGGGGACAGAGTATTCTCTAAGTACATCCTCAAATGTTCCTAGCCGTAGGTGTATCGAGACAGGGCATCGATATACCAGAGGAGACTAGCGTATAGCTTCTCGACCCATGTAGATAGGCGATGGATGATCCCATATCCATTGGTGTTTGACATCAGAGATAGTATACGGCTGCTCAGTGGAGACTGGGTACACTGAACGGACTCACCGAGAACTCCCAGATGGAATTATACCTCACGTCAGATGGCAGTTCTCTAGTAACACTGGTACAGGTTAGTCTGTAGACCCGAGATCGTCATAGAGACTTGTGTGATTCCCACTGTGCTTTGATTTCCACCTTACCACGTTCAAGAGAATGTGCAAAACGGTGGCTTTTGGGTACAGTCCCGAGTCACATGGAGGCAATGAGGGATGGGAGGGGTTTCGTCTCTCCCGGTATTGGGAGTTGATGTTGCGCTGTGCTCAATTGGCTATAACAGGAAGTCCTTGGCCAAGGATGTTTCAGAGATATATTGGTAACTGTTATCAGTAGTTTCTCAACCCGTTATGAGCCTCATATCGACACGACTTATCGAGTTTCTGGGGTCTGACGTTTACCACCCCTAAACGAGATATGCGACATATCAGACGAAGAGACCAGACTGTACGGTAGTGTTACTGATTAGATTCCCAGGAGTGTGAGCAGGCTTGCTTGTTGATCTTCTGATCGCTCAATACCTAGGTGGCCATTACGTTTAGCAGACCGCTTGCGGCTTGTGGGTGTTTGATATGACCATCACCTGCTGCCGACGTATTGACGAGTCTTTAGAGTCCTACACCGGGGCTTCCTGGCTCAAGCAAAATGGAGTAGGAGCATATATGTGAAATGTACGGGACCGAGATTGATACGATATGAGATACCGTATTGTATTCTCGCGAAATATGACATTGGTCGGGTATATGCGATATAGCCGGGTTATCGGATCAAGTGTTGATTCGATAAGTTGTTACACATGATATTAGTCGGTTATAGCCGGATTATTAAATCAAGAGTTGATTTAATAATTTAATGTATAATTATATATTAGATATATTACATTACATTAACTAGTATTAGATCACTTAAGATTTCTTTTCTCACTAGATTGTGCACATTGTATATATGTGATATATGCTAGTGTACATGTTTATGCCATGCTTGATGATACATACAAGATGGGTGTATGAGACTTAAACCATATTAAGGTTAAATTAGGGTTTATTTATTTCTTAAAGAATAACAAAAGAGAGAAGACTTGGTCAATGTTGTCAAGCTTTCATGAAGCTTATAGGAACATTGACAAAGTCCACTCTTTTGTCATTCCTTAAGATATTACTTAACCCAACCCTTAACCTTATAGCTTGGTTAATTCTCTATATGAGTTAAGCATGAGGGCTTAACTCACCCATGGTTACATAATTCATTTGGATGAATTATTCACTTGAGTTCATCATCTTCTTCTCCTCCTCCTCAAAAGCTTTCTAGCTCTAATGGAGGTATGAGAAAATGTGTGAGAAAATCAATTCTAAAGTGAGCCAACTTCCTACTTCATCATCCTCTACTACTTGCCATTTAGTATAGGGTTTTCTCTTCACAAAGTTCATGACCTAGTGAAGAAATAGCTTGAGTTAGTGTCTCCTCGACGTAGATCATCTTCGGCCTCGAAGTCATCAAAGCAAGCATGTTCGTTTCTTCATGGAGCATCTCTAGAGTCCGGAGTTTACGATCACAGCGAAGGGGACTACTACACGGAGCTATTGAAGTGAAGGACCGGTCTAAAAAGGTTGTATTCCTTGTTCACTTTTCATTTGCAAAGTGTTTGCTTTAGTATTCCGTATATTTCTAGTTTACGATTCTATTTAGGGTTAGCTAAAATGGCAAATTGTTGAATTTGGCATGGACGATGCCTCCCGAAACCTCGTTGCCGTCTTGGGTAACCCTTTAGTGGTATCAGAGCCATGCTAGAAATTAATACGGATTTTGTTAAGATTACGAAGCCGGAATACTCCGAAACCTGCATCGCCAAAACCTGCTTGCTGTTGATTTTAAAAAGTTGTCAAATTTTTTTTAAAATAAGTACAGAGTGATAAATGGGATATAACATGAACACTGACAAAATTTGAGACCATTTAGACAAAATTAGCCCGAGCACCATCATGCCAATCTCGGCCAAATCCGAGCCCCAGCCCCCCAATTTTTTCAGTGTTCAAGTGACTGGGTTTCGGTGTTTCATGTGTTGTTTATTTTTGATAATTTTGCATGTGATGTAATTTTACACTATAAGCAATTCGGAGTGTTTCGTATTCGTAGTTTTAACATTGTCTCGGGTTGTTCGTATGTTGTCTAGGCGATGTTAGAAAGTTCGATCGAATGTCAAAAACCCATTTTTCCAAGTTTAACGTATTCGGAAAAACATGCAAGTGATTCCGTGGACCCTCTAGAAGAACGAAACCTTAACTCGATTATGTAGCCGTCAAAACCGCCACTGAACCTTAGGGTTTGTGGTAGTTTAGCGTTGTCACATGTGAGGCGTTAGTTTGACCTTTCTATGGCCGGTTCATAGGTACTGTGGCATCTTCTGGGTATTATTAAAACTGTGCTCAAGTGTTAAGCTGTCGGGAAATTATGGGACTTTGATAAATCGACCGAAAAGTTTAACGTCGCCCAGATATTATGTGATGGGATACAATATTTAGAATCCATAAGTAGTTATGAGATAACTAGTTTGAATTTTATAAATCTAGCAGTTTAGTCTCATTTGATCGGTTGCCACGGGATTTTGATGTGATCAAAAGTCCGTCGCAATCACGTAGCGTACGCGGATACTCGCCGGGTAAACTTAATAGATAGTCATGCCCCATAGCCCCGACCAAGTGACTGTAGGAGAACCCCGTCGCCAAAAGCATCCGTTCGGGTGCTCGCGATAGCGGTGTTCCGCCTTAGTGCACTTCGTCGACGACATCGTGGGTGCTGCCGTCTACTAAAGTTTCCGAGGAGCATTCAATCAGGATATCAGGAATCTTGTTGAATTGCTCGACTTGATATTAAAAGGTGTTTTCAATATCGAGACTAAAATGCGAGGTTTATAATTTTTAGGCATGCGATGTCTAAGGAATTCATTTGGTTAGGCATGAAATCCAAAGTATGTGATGCGTTGAGTTTATGATGTCTAAGGTGGCTGCGGATTCCAACTGTTGTAGTTTTTCACTTTCTTTTCTGCGACCGTAAGTGTAATATGTGGTGTATCACCGGTTTCAGTGCTATATGTCAACGACAATTGGGATACACATATTTTCTTACGTTGATGACATGTGATGTTATGTGTTTCTGTGATATGTTATATTGGATCGTCGTGTTTTGGATAGCCGGGGGTTTTATGTGAGATGAGAGTTTTTCATTTTCATTCATGTAAAATTCATTGTATGTAATATTCTTTTATTTGGGCACTTTCGGGTTGAGGTTGATGTCACCATTGTATATTATTTACTTTTCCGCATTAGGATAGACCCAAGGCGAGGAGCATAAGTAACCGTGTTCTGGAGTTCAGTAGGAGACCATCTCGAGAAGTCGAGACCGGGTCTCAATGCCTTTGTTTGCCGATTCCTTTAGTACCTAACTCTAGAATTGGTAGGGTTTCTTGACGCTCTCGTAGGGGTCTAGGGGTGTGGGATTGGCTATTCATCGCGACCGTGGAATCCGTGTTTTATACTGGCTTGATATAAAATACGGATTTCAAAAATCCTAGTATATCCAATATTTCATATATGTTCTTCAGCTGCAATGTTCTGTGATGAGATCATATTACTTCCTGAGACGAATGCTTATGTTATATATATGTGATATATATTATATATTGTTGTTTCGTTTCATATCTGATGCTTGTGAAGCATAATAAAAGGGGACTTCATTAATGAGATTAATGAAATAAAAGAAACCTAAAGATGTTGTAGAAACTTGTCTCAAAAACAGGTAGCTCTAGTTGTTGTTTTGCATAGCGGCACCTTATTCGATAAGGAAAAAGCCGAGATCCCTTCACCGGGAGTGACCTCTTTAGCGAAACTGGCAGATGCTACACACTCGGTTTGTCTTTTGACTACTTCTATAGTTTTTGCTTTGCATAGTGATATTTATGAAATATCCTACACCTTATTCGATAAGGAAAGAGCCGACGATCCTTTCACCGGGAGTAACCTCTTTAGCAAAACTAGAAAAGGCCTAAAAAACACACCATTTTAAAATTCACTCGATTCTACAACGATATCAAGTTTAATACGCTCATGGTTTTCTTAAAAACCTGCGTAGCCCTCCGTCATTTCAGATAAGTACTACTTAGTATTCGTGCTGCGGTAGTTTGGCCTTCGTCAAGGCGTAGTGTTCGGTAGCAAACTAGTGCTTATCTGCAGCATGAGTTGCGATTGGATTAGGATATTCGTACGGCGTAGTTTGGCCTCCCTCAAGGGTCGTGTGGGTGGGTTTAATTGAATCAAGAAATGAACGGATTGTACTTGACTAGCGCACTATGGGTAGTTTGGCCTCCGTCAAGGTCATACGACTCTACGGGTAAAAACCATTATCGGAAATTTCAAGTGTTGAAATTTGCAATGAGATTGCATACCTTCTATGAGATAGTTGGATCCAGATACCCACTGCGAGTAAGAGTTACTCCTGAGAGAGTTTTACACATCACAATTAGCCGATCAAGTAGGTGTCTAGAAAGGTATCAACGGGGTTACGCCCCTGGGAAAAAGAGGTTTATTTTAATTAGGTCCGTGCGAAAGCGCGGGGAACCTCCCTCAAAGTACCGGCACTGGCCTGGCTGAAAGATTGGCGAACTTGTAAGGTGTAATTAATCCCGACTAGTCTTTCCTTTCAGGGTTTGAAGGAAGATTTGACTAAAACAGTCGGAGCCATCCTGATTAGATATATTAATAACCAATCTAATCTTGCAACAGCATACGCTGAGTATTTTCTTCTCTCTCTCTCCAGGTAGAGACCATGTCACGCCTTAATCAAGATAATAATACGGATGTATTGACCGAACCCGCTTGTTATACTGAGCTAAGGAACGTTGGTCCCGCTCCAACTTATAATTGTTATACGACCGAGCAGGAAATAAGGGATTACCAGAATTCCCATGCCGCCCAAATGAAGAAAGTGCAAGCTAATGCATCATCTTCGGGTGTGTTCATTACAGAGAACTGTTTCTCAGTATCATTTACGTCCTGGGCATGTGATACCGGATCAGGATCCCGCATATGTAATCTGATACATAGGCTACAAATAGGTAAAGAACTGAGAATGGATGATAATTTTCAAGAGTTGGAAACGGTGCAAGTGTTGCAACTAAGTTTGTTGGCAGTTATCACCCTGTATTACCAAATACATTGATTCTGGATGAATGTTATTAGATACCAAACCTGATATAAAACATCATATCAATCTCTTTATTTAGTAAAGAAGGATATTATTTTGTATTGTTGGATAATGTTTTGAACATTTCCTATATCAAGAGTTGATCGGTTCAGGTACGTTATCTAAAAGCAATACGTTCTAAATCAAACTACAGTTTTTAAACATATCGAACACACAAAAGAGGAAGAGTTCAAGATATGAACGAATCCTTCTTGAGGCATTGTAGACTGGGTCATATCAATACGACCCGACTAACTAAGTTACATTTAGATGCATATTTAAATCTGTTTGAATTTACATCTTGTGAAACTTGTCAGTCATGTCACAAAAATAAGATGACCATTGCTCCATTTATTGGAAATAGAGAAAGAGTTAGTGAACTCTTCTGATTGATACATGCTGATGTATGAAAGTCCCCTGTCTACACATGCCAGGACTGGTTCTTTGTACTTCATTACATTCACTGATGATCTCTCAAGATTCGCACATGTGTTCCTATTGAAACACAAGTCTGATCCTTTTGAGATATTCAAAGAATATAAGTTAGAAGTAGAGAACCAAAACGGGTATAAGTATTATGTCCTTAGATGAGATCAGGCAGGAGAATACTTGAGCATGGAATTCCTGGACCATTCTAAATGAGAATGAGATTCTCTCTCAGCATTACTCCTCCGTATACACCACAGCTCGTCAGTGTATCGGGGCAGAGCAATTGCACCCTATGTGATATGGTGTGCTCTATGATGAGTACTACTGAGTTGCCTATTTCCTTTTGGGGGTTATGTACTTGTGATGCTGCATACCTATTGAATAGGGTTCCAACCAAATCAGGTGCCTACCACTCCATATGTGATATGGTATGGGAAGAGCCCATCTCTTAAGGATGTTAAGATTTGGGGTTGTCCGGCCAATGTCTAAAAGAAAAATCCAGACAAGCTCGAGGCAAGGTCAGTTCTGTGGAAGTTTGTTGGATATCCCAAGCATTCGCAAGGAAATAACTTCTACTGAACCGAGGAACAAAAGGTGTTTTATTTCTCGGCATGCCACCTTTTTGAGAAAAAGGGAATTTCTTGTGAAGGAGTTAGTGGACATGAGGTAGAACTGGAAGGAGTTCCAGCTATACAAACTGCAGGTGATGATTTGGTAGAACCGGAGGGTTCAATAGTTTCCAACAAACCTCAGCCTCTCCGCCGATCTGGTAGGGTTTCTCATCCACCTGAGAGATGCTTCGGTTTCTCTGTGACAGTAGGAGCGAGGATTGCATCATGAGATGATGACCCAACTAGTTTCGAGTAGGCCATCAGGAGTGGGGACTCTGTGAGAATGGCTGGATGCTATGCGATCTGAGATGGAATCCATATACACCAACAAAGTATGGACTTTGGTTGCTATATCTGAAGGGTTAAATCCCCATCTGGAGCAAGTATATCTTGAGAAGATTACTTGGTGTACATGGAAAAGTTGAGACTTTCAAAGCTATACTTAAGTCCATCCAGATCCTACTTGGCACTGCTACATACCATAACTACGATATCTGGCGGTTGGGTGTAAGGACTGCTTTTCTAAATAGTGATTTGGAAGAGAGCGGCTATAAGTACACAGTCAGAGGGCTTCGTAGATAGTGGGAGCAGCGGAAACGTGTGCAAGTTGTTTTATGGGATAAATCAGGCATCGCGGAGTTGGAACGTCTGTTTTGATGTGGTAGTCAAAGAGTTTAACTTCATCAAAATGGTGGATGAACCTTGTATATACAAAAAGATAGTAGGGAGTATAGTGATGATCCCCGTATTGTACGTCGATAACATACTCTTGATAGGGAAGGAGTTTCCTATGCTATGCTCGGTCAATCTCCTCTTATCACAAAGATTCTCCATATAGGATCAAGGTGATACCTCGTAAATCCTGGGTTTTGGATCAATGAGATAGATCTAATTGGATGTTAGGATTCTCACTAGGTGTAGTGAGATGGTATTAATCGATCCTGGGGAGAATCACTAGATAGCTTCCAGGGTGGTAAGGTCGACTGAATGCCGGTCACAGGCATTGTCTTTACCCTCAGTAGATGGACGGTATGTTGGAAAAGTTCCAAGTTAGATGTCGTGGCAAACTAGACGATAAAGGCTGGATACATTACTACCAAGGATGCTACCAAAGAGGCAGTCCGTCTATATATATATATATATATATATATATATATATATGTTCATGAGATGAACTTCGTTCCTACCATTGTGTGACAATGGAGTTGTGGCTTTAGCCTAGGAACCCCCGTCCCATCAGAGATCCAGACATATTCTTAGGCAGTATCACCTGATCATGGAGATGGTTGATCTCCAGAGAGATCGAGGTTAGGAGAGTAGACACAAAGTACAACAGCGCGGATCCACTGATAAAGGCCTATTTCCTTGTAGAGACTTTTATAGGATGGTTGAATATGAGATACTACAACCATTGCTGATTATTGGGTATGAGATACTACAACAGATGGCCCTAGTACAAGTAGGAGATTGTTAGTTATATGTATGCCCTAGGGGCCATTACTGTACAAACGATGTATATTGTAGTGGATGCTTGGACATATATAGTGAGGAATTTCTTGCTCGACATGATAGTATGCAATCTGGTTGCTCTTTATCTTAACATGTACTTTCATTGTCTCTATGTTACATATTGATAAAGCCCTTAGGATGAGTACTTGACTACCAGGACTATGATGCAGATCATACTAGTGGGGATAGAGTAGTCGCTAAGTACATCCTTCAAATGTTCCCAGTCGTAGGTGTATCGAGACAGGGCATTGATATACCAGAGTAGACTAGCGTATAGCTTCTCGACCTATGTAAATGGGCGATGGATGATACCATATCCATTGGTGTTTGACATCAGAGATAGTATACGGGTGCTCAGTGGAGACTGGGTAAACTGAACGAACTCGCCGAGAACTCCCAGATGGTATTATACCTCACGTCAGATGGAAGTTCTCTGGTGACACTGGTACAGGTTAGTCTGTAGACCCGAGATCGTCATAGAGTCTTGTGTGATTCCTTCTGTGCTTTGATTTCCATCTTACCACGTTCAATAGAACATGCAAAACGGTGGCTTTTGGGTACAGTCCCGAGTCACATGGAGGCAATGAGGGATAGGAGGGGTTTCGTCTCTCCCGGTATTGGGAGTTGATGTTGCGCTGTGCTCGATTGGCTATAACAGGAAGTCCTTGGCCAAGGTTGTTTTAGAGATATACTGGTAAGTATTATCAGTAGTTTATCGACCCGTTATGAGCCTCATATCGACACTACTTATCGAGTTACTGGGGTCTTACGTTTACCACCCCTAGACGAGATATGCCACATATCAGACGAAGAGACTGGACTGTACGGTAGTGTAACTGATTGGATTCACAGGAGTGTGAGCAGGCTTGCTTGTTGATCTTCTAATCGCTCGATACCCGGGTGGCCGTTACGTTTAGCAGACCGCTTGTGGCTTGTGGGTGTTTGATATGATCATCACCTGCTGCCTGCGTATTGACGAGTCTTTAGAGTCCTACACAGGAGTTTCCTGGATCAAGTGAAACGGAGTAGGAGCACATATGTGATATGTGCGGGACCGAGATTGATACGATATGAGATACCGTATTGTATTCTAGCGAAATATGACATTGGTCGGGTATATGCGATATAGCCGAGTTATCGGATCAAGTGTTAATTCGATAAGTTGTTACACATGATATTAATCGGTTATAGCCGGATTATTAAATCAAGAGTTGATTTAATAATTTAATGTATAATTATATATTAGATATATTACATTACGTTAACTAGTATTAGCTCACTTAAGATTTCTTTTCTCACTAAATTGTGCACATTGTATATATGTGATATATGCAAGTGTACATGTTTGCGTCATGCTTGATGATACATACAAGATGGGTGTATGAGACTTAAACCATCTTAAGGTTAAATTAGGGTTTATTTATTTCTTAAAGAATAATGATTGAAATGAATTCTTGTTTGTGTAATTGGAAAATAAGTAAAGAAATCACAACCAAAAATTATTTGACCGCAATCAACTACGGTGTCGGATGTAGATTGTAAATGAGTGCGGATCGTCCACAGGGACAGTGTAATAGTTCGTCTTTTGAATTTAGAAGAGTCAAAATTTTAATGAAAAGAAAACAAAACAGTTCATGATTTATATTTGAAGTTCAAGAATTAGAAAATATAGATCTAATAACAAGAAAAAGATAGAATCAAGAATTTATAGTTTGATGATTTTTCTAAACCAAATATCAAGAATCGAAATAAGGCTCGTAGGAATCGATCGGATCTATAGATGTGATGTAATCTTACAATTACGTATTCTTATCCTTCAATGAATTGATACTAGATCGATGATGATCGATCGAGAATCAGGGATTTCTTATGAAACTAGGGTTTCATCTTATCCCTTGTTCTTTCGTCGATATCATTCACATTCTAGCCTCTAGTAAATTCAAGAAACGATCGTAAATCCCTAATTTCGAGCGATCACAATCAAGAAAGCATCGCAACGAAACTAGGTCATCGATTCTTGAACTTGCTAGGGTTTACAAAACTCGTAGGACTCAAGAATCGTATTAAGATTTGTTACATCATCATTGTATTGATCGTCTCGACTCCTTTACGAGCGGAGTTTTACTCAAACATCACAACAAGAAATACAATCATAAATTGAGATCGAATCATGATGCAAGAATTTAAAAGAAAGCAAGATTAAAGAATTTCACCTTTTATTTATATCAACAATTTCATTACATTCGCTCAAGAACTACAAGAGGAAGAACTCGATCGTCGATTTGGCTTCGCTCGTCTCCGTGGGTCGCGGATCGGCTTGGATCACTTGCCCGATTGAAGATCGGCTCGGCTCCTAAAAGGTTGAAGGCTTCTTGCTTGATTGGTACTCAAGATCTTGAATTTGGAGTGGAATTAGGGTTAGGGTTTCGCACAAGCCTTGTCACTAGACTTGTGGAAGAAGATGAAGAAAGAGGTAAAGATTGGAATATTGAAGATTCCTTCCAACCCTTAGATCTAGGCTCCTATTTATAGATATCTAAACCCTAGATCTAGGATTTCAAATTCTAAGTTTCCCTCCTAAAGTTTGTTGAGGAAATTCAAATTTCCCTCCAAAAGTTAGTTAGGGGAGAAGCTTCTAGATGTGATTAGTTAGGAGGGAGCTTCTAGAAGAGGATTAGTTAGGAGCTTAATTAGGATTAGCCTTGCTTAATCTTCTTTGCTGATCTGGCAGTAGCTTCAAGAGAATTCTGGAATTTGACATATCATAAAGGAATGTGGGCCCTGAAAGAAGAATTATGCCCAAAAATTCATCTGCTGACGTGGCAATAATGCGGCGGATCCGCGGCTCAAGCAGGCTCCCGCCGCGGATCCGCGGCTATTTATGGGCCTTGGGCTTTGGTCTTCTCTGTTAATTCTCTCTATAGTATTTGGGCTTTGTTTTGATGTGTGGAATTTCATTTGGCCTTCTTTATTGCTACCAGATCTGAAATCATGGAGTTGGCGTAATTTTGATCAGCTCTTTGATTTTTCTTCCGTATTTTCCTGCACAGACTCAAGACAAGTGTTGCGCAAATACAGAAATGATGCGATGCCATGAAATGCGGTTAATTTCCTTTAAAGTGTCGGTTTAAAAGTCTAATACATGAAATCTGATATTTTACGACTGATTTGCTAATATGTGAAATATGAGTACCGAACACTTCTAAATGAGTGCAAAAGATGGGGAAATTGCCGTGTTAAAAATACATTATTTTCGACTGATCAAATACCCCCAAACTTAATTTCGATCGTCTCGAGCGAATGTTTTATTAAAAAGAGAAGGAGAAAATAAAGAAAGAGAAAAACTAACTAGCACACTTTCGTAGGCAACACGATTGCTCTGAGCACGTGCAACAAGCCTTTAAACCTCTAGGTGTCCCTCGTAGGAGGAGTGTTGTCTCCTGAGGGTTTTCAGCGGATTGCACCCACAAAATCCAATAATAAAAGAAAGATCATGAATATTACATTTAAAGACAAGAATTGTAAAAGAAAAGCCTTGAAAATTAGGGTTTCCAACTAAGCTAGTTTTTCGGTTGTCATGAGCCCTATCTTAATGGTCATGAAAAGATGTTAGAAATCACGTCCTCCCTCAATAAAACATCGTCTTATTCTTCATTCCTATATGTTTTCCAAACATCGATCATATAACCCTGCGTATGTGTAAAGACATCCCTACACCCGGAGAATTCAATTCAAGCTATCATACTCTTGCCCATCAGCCTCAGTACTTTTTAATTAATGAATATTTAGGATTGCTCACACACTTTCATGCGACCGTTAATACTTCTTGAGGTACTAACCGACCGATTGCTCATGTGCTTGCTTACTTGGTGTATTTTCCTCGTCTTGCACCACCTCAGGCATAGCAGTGACTCCCAGACCAGTTGGCCTTAGGGCACTAGGTGAAGAGGCACCCTCGCTATACATTTTTTTATTGCCCTTGGTGATAACAAAACCAGTGTCCACTTTTCTCACCACTTTATATATTTTTTTATTCGCTTTTTTTTTCTTTTTATTTCCTTCATACATCGGCTTTAAGAGAAAAGCATTTCAAGGTATCCTCTACTATCCCAGGCTTTAAGACGTGTGTAAGTGCGAATAGCAGGGTATCAACGTTCAAAATGTTTGGCTTCCAGAATAGAAACTATTTTTCAGACTTATTTTTATCCTCAGATTAGTGACGTCTTTCATCTTACTAACCCTTGGGACAACGGCTCATAACTACTTATTACTAGTTCGTATGAGAAAACTTCTAATTTTCTTAGTTTTCTTAAATTTTTCTAATCTCATGGATGTAATTTTTCACTATCTAAACTTTTATTATCTTATTTATGTACAAAAATATTTTTATCTTTTTGAAAATTTTTATATTTTTATAGGTTTTGAAAAATGTTTTGTGCTTATGCAAAGTGATGTGCAAATGATGCGAAAATAAGCACAAACCTCCCCCAAACTTGTTTTCAACAGTGTCCTCACTGTTGCCTTCCGCTAAATCTCGAAAAACCTATAAGCTTGGGAGGAAATTTATTAGTGGGGGCAAAATATTTAAGTGAAGAAGCTCCCCCAAACTTATTTTTGGCTCAACATTTTGTAAATATTTTCTTTTCAAGAGCCAGATAATGTACCCCCCCCCCCAAACTTGAGTTATGCAATATTAATCTTTGAAAATCATATGAGGGGGGCAAAAATTATTGGTCGATGCCAAGCTTTGCAAAGACCGAATGTCAACACCAACCATTCAAAAAATTTATCAATGCAGTGCTCTGGTTGGTGGAAGAAGAAGTGGGGAAAGGTTAAGTGGTGGAATAGAATGTGTGTGCGTCTCATATTGGAGAAACGATGCAGTGAATGTGATGGATTACTCGCATTCTTTTTACAGTTCAGAAGAAGGGGTGGAGGTTCAATTTCATTGATTGGGAGATGATTCATCTCAACACCCGTGTCATTCAAAAATGCGAGTTCATCAGCGAAGATCTCCTCAAAAGTTCTATTAATACCCCGAGAAATAATGTCATCACAAAGTACGGGGTGATCTTCAGACTCTAAAAGCAGTTCATAATCAGTGTTATTTGTTGACCCGGACATCTCGGTGGAAGAGTCCGTATGTGTATGATACATAGTTGGGTCAAACAATAACGTATGAAAAGAGTCAAGATCGATAACAGGAGGATCATCAAATTCGCTGCTGTCGACATCCATTAAATCGACAGAACAGACCTGAGTAGTAGGTTCGGAGGGTACACTTCCCAACTTGTAAATGTTCAGCTCTATTGACCTATTCCCGAAAGATAAGGTCATAGAACCATTACGACAGTTGATAATAGTATTGGAAGTGGCCAAAAAGGGGCGACCTAAAATCACCGGAATTTGATTCCGTGGGTTCGCTACAGGCTGTGTATCAATTACAATAAAATCTACCGGGAATATAAATTCTCCGATTTTTATTAACACATCCTCCAGTTCACCCCTAGGTTTGGTGATTGATCGGTCAGCCATCTGGAGATTGCAATTGGTTGGCTTCAACTCTCCAATACCTAGTTGCTCATAAACAGAATATGGAAGCAAGTTAACACTAGCGCCAAGGTCTAGTAGAGCACGGTTGATGTGTTTTTCCCCAATAGAAACGGAAATAGTAGGATATCCTGGATCCTTACGTTTCCTCGGTAATTGTTGGGGGAAAGCCGTGTCTATTGTTTTTTCCATGAATATCTTCTTGGGCGCTTGAGTCTTCCTCTTCCTAGTGCACAAGTTCTTAAGAGTTTTCGCATAGGACCGAACTTGTTGGATGGCATCTAGGAGAGGGATGTTGGTGTTAACTTGTTTAAAAATGTTCATAATCTTCTCCATATGTGGACTCGGTGTGTTAGCCCTTAACCGATTAGGATAATGTGCTTTAGCAATAAGCGCTGGGTCCATCATAGGAGAAGGAAGTGGGTGTGGAACCGATCCCAGAATAGAAGTGGGGATCGTCCGTGGAGGAGTAAAAGAGGTGGACTGTAGTGGCGAGCCTTTTGGGAAACGAAGAATAGGCTCGAAAGAAGATGGTGGGATAGAAGAACAGGGGTCAGAAGTGTGTGTGTGAAGAAAGGTCTCAGCCGGGGTGTTATTGATTGATTTTTCTGTATCATCAAACTCTTCCCCAACGTGAGGGTCAAGCACTCTTCCAGATCTCAAAGTGAGTGCATCCACATGATGTGAATAGCCAGGATTGGGTAAAGGTTGAGCTGGAAGTTTCCCTTTCTCTCTTGCACTCATTTCGGCATTTAGTTGTGCAATTTGTTCTTCCATCGATTTGATGTTCTCATTTTGAGAGATAATGATCTTCATCACATTCTCGACGGAAGATTGCAAGCTTGCCGTCCCTTGGATGGATTGTTTCATGAAAGTATCCAAGGTTTGTGCTAGTGCAGAGGTATTATCTGTACCGGTCAATTGCAAAGGACTAGACGGTGCGAAAGTGTTGGCCGGATTTTGGATGTTTTGTGATTGAAAGGGGTGCTGACTCAATAGAAGTTGTGGGTGCTGTTGTGGTGAAGGGACCCTTTGGAAATTGTTTTGGGTTGGAACCGTGTTTTGAAATTGTGATTGGTTCCAAGCAAAATTTGGGTGATTCCTCCAACCCTGATCATATGTGGAGGAAGATGGATCGTTTCTAGGTCTTTGAAATCAGGCATTGGTATGCTCATGACCTTGAAACGGACATTCTTCCGTCAAGTGAGACGGATCAGAACAACATCCACATACAGTTTTGGAGAGTGACATTTGACTTAGGGCGGCGGCTAAAAATTTATTTTCCATATTCTCGAGTTTCTTATTGATAGCTGCAATGTCAGCTCTAACTCCTATGGAAATATCATTGCCATCCCTAGACGATTGACTCACACCCTCCCACTGTAAAGATTTTTCAGCGAAATCTTCTAGAAATTTCCAGGCTTCCCCATCATCTTTGGTCATAAAGTTGCCTTGACACATGGATTCAAGGGTCTGTCTTGTGTAAGGAGTAATGCCCTCATAAATGATTCGGCACAGTTCCTATCTCGGGATGCCGTGATGTGGACATTGGACTAACAGATCCTTGAAACGTTCAAGACATTTTGAAAATGTTTCATTTGGAAGCTGGGTGAATTGATAGATTTCGCTACGGACTCGAGCTGTCTTTTGATGTGGGTAGAATTTCTTAAGGAATGCTTTGACGAATTCGTCCCAATTGGAAATGGAATGTGCGGTAGTGTTATATAGCCACTTCTCGGCTAAATCGCACAAGGTAAATGGGAGAAGACGAAGACGTAAAGCATCCACAGAAAGCTGTGAAGTACCCATCATTGCGCATACATTTTCAAATTTCGTGATAAACACGTATGCGTCTTCAGACTCGAGACCGTGGAATTTTGGTAGAAGATTGATGTATTGGGGTTTTATTTGAAAATTTTCCCCGTTGGCTGGTGGAATGGAAAGACAGGTAGAAAGTGGGCCTCGTGTAGGATAGCATCTCTCTTGGAGAGAGATGCGAGGCGGAATCTGCGCACCAACGGACGGCGGCAGAGTAGTGGAAAAGAAGTTCGATGGAGGTGGATCCATCGATGTGGGTGTGGTGGTGGGTAAAGAAAAGGTAAATATAGAAATACCGACTTTTGGGTCGATCAAGGAAACGCGGACTTAACGGGCACTAGAAACCCGTGTCCAGCCTATCTTGCACTAAAAAGGGTTAGTACAAGTGGCAGCGTGAATTTATAATTAGGGGAAATGATATGAATGCGGTGTTTGTTTTGAAAATTGATACGGATTTTGAAAATATGATGCAACACAACAAATGCAACACACAAAAACCCTAGAATCTAGTGGTCACCTAGGTCCGGCTCTAGACCGCTCCTAACTGCCAAAAGACAAGTCGCGGGATAGAATCCTCCACTGCCTCTTTGTCCCCCTGTGGCCGGATAAGTGCCAGGTAAGTGGGAAGGTACTCCACTACGTAAGTAGTGGGCCTAATTAAAAACCACTAGCCTTAGACACCACAAGAAAACGCGGATAAGCAATGAATTACCCACGGCCTTCTCTTGTCCTAATTGAGCGCGACGGTCCTTAGAGTCATCTCTAGATTTCTTTTAATTAATGAGGGTAAATGCGGATGCAAGTTTGTGATTTTCGGGGCTTAGGAAGGGTAATGAACTCCTCACCTAATCTGGATTTGGTCGTGCCCCTTAATTTCCGTATTAATTATGCAAACAACCAAGAATCAAAAACACGCACAAATTTATTTTGCTTTTGCGGTGCAGCGATTATTTGCAAAGAAACCTGCAGCAAATTGTCAATTGGAGCAGACAGAGGAGGAGATAAGAAAGATAGAGACTTACAGAGCAAAATTGGTACAGTGAAGCAACAAGATTGCCGCGGAACCACCGCAGGAAGGTGGTTATTGCCGCGGAATCGCGGTTGGGGAAAGGGATCACTGCACAGAAATTTAGGAGAATGCTTCTGTTGCTCCCCTTAGCTATCTGGAATGCACAGAAAAATTTTATCCAAGCTCCAATGATTCCAGAATTCCTCGCAATCAAATCACAACACACGTATTAGAGTTTGTGCGAGTTTAGATCACAAAATTTAGATGGAATAAAATTTTCAACTCAAATTTCAAAATACGAACAATTAGCGCACTATCCCCGGCAACGGCGCCATTTTGATTGTTTATTTTCCGGATTGTGTAATGTAGAAAATTGAATAGAAATCACAATTGAAAATTGAATAGAAAATTGAATTGAATTGATACTAGATCGATGATGATCGATCGAGAATCAGGGATTTCTTATGAAACTAGGGTTTCATCTTATCCCTTGTTCTTTCGTCGATATCATTCACATTCTAGCCTCTAGTAAATTCAAGAAACGATCGTAAATCCCTAATTTCGAGCGATCACAATCAAGAAAGCATCGCAACGAAACTAGGTCATCGATTCTTGAACTTGCTAGGGTTTACAAAACTCGTAGGACTCAAGAATCGTATTAAGATTTGTTACATCATCATTCTATTGATCGTCTCGACTCCTTTACGAGCGGAGTTTTACTCAAACATCACAACAAGAAATACAATCATAAATTGAGATCGAATCATGATGCAAGAATTTAAAAGAAAGCAAGATTAAAGAATTTCACCTTTTATTTATATCAACAATTTCATTACATTCGCTCAAGAACTACAAGAGGAAGAACTCGATCATCGATTTGGCTTCGCTCGTCTCCGTGGGTCGCGGATCGGCTTGGATCACTTGCCCGATTGAAGATCGGCTCGGCTCCTAAAAGGTTGAAGGCTTCTTACTTGATTGGTACTCAAGATCTTGAATTTGGAGTGGAATTAGGGTTAGGGTTTCGCACAAGCCTTGTCACTAGACTTATGGAAGAAGATGAAGAAAGAGGTAAAGATTGGAATATTGAAGATTCCTTCCAACCCTTAGATCTAGGCTCCTATTTATAGATATCTAAACCCTAAATCTAGGATTTCAAATTCTAAGTTTCCCTCCTAAAGTTTGTTGAGGAAATTCAAATTTCCCTCCAAAAGTTAGTTAGGGGAGAAGCTTCTAGATGTGATTAGTTAGGAGGGAGCTTCTAGAAGAGGATTAGTTAGGAGCTTAATTAGGATTAGCCTTGCTTAATCTTCTTTGCTGATCTGGCAGTAGCTTCGAGAGAATTCTGGAATTTGACATATCATAAAGGAATGTGGGCCCTGAAAGAAGAATTATGCCCAAAAATTCATCTGCTGACGTGGCAATAATGCGGCGGATCCGCGGCTCAAGCAGGCTCCCGCCGCGGATCCGCGGCTATTTATGGGCCTTGGGCTTTGGTCTTCTCTGTTAATTCTCTCTATAGTATTTGGGCTTTGTTTTGATGTGTGGAATTTCATTTGGCCTTCTTTATTGCTACCAGATCTGAAATCATGGAGTTGGCGTAATTTTGATCAGCTCTTTGATTTTTCTTCCGTATTTTCCTGCACAGACTCAAGACAAGTGTGGCGCAAATACAGAAATGATGCGATGCCATGAAATGCGGTTAATTTCCTTTAAAGTGTCGGTTTAAAAGTCTAATACATGAAATCTGATATTTTACGACTGATTTGCTAATATGTGAAATATGAGTACCGAACACTTCTAAATGAGTGCAAAAGATGGGGAAATTGCCGTGTTAAAAATACATTATTTTCGACTGATCAAATACCCCCAAACTTAATTTCGATCGTCTCGAGCGAATGTTTTATTAAAAAGAGAAGGAGAAAATAAAGAAAGAGAAAAACTAACTAGCATTCCACTAGTCAAAACCCTAACTTGATTCTCAAAACCCTTTTCTAGAAATTCGAAACATGCAAATTAAAGCTTTATTTAAATATCTAATTAACTAGATTAGGTATTAAAACAAGAACCTAAGCTTAGGATTATGATTTATACATCAAACTTGATTTCATAAACTAGCAACAATCTCCAAAATTAGCCTCCAAAATGATGTCTTGATTGAATATCCAAGCTTGTTTTGTGAAGAAGAATAATGGGTAATGATTTATTTTTGAGTTTGTGTGATAAATTAAGGATTTTTAATGTATTTTGTGAGCTTGAAGAAGATGAAATGGGGGGAGAGATGAGAGAGGGTAGCAAAGGGAAGAGAGGAGCCGACCATTTTAAAGAAGAGGGTGGTTTTGTGAAGAGTGAAGAAGTATCTAGCTAAAAACAAAAATAAATGCTAATTAATGCAAATAATATCTAAGTCACCTCATTTCATTTTCTTGAAATTTCATTTTAATCCATAAAATATCTAGATATTTGGATGGATGGATTAACTAAAAAATCTAGTGATTAGATTAGCATAGATTCACATTAGTAATAATTAACCTAAACCAAAATGTAATTACCACTAATTTAGTGCATAAATAAAAGCATAAAATAATATTTTAATTAGTGAAAAATATTAAAATGCACTAAAATTACAAGTGGCTTACAAAAACCAGCAAACTAGCAATATTCTAGCTAAATTATCTGCAGTGAATTCCATACTGCAAAAAGATCGCTTCTAGGTTTTACGGAAAATATCGACTATTTTACCCTAAAAACGGAAAATCGCCTAAACGATTTCCAAAACGCTACAATGTCCGATCATGTCAAATCATATCGACTCATATCATTATAACTTGTCGCATCCTCATCTCGTGATGTTATATCAAAGTTATCCTCAACTTATACACACACACATACATACATCCTCAATACACACACACACACATGTGTGTGTGTGTAGCAACGTATATACTAAAGGCTCAACACTTAGAGAATAAGAACTAAGGGTGTTCCTTCTTACGTGTATGCCTACTATAACCTATAGTCTCCTAGAACCATATTAGCTAAGTATATTCGTCTAATATTTACATATATAGCTATATCTTAATATCCTAATACTATGGTTGCGAAGGTGTTATACGCCATCCACTCGACTCCCCCGTAGATATACATCTACTATCCTCGCTCTAGCCGAAGTCGATGAAATCCTTGCTCTCCTTTGTCGTCCTAAAAGTCCACGCGAAGATACCTACAATTCAACGCATATCGTATCGATATCAAAAATCAAATCCGAAAACCGATATGGAAAGCGAAACGCACATATGTTAGAACCTATGGTCCACGCATGCAAGAATAACCAAACAACCCCCGACGTTGACGTACGAACATCAAACGATCAAGTCAAAACTCAAATACCAAAAATCTAGTTTTCAAAAGATGCAAAACGAAATCAGCAACTTAGAAAACCACTCCCAGATTTTACCCTAGGTGAAATTAGGACATTCTGCACATTAGATTGGCCTAGTTATCAGATGATTAAGCTATGGAGCAAGAACCAAACCTTAACTCTACGGTCAGGCCGCAATTTGGGGCCAATAGGGTTATTTTGGCGGCCAAGAATAGGAGATGGAGGTTCGGGCTTCAGGGGTAGCTTCTAATCAGCCTGCACATCTTTCTATATAAGCAATATATTTTTCAGGTTTCTCGAGTCATTCCAGATTCTATTTGATCATCACAATTCAACAAAACACCAAATGTCGGATAATTCTAAGTTTGTTTTTGAAACTTCTAAACTCCAGTTTGGCCAAGGATTCTACCACTAATAGGTTTATGGTCACTAACTAAGCCTCAATTATATCTCCACAACTCAAAACATCTACTAAATACCATCCTAGAACTTTCCAAGATCACTAAACATAACTTGTTTAACTCTAAACCAGCATAGGAGGTTAGGAAACTTAAACAATTAACTAAAAGTGGTGGAATTACCTTCCAATAGCAACTCAAGAAAATTCTAAGATGGCCAAATTGCTCAAAGTTCCAACTAGATCCCACCATGATATTTGTAGTGAGCTTAGAAATATTTTTTGTGAAGTCTGTATAGGGTTTGGGATGGTTTTGACGGTGGAACAGTGATGGTAGTGAGGGTAGAGGAGGATGAAGGAGAAGGAGATGAAGAAAAAGATGATGATGAAGATGAAGAGAATAAGGAGGTGAAGAAAAGCCATGGAAAAGTGTGGAACCTTCTCTCCCCCCCTCTCTCTCTCCCCCCTCAACCATGCTTCCTTCTCCCCCCCTCATTATATTTTCTTTTCTTTTCTTTTCTTTAAAAAAAACAAAACACTTTAAAAACAAACATGAAAAGAAATGAAACCATGGCAATAAGTAGGGACCAATGTCACAATATGAAATGCTGCATGTCATGATACATAAATAAGGTTAATACATATTAGTAAAATATTAATCAAGTTTAGCGTAAACTTGTGTGTAAATAATTGAATAAAAATTTATAAAAGCCCAAATCCGATAAATGCTTCCATAATTAATAATTCATTTTAAAATTCCAATTATTTTCCAAACTATATGTATATAATCATACCATTCCATTAAAACTAATTTCTATACTTTTATAATATTCATAAAATTTATTATTTTATTATTTAAATTCGAAAAATAATATTTTATATTTTTGAAATGTTACAATACCAGATTATGGAACATGAGCCTCGAGCATATGAGTGAGAGACGTATAAACGAGTTGTCGAAGCAGAGTATACTTGGTGGTCGGAGTACGTCGAAGATGGAGTTTTATGAGCATTGCGTTTTAGAAAAGCAGAAACGAGTCAGCTTCAGTTCGGCAGTGCACAACACAAAAGAAACTATTGACTACATTCATTCAGATCTTTGGGGACTGTAAAAACGTGGAAGCTCACAACACAATAGTCCTAGAGTGGGGTGAATAGGACTATGCTACCGATATGCCCAAATTAAAAATTAGATACTATACTTACATAAATATCACAATTTAAAAATCTTAAACAAACATATAAAGCCAATATGAGAAAGATGTAAGCAAGACTATGTAGGGTTTCCTTAACACCTTACCTAGGGTTTGGAAGCATCACACATACCACAATAAAAAATTAAGGAGGTGCCAAGCAAACTAACCTAGAAATCGAACTACAAATTTAGGGTAACGACTAAAGTAATTAGGGATTACAACCTTTGTAGTCCTCTCCTTCACTTCTATAGCTCTAAGTTATGGTCTCTTCGCTACGATCATCGAGCTCCTGGACTCATGAGAGACTCCACACGGTGTATGATGCATCCTTGCTTGAAGTCTTCACAATTCAAGATGATCTACGTCGAGGCAACACGAACTCAAGCTTTCTCTTCACTAATATGAAATTAGTGAAGCTAACACCCTAATCTAAATTTCTAGTATAGAAGAGGATGATGAAATAGGAAGTGGGCTCTCTTTAGTTTTCTTTTACTCACTTTATTTCATCACATAAGAAAATGCTAGCAAGCTTTCATGAGGAAGAAGAAGATGAACAAGTGATGAAAAAATGAAGAGCATGAGGTTAGAAATGGAACCATGGGTTAAGTATGTTATGGCTAACTCATGTGGAGAATAAACCATGAGCTAGGGTTAAAGGTTAGGTTAATAAATATCTTAGAAATATCAAAATTGGTTGACTTAGTCAATGCTCATCCAAGCTCATCACTAATTCATCACAATTTTGAATTAACTAAAATAATTAAAAAAAACCTAACCATTAACATATATCATGGTGTGATTCTCATAAACCCTAGTTCCATGTATAACCAAGCATGTTACAATTATACATATCACATATATATAATTTTGTAACAAAAGAAAAGAATACAATAAACATATATGACATATATGTTAAATGTATCCAAATGTGAGAAAATGAAATACTTAAGTGAGCACATATTAGTTAATGTAATTTAATATATCAAATATACAATTATACATTAAATTATTAAATCAACACTTGATTTAATAATCTGGCTATATTACATATAACCGACTAATATAATATGTATCATTTTATCAAATCAACACATGATCCGATAACCCAGCTATATCACATATAACCAACCGATATCACATATCGCGAGGATAGAATACGGTATCACATACACGTATCAATCTCGTGTAGGGTTCCTAGGCACACTAAGGAGGTCTCACAAGGCATCAACCATGCCAATTTCAAATTTTACGGGTGCCGAGAAACCCTAATACGGATCGTTAACTAGAATATTAGGCGAACACATGCAACTAGTTAACTATTTAACTATAAGAACGGAAATACAACCTTTGTAGATCCGGTCCTCCACCTCCATAGCTCCGCAATGAAGTCTCCTCGCTGTCCAAATGGAAACCCGGGCTCTAGCGTCGGCTTCATCGGAGAAATGGGCGGGCAAGGTCGTCGGCTTCGTGCCGAAGATGATCTACGTCGAGGCATCACTAGATCAAGCTCCCACTTCACCAAGTCATGAAACTTGTGAAGAAAACACCCTATACTACTTGGCAAGAGGTAGAGGATGAAGAAATAGGAGGTGGGTTCACTTTAGAATTGGATTTCTCACTCAATTGCTCAAGTTGCCATTGATGAAGCAAGCTTTCTTCATCTTTTAAGAAGAAGAAGATGAAGATGATTTTTCATAAGTCTTTTTTAAAAATAAAAAATAATGTGAATACTTATCATATGGCAACCATGGTCAAGTGTAGAGAATAAACTAAGGTTAGTTAAAGGGTTAGGGTTAAGCATGAAGACAAAATGGTCACTTAGTCAAAGCTTCATGAAGCTTCAACTTAGAAACAAAAATAGCCACCATTTTCCCTTTTGCCAAAATGAATAAATAAATAAATTCAAAACCCTAACCATTACATAACCATGGTTTAGTCTAAACATACACTTAAATATTCATGTATCATCAAACATGATACAATCAAGTGTACAAAATATATCACATATACAATGTGCACATCAAGTGAGAAAAAAAACCATTTGAAATGAACCAATACTAGTTAATGCAAAGTAATATATCAAATATATAATTATGCATTAAATCATTAAATCAACACTTGATTCAATGACCCGGTCATGTCGCACACAACCGACTAGTATTCAATGTATCGGCTTATCGAATCAATCCTTGATTCGATAACTAGGTTATATCG
Organism: Agapanthus africanus; assembly: GCA_030015575.1. Taxonomy (NCBI): domain Eukaryota; kingdom Viridiplantae; phylum Streptophyta; class Magnoliopsida; order Asparagales; family Amaryllidaceae; genus Agapanthus; species Agapanthus africanus. The sequence goes on from CM057348.1 coordinate 505,887,851, forward strand.
CATATAACCAGTCGATACATTCATCGCGAGAATGGAATACGGTATCACATACACGCATTATTCTCGGTCCCGCACATATCTCATATGCGCTCCTATTTCGTTTCGCTTGAGCCAGGAAACCTCTGTGTAGGACTCTAAAGACTCGTCAATACGCCGGCAGCAGGTGATGATCATATCAAACGCCCACAAGCCGCAAGCGGTCTGCTAAACGTAACGGCCACCCGGGTATTGAGCGATCAGAAGATCGACGAGCAAGCCCGCTCACACTCCTGTGAATCCAACCAGTAACACTTACCGTATAGTCCGGTCTCGTCGTCCGATATGTCGCATATCTCGCCTAGGGGTGGTAAACGTCAGACCCCAATAGCTCGATAAGTCGTGTCGATATGAGGTCTATAACAGTTCGAGAAACTACTGGTAACACTTACCAGTAAATCTCAGCAACCCTGGCCAGGGATTTCCGGTTATAGCCAATCGAACACAGCGCAACATCAACCCCCTATACCGGGAGAGACGAATCCCCTCCTATCGCTCATTGCCTCCATGTGATTCGGGACTGTACCCAAAAACCACCGTTTTGCACGCCCTCTTGGACGTGGTAAGGTGGAAATCAAAGCACAGTGGGAATCACACAAGACTCTATGACGATCTCGGGTCAACAGACTACTCTGTACCAGTGTCACCAGAGAACTGCCATCTGACGTAAGGTATAATACCATCTGGGAGTTCTCGGCGAGTCCGTCCAGTGTACCCAGTCTCCACTGAGCACCCGTATATCATCTCTGATGTCAAACACCAATGGATATGGGATCATCCATCGCCCATTTTTATGGGTCGAGAAGGTATACGCTAGTCTACTCTGGTATATCGATGCCCCGTCTCGATATACCCACGACTAGGGACCTTGAAGGATATACTTATGGACTACCCTGTCCCCACTAGTATGATCCGCATCATAGTCCAGGTAGTCAAGTACACATCCTAAGGGCTTTACCAACATGTTACAGAGAGACAATCAATGTACACATTAAGGTAAAGAGCAACCAGATAGCATACTATCATGTCGAGCAAGAAAGTCCTTCCTATATATGTCCAAGCATCCACTACAATATACATCCTATGTATAGTAATGGCCTCTAGGGCATACATATAACTAACAATCTCCCACTTGCACTAGGGCCATCTGATAGCAGTGGTTGTAGTATCTCATACTCAACCATCCCATAAAAGTCTCTCTCTGGGAAAAGGCCTTTGTGAGTGGATCCGCCGTGTTGTCCTCTGAGTCTACTCTCCTGACCTCGATCACCCTGGGGATCAACTATCTCCATGATCAGGTGATACTGCCTTAGAATATGTCTGGATCACTGATGGGACGGACGTTCTTTGGCATAAGCCACAACTCCATTGTCACACAATAGGAGGAACTAAGTTCATCTCATGAACAAATTTACACCCAGACAGCCACTTTGGTAGCATCTTAAGTAGCGATGTATCCAGCCTTTATCGTCTAGTATTCCACGGTATCTAGCTTGGAACTCTTCCAACATACCGTCCCTTTACTGAGGGTAAAGACAATGCCTGTGACTGACTTTCAGTCTTCCTTATCACCCTGGAACCCTTCCAGTGATTCTCCCCAGGATCGGTTGATACCATCTCACTACAACTAGTGAGAATCCTAACATCCAATTAGATCTATCTCATAGATCCAAAACCCAGGATTTAGGAGGTATCACTTTGATCCTATATGGAGAATCATTGTGATAAGCGGAGATTGACCGAGCGTAGCATAGGAAACTCCTTCCCTATCAAGAGCATGTCATCCACGTACTCTACGAGGATCGTTACTATACTCCCTACTACCTTTTTGTTTATACAAGGTTCATCTACCATTTTGATGATGTCAAACTCTTTGACTAACACATCAAAACAGATGTTCCAACTCCGCGATATCTGCTTTATCCTATAAAGCATCTTGTACATGTTTCCGCTGCTCCCACTGTCTACGAAGCCCTCTGGCTGTGTACTTATAGACGTTCTCTTCTAAAACATCATTTAGAAAAGCAGTCATGGCACCCAACCGCCAGATGTCGTAGTCATGGTATGTAGCCATGGCAAGTAGGATCTGGATGGACTTAAGCATAGCCACTTGAAAAGGTTTCATCATTATCCACGCCTGATCGATGACGAAAAGCATTAACAAGTCTAGCTTTGAAAGTCTCAACTTTTCCATCTACACCAAGTAATCTTCTCAAGATATACTTGCTCCTGATGGGGATTTAACCCTTCAGATATAGCAACCAAAGTCCATACTTTGTTGGTGTATATGGATTCCATCTCAGATCGCTAAGCATCCAGCCATTCTTACAGAGTCCCTACTCTCGATGGCCAGCTCGAAACTAGTTGGGTCATCATCTCATGATGCAATCCTCGCTCCCACTGTCATAGAGAAACCGAAGTATCTCTCAGGTGGGTGAGGGACCTTACTAGATCGGCGGAGAGGCTGAGGTTCGTTGGTAACTATTGAATCCTTTGGTTCTTTCAAATCATCAGCCGTAGTTTGTATAGCTGGAACATTTCCAGTTCTACATTACAAATCTTTGCCTCGAGCTTGTCCGGATTTTGCTTTTAGACATAGGCCGGACAACCCTAAATCTTAACTTGCTTAAGACATGGGCTCTTCCCATACCATATCTCATATGGAGTGGTAGGCTGCGATCTGATTTGATTTGAACCCTATTCAATAGGTATGCAGCTTCTCAAGTGCATAACTCCCAAAAGGAAATAGGTAACTCAGTAGTACTCATCATAGAGCACACCTTATCATATAGGGTGTGATTGCTACGCCCCGATATACCATCGTGCTATGGTGTATACGGAGGAGTAATACTGAGAGAGAATCTCATTCTCCTTTAGAATAGTCCAGGAATTCCGTGCTCAAGTATTCTCCTCCTTGATCTCATCAAAGGACATAATACTTATACCCGTATTGGTTCTCTACTTCTAACTTATATTCTGTGAATATCTCAAAAGGTTCTGACTTGTGTTTCAACAGGAACATATGTCTGAATCAAAAGAGATCATTAGAGAATTTAATGAAGTATAAAGAACCGGTCTTGGCAAATGTAGACAGGGGACCTACATACATCAACATGTATCATCCCAAGAGTTCATTAACTCTTTCTCTGATTCCAGTAAACAGAGCTATGGTCATCTTATCTTTGTGACATGACTGGTAAGTTTCACAAGATGTAAATTCAAGCTAATTTAAATATGCATCTAAAATGTAACTTCAGCCAGTCGGATCGCATTGATATGACCTAGTCTACAATACCTCAAGAAGGATTCGTTCATTTCTGAACTCTTCCTCTTGTGTGTGTTCCATATACTAAGAACTATAGTTTGATTTAGATTTAGATAACGTGCTTGATCCGATCAACTTTTGATATAGGAAATGTTCAAAACATTATCCAACAATACAAAATTTTATCATTTCTTTACTAATAAAGAGATAGATATGATTTTGTATATCAGGTTCGGTATCTAATAACATTCGTTCAGAATCAATGTATTGGTAATACAGGGTGACAGTGACCAACAGACTTGGCTGCAACACTTGCCCCGTTTTCTGCCTCATGAAACTTATCACCCGTTCTCAGTTCTCTACCTAGCTGTAGCCCTATATAACAGATTACATATCTGGGATCCTGATCTGGTATCACATACCCAGGATGCGGAGGATACTGAGAAATAGTTCTTTGTAATGAACACACCCGAAGATGATGCATCAGCATGCACTCTCTTCGTTTGGGCGGCACGGGAATTCTGGTAATCCCCAATTTCCTACTCTGTCTTATAACAATTATAAGTTGGAGTGGGACCAACGTTCCCCGGCTCAGTATAACAAGCGGGTTCGGTCAATATTCCGTATTATTATCTTGATTAAGGCGTGATATGGTCACTACCTGGAGAGAGAGAGAAGAAAACACTCAGCGTGCGCTCTTGCAAGAATAGATTGGTTATTATTTTATCTAATCAGGATGGCTCCCACTGTTTTTATCAAATCTTTCTTCAAACCCTAAAAGGAAAGACTAGCCGAGATTAATTACACACTACAAGTTCACCAATCTTTCAGCCAGGCCAGTGTCGGTACTTTGAGGGAGGTCCCCCGTGCTTTCGCACGAACCTAATTAATGTAAACCTCGTTTTTCCAGAGGCGTAACCCCGTTAACACCTTTCTAGACACCTACTTGATCGGCTAATTGTAATGTATAAAACTCTCCCAGGAGTAACTCTTACTCGCAGCGGGTATCGGGATCCAACTATCTCATAGAAGGTATGCAATCTCATTACAAATTTCAACACTTGAAATTCCCGATAATTTTGCCCCTAGCACCCTATGACCTTGACGGAGGTCAACAAACCATAGGCTACTAGTTAAGTTCAACCCGTCATTTCTTGATCGAATTAAACCCACCCGCACGACCCTTGACGGAGGTCAACAAGGCCGCACGACTACCCTAATCCAATCTACATCATATGCATAAGCAGATAAATACTAGTTAGCTACCGTACACTACGCCTTGACGGAGGTCAACAAACGTAGCACGAATACTAAATAGGACTTATCTGAAATGACGGAGGGCTACGACAGGTTTTTCTGAAAACCTATTGCGTAATGAACTTGATATCGTTGTACAATCAAATGATTTTAAAATGGAGTGTTTTTGAAGTTTTTCTAGTTTTGCTAAAGGAGTCACTCCCGGTGAAGGGATCGTCGGTCCTTTCCTCATCGAATAAGGTGCGGGATATATCATATATATCACTGTGCAAAGCAAAAACTCTTAAAAGCAATCAAAAGACAAACCGAGTGTGTAGCATCAACCAGTTATTGCTAAAGGAGTCACTCCCGGTGAAGGGATCTCGGTCCTTTCCTTATCGAATAAGGTGCAGGATATATCACATATACCGCTGTGCAAAGCAAGAACTGTAGCTACCCCTTTTTTTTTATTTTGAAATTCGATTCTACAACATCTTAGGTTTCTTTTATTTCATTAATCACATTAATGAAGTCCCATCATTTAAGTACCTAAACATCACAGATAAATACGACGTACACTTATACCATCCGCATTCGCCTCGATGTCCCCTCGTGCACCGTTAGGTTAGGTAACTAACGGCAGAGCGGGGCAGGGCTAGCGCGGGTGTAAAACATAAGTAACATCTGTATAATATATCATATATACTATATACAGTATCCATCACAGAACATATCACATGATCACATCACAGATATAGCAGCAGAAGAAACATATGAAATATTGGATATACTAGGACGTCCGTGTTTTCAATACGAGCCAGTATAAAACACGGATCCACGATCGCGATGAATAGCCAAACCCACACCTCTAGACCCCTACGAGAGCGGCAAGCAACCCTACCAATTCTGGAGTTAGGAGACCCGGACTCGACTCCTCGAGTTGGTCTCCCACTGGACTCCAGAACCCGGTTACTTGTGCTCCCCTCCTTGGGTCTATCCTAGTGCGGAAAAGTAAATAATATACAAACGGTGACATCTTCCGCAACCTGGAAGTTCTCCAATAAAAAAATATTACATACAAGTTTTTAAATGAATGAAAATGAAAACACTCATCTCACATAAAAACCCCCGGCTATTCAAACACGACGATCCAATATAACATATCCAGCAATACATAACATCACATGTCATCAACGTAAGTAAATATGCGAATCCCAATTGTCGTTGACATATAGCAACGAAACCGGCGATATCACATATTACACTTACGGTCACAGAAAAGAAAGTGTAAAACTACAACAGTTGGAATCCGCAATCTGCATAGACATCGCATGCCTAATCAAATGAATTCCTTAGACATCACATGCCTAACAATGATAAACCCCGCATTTTAGTCTCAAAATCGAAAACACTTTTCAATATCAGGTCGGGCAATTCAACAGGATTCCCGACATCCTGATCGAATACTCGTCGCAAACTTTAGTAGGCGGCCGGACCCCCGATACCGTCGACGAAGTGCACCAAGGCGGAACACCGCTACCGCGAGCATCCTGACGGATGCTTTCGGCGACGGGGTTCTCCTACAGTCACTTGGTCGGAACTATGGGGTGAGGCTGTCTATTAAGTTTACCCGGCGAGTATCCGCGTACACTACGTGATTGCGACGGACTTTTGATCACATCAAAATTCCGTGGCAACCGATCAAGTGAGACTAAAGTGCTTGATTTATAACATTCATTCAGTTATCTCATAACTACTTGTGAATTCCAATTATTGTATCCCATTCCAGATAAATAGAAAATGTTAAACTTTCCGATCGAACATTCAAACACCTAAGTTTTCCGAAACAGATCAACACATGAAATAAGTTTAAAAACATCCAGTTCATGCCTCAGTACCAACGGTCCAGCCGTAGAAGGGTCAAGCCAACGCCTCACATGTGGCACGCCGTACCGCCCCAAACCCTAAAGTTCAAAGGGCAGTTCAAGACGGTCACATAATCGAGTTAAGGTTTTTTGTCTTCTAGAGGGACCATCGATTTACTTGCACTACTTAGAACGTTATTAAACTACGGAAAAATCCAACACTTGGAAATTTCCCGGCAGGGGAAAAAGTGGGTATTTATATCCAGTCGAACTTTTTAACAGTTTCTAAAATATCCGGAAAAACATAAACGAAGTTAAATTATCCGATCAAATTAACGAATCCCCAATGAAACCCTAGAAAACTCAACACTTGAGTGGAATTAAAAAATTCACATAAAAAATTTCCAAGAAAGGACCTAAGAATAAATATATGAAATTTGAGGGACTAAGTCCAAATTTGGGCCGCGGAAGCGCCGACAAACCCCTGGTTTGGCCGCGGTTCCGCGGTCGAATTATGGAATTAGGAGCCCAAACTTCACAGTAATTCTTAGTTTTTCCTGCTTATTTTTCTGCATATTTTTAATTCACAAAATTCAACAGTTTTGAAAAATGTACAGAGAGCGATTTTGCAATGGGGTTTCGGTTCGATCGGTTTTCTAACTCCGTCTACGCATCGCCTAAGGCTCTAGCTAGGCTCTGATACCACTGTAGGGTTCCTAGGCACACTAAGGAGGTCTCACAAGGCATCAATCATGCCAATTTCAAATTTTACGGGTGCCGAGAAACCCTAATACGGATCGTTAACTAGAATATTAGGCGAACACATGCAACTAGTTAACTATTTAACTATAAGAACGGAAATACAACCTTTGTAGATCCGGTCCTCCACCTCTATAGCTCCGCAATGAAGTCTCCTCGCTGTCCAAATGGAAACCCGGGCTCTAGCGTCGGCTTCATTGGAGAAATGGGCGGGCAAGGTCGTCGGCTTCGTGCCGAAGATGATCTACGTCGAAGCATCACTAGATCAAGCTCCCACTTCACCAAGTCATGAAACTTGTGAAGAAAACACCCTATACTACTTGGCAAGAGGTAGAGGATGAAGAAATCGGAGGTGGGTTCAGTTTAGAATTGGATTTCTCACTCAATTGCTCAAGTTGCCATTGATGAAGCAAGCTTTCTTCATCTTTTAAGAAGAAGAAGATGAAGATGATTTTTCATAAGTCTTTTTTAAAAATAAAAAATAATGTGAATACTTATCATATGGAAACCATGGTCAAGTGTAGAGAATAAACTAAGGTTAGTTAAAGGGTTAGGGTTAAGCATGAAGACAAAATGGTCACTTAGTCAAAGCTTCATGAAGCTTCAACTTAGAAACAAAAATAGCCACCATTTTCCCTTTTGCCAAAATGAATAAATAAATAAATTCAAAACCCTAACCATTACATAACCATGGTTTAGTCTAAACATACACTTAAATATTCATGTATCATCAAACATGATACAATCAAGTGTACAAAATATATCACATATACAATGTGCACATCAAGTGAGAAAAAAAACCATTTGAAATGAACCAATACTAGTTAATGCAAAGTAATATATCAAATATATAATTATGCATTAAATCATTAAATCAACACTTGATTCAATGACCCGGTCATGTCGCACACAACCGACTAGTATTCAATGTATCGGCTTATCGAATCAATCCTTGATTCGATAACTAGGTTATATCGCATATAACCAGTCGATACATTCATCGCGAGAATGGAATACGGTATCACATACACGCATTATTCTCGGTCCCGCACATATCTCATATGCGCTCCTATTTCGTTTCGCTTGAGCCAGGAAACCTCTGTGTAGGACTCTAAAGACTCGTCAATACGCCGGCAGCAGGTGATGATCATATCAAACGCCCACAAGCCGCAAGCGGTCTGCTAAACGTAACGGCCACCCGGGTATTGAGCGATCAGAAGATCGACGAGCAAGCCCGCTCACACTCCTGTGAATCCAACCAGTAACACTTACCGTACAGTCCGGTCTCGTCGTCCGATATGTCGCATATCTCGCCTAGGGGTGGTAAACGTCAGACCCCAATAGCTCGATAAGTCGTGTCGATATGAGGTCTATAACAGTTCGAGAAACTACTGGTAACACTTACCAGTAAATCTCAGCAACCCTGGCCAGGGATTTCCGGTTATAGCCAATCGAACACAGCGCAACATCAACCCCCTATACCGGGAGAGACGAATCCCCTCCTATCGCTCATTGCCTCCATGTGATTCGGGACTGTACCCAAAAACCACCGTTTTGCATGCCCTCTTGGACGTGGTAAGGTGGAAATCAAAGCACAGTGGGAATCACACAAGACTCTATGACGATCTCGGGTCAACAGACTACTCTGTACCAGTGTCACCAGAGAACTGCCATCTGACGTAAGGTATAATACCATCTGGGAGTTCTCGGTGAGTCCGTCCAGTGTACCCAGTCTCCACTGAGCACCCGTATATTATCTCTGATGTCAAACACCAATGGATATGGGATCATCCATCGCCCATCTTTATGGGTCGAAAAGGTATACGCTAGTCTACTCTGGTATATCGATGCCCTGTCTCGATATACCCACGACTAGGGACCTTGAAGGATGTACTTATGGACTACCCTGTCCCTACTAGTATGATCCGCATCATAGTCCAGGTAGTCATGTACACATCCTAAGGGCTTTACCAACATGTAACAGAGAGACAATCAATGTACACGTTAAGGTAAAGAGCAACTAGATAGCATACTATCATGTCGAGCAAGAAAGTCCTCCCTATATATGTCCAAGCATCCACTACAATATACATCCTATGTATAGTAATGGCCTCTAGGGCATACATATAACTAACATCTCAGTCCCGCACATATCACATATGTGCTCCTACTCCGCTTCGCCTGAGTCAGGAAACCTTTGTGTAGGACTCTAAAGACTCGTCAATACGCCGGTAGTGGATGATGATTATATCAAACACTCACAAGCTGCAAACGGTCAGCTAAACGTAACAGCCATCCGGGTATTGAGCGATCAGAAGATCAACAAGAAAGCATGTACATACTCCTGCGAATCCAATCAGTAACACTTCCATACAGTCCGGTCTCTTCGTCTGATATGTTGCATATCCAGTTTAGGGGTGGTAAACGTCAGACCCTAGTAACCGATAAGTTTTGTCGATGCGAATCTCATAACGGGCCAGGAAACTACTGATAACATTTACCAGTAGATATCCATATCAGCCCTGGTCAGGGACTTCCAGTTATAAACAATCGAACACAACGCAACATCAACCCCCAATACCGGGAGAGACGAAACCCCTCCTATCGCTCATTGTCTCCATGTGATTCGGGACTGTACCCAAAAGCCACCGTTTTGCACGTCCTCTTGAACGTGGTAAGGTGGAAATCAAAGCACAGTGGGAATCACACAAGACTCTATGACGATCTCGGGTCTATAGACTAACTTATTCCAGTGTCACCAGAGAACTACTATCTGACGATAGGTATAATACCAACTAGGAGTTCTCGGTGAGTCCATTTAGTATACCTAGTCTCCACTGAGAACCCGTATACCATCTTTGATGTCAAACACCAATGGATGTGGAATCATCCATCGCCTATCATATGGGTCAAGAAGCGTATACGCTAGTCTACTCTGGAGTATCGATGCCCTGTCTCGATGCACCCTCGACTAGGAACAATTATAGGATGTACTTATGGACTACCCTGGCCCCACTAGTATGATCTCCATCATAGTCTCAGTAGTTAAGTACTCATCCTAAGGGTTTTATCAACATGTGAGAGCAAGACTTTGTTCCGATACAAGTCTACACGTTAAGACAAAGAGCAACCAGATAGCATACTATCATATCGAGCAAGAAAGTCCTCACTATATATGTCCAAGCATCTGCTATAATATACATCAAATATACAACAATGGCCTCTAGGGAATATACATAACTAACAATCTACCACTTGCACTAAGGCCAGCTGTTGTAGTATCTCATACCCAACATCCCGAAGAGTCTCTCAAACTATATCTGGGGAATAGCCTTCATGAATGGATCCGCAGTGTTGTCCTTCGTGTCTACTCTCCTGACCTCGATCTCCCGGCGATCAACTATCTTCTGGATCAGGTGATACCACCTCAGAATATGCCTGAATCTCTGATGAGACCTGAGTTCCTTGGCCAAATCTACAGCTCCATTGTGTAGGGTTCCTATGCACGACAACAAGGTTTCGGAAGGTATCGTCCATGCCATTTTCAAATTTTTGTCATGCTAAAAAACCCTAAACAAGATGTTTAACTAGAGAATGATACGAAAAGGTCAAGTAAACATCTTTTACAACTAAGTGAACTAAGAAAACAACCTTTATAGACCGGTCCTTCACTTCAATAGTTCCATGTAGTAGTCTCTTCGCTCCAAGTAGTGATCTTCCGGACTCTAGCATGGCTTGACAAGAAGAAAGGAACGAACTTTCTTAAAGTCTTCAAGGCCGAAGATGATCTACGTCGAGGAGACACTAACCCAAGCTACCTCGTCACTAATGTGAGATTAGTGAAGCTAACACCCTAAACTATATGGCTAGTATAAAAGAGGATGATGAAGTAGGAATTTTGCTCACTTTAGAATTCTTTTTCTCACTATTATTTCTCACTTGCACAAAATCTAGAGAGCTCTTGAGCTTGAAGAAGAAGATGAAGAGAGATAATGTTGTGAGAGTGAAATGGCAACCATGGATGAGTTTGTATCATATACTAACTCATGTAGAGACATAACCATGGCTAAGTGATAATGGTTAGGTTAATAAATATCTTAAGTAAAACAAAATCAGTGGACTAAGTCAATGCATCCACAAGCTTCTACAAGCTTCATGCATGTGACTAATTTCCAACTAATTTGGATTTACTTTAAATATTTAAACCCAACATTATAGTTAGTATGGTGTAAGTCTCATACACCCATGTGGTGTGTATCATCAAGAATGACACTTAATATGTACATTAATATATATCACATATATACTTATGCACACAAGTGAGAAAAGAAACAATTACGTGAGCTAATATTAGTTAATGTAAACTAATATATCAAATATACAATTATAAACTAAATTATTAAATCAACACTTGATTTAATAATTCGGCTATATCTCATATAACCGACTAATATTATAAGCATCATCTTATCGAATCAACTCTTGATTCGGTAACCCAGCTATATCATATATAACCGACCGATACAAATAAATCGCGAGAATTGAATACGGTATCACATACTCGTATTATTCTCGGTCCCGCACATATCATATATATGCTCCTATTTCGTTTCTCTTGACCCAGAAAACCTCTGTGTAGGACTCTAAAGACTCGTCAATACGCCGGCAGTAGGTGATGATCATATCAAACACCCACAAGCCGCAAGCGGTCAGCTAAACGTAACGGCCACCCGGGTATGAGCGATCAGAAGATCAACAAGCAAACCGGCTCATACTCCTGCGAATCCAATCAGTACCACTACTGTACAGTCCGGTCTCTTGTCTAAAATGTCACATATCCAGTCTAGGGGTGGTAAATGTCAGACCCCAATAACTCGATAAGTCATACCCATACGAGGCTCATAACGGGTCGAGAAACTACTGATAACACTTACCGATAAATCTCCAAATCAGCCCTGGCCAGGGACTTCCAGTTATAACCAATCGAGCACAGCAAGACATCTAACCCCAATACCGGGAGAGACGAAATCCTCTCCTATCGCTCATTGCCTCCATGTGACTCGGGAATGTAACCAAAAACCACCGTTTTGCACGTCCTCTTGAACGTAGTAAGGTGGAAATCAAAGCACAGTGGGAATCACACAAGACTCTATGACGATCTCGGGTCTACAGACTAACATGTACCAGTGTCACCAGAGAACTGCTATCTGACGTCAGGTATAATATCAACTAGTGTTAGTGTATATACCCTAGAGGCCATTATTGTATCATACTAGTTTGTATATTACTTAATTGAAGCTTGGGATATTCACAGTTGTAATAACATTCTTGATCAAAATAGTAGTATGCTACTTGGTTTGTTTCTACTTCAATATGTACATATGTTTCTTTTAAGATATCACCTATGCATATTAGTAGAGCCCTTAGGATCTATGCTTGATTACCAGCGTTTTGATGGCATTCACACTAGTGGGGGCTGGGTAATCTACAAGAACATCCTTATACAGGTCCCTAGTTGCGGGATTATCGATACAGGGCATCGACACTCCAGAGTAGACTAGTGTATACGCTTACCTTCCTAGACTGGGAGATGGTCTGTCCCACAGCCATCGGTACGTCGTACTGAAGATAGTATGCAGGTGCTCATTAGGTTGTGAGTTACACCAGATGGACTCATTGGGAACTGCTGGTTGGTAATATACATATCGTCAGATAGCAGTACCCAGGTGACATGAGTACAGCTTAGTCCGTTGACTTGACACTGCTGCTTCGCCTCAAGTGTGTTCCCACTGTTCTTAGATTACTACCCTACCATGGCTCTACCGAGTCGTGCAAACAGGTAGTAGTTGGTTGCAGTCCCGAAGCACTTGGAGGTAGTGGCGGTTAGATAGGATTCGTCTCTCCCGGTATTGGGGGTTGATATCGCGTTGCGTTCGAAACGCCATTACACATAGTCCCTGGCCAGGCCAAGCGAGATTTACTGGTAGGTACTCCAGTAGTTTCTCAGGGTGCATTGGACCGTACTTCGACACGACTTATAAAGCTATTAGGGGCTTGACGTTTACCTCCCCCCTAGGCCAGATATGTGATACTCTTAGACGAACAGACCGGACTGTACGGAGATTGTCATATACAGACTGTTAGTGTATATGCCCTAGGGGCCATTATTGTATCATACTAGCTTGTATATTAGTTAATGGAAGCTTGGGATATTCACAGTTATATTAACAGTCTTGCTAAACATGGTAGTATGCTACTTGGTTTATGTCTATCTTAATATGTGTATATGTTAGCATATCGCGAATACATATTGATAGAGCCCTTAGGATCTTGCTTGACTACCAGCGTTGTGATGGCAGTCACACTAGTGGGGCTGGGTAGTCTACAATCATATCCTTTTTCAGGTCCCTAGTCGTAGGATTATCGAGACAGGGCATTGATACTTCGGAGTAGACTAGTGTATACGCTTCTCATCCTAGCAGGGGAAATGGTCTGTCCCACAGCCATTAGTACGTCATACTGGAGATTGTATACAGGTGCTCGTTGGGTTACGGGTACACCGGACAGGAATCGCGGGGAACTGTTGGTTGGTATTATACCCGTCGTCAGTTAAAAGTTCCCAGGTGACATGAGTACAGCATAGTCCGTAGACTTGACACTGCTGCTTCGTCTCGAGTGTGTTCCCACTGTTCTTAGATTGCTACCCTACCACTGCTCAAAGGAGTCGTACAAACAGGTAGCAGTTGGGTGCAGTCCCGAAGCACTTGGAGGCAGTGGCGGTTAGATAGGATTCGTCTCTCCCGTTATTGGGAGTTCATATCGCACTGTGTTTGGAGAGCCATTACGCAAAGTCCCTGGCCAGGGAAAACGAGATTTACTGGTAGAATTTCCAGTAGCTTCTCAAGGTATAATGGGCTTCACTCCGACATGACTTATACCGCCTTTAGGGGACTGACGCTTGCCGCCCCTCTAGGCCCGATATGTGATAGTCATAGACGAACAGACCGGACTGTACGGAGATTGTCACATCAGGCTCAGTAGGAGTTCGGATGGGTTTCCTCATCGGCCTTCTTATCGACATCTACCTGGGGACCATTACGTACAGCTAGTACCGCTTGCGGCCTGTGGTTAAACCCACTGCCAGCGTAAGTGTCGAGTCTTTAGAGTCCCACACAGAGAGTTTCCATGCTTCAGGCGAAACGATATAGAGGTCGTATGGTTTTACGACAGCGTTCGGACACATACGTGTTTTTACGCACGTACGATGTTCGGACAGTTTATACTAGCAGGCTTTGGTTTAAACCAGATTCTAGTATTTGATTATTGGATTTATACAGTCTCAGTATTTCCGTGTTTTCCCGGATAGGAGGGGCATTCTCGTAATTAGTCGAGAAGCTTCTAGAAGATTGATGAGTTGGAGGCTTAGGTAGAAATTGCATTAAATGGATTAATGACTCATGGTGTGATTCATCCAAATGAGTTAATGAAACATTTATTGCTTAATAACTCAAGAGATGAATCACACAAAGTGAGTTAATGAAGCATTGCCGATATTATTATTTGTTATTCATTTAATAATCATTATGCTTCATATATTCACAAATGAGATATTATTTCATTATCATTCTCACTCTCACCTTCTCTCTCCTCAAGCACTCTCTCTTCAAAAACTAATCCTAATCCTCTCATGTGTTGAGATCCAAGGGTTAGCAAGACTAATAGATCCATAATCCTCTTCTATATCGTCTAGGTTACTTTGATTAGCACTCATAGCAACCTAGTTACCTCAAGTGAGAGGTTAAAGCTTGGAGAAGTAGCTCTCGGGTGGATCTTCTATCACATCGAGGAGGCCGACGAGGAGGTGATCAACGAGAACAAGAAGGACTTGATTCATTAGGTATAATCATCTTTTATAGTAGCTAATCACTTCTATGTTGTTGTTAGTTAGGTTTTAGCAAAGATCCGTAAAGTTAGTCGATGTTAGTTTAAACAAAATGATTGTTTTACCTATTCCGCCTCCCCGCTTCATGTGGGGTGTCTAACGTCGACTTACACAGACTCAGTAGGAGTTCGGATGAGTTATGCTCATCGGCTTTCTTATCGACAATACCTGGGGACCGTTACGTACAGCTAGTACCGCTTGCGGCCTGTGGTTAAACCCACTGCCAGCGTAGAGTCGAGTCTCTGGAGCCCCACACAGAGCGTTTCCCTGCTTCGGGCAAAACGTGTAGATATCGTATGGTTTTACGAAAGGGTTCGATCACGTTCGTACACTCGTGCACGCACGATGAGTCGGACGAACAATACTAGTGGGCTTTGGTTTAAGCCGGATCCTAGTATTGTACTGATGGATTGTCGTCTTCGGTATTCGTATTTTTTGGAATACGAATACAGGTATGTATATACGGACGAGGGGCGTTTTCATAATTTGTACAAAATATATTTGTAGATGGCATGACCTTATTGTATTAATCATTTAGTTTTAAATAATTAATACATTTTAGGTAATTAAGAAATGATGTGTATTATGCATTAATAAGGACTTGGGTTTTAAAGACACATGTTGATCAATTGACCCATGAGTCATTTGCTTGACCATTGAACCTATTTTCTATTATGGAATTAGTTTTTCTAATTCATAAAAGAGTAGAGTTCGGTTTAGAACAAGAGAGAGAAAACCCTAACCTTCTTCATCTCTTAGCTCATATCATTTCTTTTCACCATCTCCAATTCCCTTAAGCTCAAGAACACTCATGAGTTGAGTAACCTTGAGCTAAATTAGACTCCTCAATCCATCTACATCATCTGCACACCCTAGATCATTTAGATTGGCAATCTACTTGATCTAGTTTCTTTGGTGTAGAAGATAAGCTTGGTGCACAAATGTTCGGGTGGATCATCTAGGATTCGAGCAAGCCGAGGAAGAGACGACATCCGTACCACTTCGAGGAGCTCGTGCAGGTGAGGAGGACAGCGAGATAAGGAGAAGAAGGACCAGGTTTCTTAAGGTATAACTTCTGTACTTAGTTTATACTTCATTTGCTTTTGCTAGATTCGGTTTAGATTACGATCAAGGCTTAAAGTCAGTGTTATGATGCTAAAATTATCGTTTTTACACCTTCCGCCTCCCCACGATTCCACGGGGTGCATAGCATCGACTTACAGTGGTATCAGAGCCAACTAAACCAAATCTAGCAGATTAGCAAGTAATAGAATTTCGATCGTCGGAAAAACCGGAAAAATAAATACCGAAAACCCCAGTTTCTGTCGATTTTCAAAACTGTCTGTAAAATTATTTCAGTATCACGAAAAATACATGCAGGGTTTTCTAAGATGACACAAGAAATTTGAGCCTCTGAATCGCCAAGACAGCTGCGGATTCGCGGCAGAATAGTCTTTCTACGGTGGATCCGCGGCCGAGTCGTGTCCGATTCAACTCGGATTTGTTCTGTTATATCTTATTTTTGGTATTATGATTTCTGGAATATTTGGTTTCTACCCAGTATATTTCTGAGTGCTGGTTTGCATTTGGGATAGATACAGAAAATATGTTTCGATCGAATTCCTATTGTACTTAGCTAATTGGTTCTTCTGTATTGGTATATATGTTTTGAACGTCGACTAATTGCTATATGACAGTTAGTCGAGGTTGCACATATCTGTTAGTTTGTGTATATAAACATTTTCTGATTGTCGATGATGAATAGCCGGGGATGTGAGATGAGCGTTTTTTATCTTTCATTCTTGTAAATTGTAAAATTGATATAATATTATTTCGCGGGCCACATCCGGGTTGAGGTTATAGCCACCGTTGTATTATTTTCTTTTTACTGTTTTCTGCTCCTAGGATAGACCAAGATGGGGTACACAAACTACCGGGTTCTTTGAAGTGCCGAGTGGCCTACTCACTTTGTTGAGGGAGGCTGCTTCACTTCTGGAATTTGGCGGGTAGTTTGCCGTATCCGTAGGGGTCTGGGATGGGGTTTGGCTATTCATCGCGACCGTGGGATCCGTTTTTCATTGCAGGCTTAAACGAAACGCGGCATTCCTAGAATATATGAAATGTTTATCTGTGACTGGAATGTTTATTGTTGCATGAGATGATTGTAAAATATCTATATATGGTATATAGTAGGCGTCACTTATGTTTTACATCCGCGCTAGCCCAGCCCCCGCTCTGTCGTTAGTTAAGTAACCTAACGGGTGATGACGGGGCCGTGTGGCGAATGCAGATGGCATAAGAGGACGTGATTTTTTTTTCAATTCTCTCTGTAATGATAGGAGTAAATGATGGGACTGCATTAGATTAATGCAAAGCAAATAAACCAAAGTTAAATCGTTGGAACAAATTTGAAAACTACTCGGTTTTTTTTTCAAAAACAGCAAACTTTTAAATGCGGAGCATAAACCACTCCTTTTTTTTAAAGCTATCAAGTTCCTTCGATTATATCAAGTTCACTACGTTCACGGTTTTACCAAAATCATTCGTAGCCCTCCGTCATTTCATATGAATAGTCAATAGTATTCAAGCTGTGTTTGTTGGCCAAAGTCAAGACATAGTGATTGGTAGCTATTGGATATTCATATGAAGCATAGATAGATGCGTTGGTTTGGGACCGTTGTACTACTTTGTTGGACAAAGTCAAGGGTTGGTACGGGTGGGTTCAAATTAACATGGAGAATGACGGGTAGAACTTGACATGTGACTTATGATTTGTTGGCCAAAGTCAAGATCA
Source organism: Agapanthus africanus (assembly GCA_030015575.1). Taxonomy (NCBI): domain Eukaryota; kingdom Viridiplantae; phylum Streptophyta; class Magnoliopsida; order Asparagales; family Amaryllidaceae; genus Agapanthus; species Agapanthus africanus. Next base: position 505,905,748 of record CM057348.1, read on the forward strand.
TAAGAGCATGGGGCAAAAATCCACATCGGGAGTTTCTAAAGAAACTGAAACTTGCTAGAATTGCATACCATTTGGAGTGTGATAATTTTGGTAGGATTCCTTCAGCTTTATCACACAATGATATTTGGATCCCGATCCTACTGTGAGTATATGCTACTCCTCGGGAGATTTTTTCACTAAACGATCAATGCTATAAACCAAGTAGGTGTCTAGAACGGTGTTAGTGGGGCCACGCCTCAAGGGAAAAGAGGTTTTGTAATTAAAGAACTTCGCGAAAGCGTTGGAAATCCTCCCTCGAAGTACCAACACTATCCTGGCTGAATGGTTAAGCAAGAATTGTATGGTGAGATTAATCCTGACTAATTTCTCTTTTCTGTTTTGAGGAGGGATTCGAGAAACAGTGGGAGCCATCCTGTTTAGACAAACTAAAAACCATTCTAAACTTGCAAGAGCATCATGCTAAAGTGTTTCTTCTCTCTCTCCTAATTGCAGCGACCAAACATGATGGGTCTTAAGTTGCTATTAGATAAAAACATGTTGACTGGACCAAACTATAAAGATTGGTTAAGGAATGTCAAAATGGCAATCACTTATGACAAGTTGGGCTATGCTCTTACTACAAAAGCCCCCGCCTTCCCAGGCCCAGATAGTATCGCGGACAGGGAAATCCGTAAGACCTGGGAGATTGACTGGGCGAAGGCCAAGTGCCTCGTGCTTACCTCTATGGACAATGAACATCAGAGGAGGCACGAGAATATGGACCTAGTATCCATATTTCTCCATACTAAGGAACTATATGGAAAGCAATCCCGTATCGCAAGATACGAGAGCTCAAAGAAGCTATTTTCAGTGAGGTTGGCCGTCGGATCATCTGTAGCGGAACACGTGCTTAAGATGATTGGCTACATTGAGGAGCTCGCGGACCTCGGGACCACGTTAAAGAACGAGCTCTACACTGAGTTGATTCTCCAGTCCCTTCCTTCCACCTACGCCCAGTTTATCCTGAATTTCAACATTCAAGGAAAAGAAGTTGAACTACCGGAACTCCTCAACATGTTGAGGAGTGCAGAGGGCACCCTATAGAAAGTAAGGGAAACACCCGCTTTATTTGTTGGAGGAGCTTCCTCTTCTAGGTCCAAGGCGAAAGCCAAAGGAAAGAATAAGTACCCCACCAAACCAAGGGGCGGTGTTAGTAAGGTGGAAACCAAAGGAAAAGCAAAGGTAGCGAGACAAATTGTGGGAAAGGAAGAATGCTTTTATTGTCACAAGAAAGGACACTGGAAGAAAAATTGCATGGCTTGGAAGGCCCGAAGCAAGTTGTGGCTTCGGCTTCAAGTGTGTATGTTATTGAAAACTGTCTGTCAATCAACTCTACATCCTGGGTATTGGATACCGGATCAGGATCTCATATCTGTAATTCTTTGCAGACACTGAGAAAGCGTAGAGTTTTGAAGGCAGGTGATATGACCCTCAGAGTTGCAAACGGAGCAAGCATGAATGCTGAGTCCGTGGGGGACTATCACTTGGGGTTAACAGATGGACATGTTTTGGTTTTGCGCAACTGTTATTTTGTACCCAGTTCGACTTGTAATATCATATCTGTATCTTTAATGTCTAAAGAAGGTTATGATTTTGCATTTGTAAGCAATGTTGTAAACATTCACCTTAATCATATTTTGATTGGGTCGGGTACAATAAGAAATGGTAAATACGTATTAAACCAACCGCAGATTTTCAATATCCAGAATACACACAAAAGAAAGTCTCCTGAAATTAATCATACTTTCTTATGGCATTGTAGACTGGGTCACATCAATGAAACACGGTTGACTAAGTTGCATAAAGAAGGATATTTGGATCCGTTCAAATATCAATCTTATGCAACTTGTTAATTTTGTCTAAAAGGAAAGATGACAAAGACTCCATTCACTGGACAAGGAGTAAGATCAAGCGAGCTCTTGGGACTCATATACAGCGATGTATGTGGTCCAATGTCTACACATGCATGAAGCGGTTATTCTTACTTCATTACTTTTACGGATGATCTCTCAAGGTACGGACATGTCTTCCTGATGAAGCATAAATCCGAAGCTTTTGAAAAATTCCAGGAATATAAGAATGAAGTGGAAAAACAAACCGACAAAAGTATCAAGATACTGAGATCTGATCGAGGTGGTGAATACTTGAGTGCCGAGTTCCTGGATTACCTAAAAGAGATTGGAATTCTCTCTCAGCTTACTCCTCCATACACTCCACAACATAATGTTGTATCGGAAAGGAGGAACAGAACCCTATTGGATATGGTTCGTTCCATAATGAGTAATGCTGAGTTACCACGATCTTTTTGGGGTTATGCACTAGAATCAGCTGCATATCTTTTGAACCGGGTTCCTACTAAGACAGTGCCTACCACACCATATCAGATGTGGAGTGGGAAGAAATCCTATCTTAAGCACATTAAGACATGGGGATATCCAGCTTTTTTCAAAAAGCAGCATACGGACAAACTCGAGGCACGCTCAGTACAGTGCAAGTTTGTAGGATATCCAAAGAACTCTAAGAGGTATTATTTCTATTACGCAGAGGAACAAAAGGTTTTTGTTTCTCATCATGCCTGCTTCTTGGAGACTGAATTTTTTGAAAATCAGATAAGTGGGAGCGCGCAATAGAACTAGAAGAAATTCCAGAACCGCAAGCTATTACTGAAAGTATAGTGGAACCAGAAAATTCAAAAGAACAGGACATTCCCGCACCACTCCGCAGGAGTAGTAGGTTTTCTCATCCTCCTGAGAGATACTACGGATTTCTCATAGACGGGGATAGAGAGGATTACATCATAGACAATGATGAACCAACTAGCTTCCAGCAAGCCATTCAGAGCAGAGAATCGGTAAAATGGCTAGATGAAATGCGGACCGAAATGGAGTCCATGTACACTAACAAAGTATGGACTCTGAACTTTTCTCCAGAAGGGGTAAAACCCGTTGGCTGCAAATGGATCTTCAAATGGAAGATTGGTGTAGATGGACAGGTTGAAACCTATAAAGCTAGACTTGTTGCAAAAGGTTTTCGTCAAAAACCTGGTTTGGACTATGATGAGACCTTTTCTCCAGTGGCTATACTCAAATCCATTTGGATTATTCTTGCCATTGCTGCCTTCTATGATTATGAAATCTAGAAGATGGACGTAAAGACGGCTTTCCTAAATGGACATTTGGAAGATTGCGTCTATATAGATCAGCCAGAAGGTTTTAATCAGAGTGAGAGCAGCGAGAAAGTGTGCAAGATGCTTAAGTCCATTTATTGACTAAAGCAGGCATCGCGGAGTTGGAACATTTGTTTTGATGAAATAGTCAAAGAATTCGACTTTATCAAAAATCCAGATGAACCATGCTTATATAGTAAGATTGTAGGGAGAACTGTTGGGTTCCTCGTATTATACGTGGACGACATTCTTTTGATAGGAAATGGCATTGCTACCCTAAAATCTGTTAAAAGATTCTTATCACAAAGGTTCTCTAAGAAAGATCTGGGTGATGCCTCTTACATACCGGGGATCCGGATCTATCGTGATAGATCAAAGAGGATGTTGGGACTTTCACAAGCCAAGTATATCGACACCATACTGAAAAGATTCAGTATGGAAGATTCCAAACGCGGTAACCTACCAGTTTGTCACGGAGTCACCCTTTCCAAAGAGATGTCTCCCAAGACTGATTTGGAAAGGGATCGCATGTCTATTATACCCTACGCTTCTGCAGTAGGCTCTATAATGTATGCGATGTTGTGTACCAGACCGGATGTAGCTTACGTACTAAGCGTGGTAAGCCGGTATCAGTCAGACCCAGGAGAGAACTACTGGATAGCGGTAAAGAACATTCTCAAGTACTTGAGAAGGACTAAGGATATGTTTTTGGTGTATGGCAGAAAAGACCTCCAGATCGAGGCTTTTGTTGACTCCAGCTTCCAGAGCGATAAGGATGACTCCAAGTCCATGTCGAGTTATGTCTTCACCCTCAATGGAGGGGCGGTATGTTGGGAGAGTTCCAAACAGGATACCGTTGCTGACTCAACTATGGAAGCGGAGTATATTGCTGCTTCTGACGCCGCTAAAAAAGCTGTCTGGATGAGGAAGTTCTTGACAGATCTTCAGGTGGTTCCGTCCATTGTTGGTCCAATACCTCTATATTGTGACAACGACGGGGCTATAGCTTTAGCAAAGGAACTCAGGTCCCATCAAAAGTCCAGACACATCTTGAGGCGGTATCACCTGATCAGGGAGATCGTGGATCGCCGGGAGATCGAGGTTCGGAGAGTTGCTACAGAGGATAACACTGCAGATCCATTCAAAAGGCTATTTCTCAGACGCAGTTCGAGACGCTATTCGAGATGATAGGTCTGCGATATGCCAGTACATGGCCCTAGTGCAAGTGGGAGATTGTTAGTGTATATGCCCTAGAGGGCATTACTGTATCATACTAGTTTGTATATTACTTAATGGAAGCTTGGGATATTCACAGTTGTAATAACATTCTTGCTCAAAATTGTAGAATGCTACTTGGTTTGTTTCTACTTCAATATGTACATATGTTTCTTTTAACATATCACCCATGCATATTAGTAGAGCCCTTAGGATCTATGCTTGATTACCAGCGTTGTGATGGCAGTCACACTAGTGGGGGCTGGGTAATCTACAAGCACATCCTTATACAGGTCCCTAGTCGCAGGATTATCGATACAGGGCATCGATACTCCAGAGTAGACTAGTGTATACGCTTCCCTTCCCAGCCTGGGAGATGGTCTGTCCCACAGCCATCAGTACGTCGTACTGAAGATAGTATGCAGGTGCTCATTAGGAACTGCTGGTTGGTAATATACCTATCGTCAGATAGCAGTACCCAGGTGACATGAGTACAGCTTAGTCCGTTGACTTGACACTGCTGCTTCGCCTCAAGTGTGTTTCCACTGTTCTTAAATTACTACCCTACCGCGGCTCTACCGAGTCGTGCAAACAGGTAGTAGTTGGGTGCAGTCCCGAAGCACTTGGAGGCAGTGGCGGTTAGATAGGATTCGTCTCTCCCGGTATTGGTGGTTGATATCGCACTGTGTTCGGAATTCCATTATACATAGTCCCTGGCCAGGGCAAGCGAGATTTACTGGTAGGTACTCCAGTAGTTTCTCAGGGTGCATTGGACCGTACTTCGACACGACTTATACAGCTATTAGGGGTCTGACGTTTACCTCCCCCCTAGGCCAGATATGCGATACTCTTAAACGAACAGACCGGACTGTACGGAGATTGTCACATATAGACTCAGTAGAAGTTCAGATGAGTTATGCTCATCGGGTTTCTTATCGACAATACCTGGGGACCGTTACATACAGATAGTACCGTTTGCGGCCTGTGGTTAAACCCACTGCCAACGTAGAGTCGAGTCTCTAGAGTACCACATAGAGCGTTTCCCTGCATCGGGCAAAACGTGTAGATATCGTATGGTTTTACGAAAGGGTTCGATCATGTGCGTACACTCGTGCACGCACGATGAGTCGGACGGACAATACTAGTGGGCTTTGGTTTAAGCCGGAACCTAGTATTGTACTGATGGATTGTCGTCTTCGGTATTCGTATTTTTTGGAATACGAATACAGGTATGTATATACTGACGAAGGGCGTTTTCGTAATTTGTACAAAATGTATTTGTAGATGGCATGACCTAATTGTATTAATCATTTAGTTTTAAATAATTAATACATTTTAGGTAATTAAGAAATGATGTGTATTATGCATGAATAAGGACTTGGGTTTTAAGGACACATGTTGATCAATTGACCCATGAGTCATTTGTTTGACCATTGAACCTATTTTCTATTATGGAATTAGTTTTTCTAATTCATAAAAGGGTTGAGTTCAGTTTACAACAAGAGAGAGAAAACCCTAACCTTCTTCATCTCTTAGCTCATATCATTTCTTTTCACCATCTCCAATTCCCTTAAGCTCAAGAACACTCATGAGTTGAGTAACCTTGAGCTAAATTAGACTCCTCAATACATCTACATCATCTACACATCTTAGATCATTGAGATTGGCAATATACTTGATCTAGTTTCTTTGGTGTAGAAGATAAGCTTGGTGCACAAATGTTCGGGTGGATCATCTAGGATTCGAGCAAGCCGACGAGGAGACGACATCCATACCACTTCGAAGAGTTCGTGCAGGTGAGGAGGACAGCGAGAAAAGGAGAAGAAGGACCAGATTTCTTAAGGTATAACTTCTGTACTTAGTTTATACTTCTTTTGCTTTTGCTAGATTCGGTTTAGATTACGATCAAGGCTTAAAGTCGGTGTTATGATGCTAAAATTATCGTTTTTTACACCTTCCGCCTCCCCGCGATTCCGCGGGGTGCATAGCATAGACTTACATCTAGGAGTTCTCGGCGAGTCCGTCCAGTGTACCCAGTCTCCACTGAGCACCCGTATACCATCTCTGATGTCAAAAAACAATGGATATGGGATAATCCATCGCCCATCTGATGGGTAGAGAAGCGTATACGCTAGTCTACTCTGGTATATCGATGCCCTGTCTCGATACACCCATGACTAGGAACATTAAAGGATGAACTTATGGACTACCATGGCCCCACTAGTATGATCTGCATCATAATCCTGGTAGTCTAGAATACATCCTAAGGGCTTTACCAACATGTAACTATAAGACAGTATCAAGAGACAAGTATACATGTTAAGATAAAGAGAAACCAGATAGCATACTATCATGTCGAGCAAGAATGTCCTCTCTATATATGTCCAAGCATCCACTATAATATACATCATATGTACAATAATGGCCTCTAGGGCATACATACAACTAACAATCTCCCACTTGCACTAGGGCCAGCTGTTGTAGTATCGCATACCTAACATCCCGAAGAGTCTCTCGAACTGTATCTGGGGAATGGCCTTCGTGATTGGATCCGTTGTATTGTTTTTCGTGTCAACTCTCCTGATCTCGATCTCCCGGTGATCAACTATCTCCCGGATTTAGAGATACCGCCTTAGAATATGTTTGGATCGCTGATGGGACCTGGGTTCCTTGGCCAAAGCCACCACTCCATTATTATCATAATACAAAGGTATTGGAAACACAATAGATTGAACCACTCAAAGTTAAGTTATGAACTTCTTCATCCAGACAGTCTCTTTGGCAGCATTGTTGGCAGCGATGTATTCAGCCTCCATCGTCGAGTCTGCCATGGTTTCCTGCTTGGAACTCTTCCAACAAACCGCCCCTCCATTGAGGGTAAAGAAAAATCCCAAGACCGACTTAGAGTCATCCTTATCACTCTGGAATCTCGAATCGGTAAAGGACTCCACTTGGAGTTCTCCGTTACCATACAGCAAGAACATCTCTTTAGTCCTTCTCAAGTTCTTGAGAATGTTCTTCACAGCTGTCCAGTGACTCTCTCCTGGATCTTCTTGATACATACATACTACACTTAGTGAGTATGCTACATCGGGTCTGGTACATAGTATCACATACATGATAGAGCCTACTGCCGAAGCATAGGGTATCCCTTGCATGTGAGCTCTCTCCAAATCAGTCTTAGGAGACATCTTTTTGGAGAGAGTGAGTCCTGAGATCGTGGGTAAATTCCCACGCTTGGATTCTTCCATACTAAACCTTTTTAGTATGGTGTCAATATACCTGGATTGGGAAAATCCCAATATCCGTTTAGATCTAACTCTATAGATCTTAATCCCCAAGATGTAGGAGGCATCACCTAGATCTTTCATTGAGAATCTTTTTAATAAGAAGAGCTTGACCGATTGCAGCATAGGAATATCATTTCCTATCAAGTGTATGTCATCCACGTATAATACGAGGAAGACAACCTTACTCTCTGCCACTTTCTTGTATATACAAGGTTCATCTACGTTTTTGACGAAGTCAAACTCTTTGACAACGACATCAAAACAGATGTTCCAACTCCGCGATACCCGCTTTAACCCGTACATGGATTTAAGCAGCTTGCACACCTTTCCGCTGCTCCCACTGTCTACGAAGCCCTCTGGCTGAGTCATGTACACACACTCTTCTAAATCACCATTTAGAATGGTGGTCTTAACATCCATTTTCCAGATTTCGTAGTCATGGTATGCAGCAATGGCAAGTAGGATCCGGATGTACTTAAGCATAGCTACTGGAGAAAAGGTTTCGTCATAATCCACACCTGGTCGTTGACGAAAATCTTTTGCAACAAGTCTAGCTTTGAAAGTCTCAACTTTTCCATCTACACCAAGTTTCTTCTTAAAGATCCATTTGCTCCCAATGGGTTTTACCCCTTCAGGAGCAATTTCCAAAGTCCATACTTTGTTGGTGTACATGGATTCCATCTCAGATCGCATTGCATCCAGCCACTTCACAGAGTCCCCACTCTTGATGGCCTGCTCGAAGCTATTTGGGTCATCATCTTCCATGATGCAATCCTCGCTCCCACCATCAATGAGAAAACCGTAGTATCTCTCAGGTGGATGAGAAACCGTACCAGATCGGCGGAGAGGCTGGGGTTCGTTGGGAACTATCAAATCTTCTGGTTCTACCAAATCTTCTTCTGTAGTTTGTGTAGTTGGAACTTCTTCAAGCTCAACCTCTTTGCCACTAATCTGTTTTGCAAGAAATTCCTTTTCTAAAAAGGTAGCATGTTGAGCAACAAACACCTTTTGTTCCTCACTGAGGTAGAAATGATATCCATACGAATTGCTTGGATATCCCACAAACTTGCAAAGAACTGATCTTTCCTCGAGCTTGTCCGGATTTTTCTTTTTAACATAGGGCCGGACAACCCCATATCTTAACTCGTTTAAGAGATGGTCTCTTCCCATTCCATATCTCATATGGAGTGGTAGGCACCGATTTTGTTGGAACTTTATTCAATAAATATGCGGCCGTTTCCAGCGCATAATCCCAAAAGGAAATAGGTAACTCAGCGGTGCTCATCATAGAGCGCACCATATCCAATAGGATGCGATTCCTCCGTTCCAATACACCGTTGTGTTGTGGTGTATACGGAGGAGTAAGCTGAGAGAGAATCCCATTCTCTTTTAAGTAGTCACGGAATTCCGTGCTCAAGTATTCTCCTCCCCGATCAGATCGGAGGATTTTAATACTTTTACCCGTTTGGTTCTCTACTTCGTGCTTATATTCTTTGAATTTCTCAAAAGCTTCAGACTTGTGTTTCAACAGGAACACATGTCCGTATCTTGAGAGATCGTCAGTGAATGTAATGAAGTACGAGGAACCATTCCTGGCATGTGTAAACATGGGACCGCATACATCACTATGTATCAGTCCGCAGAGTTCCGTAACTCTTTCTCCGTGTCCACTAAACGGAGTTTTGGTCATTTTGCTTTTGAGACAAAACTGGCAAATTTCATAAGATGAAAATTCGAACGGATTCAAGTATCCATCCTTATGTAACTTAGCTAGTCGTGTCGTATTGATATGACCTAGTCTACAATACTACAAGAAGAATTCGTTCATTTCTGAACTCTTCCACTTGTGTGTGTTTTGTACATTAATAACTGTGGTTTGATCTAGAACGTATATGCCATTATTTTACGAGCCTGATCCAAACAACTTTTGATTCAGGAATATGTTCATAACATTATCCTGTACTACAAAATTATATCCCTCTTTACTTAATAAAGAAACTGATATATGATTGCATATCAGGGTCGGTATGTAATAGCATTCGTTCGGAATCAATGTATTACCATTTGGTAATACAAGGTGATATTCGCCAACTGCTTTGGCTGCAACATTTGCTCCATTCCCTACTCTTACGAAATGATCACCCATTCCCAGTTCTCTACCTTTTCTTAGCCCATGTAACATATTACATATGTGGGATCCTGATCCGGTATCCAATACCATGGACGTAGAGTGAACCGAGAAACAGTTCTCAATAACTAACACACCCGAAGAAGGTGCATCAACATGCTTATTCTTCGTTTGGGCAGCATGGGAATCCGGATATTTCCCTATTCCCTGCTCAGTCTTATAACAATTATAAGAAAGAACGGAACCAACGTTCCCCTGCTCAGTATAACGAGTGGGTTCGGTCAATACATCCATATTATTATCTTGATTAAGGCCTGACATGGTCGCTACGTGGAGAGAGAGAAGAAAACATTTTAGCGTATACTCTTGCAAGATCAGATTGGTTATTATTTTATCTAATCAGGATGGCTCCCACTGTTTTTATCAAATCTTCCTTCAAACCCTAAAAGGAAAGACTATCCGGGATTAATTACGCCCTACAAGTTCGCCAATTTTTCAACCAGGCCAGTGCCGGTACTTTGAGGGAGGTTCCCCATGCTTTTGCACGAACCTAATTAAAATAAACCTCATTTTCCCTGAGGTATAACCCTGTTGACACCTTTCTAGACACCTACTTGATCAGCTAATTGTAAATCGCAAGACTCTCCCAGGAGTAACACTTACTCGCAGTGGGTATCGGGATCCAACTATCTCATAGACGGTATGCAATCTCATTGCAAATTTCAACACTTGAAATTCCCGATAATATTTTGCCCCTAGCAACTTATGACCTTGGCTAAGCTCAACAAATCATAAGCGCTAGCCAAGTTCAACCGTCATTTCCTGATTGAATTAAACCCACCCGTACGACACTTGGCTAAGGTCAACAAAGTCGTACGACTACCCTAACTCAATCGCATCATATGCAGAAGGTAAGCACTATTAGCTACCGCATACTACGCCTTGGCTAAGGTCAACAAACGTAGCACGAATACTAAGTAGGACTTATCTGAAATGACGGAGGGCTATGACAGGTTTTTAAGAAAACCTTTTGCGTAATGAACTTGATATCGTTGTAGAAACAAATGATTTTGAAAAAGAGTGTTTTTGAGGCTTTTACTAGTTTCGCAAAAGAGGTCACTCCCGGTGAAGGGATCTCGGCTCTTTCCTTATCGAATAAGGTGCAGGATATTTCACAAATACCACTATGCAAAGAAAGAACTATAGAAGCAATCAAAAACAAAACCGAGTGTTTGAAGTATCTGCTAGTTTTGCTAAAGAGGTCACTCTCGGTGAAGGGATCTTGGCTTGTTCCTTATCGAATAAGGTGCTGGATATTCTACAAGGAATACCGCTATGCAAAGCAAAACCTAAAGATACCCTTTTTGAAAATTTGATTCTACAATATCTTTTAGGTTTCTTTTCTTTCATTAATCTCATTAATTAAGTCCCATCATTTATGCTTCCTAAGAATCACAGAAGAAACGAAAATACAACGTACGCTTATGCCATCCGCATTCGCCACAGTGTCCCGTTATGCACCGTTTAGTTACTTAACTAACGGCATAGCGGGACGGGACTAGCGCGGGTGCATAATATAAGCAACGTTTATTATATATCATATATATAATAATAAATTAATCGTCTCAAGCATATAAAGTGATCTCATCACAGAATATTAGCAGTAGAAGAAAACATATGAAATATTGGATATACTAGGAGGTCCGTGTTTTATTTTGAGCCTGTATAAAACACGGATTCCACGGTCGCGATGAATAGCCAAACCCACATCCCTAGACCCCTACGAGAGCGGCAAACAACCCTACCAATTCTACAGTTAGGAGACCCGGACTCGACTCCTCGAGATGGTCTCCTACTAGACTCTAGAACCCGGTTACTTGTGCTCCCCTGCTTGGGTCTATTCTAATACGGAAAAGTAAATAATATACAACAATGGTGACAACATCCTCAACCCGGAAGTGCCCCAATAAAAGAATATTACATACAATGAATTTTACATGAATGAAAATAAAAACTCTCATCTCACATAAAACCCCCGGCTATTCAAAAAGCGACGATCTAATATAATATATCACAGCAACACATAACATCTGTAAGTCCACGTTACCCGTCCTCGGTTCTTTGGGGTTGCGGAAATGGTGAAAAAACGATTTTTCTTTGGTTGTAACATGGACTCAAAATACGAATCTTTGTTAAACAACTATCTAACAACCTAATTAGGAGTTTTACCTACTCGGTTAGGGGGTTATACCTTAACTTGAACTCCTTCTCTTCGACTCCTTGTGATGGTCGGATGGTTCTCTCCTCGTCGTCTCGTTATGCCGAAGATGGATCCACCTGAAAGCTTCTACCTTTGGCTCCAACCTCAATTTTGAGGAAACTAGAACACTTGGTTTGCTAGACCTTGTATACTAGGATGAGTAGAGAAGTGTTTTGGATTTTATCTCTATGGTTCTTTCTTCTCAACACATGAGACAATAGAACCATGAACTAGAGAGAGTAAGAGGAAGAGGGAGAGCTTGAGGATGAGAGAGAATGAGAATGATAGAATTGAGCAAGACTTTTCTCACCCTTGCTCTCATAATCCAAAATAATCATAACAAATAATAATAATTGAGTATTATGTGATGGTTGTTATCATATCAAATAGCAATATCATTTCATGCATTAAACGCAATTTGTGAACAAACAAGCAAGCAAAGGTCAATGCTAAGAAATAATAGCCATTGTCATGATGATGGTCAACAAGTCCAAACTAGTCAACCGGTCAACTAAGTCAACAAGTCAACAAAGTCAACCTTTCAACCCAACCATGGCACAATAATACTTAATTAATATTATCATTAATCATATTTCTTATTCTCATTAGGGTTTAGCAAAAGTCAACAGTCAACAACCCTAATGAGAATCCTCTGCCTCTGTCTCTGTCAACCGTGCATACACACCCGCATCCGCGTTCCAAGGAACACGAATACAAACGACATAAAACCAATCCCAAAACGTACACTAGGATCTGGCTTAAACCAAAGCCCGCTAGTGATAACTGTCCGGACACTAAACGTGCACAAGTGCACGAATGTGACCGAACCCTGTCGCAAAACCATGCGACCTCTACTCTTTTGCCTAAAGGCGAATAGCTCTCTGTGTGGGACTCTAAAGACTCGACACTACGCTGGCAGTGGGTTTAACCACAGACCGCAAGCGGCACTAGCTGTGCGTAACGGCCCCCAGGTAGATGCCGATAAGAAGACTGACGAGGTGAAACCCATCTGAACTCCTACTGAGCCTGAATGTGACAATCTCCGTACAGTCCGGTCTGTTTGTTTAAGAATATCGCATAGCGGGCCTAGGGGGCGGTAAACGTCAGTCCCCTAATAGTGGTACAAGTCGAGTCGGAGTGTAGCCCAGAACACCCTGAGATAACACTGGAAACCTACCAGTATATCTCGCTTTCCCTGGCCAGGGACGACTATGTGTAATGGCTCTCCATGACACAGCGCGATATCAACTCCCAATACCGGGAGAGACGAATCTTGTCTAATCATCACTGCCTCCAAGTGCTTCGGGACTGCACCCAACTACTACCTGTTTGCATGACTCCTTTGAGCCGTGGTAGGGTAGTAATCAAAGTACAGTGGTAACACACTCGAGGCGAAGTGACAGTGTCTAGTCAGCGGACTAAGCTGTACTCATGTCACCTGGGAACTGATAACTGACGATAGGAATAGTACCAACCATCAGTTCCCGATGAGTCCTGTCCAGTGTACTCGTAACCTAACAAGCACCCGCATAATACTTCAAGTACAACGTACTGACAGCTTTGGGACATGTAAGTCTACGGTAGCGCCCCGGCCGTCTTTCAGACGCCAAAATGCGGAACAAAAACTTTTATAACTGGCGCTATCACATACTTTAACTCGGATCTGCCATTAACGCTAAACTAACAATCTACAAAGAGGGAAGAAAGGTTATACCGAACGATCCGAGTCCTTCGTTCTTTAACCATCATCCCACGCTCCGTTGCGGCTGCTCCGATCTCGTCGATCTCCGATCTCCTCGTCCAGGCGGCACCACGTCATCGGATCTTTAAACGGGCTCCCGCCTCTGACTCGAGGCAACTCGGTCGTCAAGTTTGCTAAAAGAGACGAACAAGATTGATGTAGAGAATGAGTGGAATACTTTGACTCGCTTCGTCCAAATCCATGGACGAACGGTTAATGAAGTTGCCATTAGAATCGGGTGATGGAATGAAATGAGCTGTGAAATTCCATACACCGAAAACTATCATAATCTTTTAAACAACAACCATTTCTTTTTCTTCCAAGTGAGTGAGAGAGTGGGGAGGGGGCCGGCCACATATATAGAGGTGGGGGGGTGAGTGTAGGAGAGGGGGAGGTGACAATAAGAAAATATCTCTAGTGTGAACACAAAGTGTGAACACACTTAATGAAATGATGAATCATTAACCTAGTCATCAAACATTAATGGAATCATTAAATGCAACCATGACTCACTAAACACCTCACTACTTCTAGAACCTTCTAGAAGCTTCCACACTCATCTCAAGAAAAGATAAATCCGTATTTAACCAAATGTTAAATACGGCTGATAGAAAACTGGAAACTGGCAACTTCCAAAAGTGATCCCGAAACGAATTTCAGGATAACCCCGTAACTGTATAAATATACCCGCATTTGTATTACGACCGAATACAAATGCAACTGAGACAAAGGTATTATATCTACTCTGTATAATACATGGATCCGGCTTAAACCAAAGCCCACCAGTATTATCTGCCCGAAATATGACACGTGCGTAAACGCACGTGCATTTTCCGAACCCTGCCATAAAACCATACGGCCTCTACAACATTTCGCCCGAACTTGGGAAACTATATGTGGGGGACTCTAATGACTCGTCAGTACCCTGGCAGTGGGTTTAACCACAAGCCGTCAGCGGCACTAGCTATGCGTAACGGCTGCCAATGGACTGACCTCAAGGGAGGCTGATGAGAGAACTCATCCAGAAACCCTACTGAGCCTAACAGTGACAACGTATATACAGTCCGGTCCGTACGTCTATGAGTATCGCATATTCTGCCTAGGGGGCTAGTAACGTCAGACCCCCAATAGCTGTATAAGTCGTGTCGGAGACAAGCCCTGAACACCCTGAGATACTACTGGAGTACCTACCAGTAAATCTAACCTGCCTTGGCCAAGGACTTGGTGTAATGGCTTTCCTAGACACAGCGCGACCTCCACCCCCAATACCAGGAGAGACGAATCCCCTGCCGATCCGCTCACGTGCCTCCATGTGGCTCGGGACTGTACCCAAAAACTACCTGTTTGCACGACTCCTTTGAGCCGTGGTAGGGTAGAAATCAAAGCACGGTGGGAACTCACACGAGACAAATGACGACCTCAGGTCAATGAACTAACCTGTACACATGTCACCAGGGAACTGCTATCTGACGATATGTATAATACCAACTAGCAGGTTCCCGGCGAGTCTTGTCTAGTGTACTCATAACCCAATGAGCACCTGTATACATCTTAGGCGATCCAACTGACACCAGTGGCTTGTGAGACCGGCCACCGCCCCTCGTCGGGGTCTCGACTGTATACACTAGTCTACTCCGGAGTATCGATACCCTGTCTCGAAACTCCCACGACTAGGGACCACTATTAAGGATATGCTTATAGACCACCCAACTCTCACGTATATGATCGCCCTCATACTGTTGGTAGTCAAGCAAGATCCTAAGGGCTCTATCAAAGTGTAATCGTGATCAGTCACCTGAACCTATACACGACTGATAAAGGCAAACCAGATAGCATACTATCATCTTGAGTAAGACTGTCCTACCTGTATAGGTTCTCCTCAATCATTGCAATCACGTACCTGCGATCCAATAATTGACTTTGAGGGCACTATATCCAACAATCTCCCACTTGCACTTAAAGCTAATTATTGCGATGTCGCGTACTCACAGCCTGTGTGAAACCAACACCCAACTCCTCTACTAATCAGTTTCACAAAGCCCGTTTGTAAAACTATTGTGTTCGAGAAATAGCCT
Organism: Agapanthus africanus; assembly: GCA_030015575.1. Lineage (NCBI taxonomy): Eukaryota > Viridiplantae > Streptophyta > Magnoliopsida > Asparagales > Amaryllidaceae > Agapanthus > Agapanthus africanus. Next base: position 505,921,662 of record CM057348.1, read on the forward strand.
CAGTGAGTGGATCCGCCCTGATGTTTCTTTCTATGTCTCTCTTAATCTCAAGTTCGCGGAGAAAGCCATCTCCCGAATTGAGTAATACCAGTCTTAGAATATGTCTGGATATCTGATGGGACCTAGTTCATAAATGAACTCGAAATCCAAACTTCTTAGACTGTATCGATAACTGAACCTAATCAGTATCCAGCACAATGCCTTCTACAGTATCCTCTTGGACCACCTGTCCATAATACTGTCCCTTTTCGTTAGAGGGAAAACTATAACTCTGACAATCACTCTGTCATCTATGTCACCTTTGAAGCCTGGAATGATAACCGTCTCCCGAAGGAGGCTGCCGTCATCAAATCCGTAGAACATGCGCTTATGTTCTAAAACTGCTTCCTTATGTTTCTCCAAGATTGGATTAATACAAACTTATTGCATTTAGTGCAAAAACAACATCTGGTGTGGTACTTGACATCTCATGATTGACTCAATTGCCTAAGCAAGTGATGTGCCAATCATGCACATCCCTCTCCTCTTTAGTCTGTAAGACACCTTTAGAGAGGGTGACTCCATCACCTGCAGGTACACCACCATGCCAGGAGTCATCTATTCTAAAAACCATTAGAATACTGTCAAAGTACCCACATTGGGAAACTACCCAAATCCAGATCTAAAACCATAGATCTAGAAACCAGAATGTCTGATATTATATCCATATCCTGTCTGGAGAAATAACTGTGTGACGACCAAAGTACAACCGATCGTAGTATAGGAATTTTACTTCCTACTCTGTGTATGTCATCCAAATATCAGGACATCACACACCCTACTACCTTCTTAACAGATCCATCCCCTATTCTGATGAAGTCAAACCCATGACTGTCACATCAAAATTAGATGATCTATCTCCGCTATAACTGCTGTAGTCTATAAATAGACATAAGCTACTTGCCCACTATGCTTCCACTGCTCCCACTGACCATAACAACCCTCCTACCGGGTCTCATAGCCTAGAACAACAGTAGTGTCAAGTCTGGGTAGATAAGAACCTCCCTGTCACCGTCCTTGAGGCTACCGAAATACCTCTCGGGTGTCTGAGGTTACCCACCATATCTGCGGAGTGGCTAATGGAATGTCAAACCTGATTGAATCTTTAGGTCCTATTAAATTTTTCGTAATCGTTTGCGGTTCTGGAATCACTTCCAGTTCTACCATACTCCCACTACTGTTTTCTGAAAAAATCCATTTTACTAAAACTGTGGCGAGTCAAGAACAATATCACTATTGATCTTCCAGATGGTAGAAAATCAACCCTCGTCATAGCCTGGGCCAACCCACAAACTACCATTACAGAAACGTGCCCTGAGTTATCCAGAGTCTGGTTTTAAGCATAAGCCGGACAACTCCCCGTACCTTAACAACGTTAAGATATGAACCATTCTATATCCAATATAGAAACTTTGGCACTTATTTAATTGGAACCAGATTCTAATTATGCAGCTGTCTCCAGTGCATATCAACTTTAATGGAGAGAGGCTAATCAGCATTACTCAACTTAGGAATCCATCCAATTATGAGTAACCCGAAAGAGAAACAAGTTTCTCAAAACTCTTACTATAATCTGAATACCAATCACAAGAATCTACATCTTCGATCTCTTTGAAGAATCCCGATACTTGCGACATCTGGTTCTCTACTTTATTCTTATACCCACAACTTCTCAAAACTTAGACTTTGTATTTCTACGAAACACTTGTCTAAAAACTAGAGAAGTCATAAGTAAACAGAACATAGTACGAGGACCTACCCCTTTGTCCTGAAGGACACTGGAAAACATACAATACTCTATATAAGTCCGCTGAGTTTGAATAACTCAAAACCTGTGCGTCGTAGGTTGAAAACTGTACCCTGGCGATTTCCTCAAATATCACCAATTACAACGAATTCCGATATAATGAGGATGATCACCTAATTCCCAATAACTTCCTTCCACGCATCATCTGTAAAACCATACAGATATGAGAATGAAACCTGGTGAATACATACCCTGGAGTAAGTATCTAATCGGGAAAACAGTTTTCCATTAACAATGCACTGAAACATGAAAATGTTTCGTAGGGGTATCCTGGTATTCATAGTTTTGCCTCTACCATAATCCAATTCATGACTTTAACCGTATATTTCTTTGCCATCTCTCCAAATCCCTTTATTTGTCTTTAGTCGTTACCTTCTGTACACCATCGTTAGGCTAAATGGTTTTCTTCCTTCCCTACCGTTCGGCACCAGCCTATGGTTTAGAAAGACTTTCCAGTAAGCATAATAGGTGCACCCTCCTAAACCAAGGAGTACTCGCAACTGAGAGAAGGTGATGATAAAAGACAACTGAATAATACCTTATTCCTTTAAAGGTGAAATATGAGTGGCGATGAAGTACGTGGTTTGGTCGTGAATGATAACAGTTGCAACTTACTTTGCCCTCTTTCTAATCCCTTTATTTTGTCTTTACATATTACTTTCTGTACACCCTACTTATGCTAATTAGTTTTCTTCATTCCCTACCTTTCGGCACCTGCCTATGGTTTGGAAGAAGACTATCCAATAAGCGTAATATGTGTACTCTCCTAAACCAAGGAGCTCTCGCAACCTGAGAGAAGGTGATAATAAAAGACAACTGAATAAACCAATTCTTTTTCTCCTGAACCTTGATCCATCCTCGAAGAAGTCCCTTCGAGTTCGTATATAACCATACGATGGATCTATCCAATGGAAGTGGATGTCCGTAGTAATACGGGTGTTCTGAGAAATGCAAAGGGTAAAAGAAGGAGTGGCAATGACTTATGCAACATAGACAATCCAAAAGCCAGTATTTTAAGAAGGTTCGGTCAACTTGGTCACTGAGTCATAGTCTAGGGTCGGTCAAAGGTCGCTGCCAAAGAGAGAGAGAAAAGAAACACTCTGCGTGCACTCTAATCTAGATCAGAATGGTTATCACTTTATCTAATCCGGAAACCTCCCACTGTACTGTCAAATTCTCCTCCAAACCTAAAAGAAGAATCAATCGGGATCACCCGAAGAGTAAACCAACTCATCAGTGGGAATCGGGATCCAACTCTCATCGCATGATAACGTGACGGAATCCACTCACGTTATCATACTCCATAAGGTATGTGCATGCCTGGCAAGTTTCAGTTTCTTTAGAAACTCCCGATAAGATTTTTACCCCATGTTCTTATGACCTTGACGAAAGCCAACAAATCATAAGTCACATGTCAAATTCTGCCCATCATTATCTTGTTAATTCGAACCCACCCGTACATACCCTTGACGAAAGCCAACAAAGTAATACGACTGTCCCAAACCAACTCATCTATCTATGCAACAAATGAATACCCCAGCAACTACCAAACACTATGCCTTGACGTAAACCAACAAACATAGCTTGAATATTACTGACTATCCATAAGAAATGACGGAGGGCTACGGCTGGTTTTTGGCGAAAAACCTTTAACGTATTGAACTTGATCTCGTTGAAGGAACCTGATAGCTTTTTATAAAATATAGTGGTGTTCATACCAGAATATTGCATTTTATACCGCCCATTCTTACGCTCGTTTGTTTATAGGCAGGTGCTTTTGATCAGTGTTTGCTATATATTTGCAGAATACAAGTTCTCGGCTCTGAACAGTGAAATTCATGGAAAAGTACGTCAAATTCCGGATTACTGCCAACAACAGATAAAACACGGGTCTCCGCTCTCTATCCGTATGTTGCCACACACCAGTTTAAGGGACAAAATGGCAAATCGATGTCATTTTCGTGCACAAAGCTCAATGTCAACACAAGATCCAAGAAATCTACGCGGAGCTCGAGGAAATCATGGCAAAAGATCCACATCACATCACCTTTTGATCTACTGAAATTCTGGAAGAAATGGGAAGAGTTTCTGAGAAAAAGTCATACACCACACTGATGAGTACTAAACACTAGGGAAAACCACCAAATTTCATGACCTAACTCCTCTAAACGGCCGTGGTTCCGCGGCATAAGCACGCTTAGGCCGCGGAACCGCGGCCATTTAGTCTCCTCTCGTTGTCGTTTTTCAGGGGCATGTTGGTCTTTTCTTGTAGGGGCAGATTCTTGCCCTAGGTTTCCAGTTCCCCTCCTATAAATACCCCAGAACTGAGCCAAACCAAGGTGTTCATTCTCATGCCCACTTTTTGTTAGTTTTAGTTTTCTTCTTCTTCTTCTTCTTCTTCTTCTTCATTCTTCCTCCATGGAAATGTAGTGAGAGCATTGAGTGGATGCGAATAAAGATGAGGGTTTTTGTATCATTCTTATTTGTTTAGCTTCCCCTTGAGATTTTTGCTTCCTCTTGATCTTCAACCTCTTCATTGAGCTTGAAAGTTAAGGGTTAGTTATTGATCTCAAGGGTTGTATTTCCTTATGGAATTAGTGCTTCATTTCACATGCGTTCTTTACCCTTCTCTTGATCTTGCAACCTCTTGATTGAGCTTGCAAGTTTAAGGGTTGGCTATTGATCCCATGCTTGTCTTGAGTTCTAGTTTCTAGTTTTCTTTCTCTCTTTTTATTACTTGCTTTTTATTACCTTGCTTTACTTACTTGCAATTTAATTCATGCACTTACTTACTTGTAATCTTTTCTTTTCTTTGTTCTTTTTGTTCTCTCTTTTGGGTTCTTTTTGTGAATGGTTGTAATTATTGTCGTTGTTAAGAATCAATACGATATTGTAAGTTAACGTTTCTTTGCTCATTTCCTTTTCCCGTTATTTTCCATTGAACTCCGTCCAAACGATACGCAAGCGCTCCGTTAGGCACCCTACCCTAACAAGGTAACGGTGATTCCTAACCGCGACCGATTGCGTTCGGTTTGGCCGGAGGCGAAAGCAAGAGACAAGAACGGAAGGACAAGGGTAAATAAGCCGTATTCCACGAATACCGCGCTTAAATCCCCTAATCCACGTTGTTGCCGATTGCTCTAGCTTCAATTGGTTAAAACTCGGCTCAATGGTTTTGAGTACGGATTTCTTTGGCTTACAATCTCGTATCTTTTTCTTAACAACTTTATACTTGCATATAACACATAGGTTAGTTTGAACAAACGCATACAAATTCTTTATTGACTCGTCTAAAACAAGAACGGACATACAACCATCTCCCTGTGGATCGACCCGTGCTCAACCGGCTAGCTGCATAGCGACACCGTCCTGATCGCGGTTATACTTTAGAACTTTGAACATCCGACACGCCAGAAGCGTGCGATCAAATGGCGCCGTTGCCGGGGAGACGGTAGCGTATTTTCTTTCTTGTTATTCGGGTTAATATTCTTTTTGTATATATTTATAAATAAATAAAAAAAAAAATTTGTTATTTTTGATCATTTTTGTGGGCAAGAGTGCAGATTTTTGCGGATTTGTAAACTGCGATTGTGGGGAGCAAAGTGTACGTTCAAGGCTAAGGTGTTTGCCAAAGATCCGGGTAGTTTGACCCGCGCAAGCGAACTTTTCAAGCTTACCGGATTTGATTCAACGGGGGTTTCCTAACCCAAAAAAAAACTTAACGGTACGTACTTTACTAACACCTTCTTTTCAAATCCGACGCATCCAATATACTATTCTTTGCAGGATTCTTTGCAAGTTCGCTAGCAAACGCTAAAAATTGACTAACCCGTATTTGTTGCAGTGCCGTGCTTAAAATAAAAAAAAACGATTGTTTGATTCTTTATAGAAATTTATTGAATTGTGCATTGCATACATTAATACGGATTTAAGGGCAAGCGAACCCCACAACATACGGTAAAGGATTTCATCACCTTATTCCGTGGCCCACAAATCACGAACTTGAGCATAACGTTTACCCGCACAAAATTTAAAAGAAACTATACTTTAAGCCTTAAGGACTTCGCGCTCATTAGGAGAAGTTAACCGTGTTTAGAACCTCGCTTAACGGTACATTGTTTATGGGGTGTCTAGGAAAGTGTTAACGGCGAAACCGCCAAAAGAGAAAGGGTTATTTAATTAAGGAACTTCGCGAAAGCGTTGGAAAACCTCCCCTTATCTCTGCATTTACCTGGCCTCGTGATCAGTGTATCTTGAGCCCGTTTCTCGACACAGTTTTACTTCGACAATCAAGTTCTGGAGCAGGTCTAGTTGACCTAGGAGTACCCTAGAACGATTAGGTGTGTGGTATTTTTGTATCGTGATTATTTTTGTCCAGATTCTTTTTGTTTGTATATTTCATTCTTTTGTTAAAAACTAAAAAAAATAATCGCATTCTTTTTCCCCTCCTTTTTCTCTGCCTTTCTTTCTTTCTCTCCTCATAGCATGGGTACCCCTCCTCGCAAAACTCTTGCCGAACTTTGGTACCTACAACCAGACATTACTTCTTACGGTTCTTGCTTTGGCCGAACATCGAACGATCCCTCCAAGCCCAAAGTTTCACTGAAAGATCGCATAGCAGCGTCTAGGACAAACACTTGCACTCCTCAGTCCACTTTGTATCAACCTTTTCAACCTCCCGCACCCGCTTATGTTGATACCCCTTTTGCAAGTCGTCCTTTGTCCATCGCTGAACGTATTGAACAATCTCATAGCCGATCTTTCACTCCTTTCACCACTTCAAATTCTTGGGATCAACACTTCCATTCACCTTCGTATCCAAATGTTGATCCTACCCCTGTCCAGTCATTCAATTCCTACCAGTCCTACCCGACTTTTGCACCTTCCCTAGACATTGCTTCTGAACAGCCATTTGGGAGTTTTAAGTATCCAAACAACTTTGAATCTTTTACTGAAACCCCTTCACAACCCATGTCTAGTCTGGAACAGTCTTTGGAAGACTTTAGGGTAGCGTCGTACCAACAGATGATGGATTTGAATGCGTCCATGGCCGCCCTCATACAACCTAGTGACCCGGTAGCTAGTTTTCAACTAGCTCCAAATTTTCCAATGTATGAAGAGGCAGTAGGACAGGTTCAGAATTTAAGCGGAGAGAGTGAGCTGTACACCCTTCCAAATCAGACCTACCCGTTTCAATTTGAATCCCACAACTCCAGTTTTGAATGTCTATCTAGTGTTCCAAACGATTCATTGATTAAAGATAAAACAAATAATGAGTTGTGTGACTTTGTAGTGTTTGATTTGCCCGATTGTGAAAGTTCCCTTTCGAGTGAAACCACACCCAATCCTTTTGACCTCTACACCTCCACTCTAGAACCTGAATTGATTAATATTCATGCTTTTGTTGAGGTGTCTGAGAATATTGATTTTCACTTGATTGAGGATATTGACGCCGGGAATATTTTGGATGATGAACCTGTAGATTTGGCAGAGTTTTTCTCTCCAATTCATCATCCCGAGTCATTAACTGTTTTTCCCGAACCCCATATGCGTCTTGATTTTGATGAAATTTGCATGGATAAGCTGAATTTTGAGGAAACTTTTGAGGATATTTTTGAGGATGAACCAGTTTTAATTGATGAGTCGGATTTTCCAATTCATCCTGTTCCTTTCATTGACTGTGTACACCCTCCGGAACCTTTAACCGATAACCTTCCTCAATCACCTACCTCCATCCTTTCCATCGTTCCGACCTTGCAAGAAACCGTCTCACTTTCATTTCATATGTCAGGTTTACCAAGTTCGGCGTACCTATGGTTTCTCACGAATCTTGAAGGATTTGACCCCATTACTCGACGGGTTAATAGATTAGCACAATCGCTTTTTACACATCGGTCATCACATATTGTGCTAATTTATTCACTCCATTTTCACCCTCAAGTTCGTACTCCATTTCTTGTTCCCTTCCGCCATTCTTCTTCGCATATACCGAGACCGTATCCCGCTTCTATCTCCATACGGTCTCGCGTATTCTCCATTTCTTACCTCTCCGCGTTCTTTCACCAACTAGCACATTATAGAGATAAAATCTTTGAATGGTTGGTGCTCTCTTTTGGCCTGTGTAAGGCCTTGTATAGCTTGATACTATTCTCTTTCCCCCTAATCCTGAACTTCAATGCTTAACAGTGGAAACACTGTTTTACTTAAGTTTGGGGGGGACTCCTTTTTTGTATATATTTTTTTGTTTTCCTTTTTGTTTGTATATAATTTGTTTCTTGGGAGCGCCGACAATTTTGACCCTCTTGGTGTAGCCTGACAGTGAGGGCACTGTCAAGTTTAAGTTTGGGGGTGTGCTCGGTAAGCTTTCTTCCTTCGCATTCATTTGTATATTTTGCATTTGCATACCTTATTAAAAACCCACAAAAATCGAAAATTTTCCAAAAAATATAAAAACTTTGTCGTCAAGTTAGCTAATAGGGTAACTTAGATTTTTATTCCGAAAGTTTAGTTGATATGATAGAAATAACTAAATTCTAGGCTTAGGAATTGAAAACCCTAAAAATAACCCTCATTCTGTCTAACTTTGGTAAGTATACGTCCTTACAGTTTTTTTGAGAAATAGGTAATCTCGAGTTCAGTTCTTGAGTCAAGTCAAGATGAAGGGAAAGTATTGATGCTTTACTGAAGAATAAGTCTGAAAAATAGTTTCTTTTCTTGAGTTCAAATTTAGAGAGTATATACCCTACAAATTGCACTTACACGCACCTTGAAACTTGGGATAGTAGAGGATACCTAGAAATACTCTTGCCTGAAAGCCTAGTACGAAAGAAAAAACGGTATTTAAAGCTAAACACCAAAAGAGCATTATTGAAAAACATATCCGGTCTTGAAAAAGAAAAAAAGAAAAAGAAAAATAGAATAAAGTCAAGACCTGGAAACTGCTATTTACGTTTTAAGCTCACACATTCAGTAATCGGCCGTTAGTGCCTCAAGAAGCATTAATAGTCGCATGAAAAGTGTGTGAGCAGCACCGTCCATCATTAAATGAAAAGAAGTAGTATTAGGTATTAGGGCAAGGGTATTATAGATTGAATTAAATTCTTGAGTGTAGGGATGCAAATATACACACACGTAGGGGTATACAATTGATGTTTGGATAAGAGATAGAAATAAAGAATAAGACTTGTGTTTTCTGTAAAGTTGATAAAAATCCCTGATTTGAGGCCGCACTTTAGAAGGAAAACTCAGGAGAACCAACATCTTTCTAAACTTTTTTGGAACGTATAGGATATAAAGTTAAACAGATAGGAAGTATGAAACATAAGGGTTAGATATTTCTAACTTAGGATGATAGAGTTTCTAACGTAAATACTAAACTGTAGGAGTAGAATCGATATTAACTTATGACACTAGCTTGACGGGATTTTGTGGGTGTAATCCGCTGAAAACCCTCAGGAGACAACACTCCTCCTACTAGGGACACCTAGAGGTTTAACGGCTTGTTGCACGTGCTCAGTGCAATCGTGTTCCCTGCGAAAGTGCGGTTAGGATTTTATTTTTGTGAATAATTAGTTTTGCTCGGGACGAGCAAAAGTTAAGTATGGGGGTATTTGTTCATACCAGAATATTGCATTTTATACCGCCCATTCTTACGCTCGTTTATTTATAGGCAGGTGCTTTTGATCAGTGTTAGCTACATATTTGCAGAATACAGGTTCTCAGCTCTGAACAGTGAAATTCATGGAAAAGTACTTCAAATTCCGGATTACTGCCAACAACAGATAAAACACGGGTCTCCGCTCTCTATCCGTATGTTCCCACACACCAGTTTAAGGGACAAAATGGCAAATCGATGTCATTTTCATGCACAAAGCTCAATGTCAACACAAGATCCAAGAAATCTACGCGGAGCTCGAGGAAATCATGGCAAAAGATCCACATCACATCACCTTTTGATCTACTGAAATTCTGGAAGAAATGGGAAGAGTTTCTGAGAAAAAGTCATATACCACACTGATGAGTACTAAACACTAGGGAAAACCACCAAATTTCATGGCCTAACTCCTCTAAACGGCCGCGGTTCCGCGGCATAAGCACGCTTAGGCCGCGGAACCGCGGCCATTTAGTCTCCTCTCGTTGTCGTTTTTCAGGGGCATGTTGGTCTTTTCTTGTAGGGGCAGATTCTTACCTTACGTTTCCAGTTCCCCTCCTATAAATACCCCAGAACTGAGCCAAACCAAGGTGTTCATTCTCATGCCCTCTTTTTGTTAGTTTTAGTTTTCTTCTTCTTCTTCTTCTTCTTCTTCATTCTTCCTCCATGGAAATGTAGTGAGAGCATTGAGTGGATGTGAATAAAGATGAGGGTTTTTGTATCATTCTTATTTGTTTAGCTTCCCCTTGAGATTTTTGTTTCCTCTTGATCTTTCAACCACTTCATTGAGCTTGAAAGGTTAAGGGTTAGTTATTGATCTCAAGGGTTGTATTTCCTTATGGAATTAGTGCTTCATTTCACATGCGTTCTTTACCCTTCTCTTGATCTTGCAACCTCTTGATTGAGCTTGCAAGTTTAAGGGTTGGCTATTGATCCCATGCTTATCTTGAGTTCTAGTTTCTATTTTTCTTTCTCGCTTTTTATTACTTGCTTTTTATTACCTTGCTTTACTTGCTTGCAATTTAATTCATACACTTACTTACTTGTAATCTTTTCTTTTCTTTGTTCTTTTTGTTCTCTCTTTTTGGTTCTTTTTGTGAATGGTTATAATTATTTTCGTTGTTAAGAATCAATACGATATTGTAAGTTAACGTTTCTTTGCTCATTTCCTTTTCCCGTTATTTTCCATTGAACTCCGTCCAAACGATACGCAAGCGCTCCGTTAGGCACCCTACCCTAACAAGGTAACGGTGATTCCTAACCGCGACCGATTGCGTTCGGTTTGGCCGGAGGAGAAAGCAAGAGACAAGAACGGAAGGACAAGGGTAAATAAGCCGTATTCCACGAATACCGCGCTTAAATCCCCTAATCCACGTTGTTGCCGATTGCTCTAGCTTCAATTGGTCAAAACTCGGCTCAATGGTTTTGAGTACGGATTTCTTTAGCTTACAATCTCGTATCTTTTTCTTAACAACTTTATACTTGCATATAACACATAGGTTAGTTTGAACAAACGCATACAAATTCTTTATTGACTCGTCTAAAACAAGAATGGACATACAACCATCTCCCTGTGGATCGACCCGTGCTCAACCGGCTAGCTGCATAGCGACACCGTCCTGATCGCGGTTATACTTTAGAACTTTGAACATCCGACACGCCAGAAGCGTGCGATCAAGTGGCGAAAACCTTTGCTAAAGAGGTCACTCTCGGTGAAGGGATCTCGGCTCTTTCCTCGTGGAATGAGGTGCAGGATATTCCACTGAATACCGCGATGCAAAGAAACATGTAATCGACTATAGTGAAGTTATTACTCTGACGCAAACTTCTGCCCAAGGGGTCAGTCCCGGTGAAGGGAAATCGGCCCTTGCCCCGTTGAATGAGGTGCAGGATATTCCAACCGAATACCACTATGCATAACAAAAGGAAACATCTTTGTAATAACACTTTTTAAATTGTTCCAACAACATCCAAACAGGTTTGTTTTACTTTGCATTGATCAGAATCAACGCAGTCTCATCAATAATCACACCAGAAAAGAACGAAAATAAAATGTACGTATATGCCATCCGCATTCGTCACTGGGTCCCGTCATCACTCGTTAGGTTACTTAACTAACGACAGAGCGGGGACTGAACTAGCGCGGGTGTAAAACATATACAACATCTAATAGTATATAAACCAATATACAATAATCGCTCCAGGCGTGATAATATGCAACATTACAGAAAAGTAATAAGAATCACAGAACAATACAGATAATCTAGGATCCCTGGGTTTCACAGAGCCGCTGCTGAAACCCGACGTTCCCCTGTCATGTGGATAGCCTGTGCAATGAAACCTAGACCCCTACGGGTGCGGCAAGTTACCCGCCAAAACCTAAAGCGAGGCAGCCCCCTACAGCATAGTGAATGGACCACCCGGCACTTCACGGAATCCGGTAGCTTGAGCACCCCTCCTTGGGTCAACCTGTACCCCCTACGAATGCGGCGAATAGTCTGCCAATTCTAGAGTGGGGGCCCTCTGCCTCTAAAAGCCATGAGATGCGGACTCGTTGCCCCCCAGAACCCGGATATTCGTGCACTCCGTCGCGGGGTAAAACCTAGTACAGAAATGGAAAAAATAGTACAACAGGTACATCGACCGCAACCTGGTCGTGCCCCAAAAGAATATTATACAACAGGCAGTGACGGCAGTCCACATGTTGGACGCTCGCCCCGCAATATCAAATGTACAAATAAACTCAAACTACACTACCATTGCACACTGCTATCCACCACGACAAATCCGCAACATCACAGCACAACACAGAACATCAACGCGAATGTCACGTTCGCAAACCCGTCTAAAAGAACTATAGCAATTAGACATGGTTTACCGATCAAATGACATTTCCGGTCGGAGATATAATGTAAGTACTGTAAACTAACATATTTAAATTTCGATCGACTAAATTTCCCGAAGTGGGCCCCACGCAAATTTGCTGTACAGTAAAAAACACCGGGCCCAAATGAACAGTTCCAGAAACCACAATTTCCCAAGTAGAATCCACAGAAGAAAGATGGTCCACTGATTCACCTAGACGGCCGCGGTTCCGCGGCCAAAGCATGGCTTTGGCGGCGGTTCCGCGGCCGTACGGTCGGATCAGTGGGTCGAATTTCTTCTGTGTTCTTAAAAAGCCTGCTTGATTTTCTGAGATGCTCAAAAAAAATTTTAGACCAGATTTAAATTCAACAGAAACTTTAAACTTGAAAATTGCGATTTTCGAAAATCCGTTCGATCGATCTTTTAAACGCGTTAGCACAAGTTAGTAAAGCTTAATGGCGTGGCTCTGATACCATGTAAGTCTACGGTAGCGTCTCGGCCGTCTTTTAGACGCCAAAATGCGGAACAAAAACTTTTATAACTGGCGCTATCGCATACTTTAACCCGGATCTGCCATTAACGCTAAACTAACAATCTACAAAGAGGGAAGAAAGGTTATACCGAACGATCTGAGTCCTTCATTCTTTAACCATCATCCCACGCTCCGTTGCGGCTGCTCCGATCTTGTCGATCTCCGATCTCCTTGTCCAGGTGGCACCACGTCATCGGATCTTTAAACGGGCTCCCGCCTCTGACTCGAGGCAACTCGGTCGTCAAGTTTGCTAAAAGAGACGACCAAGATTGATGTAGAGAATGAGTGGAATACTTTGTCTCGCTTCTTCCAAAGCCATGGACGAACAATTAATGAAGTTGCCATTGGAATCGGGTGATGGAATGAAATGAGCTGTGAAATTCCATACACCGAAAACTATCATAATCTTTTAAACAACAACCATTTCTTTTTCTTCCAAGTGAGTGAGAGAGTAGGGAGGGGGCCGGCCACATATATAGAGGTGGGGGGGTGAGTGTAGGAGAGGGGGAGGTGACAATAGGAAAATATCTCTAGTATGAACACAAAGTGTGAACACACTTAATGAAATGATGAATCATTAACCTAGTCATCAAGCATTAATGGAATCATTAAATGCAACCATGACTCACTAAACTCCTCACCACTTCTAGAACCTTCTAGAAGCTTCCACACTCATCTCAAGAAAAGATAAATCCGTATTTAACCAAATGTTAAATACAGCTGATAGAAAACTGGAAACTGGCAACTTCCAAAAGTGATCCCGAAACGAATTTCAAGATAACCCCGTAACTGTATAAATATACCCGCATTTGTATTACGACCGAATACAAATGCAACTGAGACAAAGATATTATATCTAATCTGTATAATACATGGATCCGGCTTAAACCAAAGCCCACCAGTATTATCTGCCCGAAATATGACACGTGCGTAAACGCACGTACATTTTCCGAACCCTGCCATAAAACCATACGGCCTCTACAACATTTCGCCCGAACTTGGGAAACTATCTGTGGGGGACTCTAATGACTCGTCAGTACCCTGGCAGTGGGTTTAACTACAAGCCGTCAGCGGCACTAGCTATGCGTAACGGCTGCCAATGGACTGACCTCAAGGGAGGCTGATGAGCGAACTCATCCAGAAACCCTACTGAGCCTAACAGTGACAATGTATATACAGTCCGGTCCGTTCGTCTATGAGTATCGCATATCCAGCATAGGGGGCTAGTAATGCCAGACCCTCAATAGCTGTATAAGTCGTGTCGGAGACAAGCCCTGAACACCCTGAGATACTACTGGAGTACCTACCAGTAAATCTCATATGCCTTGGCCAAGGACTTGGTGTAATGGCTTTCCTAGACACAGCGCGACCTCCACCCCCAATACCGGGAGAGACGAATCCCCTGCCGATCCGCTCACGTGCCTCCTTATGGCTCGGGACTGTACCCAAAAACTACCTGTTTGCACGACTCCTTTGAGCCGTGGTAGGGTAGAAATCAAAGCACAGTGGGAACTCACACGAGACAAATGATGACCTCAGGTCAATGAACTAACCTGTACACATGTCACCAGGGAACTGCTATCTGACGATATGTATAATACCAACTAGCAGGTTCCCGGCGAGTCCTGTCCGGTGTACTCATAACCCAATGGGCACCTGTATACATCTTAGGTGATCCAACTGACACCAGTGGCTTGTGAGACTGGCCACCGCCCCTCGTCAGGGTCTCGACTGTATACACTAGTCTACTCCGGATTATCGATGCCCTGTCTCGAAACTCCCACGACTAGGGACCACTATTAAGGATATGCTTATAGACCACCCAACTCTCACGTATATGATCGCCCTCATAGTGTTGGTAGTCAAGCAAGATCCTAAGGGCTCTATCAAAGTGTAATCGTGATCAGTCACATGAACTTATACACGACTGATACAGGCAAACCAGATAGCATACTATCATCTCAAGTAAGACTGTCCTACCTGTATAGGTCCTCCTCAATCATTGCAATCACGTACCTGCGATCCAATAATTGACTTTGAGGGCACTATATCCAACAGGACAGACCGTCTCTTCTGCTGGGATGAGAAGCGCATACGCTAGTCTACTCCGGAGTATCGATGCCCTATCACGATAGTCCTATGACTAGGGACCTGTATAAGGATGTGCTTGTGGATTACCCAGCCCCCACGAGTGTGACTGCCATCACAACGCTAGTACTCAAGCAAAGATCCTAAGGGCTCCACCAATGTGTATAGGTGATATACTGAAAGAAACACATGTACACATTATTATAGAAACAAACCAAGTAGCATACTACCATTTTGAGCAAGATTGTCTATACAACTGTGAATATCCCAAGCTTCAATTAAGTAATATACAAACTAGTATTATACAGTAATGGCCTCTAGGGCATATACACTAACAATCTCCCACTTGCACTAAGGCCATGTACTAGCGTATCGAAGACCTATCATCTCGATCAGCCGCTCGAACTGAGTCTGGGTTAAGGCCTTCGTGAGTGGATCAACAGTGTTATCTTCTGTAGCAACTCTCCGAACCTCGATCTCCTGGTGACCCACGATCTCCCTGATCAGGTGATACCGTCTCAAGATGTGTCTGGACTTCTGATGGGACCTGGGTTCCTTTGCTAAAGTTATAGCCCCGTTGTTATCGCAATACAGAGGTATTGGATCAACAATGGACGGAACCACCTGAAGTTCCGTTAAGAACTTCCTCATTCAGACGGCTTCTTTTGCGGCATCAGCAGCAGCGATATATTCCGCTTCCATCGTCGAGTCAGCAACGGTTTCCTGTTTGGAACTCTTCCAACACACCGCCACTCCATTGAGGGTAAAGACATAACCCGACATGGACTTAGAATCATCCTTGTCACTCTGGAAGCTGGAGTCAGCAAAGGCCTCGATCTGGAGGTCTTTTCCGCCATACACCAAGAACATCTCCTTAGTCCTTCTCAGGTACTTGAGAATGTTCTTTACCGCTATCCAGTGCTTCTCCCCAGGGTTTAACTGATACCGGCTTACCACACTCAGTGCATAAGTTACATCTGGTCTAGTACACAACATCGCATACATTATAGAGCATACCGCAGAAGCGTAGGGTATAATAGACATGCAATCCCTTTCCAAATCAGTCTTGGGAGACATCTCTTTGGATAGGGTGATCCCGTGACAAGCTGGTAGATTACCGCGCTTGGAATCTTCCATACTGAATCTTTTCAGTATGGTGTCGATGTACCTGGACTGCGAAAGTCCTAACATCCTCTTGGATCTATCACGATGGATCCGGATCCCCAGAATGTAAGTGGCATCACCCAGGTCTTTCATGGAGAACCTGTGTGACAAGAACCCTTTGACAGATTGTAGCATAGGAATGTCATTTCCTATCAAAAGAATGTCATCCACGTATAAAACGAGGAATACGACAGTTCTTGCTACAAATCTACTATAGATGCATGTTTCATCTGGATTTTTGATAATGCCAAAATCTTTGACTGTCTCATCAAAACAGATGTTCCAACTCCGCGATGCCTGCTTTAGTCCATAGATAGACTTGAGCAACTTGCACACCTTTCCGCTGCTCCCACTCTGAATGAAACCCTCTGGTTGGTCTATATAGACACACTCCTCTAAATTTCCATTTAGAAAAGCGGTCTTTATGTCCATCTGCCAAATTTCATAATCGTGGAAGGCAGCAATGGCAAGAAGGATCCGAATGGATTTCAGCATAGCCACTGGAGAAAAGGTTTCGTCATAGTCCAAACTAGGTCTTTGACGAAAACTCTTTGCAACAAATCTAGCCTTATAGGTCTCAACCTGTCCATCTACACCAATCTTCTTCTTGAAGATCCACTTGCATCCTACGGGTTTTACCGCATCTGAAGCAATGTCCAAAGTCCATACTTTGTTGGTGTACATGGACTCCATTTCTGTCCGCATTGCATCCAGCCATTTTACTGAGTCAACGCTCTGAATGGCCTGCTGGAAGCTAGTAGGCTCATCACTATCAATGATACAATCCTCTCTATCCCCGTCTATGAGAAAACCGTAGTATCTCTCGGGCGGATGAGACTGCCTACTACTCCTGCGGAGTGGCGTAGGAATGTCATATTCTTTCGAACCCTCTGGTTCTACTAAGCTTTCAGCAATAGCTCGTGGTTCTAGAATTTCTTCCAGTTCTACTGCGGTCCCACTTATCTGATTTTCCAAAAACTCAGTTTCCAAGAAGCAGGCATGACGAGAAACAAAAACCTTTTGTTCCTCTTCGCAATAGAAGAAATATCCCTTGGAGTTCTTTGGATATCCCACAAACTTGCACTGTACTGAGCGTGCCTCGAGTTTGTCCGCATGCTGCTTTTTAAAAAAAGCTGGACATCCCCATGTCTTAATGTGCTTAAGATAGGGTTTCTTCCCACACCACATCTGATATGGTGTGGTAGGCACAGTCTTAGTTGGAACTCGGTTCAAAAGATATGTGCCTGATTCTAGTGCATATCCCCAGAATGATCGCGGTAACTCAGCGTTACTTATCATGGAATGTACCATATCCAATAGGGTCCGGTTCCGTCTCTCCGATACACTGTTATGTTGCGGAGTGTATGGAAGAGCAAGCTCAGAGAGAATACCATTCTCTTTTAGGTAATCCAGGAAATCGGCACTCAAGTATTCACCACCTCGATCAGATCTCAGTGTCTTGATACTTTTGCCGGTTTGTTTTTCTACTTCATTCTTATATTCCTGGAATTTTCCAAAGGCTCCGGATTTATGTTTTATTAAGAAGACATATCCGTACCTTGAAAAGTCATCCGTAAAAGTAATGAAATAAGAATAACCGCTTCGCGCATGCGTAGACATTGGACCGTACACGTCGCTGTGCACGAGTCCTAAGAGCTCGCTCGCTCTTACTCCGTGTCCAGTGAACGGAGTTTTTGTCATCTTTCTTTTGAGACAGGATTGACAAGTTGCATATGATTGATATTCGAACGGATCCAAATATCCTTCTGTATGTAACTTTGTCAACCTTCTCTCATTGATGTGACCCAGTCTACAATGCCATAAGAAAGCCTGATTTGTTTCCAGAGACTTTCTTTTGTGTGTATTCTAGACATTGAAAATCTGTGGTTAGTTTAATACGTATATACCATTGTTTAATGTACCCGACCCAATCAAAACTTGATTAAGGTGAATGTTCACAACATTACTTACAAATGCAAATTCATAACCTTCTTTAGATAATAAAGATACAGATATGATATTACAGGTTGCATTCGGTACAAAATAACAATCACGCAAAACCAAAACGTGTCCATCTGACAATCCCAGGTGATAGTCCCCCACGGACTCAGCATCCATGCCAGCTCCGTTTGCAACTCTGAGGGTCATATCACCTGCCTTCAAAACCCTACGCTTTCTCAGTGCCTGCATGGAATTACAGATATGAGATCCTGATCCGGTATCCAATACCCAGGAAGTAGAGTTTATTGATAGACAGTTTTCAATGACATACACACCTGATGCCGAAGCCGCAACTTGCTTCGGGTCCTGATTCTTGGCCATCCAAGCCCTGCAATCCTTTTTCCAATGTCCTTTCTTATGACAATAGAAGCACTCTTCCTTTCCCACAAGCTGGCCCGCTATCTTTGTTGCCTTTGCTTTTCCCTTCGTTTCCACTTTACTAGCATTGCCCCTTGGTTTGGCGGAGGTTTTCTTCTTCTTTCCCTTGGCTTTCGCCTTGGACTTAGAAGAGGAAGATCCTCCTACAAACAAAGTGGATGTTTCCCTACCTTTCTGTAGGGTGCCCTCTGCACTCCTCAGCAGGTTGAGGAGTTCTGAAAGTTCAACTTCTTTTTCTTGCAAGTTGAAGTTCAGTATAAACTGGGCGTAAGTGGAAGGAAGGGACTGGAGAATCAAGTCAGTATAGAGCTCGTTCTCTAACGTGGTCCCAAGGTCCGCGAGCTCTTCAATATAGCCAATCATCTTAAGCATGTGTTCTGCTACCGATGATCCGACGGCCAATCTCGCCGAAAACAGCTTTTTTGAGACTTCGTATCTGGCGATACCGGATTGCTCTCCATACAGTTCTTTTGTATGGAGAAATATGGATTCAAGGTCCATATTCTCGTGCCTCCTCTGATGTTCATTGTCTATAGAGGCAAGCACGAGGCACTTGGCCTTCGCGCAGTCGATCTCCCAGGTCTTACGGATTTCCTTATCCGCGACGCTGGAGGTGGGACCTGGGACAGGGGGAGTTTTTGTTAGTTGTATATATGCCCTAGAGGCCAGTATTGTACAGATGATGTATATTATATTGGATGCTTGGACATATATAGAGATGACTTTCTTGCTCGATATGATAGTATGCTATCTGGTTGCTCTTTATCTTAACATGTACACTTGTCTCTTTAAACTGTCGTATAGTTACATGTTGGTAAAGCCCTTAGGATGTGTACTTGACTACCTGGACTATGATGCAGATCATACTAGTGGGGACATGGTAGTCCATAAGTACATCCTTCAAGGTCCCTAGTCGTGGGTGTATCGAGACGGGGCATCGATATACCAGTGTAGACTAGCGTATACGCCTCTCGACCCGTGAGATGGGCGATGGATGATCCCATATCCATTGGTGTTTGACATCAGAGATGGTATACGGGTGCTCAGTGGAAACTGGGTACACTGGACGGACTCGCCGAGAACTCCCAGATGGTATTATACCTCACGTCAGATGGCAGTTCTCAGGTGACACTTGTACAGGTTAGTCTGTAGACCCGAGATCGTCATAGAGTCTTGTGTGATTCCCACTGTGCTTTGATCTCCACCTTACCACGTCCATGAGGGCATACAAAACGGTGGTCTTTGGGTACAGTCCCGAATCACATGGAGGCAATGAGCGATAGGAGGGGTTTCGTCTCTCCCGATATTGGGGGTTGATGTTGCGCTGTGCTCGATTGGCCGTAACAGGGAAGTCCCTGGCCAGGGCAGATCAGAGATTTGCTGGTAAGTGTTACTAGTATTTTCTCGATCTGTTATGAGCTCACATCGGCACGACTTATCGGTTTTTGGGGTCTGACATTTACCACCCCTAGACTTGATATGCGACATATCAGACGAACAGACCGGACTGTACGGTGAGTGTTACTGGTTGGATTCACAGGAGTGTGAGCGGGCTAGCTCGTCGATCTTCTGATCGCTCAATACCCGGATGGCCGTTACGTTTGGCAGACCGCTTGCGGCTTGTGGGTGCTTGATATGATCATCATTTGCTACCGGCGTATTGACGAGTCTTTAGAGTCCTACACAGAGGTTTCCTGGCTCAAGCGAAACGAAATAGGGGCGCATATGAGATATGTGCGGGACCGAGAATGATGCGTGTATGTGATACCGCATTTCATTCTCGCGATGAATGTTTCGATTGGTTGTATGTGATATAACCTAGTTATCGAATCAAAGATTGATTCGACAAGTCGATACATTGGATACTAGTCGGTTATGTGCGACATGACCGGATCATTGAATCAAGTGTTGATTTAATGATTTAATGTATAATTATATATTTGATATATTACTTTGCATTAACTAGTATTGGTTCACTTTAAAGGGATTTTCTCACTTGAAAAACACATTGTATATGTGATATATTTTGTGTGCACTTGATTGTATCATGTTTGATGATACTTGCTCATTTGGTTAAGTGTAAAGAATTAAACCTTGGTTAAATAAATGGTTAGGGTTTTTATTTATTCATTCTTTTATCTTTCTTTTTAATTTGGATTAAAAATAAATTGCAAAAGAAAACAAAATGGTTGCTATCATTCATGAAGCTTGTTGAAGCTTCATGAAGCTTTGACCAAAGTGACCATTTTGTCTTCATGCTTAAACCTAACCATTCATCTAACCTTAGTCAATTCTCTACACTTTACCATGGTTAGCATATGATAAGTATTGATTTTATTTTCATTTTAAAAGGCAACACTTATCATATTCTTTCTTCTTCTTCATCATCTTGATCAAGAAAGAAAGCTTGATTCCATCAATGGCATCTTGAGCAAAAGTGTGAGAAATCCAATTCTAAAGTGAACCCACCTCCTATTTCTTCACCCTCTACCTCTTGCCAAGTAGTATAGGGTGTTTTCTTCACAAGTTTCACAACTTGGTGAAGTTGGAGCTTGATCTTGTGAAGCCTCGACGTAGATCATCTTCGGCATCGAAGCCGACGACTGTTCCGCTCATTTCTCCGATGAAGCCGATGCGAGAGTCCGGGATTCGAGATGGACAGCGAGGGGATAACCACGTGGAGCTAAGGAAGTGGATAACCGGATCTACAAAGGTTGTAGCATCTCACTTTTAGTTAAGATGTTATCTAGTTTCCTGTTTCGCCTAAAATTCTAGTTAACGATCCGTATTAGGGTTTCTCGGCACCGGTAAAATTTGAAATTGGCATGGTTGATGCCTTGTGAGACCTCTTGAGAGTGCCTAGGAACCCTACAGTGGTATCAGAGTCTAGCTAGAGCCTTAGGCGAAGTGTAGACGACGTTTGAAACCCGATCGAACCGAAACCCTAAAAACCACAATGCTCTCTGGACTTTTTCTAAAAACTGGGCTTTTTCCAGATTAAAAATGCTTAAAAAATTCAGCAGGGAATTATAAGAATTACGGTGCAAAATTTGACCAATGATGAGTTCAAAGAGAGGCGGAATCGCGGCAGAAGCCTGGCTTCTGCGGCGGTTCCGCGGCCGTATGATGACGTCATCCTTCCCTGTTTGCACAGTAACTCCTATTTTATTATGCTGAGTTTTCTGGGAATTTTTAATTTTGCTCAAGAGTTGAGTATTCTGGGGTTGTATTGGGAATCAAAGATTCGATCGGATTTTCAAATTTTTGTCTGTGTGGTTTTCCGGATAATTTTCGAATATGTTAAAAAGTTCGACCGGATATAAATACCCAACTTTTTCCCTGACGGAAAATTTCCAAGTGTTGGATTTTTCCGTGGTTTAAAGATGTTCTAAGTAGTGCAAGTAACGCGATGGTCCCTCTAGAAGACAACAAACCTTAACTCGATTATGTGACCGTCTTGAACTGCCCTTTGAACCTTCGGGTTTGGGGCAGTACGGCGTGCCACATGTGAGGCGTTGGCTTGACCCTTCTACGGCTGGACCGTTGGTACTGAGGTATGATGTGAATGTCTTTGAACCTATTTCATGTGTTGAACAGTTTCGGGAAAACTTGGGTGTTCGAATGTTCGATCGGAAAGTTTAATATTTTCTATTTATCCGGAATGGGATACAATAATTGGAATTCACAAACAGTTATGAGATAACTGAATGAATGTTATAAATCTAGCGGTTTAGTCTCATTTGATATTGAAAAGAGTTTTCGATAATGGGACTAAAATGCGGGGTTTATAATTGTTAGGCATGTGATGTCTAAGTATTTCATTTGATTAGGCATGCGATGTCTAAAGAGGTTGCGGATTCCAACTGTTGTAGTTTTACACTTTCTTTTCTTTGACCGTAAGTGTAATATGTGATATCGCCGGTTTCGTTGCTATATGTCAACGACAATTGGGATGCGCATATTTACTTACGTTGATGACATGTGATGTTATGTGTTGCTGGATATGTTATATTGGATTGTCGTGTTTGAATAGCCGGGGGTTTTTATGTGAGATGAGTGTTTTTCATTTTCATTCATGTAAAAACTTGTATGTAATATTCTTTTATTGGGGCACTTCCAAGTTGCGGAAGTTGTCACCTTTTGTGTATTATTTACTTTTCCGCATTAGGATAGACCCAAGGAGGGGAGCACAAGTAACCGGGTTCTAGGGTCCAGTGGGAGACCATCTCGAGGAGTCGAGTCCGGGTCTCCTAACCCTAAAATTGGTAGGGTTGCTTGCCGCTCTCGTAGGGGTCTAGGGGTGTGGGATTGGCTATTCATCACGACCGTGGAATCCGTGTTTTATACTGGCTCGTATTGAAAACACGGACGTCCTAGTATATCCAATGTTTCATATGTTTTTTCTGCTGCGATATCTGTGATGTGACCATGTGATGTTCTGTGATAGATACAGTATATAGTATATATGATATATTATATAGACGTTACTAATGTTTTACACCCGCGCTAGCCCTGCCCCGCTCTGCCGTTAGTTACCTAACCTAACGGTGCACGAGGGGACATCGAGGCGAATGCGGATGGCATAAGTGTACGTCGTATTTATCTGTGATGTTTAGGTATTTAAATGATGGGACTTCATTAATGTGATTAATGAAATAAAAGAAACCAAATGATGTAGTAGAATCAAATTTTAAACAAAACAGGTAGCTACAGTTCTTGCTTTGCACAGCGGTATATTTGATATATCCTGCACCTTATTCGATGAGGAAAGGACAGAGATCCCTCCACCGGGAGTGACTCCTTTAGCAATAACTGGCAGATGCTACACACTCGGTTTGTTTTTGATTGCTTCTATAGTTTCTGCTTTGCACAGTGATATATATGATATATCCCGCACCTCATTCGACGAGGAAAGGGCCGACGATCCCTTCACCGGGAGTGACCCCTTTAGCAAAACTAGAAAAGCCTCAAAATCACTCCATTTCAAAACTTCATTTGATTCTACAACGATATCAAGTTCATTACGCAATAGGTTTTCAGAAAAACCTGTCGTAGCCCTCCGTCATTTCAGAAAAGTTGCATATAGTATTCGTGCTACATTTGTTGGCTTTCGTCAAGGTGTAGTGTGCGGTAGCTATGTGCTGCTTATCTGCTGCATATGATGTGACTGGATTAGGGTAGTCGTACGGCTTTGTTGGCTTTCGTCAACGGTCGTGCGGGTGGGTTTAATTCAGTCAAGAAATGTACGGGTTGAACTTGACTAGCGGGCTGTGGTTTGTTGGCTTTCGTCAAGGTCATAGCACGCTAGGGGCAAAAGTATTATCGGGAATTTCAAGTGTTGAAATTTGCAATGAGATTGCATACCTTGTATGAGATAGTTGGATCCCGATACCCACTGCGAGTAAAAGTTACTCCTGGGAGAGTTTTACACATTGCAATTAGCTGATCAAGTAGGTATCTAGAAAGGTGTCAACGGGGTTACGCCTCTGGGAAAACGAGGTTTACATTAATTAGGTTCGTGCGAAAGCACGGGGGACCTCCCTCAAAGTACCGACACTGGCCTGGCTGAAAGATTGGCGAACTTGTAGTGTGTAATTAATCCCGGCTAGTCTTTCCTTTTAAGGTTTGAAGGAAGATTTGATAAAAACTAGTGGGAGCCATCCTGATTAGATAAGATAATAACCAATCTGATCTTGCAAGAGCATACGCTAAAGTGTTTTCTTCTCTCTCTCTCCAGGTAGCGACCATGTCATGCCCTAATAAAGATAATAATATGGATGTATTGACTGAACCCGCATATTTTACTGTGCTGGGGAACGTTGGTTCCGTTCTTTCTTATAAGAGTAATAGGAATGAACAGGACATAGGGGAATACCAGGATTCCCAAGCCACCCAAATGAAGAAAGTACATGATGATGCATTTTCTTCGGGTGTGTTCGTTACAGAGAACTGTTTCTCCATTTGCTCTACGTCCTGGGTATTAGATACCGGGTCAGGATCCCATATATGTAATCAGTTACATGGGCTAAGGAAAGGTAGAGAACTTGGAGAAGGTGATAAAGACATTAGAGTTGGAAATGGTGCAATTGTTGCAGCTAAGACTGTCGGGGAATATCACCTTGTATTACCAACTGGTAATACATTGGTTCTGAACGAATGCTATTACATGCCGAACCTGATATGCAACATTATATCGGTTTCTTTGTTAAGTAAAGAGGGATATAATTTTGTATTACAGGATAATGTTATGAACATTTTCCATAACCAAAAGTTGGTTGGATCAGGCACGTTGTGCAATGGCATTTATGTTCTAAATCAATCAACAGTTCTGAGCCTAACAAACAGACACAAGAGGAAGAGTTCAGAACTGAACGAATCCTTCTTGTGGCATTGTAGACTGGGTCACATCAATGCGACACGACTAGCTAAGTTGCATAAGGATGGATATTTGAAACCATTCGAATTTTCATCTTATGACACATGCCAGTCATGTCTCAAAGGCAAGATGACCAAAACTCCGTTTACGGGACACGGAGAAAGAGTTACCGAACTCTTGGGACTAATACATAGTGATGTATGCGGTCCCATGTCTACACATGCCAGGGATGGTTCTTCGTACTTCATTACATTCACTGACGATCTCTCAAGATACGGACATGTGTACTTGATAAGACACAAGTCTGAAGCTTTTGAGAAATTTAGAGAATATAAACAAGAAGTCGAGAACCAAACCGGAAAAAGTATTAAAATCCTTCGATCTGATCGAGGAGGTGAATACTTGAGCAATGAATTCCTGGACTTCCTAAAAGAGAATGGGATTCTCTCTCAGCTGACTCCTCCATATACACCACAGCACAATGGTGTATCAGAATGGAGGAACCGCACCCTATTAGATATGGTGCGCTCTATGATGAGCACAGCTGAGTTACCTA
Organism: Agapanthus africanus; assembly: GCA_030015575.1. Classification (NCBI taxonomy): domain Eukaryota; kingdom Viridiplantae; phylum Streptophyta; class Magnoliopsida; order Asparagales; family Amaryllidaceae; genus Agapanthus; species Agapanthus africanus. The sequence goes on from CM057348.1 coordinate 505,947,119, forward strand.
TTTCCTTCTGGGGGTATGCGCTTGAGACAGCCATACATCTATTGAATATGGTCCCCACCAAATCTGTGCCTACAACTCCATATGAGATATGGAAAGGAAAGAGACCATGTCTTAACTATGTTAAGATATGGGGTTGTCCAGCCTATGTCAAACGACAAAATCCGGACAAACTCGAGGCACGGTCTGTTTTATGCAAATTTATAGGATATCCCAAGAATTCAGAAGGGTATATCTTCTACCACCCTGAGGAACAAAGAGTGTTTGTTTCTCGGCATGCCACCTTTTTAGAAAAGGAATTTCTTGAAAAAGAGATTAGTGGTCATGAGGTAGAACTGGAAGAAGTTCCAGCTACAGAAGCTACAACAGAAGATATGGTGGAAACAGAGGATTCAATAGTTCCCAATGAACCACAGCCACTCCGCCGATCTAGTAGGGTTCCTCGCCAACCTGAGAGATACTACGGTTTTCTCATGGATGGTGGGAGCGAGGATTGCATCATGGAGGATGATGACCCAACTAGCTTCGAGCAGGCCATCACGAGTAGGGACTCAGTGAAATGGCTGGATGCTATGCGGTCCGAAATGGAATCCATGTACACCAACAAAGTATGGACTTTGGAAGTTACTCCTGAAGGGGTAAAACCCATTGGGAGCAAGTGGATCTTCAAGAAAAAACTTGGTGTAGATGGGAAAGTGGAGACTTTCAAAGCTAGACTTGTTGCAAAGGGTTTTCGTCAAAGACCAGGTGTGGACTATGACGAAACCTTTTCTCCAGTGGCTATGCTTAAATCCATCCGGATCATGCTTGCCATCGCCGCATATCATGATTACGAAATCTGGCAAATGGATGTTAAGACCGCCTTTCTAAACGGTGATTTAGAAGAGTGCGTGTACATGACTCAGCCAGAGGGCTTCATAGATAGTGGGAGCAGCGGGAAGGTGTGCAAGCTGCTTAAATCCATTTATGGATTAAAGCAAGCATCGCGGAGTTGGAACATCTGCTTTGACGTCGTTATCAAAGAGTTTGATTTCGTCAAAAATCCAGATGAACCTTGTATCTACAAGAAGGTAGCAGAGAGTAAGGTAGTCTTCCTCGTATTGTACGTGGACGACATACTCTTGATAGGAAATGATATTCCTATGCTGTAATCAGTCAAGCTCTTCTTATCACAAAGATTCTCGATGAAAGATCTTGGTGATGCCTCCTGCATATTGGGAATTAGGATCTATAGAGATAGATCCAAACGGATATTGGGATTGTCCCAATCCAGGTACATTGACACCATACTAAAGAGGTTTAGTATGGAAGAATCCAAGCGTGGGAACTTGCCCACGATCTCTGGAGTCACTCTCTCCAAAGAGATGTCTCCCAAGACTGATTTGGAGAGAGCTCGCATGCAAGGGATACCCTATGCTTCGGCTGTAGGCTCTATCATGTATGCGATGCTATGTACCAGACCCGATGTAGCATACTCACTAAGTGTAGTGAGCAGGTATCAAGCTGATCCTGAAGAGAGTCACTGGACAGCTGTGAAGAGCATTCTCAAGTACTTGCGAAGGACTAAAGAGATGCTCTTGGTGTATGGTATCGGAGAACTCCAAATGGAGTCCTTTACCGATTCAAGCTTCCAGAGTGATAAGGACGACTCTAAGTCGCAGTCGGGATTTGTCTTTACCCTTTACGGAGGGGCGGTTAGCTGGAAGAGTTCCAAGCAGGAAACCGTGGCAGACTCGACGATGGAGGCTGAATACATCGCTGCCAATGATGCTGCCAAAGAGGCTGTCTGGATCAAGAAGTTCATTACTGAACTTGGAGTGGTTCCATCCATTGAGCATCCAATACCTTTGTATTGCGATAACAATGGAGCGGTGACTTTGGCCAAGGAACCCAGGTCCCATCAGCGATCCAGGCATATTCTGAGGCGGTATCACCCGATCCGGGAGATAGTTGATCGCCGGGAGATCGAGGTCAGGAGGGTTGACACGAAGAACAACACGGCGGATCCACACACGAAGGCCATTCCCCAGATACAGTTTGAGAGACTCTTCGGGATGCTCGGTATGAGATACTACAGCAGCTGGCCCTAGTGCAAGTGGGAGATTGTTAGTTGTATGTATGCCCTAGAGGCCAGTATTGTACAGATGATGTATATTATATTGGATGCTTGGACATATATAGAGATGACTTTCTTGCTCGATATGATAATATGCTATCTGGTTGCTCTTTATCTTAACATGTACACTTGTCTCTTTAAACTGTCTTATAGTTACATGTTGGTAAAGCCCTTAGGATGTGTACTTGACTACCTGGACTATGATGCAGATCATACTAGTGGGGACATGGTAGTCCATAAGTACATCCTTCAAGGTCCCTAGTCGTGGGTGTATCGAGACGGGGCATCGATATACCAGTGTAGACTAGCGTGTACGCCTCTCGACCCATGAGATGGGCGATGGATGATCCCATATCCATTGGTGTTTGACATCAGAGATGGTATACGGGTGCCCAGTGGAGACTGGGTACACTGGACGGACTCGCCGAGAACTCCCAGATGGTATTATACCTCACGTCAGATGGCAGTTCTCAGGTGACACTTGTACAGGTCAGTCTGTAGACCCGAGATCGTCATAGAGTCTTGTGTGATTCCCACTATGCTTTGATCTCCACCTTACCACGTCCATGAGGGCGTGCAAAACGGTGGTCTTTGGGTACAGTCCCGAATCACATGGAGGCAATGAGCGATAGGAGGGGTTTCGTCTCTCCCGGTATTGGGGGTTGATGTTGCGCTGTGCTCGATTGGCCGTAACAGGGAAGTCCCTGGCCAGGGCTGATCAGAGATTTGCTGGTAAGTGTTACCAGTAGTTTCTCGACCCGTTATGAGCCTCATATCGGCACGACTTATCGGTTTTTGGGGTCTGACGTTTACCACCCCTAGACTTGTTATGCGACATATCAGACGAACAGACCGGACTGTACGGTGAGTGTTACTGGTTGGATTCACAGGAGTGTGAGCGGGCTAGCTCATCGATCTTCTGATCGCTCAATACCCGGATGGACGTTACGTTTGGCAGACCGCTTGCGGCTTGTGGGTGCTTGATATGATCTTCATCTGCTACCGGCGTATTGACGAGTCTTTAGAGTCCTACACAGAGGTTTCCTGGCTCAAGCGAAACGAAATAGGGGCGCATATGAGATATGTGCGGGACCGAGAATGATGCGTGTATGTGATACAGCTTTTCATTCACGCGATGAATGTTTCGATTGGTTGTATGTGATATAACCTAGTTATCGAATCAAAGATTGATTCGATAAGTCGATACATTGGATACTAGTCGGTTATGTGCGACATGACCGGATCATTGAATCAAGTGTTGATTTAATGATTTAATGTATAATTATATATTTGATATATTACTTTGCACTAACTAGTATTGGTTCACTTTAAAGGGATTTTCTCACTTGAAAAACACATTGTATATGTGATATATTTTGTGTGCACTTGATTGTATCATGTTTGATGATACTTGCTCATTTGGTTAAGTGTAAAGAATTAAACCTTGGTTAAATAAATGGTTAGGGTTTTTATTTATTCATTCTTTTATCTTTCTTTTTAATTTGGATTAAAAAGAAATTGCAAAAGAAAACAAAATGGTTGCTATCATTCATGAAGCTTGTTGAAGCTTCATGAAGCTTTGACCAAAGTGACCATTTTGTCTTCATGCTTAAACCTAACCATTCATCTAACCTTAGTCAATTCTCTACACTTTACCATGGTTAGCATATGATAAGTATTGATTTTATTTTCATTTTAAAAGGCAACACTTATCATATTCTTTCTTCTTCTTCATCATCTTGATCAAGAAAGAAAGCTTGATTCCATCAATGGCATCTTGAGCAAAAGTGTGAGAAATCCAATTCTAAAGTGAACCCACCTCCTATTTCTTCACCCTCTACCTCTTGCCAAGTAGTATAGGGTGTTTTCTTCACAAGTTTCACAACTTGGTGAAGTTGGAGCTTGATCTTGTGAAGCCTCGACGTAGATCATCTTCGGCATCGAAGCCGACGACTGTTCCGCTCATTTCTCCGATGAAGCCGATGCGAGAGTCCGGGATTCGAGATGGACAGCGAGGGGAAAACCATGTGGAGCTAAGGAAGTGGATAACCGGATCTACAAAGGTTGTAGCATCTCACTTTTAGTTAAGATGTTATCTAGTTTCCTGTTTCGCCTAAAATTTTAGTTAACGATCTGTATTAGGGTTTCTCGGCACCGGTAAAATTTGAAATTGGCATGGTTGATGCCTTGTGAGACCTCTTGAAAGTGCCTAGGAACCCTACAGTTTTGGTGGTAAGAAGATACCCCAGCTTGTCGTAAGTGATTGCCATTTTGACATTCCTGAGCCAATCATTGTAGTTTGGCCCTGTCAGTATGTTTTTATCTAGTAATAATTTAAGTCCGGTCATGACGATTGGTCGCTGCAATTAGGAGAGAGAGAAGAAATACTTTATCATGATGCTCTTGCAAGTTTAGAGTGGTTTTTAGTTTGTCTAAACAAGATGGCTCCCACTGTTTCTCGAATTCCTCCTAAAACCAAAAAGGAAGAATTAGCCGGGATCAATCTCACCGTACAATACTTGCTTAACCGTTCAGCCAGGCCAGTGTTAGTATTTGAGGGAGGTTTTCCAACGCTTTCGCGAAGTTCCTTAATTAAATAACCTCTTTTCCCTGGGGGCGTAGCCCCGCTAACACCTTTCTAGACACCTACTTGGTTTATAGCATTGATCGTTAAGTGAGAAATTTCCCGATGAGTAGCATATACTCACAGTAGGATCAGGATCTAAATATCATCGCGTGACAAAACTGAAGGAATCCTACCAGAATCATCACACTCCAAATGGTATGCAGCGCTAGCAAGTTTCTGGTTCTTTAGAAACTCCCGATGTGGATTTTTGCCTCATGCTCTTATGACCTTGACTTTGGCCAACAAATCATAAGTCACATGTCAAGTTCTACCCGTCATTCTCCAGGTTAATTTGAACCCATCCGTACCTACCCTTGACTTTGGCCAACAAGGCAGTACGACTGTCCCAAACCAACGCATCTATCTATGCTGCACATGAATACCCAATAGCTACCAATCACTATGCCTTGATTTTGGCCAACAAACATAGCTTGAATACTATTGACTATCCATGTGAAATGACGGAGAGCTACGAATGGTTTTGGCAAAACCGTGAACGTAGTGAACTTGATATAATCAATGGAACGAGATAGCTTTTAAAAGGAGTGGCTTATGCTCCGCGTTTAAAAGTTGGTTTTTGAAAAGAAACCGAGTGGTTTTTGAAATTGTTCCAACGACTTTACTTTGGTTTATTTTCATGCATTAATTTTAATGCGTCCCATCATTTAATCCTACCATTGCAGAAAACAACGAAAATATGACGTACGCTTATGCCATCCGCATTCGCCACGGGGCCCTGTCATTACCCGTTAGGTTACTTAACTAACGACAGAGCGGGGGCTGGACTAGCGCGGATGCAAAATATAAGCAATACCTAAATAGATATCATATATAGATATATACATTCGTCAGATGCAATGATAGCCATTCCAGATCATAGATGAACATATTGGATATACTAGGAATCCACATTCCGTACGAGCCTGTAATGAAAAGCGGATTACACGGTCGCGATGAATAGCCAATACCCCATCCTAGACCCCTACGGGTGCGGCAAACTACCCGCCAAATACCCGAAGTGAAGCAACCTCCCTCAACAACGTGAGTAGGCCACTCGGCACTTCGAGGTACCCGGTAGTTTGTGCACCCCTCCTTGGGTCTATCTTAGGAGCAAAAACAGTAAAAGAACTTATACAATGGCAGCTACAAGCTCATCCCGGATGTGCGGCCATATAAATAATATTACATCAATTACAAATTACATGAATTAAAAGAAAAACAAAACTCTCATCTCACAACCCCCCCGGCTATTCATCTGCGACAATCCAATGAATTCATATACACATACCATCAACATTACAGATCACAGATATGTATAACCCCCACTAATCGACGTATAGCAATTAGCAGACATTCAATACATATATCACATCACAGATATAAACCCGTTAGCTAAAGTCTTTAGAAGTTCGATCAAAATACGGATTTTTAAACCCCAAAAACAAATTTTTCTTTCTGTAAAATCTGGGCAGAAAAAACATATTGTAAAAATCCCAAAACACCCCAAGAAAAACACTGCAGGAAAATTGTGCCACGACCGAGTCAACTCGGCCGCGGATCAGCGGCGGGAGCACGCTCCGGCCGCGGTTCCACGGCGCTTTGACCGAGTTAGTAGACCATTTTTCTTACGTGTTCTTTAAAAAGCCTGAGCCGATTTTTAGTACATGATTTATTATTTTTACAGCAGTTTAAAAATCGACAGAAAGTTTGTGTTCCGGGTATGTTTCATGACTTTTTTTCAGATCGAACTTCTATTTACTTTGTTAACATATTAGATACTATTTAACTAGGCTCTGATACCACTGTAAGTCCATGTTACCCATCCCCGGTTCTTTGGGGTTGTGGAAATGGTGAAAAACGATTTTTCTTTGGTGGTAACATGGACTCAAAATACGGATCTTTGTTAAACAACTTTCTAACAACCTAACTAGGAGTTTTACCTACTCGGTTAGGGGGTTATACCTTAACTTGAACTCCTTCTCTTCGACTCCTTGTGGTGGTCGGATGGTTCTCTCCTCGTCGTCTCCTTATGCCGAAGATGGATCCACCTGAAAGCTTCTACCTTTGGCTCCAACCTCAATCTTGAGGAAACTAGAACACTTGGTTTGCTAGACCTTGTATACTAGGATGAGTAGAGAAGTGTTTTGGGTTTTATCTCTATGGTTCTTGCTTCTCAACACATGAGACAATAGAACCATGAACTAGAGAGAGAGCAAGAGGAAGAGGGAGAGCTTGAGGATGAGAGAGAATGAGAATGATAGAATTGAGCAAGACTTTTCTCACCCTTGCTCTCATAATCCAAAATAATCATAACAAATAATAATAATTGAGTATTATGTGATGGTTGTTATCATATCAAATGGCAATATCATTTCATGCATTAAATGCAATTTGTGAACAAACAAGCAAGCAAAGGTCAATGCCAAGAAATGATAGCCATTGTCATGATGATGGTCAACAAGTCCAACCTAGTCAACCGGTCAACTAAGTCAACAAGTCAACAAAGTCAACCTTTCAACCCAACCATAGCACAATAATACTTAATTAATATTATCGTTAATCATATTTCTTATTCTCATTAGGGTCTAGCAAAAGTCAACAGTCAACAACCCTAATGAGAATCCTCTGCCTCTGTCTCTGTCAACCGTCATACACACCCGCATCCGCGTTCTGAGGAACACGAATACAAACGAGATAAAACCAATCCCAAAACGTACACTAGGATCTAGCTTAAACCAAAGCCCGCTAGTGATAACTGTCCGGACACTAAACGTGCACAAGTGCACGGATGTGACCGAACCCTGTCGCAAAACCATGCGACCTCTACTCTTTTGCCTAAAGGCGAATAGCTCTCTGTGTGGGACTCTAAAGACTCGACACTACGCTGGCAGTGGGTTTAACCACAGACCGCAAGCGGCACTAGCTGTGTGTAATGACCCCCAGGTAGATGCCGATAAGAAGACTGACGAGGTGAAACCCATCTGAACTCCTACTGAGCCTGAATGTGACAATCTCCGTACAGTCCGGTCAGTTCGTCTGAGAATATCGCATGGCGGGCCTAGAGGGTGGTAAACGTCAGTCCCCTAAAAGCGGTACAAGTCGTGTCGGAGTGTAGCCCAGAACACCCTGAGATAACACTGGAAACCTACCAGTATATCTCGCTTGCCCTGGCCAGGGACGACTATGTGTAATGGCTCTCCATGACACAGCACGATATCAACTCCCAATACCGGGAGAGACGAATCCTATCTAACTATCACTGCCTCCAAGTGCTTCGGGACTGTACCCAATTACTACCTGTTTGCATGACTCCTTTGAGCCGTGGTAGGGTAGTAATCAAAGTACAGTGGGAACACACTGGAGGCGAAGTGACAGTGTCAAGTCAGCGGACTAAGCTGTACTCATGTCACCTGAGAACTGATAACTGACGATAGGTATAGTACCAACCATCAGTTCCCGACGAGCCCTGTCCAGTATACTCGTAACCTAATGAGCACCCGTATACTATCTCAAGTACGACGTACTGACGGCTGTGGGACAGACCGTCTCCCCTGCCGTGATGAGAAGCGCATACGCTAGTCTACTCCGGAGTATCGATGCCCTGTCACGATAGTCCTACGACTAGGGACCTTTATAAGGATGTGCTTGTGGATTACCCAGCCCCCACGAGTGTGACTGCCATCACAACGCTGGTAATCAAGTAAAGATCCTAAGGGCTCCACCAATGTGTATAGGTGATATACTGAAATAAACACATGTACACATTAAAGTAGAAACCAACCAAGTAGCATACTACCATTTTGAGCAAGATTGTCTATACAACTGTGAATATCCCAAGCTTCCATTAAGTAATATACAAACTAGTATGATACAGTAATGGCCTCTAGGGCATATACACTAACAACATCACATGTCATCAACGTAAGTAAATATGCGTATCCCAATTGTCATTGAAATATAGCAACGAAACCGGTGATACACCACATATTACACTTACGGTCGCAGAAAAGAAAATGTCAAACTACAACATTTGGAATCCATAATAACCTTAGACATCATAAACCCAAAATATCACATACTTTGGATTTCATGCCTAACTATATGAATTCCAAATATTGTATCACATTTCATAAATAGCTAGACGATGTTAAACATTCCGATCGAATCAACAAAAACCTAAAAATTGCCATGAACCTCAACACTTGAGCACGGTTTCAAAATATTCAGCACATGCCACAATACGAATGGACCAACCGTAGAAGGGTCAACCTTTGCCTCACCTATGGCACCGCGGAACTACCGCAAACCCTAGGGTTTGGCGGCGGTTATTACGGTCATAGAATCGAGTTAGGGTTTCGTTCTTCTAGAGGGTCCATCGCATTACTTGCATGATGTTTGAATGTTCTTTAACTCGGAAAAAATCCAACTCTTGGAAAATATTCCGGCGAGGGTTAAAATGGATATTTGATATCCGTTCGAACTTTTTAACACCGTCTAAAATAACCCGGAAACAAACTAGAATTACGAATACGAAACACTCCGAATTGCCATTGTAAAAAGATAACATCACATGCAAATTTAGCAAAAACAAATAACACCTGAAATACCAAACCCCAAAGACTAGAACACTGTAAGAATTTCAACCCCAAACTCTTCCCAAAAACCGAGGAGGCCGGTTTTTTTATGCCTGTGGCCGGCCAAAATCCGGAAAGGGGGGTGAAATTTCTACTGTGCTCATGTTATATCACATACAACATTCTGCAGTTGTTTAAAAAAAAATTTGACTCCTTAAAAAATTCGACAGAAACTAGGGTTTCGATTCGGGTGTTTCGCAGTTGTTTCGGTTTTGTAATCCTACGCAATCCGTCTAATTCTCTAGCTAGGCTCTGATACTACTGTAGGGTTCCAATGCACGACAGCATGGTTTTGGGAGGCACCGTCAATGCCATTTTCAAATTTTTTTCACGCTAAAGAACCCTAAACAAGATGTTTAACTAGAGAATGATACGGAAAGGTCAAGTAAACATCTTTTACAACTAAGTGAACTAAGAATACAACCTTTGTAGACCGGTCCTTCACTTCAATAGCTCCATGTAGTTGTCCCTTCGCTCCAAGTAGTGATCTTCCGGACTCTAGTATGGCTTGACAAGAAGAAAGGAACAAACTTTCTTGAAGTCTTCGAGGCCGAAGATGATCTACATCGAGGAGACACTAACCCAAGCTACCTCTTCACTAATGTGGGATTAGTGAAGCTAACACCCTAAACTATATGGCTAGTATAAAAGAGGATGATGAAGTAGGAATTTTGCTCACTTTAGAATTCTTTTTCTCACTATTATTTCTCACTTGCAAAAAATCTAGAAAGCTCTTGAGCTTGAAGAAGAAGATGAAGAGAGATAATGTTGTGAGAGTGAAATGGAAACCATGGATGAGTTTGTATCGTATACTAACTCATGCAGAGACATAACCATGGCTAAGTGATAATGGTTAGATTAATAAATATTTTAAGTAAAACAAAATTAGTGGACTAAGTCAATACATCCACAAGCTTCTACAATATTCATGCATGTGACTAATTTCCAACTAATTTGGATTTACTTTAAATATTTAAACCATACATTATAGTTAGTATGGTGTAAGTCTCATACACCCATGTAGTGTGTATCATCAAGCATGACACTAAATATGTACATTAATATATATCACATATATACTTATGCACAAAGTGAGAAAAGGAAATTTTAAGTGAGCTAATATTAGTTAATGTAAACTAGTATATCAAATATATAATTATACACTAAATTATCAAATCAACACTTGATTTAATAATCCGGCTATATCTCATATAACCGACTAATATTATATGTATCATCTTATCGAATCAACTCTTGATTCGATAATCCGTCTATATCATATATAACCGACCGATACAAATAAATCGCGAGAATTGAATACGGTATCACATACTCATATTATTCTCGGTCCCGCATATATCACATATGTGCTCCTACTTCGTTTCGCTTGAGGCGGGAAACCTCTGTGTAGACTCTAAAAACTCGTCAATACGCCGGCAGTAGGTGATGATCATATCAAACACCCACAAGCCGCAAGCGGTCGGGTAAACGTAACGGCCACCCGGGTATTGAGTAATCAGAAGATCAACAAGCAAGACTGCTCATACTCCTGTGAATCCAATCAGTAATACTACCGTACAGTCCGGTCTCTTCGTCTAAAATGTCGCATATCCAGTCTATAGGTGGTAAACGTCAGACCCCAATAACTCGATAAATCATGCCGATACAAGGCTCATAACGGGTCGAGAAACTACTGATAACACTTACCCATAAATCTCCAAATCAGCCCTGGCTAGGGACTTCCAGTTATAGCCAATCGAGTACAGCACGACATCTTCCCCCAATACCGGGAGAGACAAAATCCCCTCATATCGCTCATTACCTCCATATGACTCAGGACTGTACCCAAAAACCACCGTTTTGCACGTCCTCTTGAACGTGGTAAGGTGGAAATCAAAGCACAGTGGGAATCACACAAAACTCTATGACGATCTCGGATCTACAAACTAACCTGTACAAGTGTCACCAGAGACTGCTATCTGACGTCAGGTATAATACCATCTAGGAGTTCTCGGCGAGTCCGTCCAGTGTACCCAGTCTCCACTGAGCACCCATATACCATCTCTGATGTCAAACATTAATAGATATGGGATCATCCATCGCCCATCTCATGGGTCGACAAGCGTATACGCTAGTCTACTCTAGTATATCGATGCCCTGTCTCAATACACCCACGACTTAGAACATTAAAGGATGAACTTATGGACTACCATGGCCCCACTGGTATGATCTGCATCATCATCCTTATAGTCAAGTATACATCCTAAGGGCTTTACCAACATGTAACTATGTGTAACATTTCAGAAAAATAAAATATTATTTTTTGGGAATTTTTATAATTTAATATTAATTTTAATGAATATTTTAATATTTCGGTATAATTAAATACCGATAAATTGGGAAAATTTGGAAAATTATGGAAATTACGAAAAAGAGGGTGCTTTATGTGAATTATACAACTTATGAAAGTTTATGATTTATTTGACACTATTTTAGTGATAATCGCGATTAAAAATCGCTAATCGGGCTTTAAACGTGTTTTGTGCATATGACATGCACATGTCATTTTTAACACTTGTTACATTTTTCTTCAAGGCATTTCTTCATTATTCATGCATGGCTATTTGTTTTGGGTTTACTATTGAGAAGAGAAGAAAAGAAAAGGAAAAGAAAAGAAAAAGGGAATATGAATAGAATATAGAGGTATAGGCAAGAGAGAGAAAGAGAGGGTGAGGGGTCAACCTTGGTCTTGAGCCATCCCCTCTTCATTTGTTCACTCATTTCCTCTCCCCTCCCTCTCACTTGCTGCTGCTGCTGCCGCCCTAACTTCCTCCCCCACTTCATCCTCTCAAACACCATTAAAAACATCTCAAAACCCAATACCCATTTCAATAAAGAAGATGCACAAGCTCACTAGCTACACCATGGACCAAGAAAGCTTGCATTTTGGATACTTGGGGCAACTCAAGAAAATTCTTGAGTTGCCAAATGAGATATTTTCTGAACCATTGGCTTAGTATTCCTATTGCTTTTACATCCATGTTAAATTAGAACCGATATTGTGTGGATTTGGGAAGTTTGAAAACTTGAGTTGAGGATTGGGGTTTAGTTGAACCCAAAAGTGAATAAGGCTAGCAGAGGATACACAACCGCTGTGGTGATTGATTGGAGACCCAAACCAGAGACTAGAACTCCAGAATATGGATTTAGAAACCCGATATTGGAAGAATTTTGGATTCTGTTAGTGTATTATGAAATCTGCTAACACCCGGAGCCTCTGAAAATTATTTTGCAAACACAAAGTGATGTGCATGCAACCTAGACCCTATACCCAAAACCCTAGCCCCTAACTCTTTAACCAAGCCGCAGATTTAATCCTTCTGGCCCCAATTTGCGGCCAGAGCAATGGTTCTGGGATCCTTGTTGGTTCTGTATCTTTATCTCAAGTAAACTAGACCCTTGACATATGCAATTTTGGCTGATTTGACCTAGGGTAAAATCTGGGATCATTTTCTTGTGTTGGAGCATTGTTTTACGACTTGTTTTAACATGGATTTTAGTATTTGACAGTTTGTTTCTATCGGGTGGCGTTTGAACGTCAGCGACTAGGGTTATTGGTCGTGTTTGCATGCGAGGCTATAGGTTTTTACCTATGAGCGTAGCATATGCCGTTTTTGGTTTTCCGATGTAATTTTAATCCGCATTTGCGATTGGATTATATGTGTAGGTACCCTACGTGATGTCGAGACGTTGAAGGTGAAGATGGCGACATCGGTATCGGCACACAAGAAGAAAGGTGAGTAGATATATATCTACGGGGGAAGTCGGGTGGTTGGCGTATAGCACCCCCGCAGTTCGTAATATAGTTTATATATATGATGGATATATATGTGGTTGATAATACGTGGATGATTTTCAGGATATGGTTATGTATTCATGGAATTGTAGTGTTACTTGCGAAACCCTAGAGTAGTTGCTGCACCCACACACGCACACACTTGCATACATTCATTCTTTTACATGTGCGTATATGGGGATATATATATATATATATATATACACACACATAGGTATGGGATTATGTGTACATATACTGGATTATGAGGATAGTACTTGGGATTGGAGATGAGTTGATGAGATTGGATTTGAGGCCATGAGATCGGTGATTTGACAGGGTTCGTATTTGAGATACGACATGATGTTTTAGCGGGTCCTTTGACGTGGTGTTTTCATACACACGCATGCATACATAGATAGTATATGTACTGTACTTGATGTAGATCAGTACCCCGGATCATGATTTTTGATAAAGAGGATACCAGACGAATAATGTGATGAATGTGATATTTGACCCGTAACCAGATTTGGGATGCCGTACGACGGATTTACCGTACGAGCCATATTGATGATAGATCTGCACTCTTGACTTGAGGATGACATGTTATAGATATTGTATCGTATAGGATACTTTTGAGGCGGGATCACCGACTGTTATATATATATATATATATATATATATATGTATGTATGTATGTATGTATGTATGTATTGACTCAGATGTTAGGCGGTTTCCTTACCTTTCAATCATCCTGTTTAGTTTGGCCCTGTAGTGTACTTGTAAATGATAGATTAGATTCGACTCATACCTATTTCAAAAACTAACGAATCGTGTGTGTTTTAAAGACGGGACAAGGGATTTTACGGATATTTCAAAGGACGTATCTTTTCTTAAAAACACCGTAGCCCTTATTTTCAAAACACCATGATTCATGTTATTTCAAATCGCACCACTGTATGACTCATATTTATATAAATGCAGCTTAGTTATCATTGTGTTTATCATTCAGCTCCCGCACATTATTGTTGTTCGCATCGCATCACATGCTTATATTGTATTTTCATATGCCATTATTGGAATCATGTTGTCAAGACACCAGCACCATTACCGATGATGCGTATGTTCCACGTACACTTACTTGCCGGCTCACACACATCACCATCGGTAATCGCTATGTCACGTACACTTTAGAGAATACTATTTCATTGACATAGCTTGTTAGCTAATAGTTTGGACATGATATTAGTGTACTTGCCTTATATGCCAGTTTAGACATTGCAGTTATTACTTGCTACTTCATGCATATTATTATTCACCGTTATGCAGTTATGGAGTTTTATGCCTGTATTCACTATTTACGTGCTATTGATGATTGGATTTAGGATTTTCATGAGATTTCCTGGATTTGGGAGAAAACCGCAAGAATATATATAAACTTCTTTCTCTCTCTCTCTCTCTTTTTAAAATGAAAAGTGCGGTTTTCTCATGATGTATGAGTCGTCCACCATGGTGTTTTCTCGGTTATAAGATGGGTTTCGAGACCCGATTCGAGGAGTTGGATGAACTGTCTGCAGGTACATGGTGGACCCGGTAAGGTACCCCGGGGCAAGAAGATCGAGTAGTAGACGATTAGCCCTGCAGGGGCAGACTGCCTACCGGTGATTTTACCTGACGCGTCGGATATCCGGAGGATACCATTCGTGGTCGTGTGATTGATGTTAGGGGCCGATCCGGACTGACGGCACCCTAGATACTGAGATTGAGACACTGAGATTTTGAGATAGTGAGGTATTGAGATTTGATGATACAGGCCAGTCCGGATAGCCGAAGCCTGAGATATTGAGATATTGGGATTTATGTTTTTTGTCGATGCTAGACACTGTTTATGTTGATTTCATTGATGATACCTCGTTTTAAATATACAGAAATCTCACTAAGTTATGAAAGTAGTTTATTCATTTACATGTATTCTGTTTTCATGCATTCATACCTCATTCATATGATATCTTGTTACCTGAGACACTGACACGAGCACATGGGATTACACTTATGTATAGATGTTTACCCTTGTCAACTTTTCTCGCTTCAGACTTATCATTTGAGCTTATATATATGTATATTGATCGTATGACCTAGGATTGCGTCATACATGCGATTTCTGCTCTGTGATGTTTTCTACTCACGAGTTGGCAACTCACCCCCGTTGTGCCACAGTTTCTTGTAGGTTTTGCCGTACAGCTTTCGTTACAGTTTTGCTGGCACACTGCTTCCTTTCCGGGTGATTTGCTTGGTAGGTGGGTTCACTTGCATCGTGACCACCATTATACCTTGTATATTATTTATTTCAGTTGTATCTAGTAAACTCCAACCAGACATGTTTATTATACAGAGATAGAGACCAGTGATGTGTATTATTTCGACCTTAGAGCCGCACGTTGTAGTATTATGGTTTCTTATTGATTTGAGTTTTCCTTTTGAGTTTTGATCCACGCCCTTCGGCGTTGTATATTATATTGCTTGCGTGGTTGTGACCGTCGATTGACGAAGAGCTAGCTCCCACTTGGGGATGCCTTTTTATTGATGCATATATTTATTATGTTGTACCCCGTTCGGGGCCAGTTTTTACAAAGGAAACTCTGCCGAAATTTTCAGAAAAGACTTGGGATTTTAAAAATACATATTTCGGCTTATGGTGCTAAAACTACTTGATTTAAATTGGTTTTTCCTCCACGCTACTGCTTTACTTGGTTTTGATTTCTGGGTTTTGGCTTACTTAGATTATGTACGTCTTGAGACATTTCGTAATTTAAGTGTCGGTCATGTTCCGTACTTTTCGGGTCGTGACAAAGTTGGTATCAGAGCGTTAGGTTTTACCTTCGGAGTGTAGGATGACCCTTGGTTGATGGAGTAGGTAGCTTGAGTAGAGTGACGTACCGTACGTATGTTCCGCGGCATATTTACGATACGTTACTCCACTTAAGAAGACTTAGGATGTACATTTCTTTGCACAGTATTATATTCATTCCTATGATCTATCCTCATCAGTACCAGTTTATGTTTTTATTACCACAGTTGTACGGGCACAGAGAGCTACGGCTAGAGTTGTGGTCAGCACGAGCTCGTCACGAACGAGGACCGACCAGGGCATGATTCCAGGGACATACGATTGCATAGAGCGGCGTCGTTTTATTGTGTTTTCGCGCCATAAGCGTTTGATGGATCGCTGTTATGAGATTTCTCGGACGTGCAGATCAGCACTAGAGGATTGAGCCCCTGATAGAGGCCTGCCAGAATATGATGACCATTGATGTATCGCTTATTCATGATGATTGAGGCACTGTTCAGCATGCAGACGAATGAGCCAGTTGTTGCTGCGAACGACAAGATATTGCCCCAGATGTTGGAGCTATTGCAGTACGAGTTGTACTAAGAGATGATAGAAGGTCGCTAGTCACCCGAGGATGAATGAGTAGGACATGTGGTTCGTTCGCTTACCCCGATGCGAGATCATCAGATAGATTGATTCCAGCTAGAGACGACTTCACGCGGATACGTTGAGAGTCGACAGAGGCGATCGAATGTCAGAAACCCATATTCCAAGTTTTAAGTATTCGGAAAGACATGCAAGCAATTCTATGGACCCTCTAGAAGAATGAAACCCTAACTCGACATAATGACCGTGTGAATGCTTTTGAGCCTTAGGGTTTGCGGCAGTTCCGCGGCGCCATTAGTGAGGCTTGGGTTTGCCCTTCTACGGCTGGTCCACCGATGCTGTGGTATGTACTCGATACTATTAAACTGTACACAAGATGTTGAGCTCTTGGGGGATTATGAGGTTTTGACGAATCGATCGAACGGTTCGACTTCATTCGGATGCTATGTGGTGATATGCATTTCTTGGGAGACTCCAGATTCGAGTATAGCCATTGGAGCACAGTCCATGCAGCCACGGAGAGACGAGTCCAGAGCAGTCGACATTAGATAAAAGTGGAGTAAGAAGTTCGTACGAGATCTTAATGAGATGACGTTCCACTCCGCCGACATCAGAGATGTGATATGCATGCAGAGGCGTTGTATATGGATATCTCTTCCAGAAGGAGTCACGATGAGTATGCAGCCGTTCTGGAACAAGAAACAGATTTAGTGAAGGGTGATAACTTCCGGACAGTTCGGCAGAAACGAGATTTGGGAGAGACCTCGACAGGACCTTTCTGGAATAACGCACGAGAAGACTTGGACCCAGGAGTGGTCATTTTACGCACACCAGCAGGCCAGAGTTCGGCATCGTTGATGGGACATATCATGAGTGACCACGACAGTTAGCTAGAGATTCTTAGAGGATGTGCTTGAGCGGGACTATTCCGCCATACCTGATTTCGGTATGTTGGGCGATCTATTCGCATGATAGAGTTTCATGATATTTGTTTTCATGCACCATGGTTGCACCTACTGGGTATTTATATTTTGTGCATAGTTATTGCAGTTGAGATTTGCTTTATACACCGTTGTGTTGATTTATGATTTGTGCACATTTATCGCACTTGATATCGGTTTTGTGCCTTGGTTGCACATGCTTATGATTTCATGGATTTCATACAGTTGGATTGATTTTGTGTATATGGTATGCACTTGATTTGGTTTTTGCACTTGGTATAGCTTACATGTGCTTGCATTGCGTGGATACATATTTTGTGCACGCAGTTGCACGCGTTTATGATTTTATACACCTTGGCACACCGGTGTTGCTTTTTATACGCATACGAGTTATTGATGCATTTCCGTGCACTTGTTGCACCCGATTTGTATTTTGTGCAGTTGTTGCACTAGGTTTTTACGTTGTACATTGTTGCACCATATTGTATTTCGTGCACTAGATGCACAGTATTTTGTATTTCGTGCACTGGATGCACTGTATTTTGTATTTCGTGCACCGGATGCACTTGATTGGGATTTCCATTCGTGCATGTTAGTTGCACTGGATTGAGGTTTTGTGCACCACAGTCGCACTCGACTTTGATTAGATATCATTCGAAATGTTGATTTTGATTTCATGCCTATGGTATGTGTTGGATGTAGTGCCCTCAAAGTCAATTATTGGATCACAGGCACGTGATTGCAATGATTGAGGAGGACCTATACCAGTAGGACAATCTTACTCGAGATGTTAGTATGTTGTCTGGTTTGCTTTTATCATTTGTGTACAGGTTCAGGTGACTGATCACTATTACACATTGATAGAGCCCTTAGGATCTTGCTTGACTACCAACAGTGTGATGGCGATCATATACGTGAGATTTGGGTAGTCTATAAGCACATCTTTAATAGTGGTCCCTAGTCGTGGGAGTTTCGAGACAGGGCATCGATACTCCGGAGTAGACTAATGTATATAGTTGAGACCCCAACGAGGGGCGGTGGCCGGTCTCACAAGCCACTGGTGTCAGTTGGATCACCTAAGATGTATACAGGTGCTCATTAGGTTATGAGTACACCGGACAGGACTCGCCGGGAACCTTCTAGTTGGTATTTATACCTAGCGTCAGATAACAGTCCCCTGGTGACATGTGTACAGGTTAGTTCATCGACCTGAGGTCGTCATTTGTCTCGTGTGAGTTCCCACTGTGCTTTGATTACTACCCTACCACGGCTCAAAGGAATCGTGCAAACAGGTTTTAGTTGGGTACAGTCCCGAGCCATATGGAGGCAAGTGAGCAGATCGGCAGGGGATTCATCTCTCCCTGTATTGGGGGTGAGATCGCGCTGTGTCTAGGAGAGCCATTACACAAAGCCCTCGGTTGAGGCAGGAGATTTACTGGTAGATAATCCAGTAGTATCTCAGGGTGTTCTGGGCTACACTCCGACACGACTTATACCGTTATTGGGGGTCTGACGTTACCAGCCCCCTAGACCCGATATACGATACTCATAGACGAACGAACCGGACTGTATGTATATTGTCACTGTTAGGCTCGGTAGGGTTCCAGGATGAGTTCGCTCATCGGCTTCCCTTAAGGTCAGTACATGGGCAACCGTTACGCACTGCTAGTGCCGCTGACGTGCTTGTGGTTAAACCCACTGCCAGGGTACTGATGAGTCATTAGAGTCCCCCAAAGATAGTTTCCCAAGTTCGGGCGAAACGTTGTAGAGGCCGTATGGTTTTATGGCAGGGTTCGAAAATGCACGTGCGTTTGCGCACGTGTCATATTTCGGGCAGATAATACTGGTGGGCTTTGGTTTGAGCCGGATCCATGTATTATATTGAGTCGGAATATTTTAGTCTCTCGAATTCGTATTCGGTCGGAATACGGATACAGGTATGTATATACAGGCGATGGGTATTTTCGTAATCCGTTACGAGAATATTTTAGAAGATGCATTTCTTTTTGGATTAATCATTTTCTTTTAAATGATTATTGGATTTTGGAAAGGGTGACTCATTATGGATGACACATTAACTCTAGAATTTTCACTAATGACTCATGTAATGAGTCATCTAGTGAGCCATTAAAGAGTTAATGGTGTTTTGTTTTGGGTGAGATATTTTAGGGTTGAGTTGGAGATATTTTTGTAAGATATTTTCTTAGTTTCTCCAATTCAAAACCCTTTATATATCACACCCAAATGTTTTGGGCAGCCAAGGGTTAATTTCTGTATGCTTGGTTTTTGCTCACTAGAGTTTCTTGAGTTAACTCTCTCCAAACCCTAAGCATCTTCTTCAACCTCCACCCTAACCGTCTCATGTGATGAGAACCCTAGGGTGTTTGAGACAAAGTATTCTACTCATTCTCTACTTCATCTTGGTCATCTCTTTTAGCAGACTTGATGATCGAGTTGCCTCGGTATAGAGGCGGGAGCCCGTTTAAAGATCCGTAGATGTGGTGCCACCTCAACGAGGAGCAAAGAGATTGGAGTTGCCGCGAAGAGCGTGGGATGATGGCTAAAGACCGAAGGACTCGGATCGATCGGTATAGCCTTTCTACCTCTTTACAGTTTGTTAGTTTAGCGTTAATGGTAAGATCCGGGTTATAGTATGCGATAGCTTCAGTTATAAAAGTTTTTGTTCCGCGTTTGGCGTCAGATTGACGGCCGGGGAGCTACCGTATACTTACATGGTATCAGAGCCACGTCATTAAGCTTTACTAACATGTTCTAACATGTTTAAAACAACGATCGAACGAAATTTCGAAAACCGCATTTTTCAGTGTAAAGTTTCTGTCGAATTTTATTTATGGTCTAAAAATTATTTTGAGCATCTTAGAAAATCGTGCAGGCTTTTTGAAGACCACAGTAGAAATTTGGGCCACTGTTTCAACCATACTGCCGCGGAACCGCCGCACATGCCAAGGTTTAGCCGCGGTTCCGCCGCAGGCTTGGTGCTTCAGTGTACCGTACTTCTTCTGTGGGTTTTTCATAGGAAATTGTGGTTTCTGGAATATTTTGTTTGGGCCCAGATTTTGTAAGTGTACTGCAGATGTACGTGGGGCCCACTTCGGGAAGTTTTGTTGATCGAAATTTTAAACTTGTTAATTTACAGTACTTACATTATATCTCCGACCGTGAATGTCATTCAAGCGGTAAATTGCGTCTAATTGCTATAGCTCTTTTAGACGGTCTTGCGAACGTGACATTCGCGTTGATGTTCTGTGTTGTGTTGTGATGTTGCGGATTTGTCGTGGTGGATAGCTGTGTGCAATGGTAGTGCAGTTTGGATTTATGTGTACATTTGATATTACGGGGCGAGCATCCAACATGTGGACTGCCGTCACTGGCTGTTTGTATAATATTCTTTTGGGACACGACCGGGCTGAGGTCGATGTACCCGTTGTACATATTTTTCTTTTCTGTACTAGGTTTACCCCGCGACGGAGTGCACGGATAGCCGGGTTCTGGAGGGAAACGGGTCCGCATCTCATGGCTTTAAGAGGCAAAGGGGCCTCACTTTAGAATTGGCAGACTATTCTCCGCACTCGTAGGGGGTACAAGTTGACCCTAGGAGGGGTGCTCAAGTAACCGGATTCCGTGAAGTGCAGGGTGGTCCATTCACTATGCTGTAGGGGGCTGCCCCGCTTCCGGTTTTGGCAGGTAACTTTCCGCACCCGTAGGGGTCTAGGTTTCATTGCACAGGCTATCCACACGACTAGGGGAACGTCGGGTTTCAGTAGCGGCTCTGTGAAACTCGGGGATCCCAAATTATCTGTATTGTTCTGTGATGCTTATTACTTTTCTGTAATATTGCATTTATCATGCCTGGAGCGATTACTGTATATTGGTATATATACTAGTAGACGTTGTACATATTTTACACCCGCGCTAGTCCAGTCCCCGCACTGTCGTTAGTTAAGTAACCTAACGGGTGATGACGGGACCCAGTGACGAATGCGGGTGGCATATACGTACATTTTGTTGGATATAGTGCCCTCAGAGTCAATTATTGGATCACAGGCACGTGATTTCAATGATTGAGGAGGACCTATGCCGGTAGGACAGTCTTACTCGAGATGATAGTATGCTATCTGGTTTATATTTATCATCGTGTACTGCTTTAGGTGACCTTACGAGTCGCTATTACACGTTGATAGAGCCCCTAGGATTCTTGCTTGACTACCAGCAGTATGAGGGCGATCATATACATGAGAGCTGGAGTCTATAAGCACATCCTTAAATGGTCCCTAGTCGTGGGAGTTTCGAGACAAGGCATCGATACTCCAGAGTAGACTAGTGTATACAGTCGAGACCACGACGAAGGGCGGTGGCCGGTCTCACAAGCCACTGGTGTCAGTTGGTTCACCTAAGATGTATACAGGTGCTCATTGGGTTATGAGTACACCGGACAGGACTCGCCGGGAGCCTGCTAGTTGGTATTATACCTGATGTCAGATAGCAGTTCCCTGGTGAAATGTGTACAGGTTAGTTCATCGACCTGAGATCGTCATTTGTCTCGTGTGAGTTCCCACTGTGCTTTGATTACTACCCTACCACGCTCAAAGGAGACGTGCAAACAGGTTTTAGTTGGGTACAGTCCCGAGCCACATGGAGGCAGTGAGCGGATCTGCAGTGGTTCGTCTCTCTCGGTATTGGGGGTGAGGTCGCGCTGTGTCTAGGAGAGCCAGAACATGGAAAGACCTTGGATAAGGCAGGAGATTTACTAGTAGGTATTCCAGTAGTATCTCAGGGTGTTCTGGGCTACACTCCGACACGACTTGTACCGCTATTGGGGGTCTGACTTTTACCAACCCCCTAGGCCAGCCATGCGATGCTCATAGACGAACGGACCGGACTGTACAGATATTGTCACTGACAGGCTCAGTAGGGTGTCAGGATGAGTTCGCTCATCGACGTCCCTTTTGGTCAATACCTGGTAGCCCGTCACGTATTGGCTTATACCTCTGACGTGCTAGTGGTTAAATCCACAGCCATAGTATTAATGAGTCTTTAGAGTCCACCACACACAGTTACTCAAGTTTTGGGCGAAACGCTGTAGAGGCCGTATGGAGATATGGCAGGGTTCGATAAGATACGTGCGGTATTGCACGGATCGTGATCGGACGGATTTTACTAGCCGGCTTTGGCTTAAGCCGGATCCTAGTATTGGATAGTGTAGATTTTGTCTCTTTGCATTTGTGTTCAGTGGGAATACAAATGCGGGCATGTATTTGCAGTAGTGGGGTTTTCCTGTAATTTATTACAGGATCAGTTTTCTGAAGTTGCCAGTTTGCATTCCGTTCCGGCCGGTTTTCTTTTATTCCTTCACGGCCAGACTTTCCGTTGGAGGGTGTTATTTGCACATTTGCAAATAACATTTTATGGAGGGGTTTCTTGCATAATTGTGGCCTCTTCATCATGAGATTCTTTTATGGTCTTTTCCTTTGCTTTTTTGAGATTGGATTTGATAAGATGAGAAGTGAAATGGGTGTGACCATTTTTCATATTAGATTATTCATTTTCTTCTCTTGATTGGGATTTTCTTTTTCCCCCACCATTCTTTGTAGGGGGCAGGCCATTATTTTTTGAAGTGAGATGAGAGGATCATTTAGGAGTGGTGGCATTATTCTTCATCTCATTTTGCTTGCTAGAAAATTGAAAGCACCAATTTTTCTTAACCTCTTTCCTCCACATCCAAGGCAACTAAACCACAAAGAGACAAGCTACTACACTTCATCTACAAAAAACCTTGGACGCGTCGGCTAGCCAACTTCGCGCCCGAGTTGCCTCAGTCCAGAGGTGGGAGCCCGTAAACAAACCCGGCCACGTGGTGCCCTTTCCGACGAGGAGGAGATGAACGGAGATTCCGCGGGAGATCGGAGTGGAGACGAAAACCGAAGGACACGGATCGCTTGGTATACTTCTCTACCCATCTTGTATTTTGCTAGTAGCTAGGTTAATGGCCCGATCCGGGTGAAAAGTGCGCGGTGGTGCCGGTTCAATAGTTTTTGAAAGTTTTTGTTTCCGCGTTTCAGGCGTCGGATCGACGGCCGGTGCGCCGCCACGGACTTACATTGGTATCAGAGCCACGCCGTTAACCTACCTAGCTTGCTCTAGTATGTTTAAAACCCGATCGAACAAAAATCGCAAAAACCGTATTTTCCAATGCATCGTGTTTCTGTCGAAATTTTTTTAGCTCCAAAAATTTTTGAGGTTGTTGCAGAATACGGTGCATGGAACAATAAGAATTCTGGTAAAATTTGGTCGCGAGATCTGACTATACCGCCGCGGAACCGCGGCCAAACCCACGCTAGGGCCGCGGTTCCGCCGCGATTTTCACTGTTCATTGTGCCAAATTTTTCCAGAGGGCTTTTGACATGGAAATAGGGGTTTTGGGATATTATTTTTGTGCCCAGATTTTCTGTAAGTGCTACAGTACTGCTTGGGGCCCAATTTGATAAATTTGTTCGATCGGATATTTTAAACATGCTAGTTCACAGTATTTACATTATATCTGCAACCGTGAATGTCATTTGATCGGTAAATCCTGTCTAACTGCTATAGCCCTTTTAGACGGATTTGCGAACGTAACATTCACATTGATGTTTTGTGTTGTGCTGTGATGTTGCGGATCGGTCGTGGGGGATAGCCTGGATGCAATGTTAGTACAGTTCTGTTTTATATGTACATTTGATATTGCGGGGCGAGCGTCCGACATGTGGACTGCCGTCACTGCCTGTTCGTATTATTCTTTTGGGGCACGACCAGGTTGCGGTCGATGTACCCGGTGTATGTATATTTTACTTTCTGTACTAGGATTACCCCACGGAGGGGTGCACGGATAGCCGGGTTGTAGAGGGCAACGGGCCCGCATCTCATGGTGTTGAGACGGAGGGGGCTTTACTCTAGAATTGGCGGGCTATTCGCCGCACTCGTAGGGGGTATAGGATTGACCCAGGAGGGGTGCCCAAGTTACCGGATTCCGTGAAGTGCTGGGTGGTCCATTCACGTTGCTGAAGGGGCTGCCTCGATTCAGGTTTTGGCGGGTAACTTGCCGCGCCCGTAGGGGTCTAGGATCTCATTACACAGGCTATCCACACGACCAGGGGAACATCGGGTTTCAGCGGCTCTGGGAAACCCGGGGATCCCAGATATCTGTATTGTACTGTGATGCTGTACATTTCTGTGATGTTGCATTTTATCACGCCTTGAGCGAAAATTATGTATTATATATATACTAGTAGATGTTGTATATGTTTTGCATCCGCGCTAGTCCAGTCCCCGCTCTGTCGTTAGTGAGCTAACCTAACGGGTGATGACGGGACCCAGTGGCGAATGCAGATGGCATATACGTACGTCATTATTTTCGTTCTTTGTGGTGTGATCCATTGATGGGACTGCGTTGATTCGGATCAATGCAAGATAAACAAACCTATTCTGATGTTGTTGGAACATTTTTTAAAAAGCTGTTATTGCAAGGGCGTTCTCTTTTGTTTTGCACAGTGGTATTCAGTTGGAATATCCTGCTCCTCAGTCGACGAGGCAAGGGCCGAGATCCCTTCACCGGGAGTGACCCCTTGGACAAAAGTTTGCGTCAGGACAATAACTTCACTATAGCCGATTACTTTTGCTTTGCATCGTGGTATTCAGTTGGAATGTCCTGCACCCCATCCTACGGGGAAAGAGCCGAGATCCCTTCACCGGGAGTGACCTCTTTAGCAAAGTTTTTCGTCACTATATTTTTATAAAGCTATCAGTTCCTTCAACGATATCAAGTTCATTATGTTAATGGTTTTCGCCAGAAACCATTCGTAGCCTTCCGTCGTTTCAGACGGGTAGCACATAGTATTCATGCTATTTTTGTTGGCCTTCGTCAAGACATAGTGTATGGTAGCTGCTTGTTACCTTTCTGCTGCATAGATAGATGCGTTGGTTTGGGACAGTCGTATAGCCTTGTTGGCCTTCGTCAAGGGCTTGTACGGGTGGGTTCAAATCAACCTGGACAATGACGGGTAGAACTTGACATGTGACTTATGATTTGTTGGCCTTCGTCAAGGTCATAAGAGCATGGGGCAAAAATCCACATCGGGAGTTTCAAAAGAACTGAAACTTGCCAGATATGCGCATCCCTTCTGGAGTGTGATAACGTGAGCGGATTCCGTCACGTTATCATGCGATGATAGTTGGATCCCGATTCCCACTGATGAGTTGGTTTACTCCTCGGGTGATCCCGGCTAATTCTTCTTTCAGGTTTGGGGAAGAATTTGACGTTACAGTGGGAGGTTTCCAGATTAGATAAAGTGATAACCATTCTGATCTAGGTTAGAGTGCACGCTGAGTGTTTCTTTTCTCTCTCTCTTTGGCAGCGACCATTGACCCGACCCAAGACTATGACTCAGTGACCATGTTGACCGAACTTTCTTAACACTGGCTTTTGGATTGTCAAAGTTGCAGACCTCATTGCCACTCCTACTTTTACCCTTTTCTCCAGGACACCCCGTATTACAACGAACGTCCAATTCCATTGGACAAAACCATCGTATGGTTATATACGAACTCGAATGAATTCGAGGATGGTTTCCGGTTCTGGAGAAAATGAATAGGACTATTCAGTTGTCTTTTCCTTTTACCTTCTCTCAGGTTACGAGTGCCCCTTAGATTAGGGGATAGTACACCTATTACGCAAATTGGATAGTCTTCTTCCAAACCTTAGGCTGGTGCCGAACGGTGGGGAATTAAGAAAACCAATTAGCATAACGATGGTGTACAGAAGGTATTAAGTAAAGACAAAGAAAGGGATTAGTAAGAGGGCAAAGTAAATTGCGACTGCTATTCACGACCAAACCAAGTATTCTTCGCCAATCCTAAATCACCTTTGTATTTCTCCAGGACACTCCGTATCACTACGAAGATCCCAAGTTTATTGGATAATCCATCGTATGGTTATATACGAACTCGAAAGGAACTTGTTCCAGTTCGGGGATGGATCCTGGTTCAGGAGAAATAGGAATAAGGTTCATTCGGTTGTCTTTTATCTTCACCTTCTCTCGCATTGCGAGTGCTCCTAGGATTAGGACAGTACACCCATTATGCTTATTGGATAGTCTTCTTCCAAACCATAGGCTGGTACCGAACGGTAGGGAAGGAAGAAAACCATTTGGCCTAAAGGGGTGTACAGAAGGTAATGACTAAAGACATATAAAGGGATTTGGAGAGGTGGCAAAGAATTATACGGTTATAGTTATGAATCGGATAATGGAAGAGGCATTACTAGGAATACCCAGATACCCCATCGAAATATTTCAATGTTTCAGTTTCACTGTGTACTGTTAAAAGAAAACTGATTTCCCAATTAGACACTTGCTCCAGGGTATGTATTTACCAGGTTTGGTTCTCACATCTGTATGGTTTTACAGATGATGAGTGGGGGTAAGTTATTGGGAATTGGGTGATCATCCTCATTATATCGGAATTCGTTGTAATTGGTGATATTTGAGGAAATCGCCTGGGTTGTTTGCCAGACGGCAAATATTTGGTTTTGAATATCCGTTGTTATGCACCAATTTCAAATTAATATATCTGTACGTCTATTTTTATAGAGTGAGATATACCTTTTGAAATTATGTCTATGACACTTACCTATATCATTGGATGGTTAGGTAAGGAGCATTGAACAGCGGTGTAATTCTTCTTAACCATAAGTACAGTTTTCAACCTACGACACACAGTGAATGAGTTACTAGACTCAGGGGGCTTATACAGAGTATTGTATGTTGTCCAGTGTCCATTAGGACAGAGGGGTAGGTACCCGTACTATATTCTGTTTACTTATGACTTCTCTAGTTCTTAGACAAGTGTTTCGTAGAAATGCAAGGTCTAAGTTTTGAGAAGTTATAAGTATAAGATTAAAGTAGAGAACCAAGTATTGCAAGTATCGGGATTCTTCAAGGTGATCGAAGATGTAGATACTTGTGTATGGTATTCAGTTGATAGTAATGAGAACTTGCTTCTCTTTCAGGTTACTCATAATTGGAAGCATTCCTAAGTTGAGTAACGTTGATCGGCCTCTTTCCATTTAGTTGACATGCACTGGAGACAGCTGCATGATTTGAATCTGGTTCAATTAAATCAGTGCCTCTGTTTCTGTATTGGATATAGAACAGTTCATATCTTGATATTGTTAAGATACGGGGAGTTGTCCGGCTTATGCTTAAAACCAGACTCCGGATAACTCAAGGCACGTTTCTGTAATGGCTGTTTGTGGGTTGACCCGGGCTATGACAAGGGTTGACTTTCTACCATCTGGAAGATCAATAGTGATATTGTTCTTAACTCGCCACAGTTTTAATTAAAAATGGATTTTTTCACAAAACAGTAGTGGGAGTATGGTAGAACTGGAAGTGATTCCAGAACCGCAAACGATTACTGAAGATTTGATAAGAACCTAAAGATTCAATCTGGTTTGACATTCCATTGGCCACTCCGCAGATATGGTGGGTAACCTCAGGCACCCGAGGGGTACTTCGGTACACTCAAGGACGGTGACAGGGAGGTTCTTGTTTACCCAGACTTGCCATTGCTGTTGTTCCAGACTGTGAGACCCGGCAAGAGGATGAGTATAGCGTCGTTCTAAACTAGCTTTAGAAGTTTACGTGTATATGACTCTGCCAGAGGGTTGTTGTGGTCAGTGGGAGCAGCGGAAGCATTGGTGGACAAGTAGCTTGTGTCTATTTATAGACTAAAGCAGATATAGTGGAGATAGATCATCTATTTCTGATATGACAGTCATAGGTTTGACTTCATCAGAATAGGGGATGGATCTGTTAAGAAGGTAGTAGGGTGTGATGTCCTGGTATTTGGATGACATACACAGAGTAGGAAGTGATATTCCTATACTACTATCGGTTATTCTTTGGTTGTCACACAGTAGTTTCTCCACATAGGACTTGGATATTATATCAGACATTCTGGTTACTAGATCTATGGTTTTAGATCTAGATTTGGATAGTTTCCCAATCAGGGTACTTTGACAGCATTCTATGAGTATTTAGAATGGACGACTCCTGGCATGGTGGTGTACCTGCAGGTGATGGAGTCACCCTCTCTAAAGGTGTCTTACAGACTAAAGGGGAGAGGGATACGCATGATTGGCAGATCACTTGATTAGGCAATTGAGTTGATCATGAGATGTCAAGTACCACACCAGATGTTGTTTTTGCATTAGATGCAATTAGTTGATATTGATCCAATTCTGGAGAAACAGTCAGAAGCAGTTTAGAACATAAGTGGATGTTCTAGGGATATGATAACGACAGCCTCCTTTAGGAGACGGTTATCATTCCAGGCTTCCAAGGTGACATGGACGACAGGGTGGTCGTCAGAGTTATAGTTTTTCCTCTGACGAGGGGCAGTATTTTGGACAGGTGGTCCAGGCGGATACTAAGGGAAGGATGGCACAGGATACTGATTAGGTTCAGTTGACGATACAGTCTAAGAAGTTTGGATTTGGAGTTCATTTATGAGCTAGGTCCCATCAGACATCCAGACATTCTAAGACAGGTATTGCTCATTTCGGGAGATGGCTTTCTCCGCAAACATGGGATATAGAGAGACATAGAAAGAAACATCACAGCGGATCCACTCACTGAGGCTATTCCTCGAACGCAATAGTTTCGCAAACGAGCTTTGTGAGACTGACTAGTAGAGGAGTTGGGTGTTCGGTATCACACGGGCTGTGAGTATACGACATCGCAATAATTAGCCTTGAGTGCAAGTTGGAGATTGTTGGATATAGTACCTTCAGAGTCAATTATTGGATCACAGGCACGTGATTGCAATGATTGAAGAGGACCTATGCCGGTAGGACAGTCTTACTCGAGATGATAGTATGCTATCTGGTTTATCTTTATCATCGTGTACTGCTTTAGGTGACCTTACGAGTCGCTATTACACGTTGATAGAGCCCCTAGGATTCTTGCTTGACTACCAGCAGTACGAGGGCGATCATATACGTGAGAGCTGGAGTCTATAAGCACATCCTTAAATGGTCCCTAGTCGTGGGAGTTGCGAGACAAGGCATCGATACTCCAGAGTAGACTAGTGTATACATTCGAGACCCCGACGAGGGGCGGTGGCTGGTCTCACAAGCCACTGGTGTCAGTTGGTTCACCTAAGATGTATACAGGTGCTCATTGGGTTATGAGTACACCGGACAGGACTCGCCGGGAGCCTGCTAGTTGGTATTATACCTGATGTCAGATAGCAGTTCCCTGGTGACATGTGTACATGTTAGTTCATCGACCTGAGATCGTCATTTGTCTCGTGTGAGTTCCCACTGTGCTTTGATTACTACCCTACCACGCTCAAAGGAGACGTACAAACAGGTTTTAGTTGGGTACAGTCCCGAGCCACATGGAGGCAGTGAGCGGATCTGCAGGGGTTCGTCTCTCCCGGTATTGGGGGTGAGGTCGCGCTGTGTCTAGGAGAGCCAGAATATGGAAAGACCTTGGCCAAGGCAGGAGATTTGCTGGTAGGTATTCCAGTAGTATCTCAGGGTGTTCTGGGCTACACTCCGACACGACTTGTACCGCTATTGGGGGTCTGACTTTTACCAACTCCCTAGGCCCGCCATGCGATGCTCATAGACGAACGGACCGGACTGTACGGATATTGTCACTGACAGGCTCAGTAGGGTGTCAGGATGAGTTCGCTCATCGACGTCCCTTTTGGTCAATACCTGGTAGCCCGTCACGTATTGGCTTATACCTCTGACGTGCTAGTGGTTAAATCCACAGCCATAGTATTGACGAGTCTTTAGAGTCCACCACACGCAGTTACTCAAGTTTCGGGCGAAACGCTGTAGAGGCCGTATGGAGATATGGCAGGGTTCGATCAGATATGTGCTGTATTGCACGGATCGTGATCGGACGGATTTTACTAGCCGGCTTTGGCTTAAGCCGGATCCTACTATTGGATAGTGTAGATTTTGTCTCTTTGCATTTGTGTTCAGTGGGAATATAAATGCGGGCATGTATTTGCAGTAGTGGGGTTTTCCTGTAATTTATTACAGGATCAGTTTTCTGAAGTTGCCAGTTTGCATTCCGTTCCGGCCGGTTTTCTTTTATTCCTTCACGGCCGGACTTTCCGTTGGAGGGTGTTATTTGCAAATTTGCAAATAACATTTTGTGGAGGGGTTTCTTGCATAATTATGGCCTCTTCATCATGAGATTCTTTTATGGTCTTTTCCTTTGCTTTTTTGAGATTGGATTTGATAAGATGAGAAGTGAAATGGGTGTGACCATTTTTCATATTAGATTATTCATTTTCTTCTCTTGATTGGGATTTTCTTTTTCCCCCACCATTCTTTGTAGGGGGCCGGCCATTATTTTTTGGAGTGAGATGAGAGGATCATTTAGGAGTGGTGGCATTATTCTTCATCTCATTTTGCTTGCTAGAAAATTGAAAGCGCCAATTTTTCTTAACCTCTTTCCTCCACATCCAAGGCAACTAAACCCTAAAGAGACAAGCTACTACACTTCATCTACAACAAACCTTGGACGCGTCGGCTAGCCAACTTCGCGCCCGAGTTGCCTCAGTCCAGAAGTGGGTGCCCGTAAACGAACCCGGCTACGTGGTGCCCTTTCGGACGAGGAGGAGATGAACGGAGATTCCGCAGGAGATCGGAGTGGAGACGAAGACCGAAGGACACGGATCGCTTGGTATACTTCTCTACCCATCTTGTATTTTTCTAGTAGCTAGGTTAATGGCCCGATCCAGGTGAAAAGTGCGCGGTGGTGCCGGTTCAATAGTTTTTGAAAGTTTTTGTTTCCGCGTTTCCGGCGTCGGATCGACGGCCGGGGCGCCGCCGCGGACTTACACATTTTATTTTCGTTCTTTTCTTGTGTGATTAATTGATGGGACTGCGTTGATTCTGATCAATGCAAAGGAAAACAAACCTGTTTGGACGTTGTTGGAACAGTTTTAAAAAGTGTTATTACAAAGACGTTTCCTTTTGTTTTGCACAGTGGTATTCGATTGGAATATCCTGCACCTTATTCGACGAGGCAAGGGCCGAGATCCCTTCACCGAGAGTGACCCCTTGGGCAAAAGTTTACGTCAGGGTAATAACTTCACTATAGTCGATTACATGTTGCTTTGCATCGCGATATTCAGTTGGAATATCCTGCACCTCATTCCATGAAGAAAGAGCCGAGATCCCTTCACCGGGAGTGACCTCTTTAGCAAAGGTTTTCACCACTATATATTTATAAGAAGCTATCAGGTTCCTTCAGCGAGATCAAGTTCATTACGTTAAAGGTTTTTCGCCAAAAACCAGCCGTAGCCCTCCGTCATTTCATATGAATGGTCAGTAGTATTCAAGCTATGTTGGTTTGGCCCTTAGCCAAGACATAGTGATTGGTAGCTGCTGGGGTGTTCACATGTTGCATAGATAGATGTGTTGGTTTAGGACAGCCATACAGCCTTGTTGGCCCTTAATCAAGGGCGAGTACGGGTGGGTTCAAATTAACAAGATAATGATGGGAAGAACTTGACATGCGACTTATGATTTGTTGGCCCTTAGTCAAGGTCATAAGAGCATGGGGCAAAAATCACATCAGGAGTTTCTAAAGAAACTGAAACTTGCCAGGCATGCGCATACCTTCTGGAGTGTGATAACGTGAGTGGATTCCGTCACGTTATCATGCGATGAGAGTTGGATCCCGATTCCCACTGATGAGTTGGTTTACTTTTTGGGTGATCCCGATTGATTCTTCTTTCAGGTTTGGAGGAGAATTTGACAGTACAGTGGGAGGTTTCCTGATTAGATAAAGTGATAACCATTCTGATCTAGGTTAGAGTGCACGCAGAGTGTTTCTTTTCTCTCTCTCTTTGGTAGCGACCTTTGACCGACCCTAGACTATGACTCAGTGACCAAGTTGACCGAACCTTCTTAAAATACTGGCTTTTGGATTGTCTAAGTTGCATAAGTCATTGCCGCTCCTTCTTTTACCCTTTGCGTTTCTCAGAACACCTCGTATCACTACGAACATCCACTTCCATTGGATAGATCCATCGTATGGTTATATACGAACTCGAAGGGACTTCTTCGAGGATGGATCCAGGTTCAGGAGAAATTGAATTGGTTTATTCAGTTGTCTTTTATTATCACCTTCACTCAGGTTGTAAGGGCTCCTTAGTTTAGGAGAGTACACCTATTACGCTTATTG
The DNA here is from genome assembly GCA_030015575.1 of Agapanthus africanus. Classification (NCBI taxonomy): domain Eukaryota; kingdom Viridiplantae; phylum Streptophyta; class Magnoliopsida; order Asparagales; family Amaryllidaceae; genus Agapanthus; species Agapanthus africanus. The sequence goes on from CM057348.1 coordinate 505,979,976, forward strand.
GATAGTCTTCTTCCAAACCATAGGCAGGTGCCGAAAGGTAGGGAGTGAAGAAAACCAATTAGCCTAAGTAGGGTGTACAGAAGGTAATAAGTAAAGACAAAATAAAGGGATTAGAAAGAGGGTAAAGTAAATTGCGACTGCTATCATTCACGACCAAACCACGTAGTTCATCGCCACTCCTATTTCACCTTTGCTTTTTTCCCCAGTTCGGGAGAAATAGAATAAGGTATTATTCAATTGTCTTTTATCATCACATTCTCTCAAGTTGCGAGTACTGCTAAGATTAGGAGAGTACACCTATTATGCTTACTGGATAGCCTTCTTCCAAACCATAGGCTGGTGCCGAACTGTAGGGAAGGAAGAAAACCACTTAGCCTAAAGGGGTGTACAGAAGGTAATGAATAAAGACAAATAAAGGGATTTGGAGAGATGGCAAAGAATATACGGTTATAATCATGAATAGGATTATAGAAGAGGCATTACTAGGAATATCAGGATACCCCTACGAAACATTTTCATGTTTCAGTTTCACTGTGCATTGTTAAAAGGAAAACTGATTTCCCGATTAGATACTTACTCTAGGGTATGTATTTACCAGGTATGATTCTCACATCTGTATGGTTTTACAGATGATGAGTGGGGGTGGGTTATTGGGAATAAGGTGATCATCCTCATTATATCGGAATTCGTTGTAATTGGTGATATTTGAGGAAATCGCCTGGGTTTTTGACAGACGGCATGTATTTGGTTTTGAGTATCCATTGTTATGCACCAGTTTCAAAATGATATATCTGTACATTTATTTTAATAAAGTGAGATATAACGTTTTGAAATTATGTCCGTGACATTTACCTATATCAGTTGACGATTGGGTAAGGAGTATTGAACAGCGGAGTAGTTCTTAACCATAAGTACAGTTTTCAACCTACGATACACAGGTTTTGAGTTATTCGACTCAGGGGACTCATACAGAGTATTGTATGCTGTCCAATTTCCATCAGGACAAAGGGGTTGGTCCTCGTACTATGTTCTGTTTACTTATGACTTCTCTAGTTTTTAAACAAGTGTTTTGTAGAAATACAAGGTCTAAGTTTTGAGAAGTTGTGGGTATAGATGTCGCAAGTACCGGGATTCTTCAAAGAGATCGAAGATGTAGATACTTGTGTTTGGTATTCAGTTGATAGTAATGGTTTTGAGAAACTTGTTTCTCTTTCAGGTTACTCATAATTGGATGGATTCCTAAGTTGAGTAATGCTGATTAGCCTCTTTCTATTAAGTTGATATGCACTGGAGACAGCTACATGATTTGAATCTGGTTCCAATTAAATAAGTGCCAAAGTTTCTATATTGGATATAGAATAGTTCATATCTTAATGATGTTAAGGTACGGGGAGTTGTCCGGCTTATGCTTAAAACCAGACTCTGGATAACTCAAGGCACGTTTCTGTAATGGCAGTTTATGGGTTGGCCCAGGCTATGACGAAGGTTGACTTTCTACCACCTGGAATATCAATAGTGATATTGTTCTTAACTCGCCACAGTTTTAGTAAAATGGATTTTTTTTCAGAAAACAATAGTGGGAGTATGGTGGAACTGGAAGTGATTCCAGAACCGCAAACGATTACGGAAAATTTAATAGAACCTAAAGATTCAATCAAGTTTAACATTCCAATAGCTACTCCGCAGATATGGTGGGTAACCTAAGACACCCGAGAGGTACTTCAGTAGCCTCAAGGACGGTGACAAGGAGGTTCTTGTTTACCCAGACTTGACACTACTGTTGTTCCAGGCTATTAGACCCGGCAGGAGGTTAAGTATAGCGTCGTTCTAAACTAGCTTTAGAAGTGCACGTATATATTATTCTGCCAGAGGGTTGTTGTGGTCAGTGGGAGCAGCGGAAGCATAGTGGGCAAGTAGCTTATGTCTATTTATAGACTTGAGCAGATATAGCGGAGATAGATCATCTAATTTTGATGTGACAGTCATGGCTTTGACTTCATCAGAATAAAGGATGGATCTGTTAAGAAGGTAGTAGGGTGTGATGTCCTGGTATTTGGATAACATACACAGAGTAGGAAGTAAAATTCCTATACTACAATCGGTTATACTGTGGTTGTCACAGTTGTTTCTTCACAAAGGACATGGATATAATATCAGACATTCTGGTTTCTAGATCTATGGTTTTAGATCTAGATTTGGGTAGTTTCCCAATGTGGGTACTTTGACAGTATTCTAAAGGTATTTAGAATAGATGACTCCTGGCATGGTGGTGTACCTGCAGGTAATGGAGTCACCCACTCTAAAGGTGTCTTACAGACTAAAGGGAAGAGGGATGTGCATGATTGGCAGATCACTTGCTTAGGCAATTGAGTCAATCATGAGATGTCAAGTACCACACCAGATGTTGTTTTTGCACTAGATGCGATAAGTTTATATTAATCCAATCCTGAAGAAACATAAGGAAGCAGTTTTAGAACATAAGTGCATGTTCTACGGATTTGATGACGACAGCCTCCTTCGGGGGACGGTTATCATTCCAGGCTTCAAAGGTGACATGGATGACAGAGTGATTGTCAGAGTTATAGTTTTCCCTCTGACGAGGGATAGTATTATGGACAGGTGGTCCAAGAGGATACTGTGGGAGGCATGGTGCAGGATACTAATTAGGTTCAGTTATTGATACAGTCTAAGAAGTTTGGATTTGGAGTTCATTTATGAACTAGGTCCCATCAGATATCCAGACATATTCTAAGACAGGTATTACTCATTTCGGGAGATGGCTTTCTCCGCGAACTTGAGATTAAGAGAGACATAGAAAGAAACATCAAGGTGGATCCACTCATTGAGGCTATTTCTCGAACAAAATAGTTTTACAAACGGGCTTTGTGCAACTGATTAGTAGAGGAGTTGGGTGTTCGGTATCACACGGGCTGTGAGTATGCGACATCGCAATAATTAGCCTTAAGTGCAAGTGGGAGATTGTTGGATGTAGTGCCCTCAAAGTCAATTATTGGATTGCAGGCACGTGATTGCAATGATTGAGGAGGACGTATACCGGTAGGACAGTCTTACTCGACATGATAGTATGCTGTCCGGTTTGCCTTTATCAGTCGTGTACAGGTTCAGGTGACTGATCACTATTACACATTGATAGAGCCCTTAGGATCTTGCTTAACTACCAACAGTATGATGGCGATCACATACGTGAGAGTTGGGTAGTCTATAAGCACATACTTAATAGTGGTCTCTAGTCGTAGGAGTTTCGAGACAGGGCATCGATACTCCGGAGTAGACTAGTGTATACAGTCGAGACCCCGACGAGGGGTGGTGGCCGGTCTCACAAGCCACTGGTGTCAGTTGGATCACCTAAGATGTATACAGGTGCTCATTGGGTTATGAGTACACCGGACAGGACTCGCCGGGAACCTGTTAGTTGGTATTTATACCTAGCGTCAGATAGCAGTCCCCTGGTGACATGTGTACAGGTTAGTTCATCGACCTGAGGTCATCATTTGTCTCGTGTGAGTTCCCACTGTGCTTTGATTACTACCCTACCACGGCTCAAAGGAGTCGTGCAAACAGGTTTTAGTTGGGTACAGTCCCGAGCCACATGGAGCCAAGTGAGCGGATCGGCAGGGGATTCGTCTCTCCCGGTATTGGGGGTGAGATCGCGCTGTGTCTAGGAGAGCCATTATACAAAGCCCTCGGCCGAGGCAGGAGATTTACTGGTAGGTACTCCAGTAGTATTTTAGGGTGTTCTGGGCTACACACCGACACGACTTATACCGCTATTGGGGGTCTGACGTTACCAGCCCCCTAGGCCCGATATGCGATACTCATAGACGAACGGACCGGACTGTATGTATATTGTCACTGTTAGGCTAAGTAGGGTTCCAGGATGAGTTCGCTCATCAGCTTCCCTTGAGGTCGGTACATGGGCAGCCGTTACGCACTGCTAGTGCCGCTGACGTGCTTGTGGATAAACCCACTGCCAGGGTACTGATGAGTCATTAGAGTCCCCCACAGATAGTTTCACAAGTTCGGGCGAAACGTTGTAGAGGCCGTATGGTTTTATGGCAGGGTTCGAAAATGCACGTGCGTTTGCGCACGTGTCATATTTCAGGCAGATAATACTGGTGGGCTTTGGTTTAAGCCGGATCCATGTATTATATTGAGTTGGAATATTTTAGTCTCTCGAATTCGTATTCGGTCGGAATACGGATACAGGTATGTATATACATGCGAGGGGTATTTTCGTAATCCGTTACGAGAATATTTTAGAAGATGCATTTCTTTTTGGATTAATCATTTTGTTTTAAATGATTATTGGATTTTGGAAAGGGTAACTCATTATGGATGACACATTAACTCTAGAATGTTCACTAATGACTCATGTAATGAGTCATCTAGTGAGTCAATAAAGAGTTAATGGTGTTTTGTTTTGGGTAAGATATTTTAGGGTTGAGTTGGAGATATTTTTGTAAGATATTTTCTTAGTTTCTCCAAATCAAAACCCTTTATATATCACACCCAAATGTTTTGGGCAGCCAAAGGTTAATTTTTGTGTGCTTGGTTTTTGCTCACTAGAGTTTCTTGAGTTCACTCTCTCCAAACCCTAAGCATCTTCTTCAACCTTCACCCTAACCCTCTCATGTGATGAGAACCCTAGGGTGTTTGAGAAAAAGTATTCTACTCAGTCTCTACTTCATCTTGGCCATCTCTTTTAGCAGACTTGATGATCGAGTTGCCTCAGTATAGATGCGGGAGCCCGTTTAAAGATCCGTAGATGTGGTGCCACCTCGACGTGGAGCAAAGAGATCGGAGTTGCCGCGAGGAGCGTGGGATGATGGCTAAAGACCGAAGGACTCGGATCGATCGGTATAGCCTTTCTAACTCATTACAGTTTGTTAGTTTAGCGTTAATGGTAAGATCCGAGTTATAGTATGCAATAGCGCCAGTTATAAAAAGTTTTTGTTCCGCGTTTGGCGTCAGATTGACGGCCGGGGCGCTACCGTAGACTTACAGTATGCACGTGATTTGACTTATGCTTTCGGCATAGTTTTCATGCCCTTTTAGTGTTTTGATTTGCTTTTGTGCACGCTGATGCACATGGTTGCAAGATTAGATACCACGGTATACTGGATTTGGATTTGAGATGTGTTGTATACCGTAAATTTCAATTGTGATACTCGATATTTGTTTTATGCACCTTGTGCACCTGATTGGATTCTTGCGCATATTTGACGCGCTTGGATCGGATTTTACGCATGTTCGGCACTTGATATTAGATTTCGTGATTTCCTGCATGTTGGATGCACATGAGTTAGATTTTTATTCGTACATGATAGATACACCTGATTTGGATTTTCGCGCATGTTGGGCGCATGATTTGAGATACGATTTGGTGCACACCAGATGCACTAAATCGAGATTCTTCGTGCATATTAGATGCACCCGATTTGCTGTCAGGCACACACGTTGCCTCTGACCGGTGTTTCGTGCACACTCATTGCACATAGATGTTTTTTCTGTGCACATGTATGGCACATTCATGGATTTTGATTTCCGTGCGCACCAGACGCACATAATATTCATATGCACAATTTGGGATTGATATCTTATGGAGTAGTACGTTTTTATGATGTTTATTATTGTTTTCGTTCTGAGCAGGACTAATCAGAGGACAGTACCTGAGTGTATTTTGCATGCATTGATAGATATAGAAGGGATTTCCAAAGAAAGAGTTATAATTTCAGTATTTACCTACGTGTCTGAGATGACACGAAACGTTTAAAATAAGGAAACCCTTCTAAATTGTTTTCAAAACGGCGGTACGTGCATGTAAACAAAGGATATATATATAGAGAGAGAGTTATTTCTTACTAGAGACGTCTGCCACTGTGCAGGGTTATGCGCCTCGCACAGCGACTTAAAACGGTTTGGCATGCATATCCTTCAGATGTTTACATGTATAGATTTGATGTTTATATGTATAGTGTTGATGTATATCATATTGGTTTTCGTATGGATTTAGACATTGATGTCTTCCCCATAACTCCGATGATTGCGGGATGCTTGACGGAGTTGTGTTTTTGAATTATCTGCTCATTATTCATGCGCACGCATTGCGCTACGAAATGTTCTATGTATTGATCGTTTCGGGACCCCGACGACTTAGTCTTTTACTGAAATGTTTTAGTATTTAGGGATTTAAATTTAAATTTGGGGACCGAATTTCTTTAAGGGGGGAAGATTGTAACATTTCAGAAAAATAAAATATTATTTTTTGGGAATTTTTATAATTTAATATTAATTTTAATGAATATTTTAATATTTCGGTATAATTAAATACCGATAAATTGGGAAAATTTTGGAAAATTATGGAAATTACTAAAAAGAGGGTGTTTTATGTGAATTATGCAAATTATAAAAGTTTATGATTTATTTGACACTATTTTAGTGCTAATCGCGATTAAAAATCGCTAATTGGGCTTAAAACGTGTTTTGTGCATATGACATGCACATGTCATTTTTAACACTTGTTACATTTTTCTTCATGGCATTTCTTCATGATTCATGCATGGCTATTTGTTTTGGGTTTACTATTGAGAAGAGAAGAAAAGGAAAGGAAAAGAAAAGAAAAAGGGAATATGAATAAAATATAGAGGTATGGGCAAGAGAGAGAAAGAGAGGGTGAGAGGTCAACCTTGGTCTTGAGCCATCCCCTCTTCATTTGTTCACTCATTTCCTCTCCCCTCCCTCTCACTTGCTATTGTTGATGCTGCCCTAACTTCCTCCCCCTCTTCATCATCTCAAACACCATTAAAAACATCAAAAAAGCCCAATACCATTTTCAATAGAAAGATACACAAGCTCACTAGCTACACCATGGACCAAGAAAGCTTGCATTTTGGACACTTGGGGCAACTCAAGAAAATTTTTGAGTTGCCAAATGAGGTATTTTCTGAACCATTAGCTTAGTATTCCCATTGCTTTTACATACATGTTAAATTAGAACCGATATTGTGTGGTTTTGGGAAGTTTGAAAACTTGAGTTGAGGATTATGGTTTAATTGAACCCAAAGGTGAAATTAAGGCTAGTAGAGGATACACAACCCCTGTGGTGATTGATTGGAGACCCAAATCAAAGACCAGAACCCCGGAATACGGATTTAGAAACCCGATATCGGAAGAATTTTGGATTCTGTGAGTGTATTATGAAATCTGCTAACACCCGGAGCCTCTGAAAATTATTTTGCAAACACAGAGTGATGTGCAGGCAACCTAGACCCTAAACCCAAAACCCTAGCCCCTAACTCTTTAACCAAGTCATAGATTTAATCCTTCTGTCCGCAATTTGAGGCCAGAGCAGGGGTTCAGGGATCCGTGTTGGTTTTGTAGCTTTATCTCCAGTAAACTAGACCCTTGGCATATGCAATTTCGGCTGATTTGACCTAAGGTAAAATATGGGATCATTTTCTTTTGTTGACGCATTGTTTTACGACTTGTTTTAACATGGATTTTGGTATTTGATAATTCGTTTCTATCGGGTGGCGTTTGAACGTCAACGACTAGGGTTGCTGGTCTTATTTGCATGCGGGGCAATAGGTTTTTACCAATGAGCGTAGCGTGTGCCGTTTTTGGTTTTCCGATATGATTTTAATCTGCATTTGCAATTGGATTATATGTGTAGGTACCCCACGTGATATCGAGACGTTGAAGATGAAGATGGAGACATCGGCATCGGCACACAAGAAGCAAGGTGAGTAGATATATATCCACGGGGGAAGTCGGGTGGATGGCGTATAGCACCCCCGCAGTTCGTAGTATAGCTTATATATATGATGGATATATATGTGGTTGATAATACATGGATGATTTTCAAGATATGGTTATGTATTCATGGAATTGTAGTGTTACTTGCGAAACCCTAGAGTAGTTGCTGCACCCACACACGCACACACACTTGCATACATTCATTCTTTTACATGTGCGTATATAGAGATATGTATATATACACATGGGTATGGGACTATGTGTACATATACTGGATTATGAGGATAGTACTTGGGATTGGAGATGAGTCGATGAGATTGGATTTGAGGCCGTGAGATCGGTGATTTGACAGGGTTCGTATTTGAGATACGACATGATGTTTTAGCGGGTCCTTTGACGTGGTGTTTTCATACACACGCATGCATACATAGATAGTATCTGTACTGTACTAGATGTAGATCAGTACCCGGATCATGATTTTTGATATAGAGGATACCAGACGAATAATGTGATGAATGTGATATTTGACCCCTACCCAGATTTGGGATGCCGTACGACGGATTTACCGTACGAGCCATATTGATGATAGATCCGCACTCTTGACTTGAGAATGACATGTTATAGATATTGTATCGTATGGGATACTTTTGAGGCGGGATCACCGACTGTTATATATATATATATATTAACTCAGATGTTATGCGGTTTCCTTACCTTTCGATCAGCCTGTTTAGTTTGGCCCTGTAGTGTACTTGTAAATGATAGATTAGATTCGACTCATACCTATTTCAAAAACTAACGAATCGTGTGTATTTTAAAGACGGGACTGGATTTTACGGATATTTAAAAGGACGTATCTTTTCTTAAAAACGCCGTAGCCCTTATTTTCAAAATACCATGATTCATGTTATTTCAAATGGCATCACTGTATGACTCATATTTATATAAATGCAGCTTAGTTATCATTGTGTTTATCAGCTCCCGCACATTATTGTTGTTAGCTTCGCATCGCATGCTTATATTGTGTTTTCATATGCCATTATTCATATCATGCTGTCAGGACACCAGCAACATTACCAATGATGCGTATGTTCCACGTACACTTACTTGCTAGCTCACACACATCATCATCGGTAATTGCTATGTCACGTACACTTTAGAGAATACTATTTCATTGACATAGCTTGTTAGATGATAGTTTCGACGTGATATTAGTGTACTTTCCTTATATACCAGTTTAGACATTGCAGTTATTACTTGCTACTTCATGCATATTATTATTCACTGTTATGCAGTATTATGGAGTTTTATGCCTATATTAACTGTTTACGTGCTATTGATGATTGGATTTCGGATTTTCATGAGATTTCCTGTATTTGGGAGAAAACCGCAAGAATATATATAAACTTCTTTCTCTCTCTCTCTCTCTCTTTTTAAAATGAAAAGTGCGGTTTTCTCATGATGTATCAGTCGTCCACCATGATGTTTTCTTGGTTATGAGATGGATTTCAAGACCGGATTCGAGGAGTTGGATGAACCGTCTGCGGGTACATGGTGGACCCGGTAAGATACCCCGGGACAAGAAGATCGAGTAGTAGACGATGAGCCCGGCAGGGGCAGACTGCCTACCGGTGATTTTACACGACGCGTCGAATATCCGGAGGATACCGTTCGTAGTCGTGTGATTAATGTTAGCGGCCGATCCGGACTGACGGCGCCCTAGATAGTGAGATTGAGACACTGAAAATTTGAGATATTGAGGTATTGAGATTTGATGATACAGGACAGTCCGGATAGCCGGAGCCTGAGATATTGAGATATTGGGATTTATGTTTTGTGTCGATGCTAGACACTGTTTATTTTGATTTCATTGATGATACCTCATTTTAAATATACAGAAATCTCACTAAGTTATGAAAGTAGTTTCTTCATTTACATGTATTCTGTTTTCATGCATTCATACCTCATTCATATGATATCTTGTTACCTGAGACACTGACACGAGCATATGGGATTACATTTATCTATAGATGTTTAACCTTGTCACCTTTTCTCGCTTCAGACTTATCATTTGAGGTTATATATATATGTATATTGATCGTATGACCTAGGATTGCGTCATACATGCGATTTCTGCTCTGTGATGTTTTCTACTCATGAGTTGGCAACTCACCCCCGTTGTGCCACAGTTTCTTGCAGGTTTTGCCGTACAGCTTTCGTTACGGCTTTGCTGGCACACTGCTTCCTTTCCGGGTGATTTGCTTGGTAGGTAGGTTCACTTGCATCGTGACCACCAATATACCTTGTATATTATTTATTTCAGTTGTATCTAGTAAACTCCATATACCAGACATGTTTATTATACAGAGATAGAGACTAGTGATGTGTATTATTTCGACCTTAGAGTCACGCGTTGTAGTATTATGGTTTCTTGTTGATTTGAGATTTTCTTTTGAATTTTGATCCTCGCCCTTCGGCGTTGTATATTATATTGCTTGCGTGGTTGTGATCGTCGATTGACGAAGAGCTAGCTCCCGCTTGGGGATGCCTTTTTATTGATGCATATATTTATCATGTTGTACCCTGTTCGGGGTAAGTTTTTACAAAGGAAACTCTGCCGAAATTTTCAGAAAAGACTTGGGATTTTAAAAATACATATTTCGGCTTATGGTGCTAAAACTACTTGATTTAAATTGGTTTTTCCTCCACTCTACTGCTTTACTTGGTTTTGATTTCTGGGTTTTGGCTTACTTAGATTGCGTACGTCTTGAGACGTTTCTTAATTTAAGTGCCGGTCATGTTCCATACTTTTCGGGTCGTGACACTATGAGACAGTATCAAGAGACAAGTATACATGTTAAGATAAAGAGAAACCAGATAGCATACTATCATGTCGAGCAAGAAAATCATCTCTATATATGTCCAAACATCCACTATAATATACATAATATGTACAATAATGACCACTAGGGCATACATACAACTAACACATTGTTATCACAATACAAAGGTATTGGATACTCAATAGACGGTACCACTCCAAGTTCAGTTATGAACTTCTTCATCCAGAAATCCTCTTTGGCAGCCTCTTTGCCAGTATCGTTGGCAGCGATGTATTCAGCCTCCATCATCGAGTCTGCCACGGTTTCCTGTTTGGAACTCTTCCAACAAACCGCCCTTCCATTGAGGGTTAAGACAAATCCTGAATGTGACTTAGAGTCGTCCTTATCACTCTGGAAGCTCGAATCGGTAAAGGACTCCACCTGGAGTTCTCCATTACCATATACCAAGAACATCTCTTTAGTCCTTCTCAAGTACTTGAGAATGTTCTTCACAGCTGTCCAGTGACTCTCTCCTGGATCTGCTTGATACCTACTCACTACACTTAGTGAGTATGCTACATCGGGTCTAGTACATAACATCGCGTACATGATAGAGCCTACTGCCGATGCATAGGGTATCCCTTGCATGCGAGCTCTTTCCAAATCAATCTTAGGAGACATCTCTTTGGAGAGAGTGAGTCCAGAGATCGTGGGTAAATTCCCACTCTTGGATTCTTCCATACTAAACCTCTTTAGTATGGTGTCAATGTACCTGGATTGGGACAATCCCAGTATCCGTTTAGATCTATCTCTATAGATCTTAATCCCTAAAATGCAGGAGGCATCACCTAGATCTTTCATTGAGAATCTTTGTGATAAGAAGAGCTTGACCGAGTGCAGCATAGGAATATCATTTCCTATCAAGAGTATGTCATCCACGTACAATACGAGGAAGACAACTTTACTCTCATCCACCTTCTTGTATATACAAGGTTCATCTACATTTTTGACGAAGTCAAACTCTTTGACTACCACATCAAAACAGATGTTCCAACTCCGCGGTGCCTGCTTTAACCCGTAGATGGATTTAAGCAGCTTGCGTACCTTTCCCCTGCTCCCACTATCTACGAAGCCTTCTGGCTGAGTCGTGGACGCACACCCTTCTAAATCACCATTTAGAAAGGCGGTCTTAACATCCATTTGCCAGATTTCGTTGTCATGGTATGCAGAAATGGCAAGTAAGATCCGGATGGACTTAAGCATAGCCACTGGAGAAAAAGTTTCATCATAATCCACACCTGGTCGTTGATGAAAACCTTTTGCAACAAGTCTAGCTTTGAAAGTATTAAATTCTCCATCTACACCAAGTTTCTTCTTAAAGATCCTTTTGCTCCCAATGGGTTTTACCCCTTCAGGAGCAACTTCTAAAGTCCATATTTTGTTGGTGTACATGGATTCCATCTCAGATCGCATTGCATCCAGCCATTTCACAGAGTCCCCACTCGTGATGGCCTGCTCGAAGCTAGTCGGGTCATTATCTTCCATGATGCAGTCCTCGCTCCCAACATCAATTAGAAAACCGCAGTATCTCTCAGGTGGATGAGGAACCCTACTAGATCGGCGGAGCGGCTGAGGTTCGTCGGGAACTACTGAATCCTCTGGTTCCACTAAATCTGCAGTTGCAGTTTGTGCCGCTGGAATTTCTTCCAGCTCTACCTCTTTGCCCCTAATTTCCTTTGCAAGAAATTCCTTTTCTAAAAAGGTGGCATGTTGAGCAACAAACACTTTTTTCTCCTCACTGAGGTAGAAATGATATCCATACGAATTGCTTGGATATCCTACAAACTTGCAAAGTACTGATCTTGCCTCGATCTTGTCCGAATTTTTCTTTTTAACATAGGCCGGACAACCACATATCTTAACCCGTTTAAGAGATGGTCTCTTCCCATCTCATATGGAGTGGTAGGCACCGATTTGGTTGGAACTCTATTCAATAGGTATGCGGCCGTCTCCAGCGCATAACTCCAAAAGGAAATAGGCAACTTAGGGGTGCTCATCATAGAGCGCACCATATCTAATAGGGTGTGATTCCTCCGTTCCGATACACCATTGTGATGTGGTGTATACGGAGAAGTAAGCTGAGAGAGAATCCCATTCTCTTTTAGATAGTCCAGGAACTCATTACTCAAGCATTCTCCTCCTCGATCAAATAGAAGGATCTTAATACTTTTACTCGTTTGGTTCTCGACTTCGTTCTTATATTCTTTGAATTTCTCAAAAGCTTCAGTCTTGTGTTTCAACAGGAATACATGTTCGTATGTTGAGAGATCGTCGGTGAATGTAATGAAGTATGAAGAACCATTCCTGGCATGTGTAGACATGGGACCACATACATCACTATGTGCCAGTCCCAAGAGATCCGTAACTCTTTCTCCGTGTCCACTAAACGAAGTTTTGGTCATCTTGCCTTTGAGACAAGACTGGCAAGTTTCATAATATGAAAATTCGAACGGATTCAAATATCCATCCTTATATAACTTAGTTAGTCATGTCGCATTGATGTAACCTAGTCTACAATGCCACAAGAAGGATTCGTTCATTTTTGAACTCTTCCTGTTTTGTGTGTTCTGTATATTAAGAACTGTGGTTTGATTTAGAACGTATATGCCATTATTTAACGAGCCTAGTCCAATCAACTTTTGATTCAGAAAGATGTTCATAATATCATCCTGTACTACAAAATTATATCCTTCTTTACTTAATAAAGAAACTGATATAAGATTGCATATCAGTGTCGGAATGTAACAGCATTTGTTCAGAATCAATGTATTACCACTTGGTAATACAAGGTGATATTCACCAACTGCTTTGGCTGCAACATTTACACCATTCCCTACTATTACGAAATGATCACCCATTCCCAGTTCCCTACCTTTCTTTAGCCCATGTAACATATTACATATGTGGGATCCTGATCCGGTATCTAATACTCTGGACATAGAGTGAACTGAGAAATAGTTCTCGATAACTAACACACCTGAAGAAGATGCATCAACATTCTTATTCTTCGATTGGGCGGCGTGGGAATCCGGATATTTCACTATTTCCTGCTCAGTCTTATCACAATTATAAGAAAGAACGGAACCAACATTCCCCTGCCCAGTATAACAAGCGGGTTCAGTCAATACATCCATATTATTATCTTGATTAAGGCCTGACATGGTCGCTACCTGGATAGAGAGAGAGAAGAAAACACTTTAGCGTATGCTCTTGCAAGATTAGACGGGTTATTATCTTATCTAATCAGGATGGCGCCCACTGGTTTTATCAAATCTTCCTTCAAACCCTAAAAGGTAAGACTGGCCGGGATTAATTACACCTTACAAGTTCGCCAATCTTTCAGCCATACCAGTGTTGGTACTTTGAGGGAGGTTCCCCATGCTTTGCATGGACCTAATTAAAATAAACCTCATTTTCCCAGAGGCATAACCCCGTTAACACATTTCTAGACACCTACTTGATCGGCTAATTGTGATGTGTAAAATTCTCCCAGGAGTAACTTTTACTCGCAGTGGGTATCGAGATCCAACTATCTCATAGAAGGTATGCAATCTTATTGAAAATTTCAACACCTGAAATTCCCGATAATATCTTTTGCCCCTAGCAACTTATGACCTTGGCTACGGTCAACAAATCATAAGCGCTAGCCAAGTTCAACCGTCATTTCCTGATTGAATTAAACCCAGCCGTACTACCCTTGGCTAAGGTCAACAAAGTCGTACGACTACCCTAACTCAATCGTATCTCATGCAGCAAATAAACACTAATTAGCTACCGCACACTATGCCTTGGCTAAGGTCAACAAGCACAGCACGAATACTAAGCAATACTTGTCTGAAATGACGGAGGGATACGTCAGGTTTTTATGAAAAACTTTTGCGTAATGAACTAGATATCGTTGTAGAAACAAGTGATTTTGAAAAGGAGTTTTTTTAGGCTTTTATTAGTTTCGCTAAAGAGGTCACTCCCGATGAAAGGATCTCGGCTCTTTCCTTATTGAATAAGGTGCAGGATATTTCACAAATACCACTATGCAAAGCAAGAACTATAGAAGCAATCAAAAACAAAACCGAGTGAGTTATAGCATCTGCTAGTATCGCTAAAGAGGTCACTTCCGGTGAAGGGAACTCGGCTCATTCATTATCGAATAAGGTGCTGGATATTCTACAAGGAATACCGCTATGCAAAGCAAAAACTAGAGCTACTCTTTTTGAAAATTTGATTCTACAACATCTTCTAGGTTTCTTTTCTTTCATTAATCTCATTAATGAAGTCCCGTCATTTATGCTTCCTAAGCATCACAGAAGAAACGAAAATACAATGTACGTTATGCCATCCGCATTCGCAATAGTGTCTCGTTATGCACCGTTAGGTTACTGAACTAACAGCATACCGGGGGGGACTAGTGCGGGTGCAAAAAATAAGCAACGTTTATTATATATCATATATACAATAATAAAGCATTCGTCTCACACATATAAAATGATCACATCACAGAATATCAGCAGCAGAAAATAACATATGAAATATTGGATATACTAGGAGGTCTGTGTTTTATTTTGAGCCTGTATAAAAAAGGATTCCACGGTCGCGATGAGTAGCCAAACCCACATCCCTAGACCCCTACGAGAGCGGCAAGCAACCCTACCAATTCTAGGGTTAGGAGACCCGGTCTCGACTCCTCGAGATGGCCTCCCACTGGACCCTAGAACCCGGTTACTTGTGCTCCCCTCCTTGGGTCTATCCTAATGCGGAAAAGTAAATAATATACAACAATGGTGATATCATCCTCGGCCCAGAAGTGTCCCAATAAAAGAATATTACATACAATGAATTTTACATGAATGAAAATAAAAACTCTCATCTCACATAAAACCCCCGGCTATTCAAATCACGACGATCCAATATAACATATCATAGCAACACACAAAATAAATGTCATCAACGTAAGCAAGTATGCGTACCCCAATTGTCGTTGATGTATAGCAACGAAACCAGCGATAAACCACATACTACACTTACAGTCACAGAAAAGAAAATGAAAAACTACAACAATTGGAATCGTAACTGCCCTTAGATATCAGAAACCCAGGATATCACATATCCAAGATTTCATGCCTAACAATGAAAATCTCGCATTTAGGTCTCACCCATGAAAAAACACATTTTCAAAATTAGTCGGATGATTCAACAAGATTTCCGATTACACCCGAGACCGAAATGTTAGATTTACACGCAACAAATATATTTGTAGATTCCAATTATTGTATCACATTCTTTTAAACTAGGCACAGTTAAAATGTTCGATCGAACGATCAATCACCCAAAGAATTCTCAGAAATCTCAACACTTGAGCAGTTTTAAAATATACCAGAGACTGCATTTAGTATATACGGGCCAGCACAAGAAGGCACAGTCCAAGCCACACCAACGGCATCGCGGAACCGCCACCAAAAGAGCTTTTTGGCCGCGGTTCCGCGATCGTTAAGTCGAGTTAGGGCTTCATTCTTCTTGTGGGCCCATATAATACCCTGTACGATTTTCTGAGTATTTTTAATATGAAAAAATCCAACTTTTTGAAAAATTTCCAGGGAGCACTTTCCGGGTGTCGATTTTCGTTCGTTCGAGGTTTTTAACTTCGTCTAGGTTACTTTAAAACTCTAGCTTGGCTCTGATACCACTGTAGCATTTCCTTAGCACCTTACCTAGGGTTTGAAAGCATCACATATGCCACAATAAAAAATTAAGGAGGTGCTAAGAAAACTAACCTAGGAATCGAACTAGAAATTTAGGATAACGACTAAAGTAATTAGGGATTACAACTTTTGTAGTCCTCTCCTTCACTTCTATAGCTCCAAGTTGTGGTCATTTCGCTGCGATCATCGAGCTCCCGGACTCTTGAGAGGCTCCACATGGTGTATGATGCATCCTTGCTTGAAGTCTTCACAATCCAAGATGATCTACGTCGAGGCAACACGAACTCAAGCTTTCTCTTCACTAATATGAATTTAGTGAAGCTAACACCCTAATCTAAATGGCTAGTATAGAAGAGGATGATGAAGTAGAAAGTGGACTATCTTTAGTTTTCTTTTTCTCACTTTATTTCATCACATAAGAAAATGCTAGCAAGCTTTCATGAGGAAGAAGAAGATGAACAAGTGATGAAAAAATGAAGAGCATGAGGTTAGAAATGGAACCATGGGTTAAGTATGTCATGGCTAACTCATGTAGAGAATAAACCATGAGCTAGGGTTAAAGGTTAGGTTAATAAATATCTTAGAAATATCAAAATTGGTTGACTTAGTCAATGCTCATCCAAGCTCATGACTAATTCATCACAATTTTGAATTAACTAAAATAATTAAAAAAAACCTAACCATTAACATATATCATGGTGTGATTCTCATAAACCCTAGTTCCATGTATAACCAAGCATGTTACAATTATACATATCACATATATATAATTTTGTAACAAAAGAAAAGAATACAATAAACATATATCACATATATGTTAAATGTATCCAAATGTGAGAAAATGAAATACTTAAGTGAGCACATATTAGTTAATGTAATTTAATATATCAAATATATAATTATACATTAAATTATTAAATCAACACTTGATTTAATAATCCGACTATATTACATATAACCGACTAATATAATATGTATCATTTCATCGAATCAACACATGATCCGATAACCCGGCTATATCACATATAACCGACCGATATCACATATCGCGAGGATAGAATACGGTATCACATACACGTATCAATCTCAGTCCCGCACATATCACATATGTGCTCCTACTCCATTTCGCCTGACCCAGGAAATCTCTGTGTAGGACTCTAAAGACTCATCAATACGCCGGCAGTGGGTGATGATCATATCAAACACTCACAAGCTACAAGCGGTCAGCTAAACGTAACAGCCACCCGGGTATTGAGCGATCAGAAGATCAAAAAGCAAGCCTGTACATACTCCTGCAAATCCAATCAGTAACACTACCGTACAGTCCGGTCTCTTCGTCTGATATGTTGCATATCCAGTCTAGCGGTGGTAAACGTCAGACCCCAGTAACCTATAATTCGTGTCGATGTAAGGATCATAACGGGTCGAGAAACTTCTGATAACACTTACCAGTAGATCTCCATATCAGCCCTGGCCAGGGACTTCCAGTTATAGCCAATCGAACACAGCGCAACATTAACCCCCAATACAGGGAGAGACGAAACCCCTCCCATCGCTCATTGTCTTCATATGATTCAGGACTGTACCCAAAAGCCACCGTTTTGCACGTCCTCTTGAATGTGGTAAGGTAGAAATCAAAGCACGGTGGGAATCACATATGAATCTATGACGGTCTTGGGTCTACAGACTAACCTGTACCAGTGTCACCTGAGAACTGCTATCTGACGATAGGTATAATACTAACTAGGAGTTCTCGGTGAGTCCATTCAGTGTACCCAGTCTCCACTGAGCATCCGTATACCATCTTTGATGTCAAACACCAATGGATGTGGGATCATCCATCGCCCATCATATGGGTCAAGAAGCGTATACGCTGGTCTACTGTGGAGTATCGATGCCCTGTCTCGATACACCCTCGACTAGGAACAATTATAGGTTGTACTTGTGGACTACCCTGGCCCCACTAGTATGATCTCCATCATAGTCCCAGTAGTTAAGTACTCATCCTAAGGGCTTTATCAACATGTGAGAGCAAGACTTTGTTCCGATACAAGTCTACACGTTAAGATAAAAAGCAACCAGATAGCATACTATCATGTCGAGCAAGTCCTCTCTATATATGTCCAAGCATCCACTATAATATACATCAAATGTACAACAACGGCCTCTAGGGCATATACATAACTAACATACTATAAGAATGCAATTGTGAGCAATAATCAACAAGCAAGAATTATAGCAAGAATATAGGGAAAGGGAATACAAAGCATGCAATTTCTGAACCAATAAGCAAGGAGAGATAAGATATTGCAAACGCAAACACAAGCAATCTTTTATAGTGGTTCGGCGCCCCAGAAACGTCTAGGTCCCTAGTCCACTTTTTTTAGGCCATCAAGCTCGTTCCTTTTATTTTCACGTTTTCTCCAAAGACAACACATTGCTCGACACATGAGCAACATTTCTCTCTACGAGCTCTCCTCTCTTACAAAGACACCGATAAATTCTTGGTCCCCATACAAAGAAAAGGAAAAACTTCTCTCTCAACTCCCTTATAAAGACATACTTGCACTTAAGAGTTTTCACATAAAAGAAGAATATGAATACGATAAAGCTCAATACTCTCAATGGAGTTTCTTTCAAAGCGCTCTCTCTCTCTCTCTCTCTCTCTCTCTCTCTAAAATACTCTAACAAGTATTGATAATCAAATGAAAGCGCTTGATTTCGTGAATGAAATTGATTTGGATAATCAAATGAAAAATTATTTTTCTCTCACAAGCGATAAGATTTTTTTTCATGATCACTTTAGAAATAGGCAAGTGAAAATGCTAAAGTGATTAATCCAAAAAATCCTAAGGAAAACCTATTTATAGCACCCAATAAAAACAAGCCAATCTAGGTGGGGACAATAGAAAATAAAACACGATAAACGTCTGGAGAAGAAAAAGCCCAGATGTATGAAGCTTTACAAATTAGACCGCAACGGCTATAAACGGACATATTTTTCAAATCATTTTAACATCAGATGTCTGCCTGACAAGACATCAGACGTCTGGTGAACAAAATATTTTCAACCCGAGAGTTTTAGGAAGACGTCTGAAGAAGAATGGGGAGATGTTTGAATTCAATTTTCAAATCCTTCATCAGACGTCTGGCCCAATGATGTAACAACCCTAACTTTTCTGTATAAAATTTTTCTTAAAGTATAGAAAGGAGTTTGCAAGCCTGAGCACAATTTAAAATTTATTCTTGCTTAAGAATAGCAAGAATGCACTTGTAGCTCATTGGTAAAGCCTTACACTGCTGTGACATAGCCCCTGTATTCGAATCCCAACAGCCACATATATTTTTAATGATTTTTCTTTTAAACTTTTTGAAAGCCCAAAAGCTTACTCATGCAATACACGTAAAAATGAAAAGTCACTAAAAATCAAACATGTGGAAAATGTTATATGCACTGAACATGACACGTGGCAGAAATCCAAACACCCCACCCCATTGATCGACCGGCGAGGAGATCCTTGGGGCCAGCGCCGCCGGTCCCAACCTTATGAAATGCCTTCAATTTTTGACCCCGATACCCTTGGACTCCCCCCATTAACCCTAGTCTGTTGGTTTTCCCTGCACATTAACAGAGTATTAAAATGATCTTTAAAACCAAATTTTAATGCATTTTTAATTCTTATTTTAATTCCCTAAACCCTAATTTCTCCTATAAATACCACTCTATACCCTAACCCTCTTTATTCTGAAATCCATTGCCAAAACTCTCAAATTTTTCCAAGTCAAAATGTTGTACAAGTGGAGTTAGCTCAAGGTCAAATTCCGGCGACGACTCGGGACAAATCCGACGACACCACGACTCCACAAAGCTCCTAAACTCTTCCTCTACCTCCCCCCTCACATCTAATCCGGCAAGTTCCCTCTCCTCTCTTTTCTTTCTTTTATAAAACAATCTTTTATTAAAACTCATTGGAAGCGGAGTTATTCCAATTCTAATTTCATTAAAAACCCAACTATTCTAAACAACAAATCAATCATTTCTTTATATCTTGTTTAACCACCATAAAACAACATTTAGAACAAGTTTCAATTCAATTTAACATGCTATGCGACTGGTAGTTCACCTTTTCGTTAAAATACCACAAAATTTACCTACGACACATTTTTTCATATTTCTCATATTACCTTTAGGAAACTCATGAAGTAATGACCTACCTCATCACAACACTCATTTTGACATAGAAAGATTCCCTCTTTACAATATTTTGGGACAAAGACGACTTTTCATTAAAATACCATAAACTACTAAAAAACGTATTCTTTAAAACTTGTATTATTTACATTCCTTGCAATTAAGCCTCTACAACCCATTTCGGGGAACCCAATCGGGATGGTGCGAGTTATCGCACGTTCTCGGGACTAGTAGAGCGAGATGTAGACCTCCTCACGGAGCATCCGATCTCGATGAAATTTTTAATACAATTTTTAAGAAAACGTGATTTCTATTTAATAAATAAATTATATTTTTAATAAATATCTATATATGAATATTATCAAAATATCTATTTTAAATACATATATATATTCCATGTTTTCTAAATCAAAAGAAAATAACCTCAAAAGTTCAGGAAAATACCATCAAGAAATCAATACAAGTCAAATTACATGAAAATACCTTATATTATTCAATCTAGGTTTTTATTCACTAGAATACTTCATATTTAAAAATTACATCCATGGAAACCCTAAATGCGAATAATAAATGCTTGAGGTTTATTTTGAAAATATACCAAAACTATTTTTTCATAAAACCCCCTCAAGTTATATTAATTTACAATAAGGACCCTAGTAAATATAGGTTTAAGCGGAATCCGTTTTCTTGAGCCTCAGCGAGCCGGAGAATGAGAGTGCTTGCCTATTTAAGGTAGACAAACTAAAAACGGTGTTATCAATACGGTAATTTGTTTGGAAAAAGTCACAAATCCTATCGTCCATGTGCAGCAGTTACCGATAACTCCAAAACCTAACTCAGGAATTCAATTCTATTTAAGTGTCTGACTCAATCTGAGTCTCAGTCTATCTGTAAACATTGCAATATATGAAAACAATTCAATACAACTCCAAAACAACATGAATCCATATATACTGGAACTTGAACATGAATACCAGAATAATATCACCATGCAAACATGACTCGACTTGAATCGAACCATGAATACAACTTGACATGAATACAAGAATACTTGATATGAATACTCGATATCTACATGAACTCAATCTGGACACTTGATGTATTCATGGATTCGAGCAAGGCCTGTAAATAATGTAAGTCCGTGTTGCCCATCCCGGTGCTTACGGGAGGCGGAAAACATAATAAAAAAAACGGATTTTTAATGACTTAGGCAACATGGACTAAGCTTGTGAGGATCTTTGCTAAACATAAACTAGCTAACCCTAACTACAAAGTAGCTAAGTGAAGAAAGGTTATACCTTTGGTCTTTAGTCCTTCTCTCCTTGCTCCTAGGTATGGTAGAAAGAGTTCACCTTGCTTGTCTTCTCCCGTCAAAGAAGGATCCACTTGAAAGCCACCACCTTTAGCTTCAACTCCAAGCTAGGAGTAACTAGAGTGCAAGAAATGCTAAGACTTGAACCCTAGAAGTGAGTAGAGAAGATCAAGAGAGGGTTTTTCTCAAGCTTTTTGTTTCTCAACACATGAGAGGGAGAGAGCTTGAGGGAGAGGATGAGCAAGAGAGAGAAAAGATATAATAGAATGAGAATAATAGTGAGCCATTCTCACTAATATGTGAGGATAAGTTTAATTAGATAATTAGCTTGAAAATTGTCATGATAAATCATGAATTGACCATTATCATTTCATTTTTGCAAAGATCAAAGAGCATCTTCCAAATGAAATGATTATGGTCAAGTTGTCAACATGGTCAACAAGTCAATGAAGTCAAATTGTCAACAACAACCATGCACAATAATTAAGCTAATTATCAATTAACAATAATCCACACAAAATCAATAGGGTTAATAAAATGACAAAGGCCATTAACCCTAAACAAGGTCCTCTCCCCCAATCTCAAGCAACTGTGCATGCGCACCCGCATTCGTGATCCGAGGAACACGAACACAATGAGAAAAACCAATCTCAAATCATATACTAGGATCCGGCTTAAACCAAAGCCCGCTAGTATAAACTGTCCGGACAGCAAACGTGCACAAGTGCGCGGATGCGAACGAACCCTGTCGCAAAACCATGCGACCTCTACTCGTTTTCCCTAAAGGCGAATAGCTCTCTGTGTGGGACTCTAAAGACTCGACACTACGCTGGCAGTGGGTTTAACCACAGACCGCAAGCGGCACTAGCTGTACGTAACGGTCCCCAGGTAGATGTCGATAAGAAGACTGACGAGGTGAACCCCATCTGCACTCCTACTGAGCCTGTATGTGACAGTCTCCGTACAGTCCGGTCTGTTCGTCTGATACATCGCATGGCGGGCCTAGGGGGGCGGTGAACATCAGTCCCCTAATAGCGGTACAAGTCGTGTCGGAGTGTAGCCCAGAACACCCTGAGATAACACTGGAAACCTACCAGTATATCTCGCTTGCCCTGGCCAGGGACTACTCGTGTAATGGCTCTCCTAGACACAGCGCGATGTCAACCCCCAATACCGGGAGAGACGAATCCTGTCTAACCGTCACTGCCTCCAAGTGCTTCGGGACTGCACCCAAAAACTACCTGTTTGCACAGCTCCTTTGAGCCGTGGTAGGGTAGTAATCAAAGTGCAGTGGGAACACACTCGAGGCGAAGTGACAGTGTCAAGTCAGCGGACTAAGCTGTACTCATGTCACCTGGGAACTGATAACTGACGATAGGTATATTACCAACCAACAGTTCCCGACGAGTCCTGTCCAGTGTACTCGTAACCTAACGAGCACCCGCATACTATCCCAAGTACGACGTACTAACGGCTGTGGGACAGACCGTCTCCCACACTGGGATGAGAAGCGCATACGCTAGTCTACTCCGGAGTATCGATGCCCTGTCTCGATAGTCCAACGACCAGGGACCTGTATAAGGATGTGCTTATAGATTACCCAGCTCCCACGAGTGCGAGCGCCATCACAACGCTGGTAATCAAGCAAAGATCCTAAGGGCTCTACTAATATGTATACCAGCAATATGCTAAAAGAAACACATGCACATATTAAAGCAGAGACAAACCAAGTAGCATACTACCATTTCGAGCAAGATTGTATATACAACTGTGAATATCCCAAGCTTCCATTAAGTAATATACAAGCTAGTATGATACAGTAATGGCCTCTAGGGCATATACACTAACAATCTCCCACTTGCACTAAGGCCATGTACTGGCGTATCGAAGACCTATCATCTCGATCAGCCGCTCGAACTGAGTCTGGGGCAAGGCCTTGGTGAATGGATCTGCTGTGTTATCCTCTGATGCAACTCTCCGGACCTCGATCTCCTGGCGATCCACGATCTCCCTGATCAGGTGATACCGCCTTAAGATGTGTCTGGATTTCTGATGGGACCTGGGTTCCTTCGCTAAAGCTATAGCCCCGTTGTTGTCGCAATACAGAGGTATTGGGTCAACAATGGACGGAACCACCTGAAGTTCTTTCAAGAACTTCCTTATCCAGACAGCTTCTTTTGCGGCATCAGATGCAGCGATGTATTCCGCTTCCATAGTCGAGTCAGCAACGGTTTCCTGTTTGGAGCTCTTCCAACACACCGCCCCTCCATTGAGGGTAAAGACAAAACCCGACATGGACTTGGAATCATCCTTGTCACTCTGGAAGCTGGAGTCAGCAAAGGCCTCAACCTGCAGGTCTTTTCCGCCATACACCAAGAACATCTCCTTAGTCCTTCTCAGGTACTTGAGAATGTTCTTTACTGCTATCCAATGTTTCTCCCCAGGGTTTGACTGATACCTGCTTACCACACTCAGTGCATAAGCCACATCCGGTCTGGTACACAACATCGCATACATTATAGAGCCTACCGCAGAAGCGTAGGGTATAATAGACATGCGATCCCTATCCAAATCAGTCTTGGGAGACATCTCTTTGGAGAGGGTGATCCCGTGACAAGCCGGTAGATTACCGCGCTTGGAATCTTCCATACTGAATCTCTTCAGTATGGTGTCGATGTACCTGGACTGCGAGAGTCCTAATATCCTCTTGGATCTGTCACGGTAGATCCGGATACCCAGAATGTATGAGGCATCACCCAGGTCTTTCATGGAGAACCTGTGTGACAAGAACCCCTTGACAGATTGTAGCATAGGAATGTCATTTCCTATTAAGAGAATGTCATCCACGTATAAAACGAGGAATACTACAGTTCTCGCTACAAATCTACAATAGATGCATGGTTCATCTGGATTTTTGATAAAGCCAAATTCTTTGACCGTCTCATCAAAACAGATGTTCCAACTCCGCGATGCCTGCTTGAGTCCATAAATGGACTTGAGCAACTTGCACACCTTTCCGCTGCTCCCACCCTGAATGAAACCCTCTGGCTGGTCCATATAGACACACTCCTCTAAATGACCATTTAGAAAAGCTGTCTTTACGTCCATCTGCCAAATCTCATAATCGTGGAAAGCAGCGATGGCAAGAAGGATCCGAATGGATTTCAGCATAGCTACTGGAGAAAAGGTTTCGTCATAGTCCAAACCAGGTCGCTGACGAAAACCCTTTGCTACCAGTCTAGCTTTATAGGTCTCAACCTGTCCATCTACACCAATCTTCCTTTTGAAGATCCACTTGCATCCTACGGGTTTTACCCCGTCTGGAGCAATGTCCAACGTCCATACTTTGTTGGTGTACATGGACTCCATCTCGGTCCGCATTGCATCCAGCCATTTTACCGAGTCGACGCTCTGAATGGCTTGCTGGAAGCTAGTAGGCTCATCACAATCTAGGATGCAGTCCTCTCTATCCCCGTCAATGAGAAAACCGTAGTATCTCTCGGGCGGATGAGACTGCCTACTACTCCTGCGGAGCGGCGTAGGAATGTCCTGTTCTTTTGAACCTTCTGGTTCCACTAAACTTTCAGTAATAGTTTGTGGTTCTGGAATTTCTTCCAGTTCTATTGCGTTCCCGCTTATCTGATTTTCTAAAAACTCAGTTTCCAAGAAGCGGGCATGACGAGAAACAAGGACTTTTTGCTCCTCTGCGTAATAGAAGAGATACCCCTTGGAGTTCTTTGGGTATCCCACAAACTTGCACTGTACTGAGCGTGCCTCGAGCTTGTCCGCATGCTGCTTTTTTACAAAAGCTGGACATCCCCATGTCTTAAAGGATTTAAGACAGGGTTTCTTCCCACTCCACATCTGATATGGTGTGGTAGGCACTGTTTTAGTAGGAACCTGGTTCAAGAGATGTGCAGCTGTTTCCAGTGCATAACCCCAGAAAGATCGCGGTAACTCAGCCTTACTCATCATGGACCGTACCATATCCAATAGGGTTCGGTTCCGTCTCTCCGATACACCGTTGTGTTGCGGAGTGTATGGAGGAGTAAGCTGAGAGAGAATTCCATTCTCTTTTAAGTAATTCAGGAATTCGGCACTTAAGTATTCTCCTCCTCGATCCGATCTTAGGATCTTGATACTTTTGCCGGTTTGTTTCTCTACTTCACTCTTATATTCCTGGAACTTTTCAAAGGCTTCGGACTTATGTTTCATTAAGAAGACATAACCGTACCTTGAAAAATCATCCGTAAAAGTAATGAAGTAAGAGTAACCGCTTCGCGCATGTGTAGACATTGGACCGCACACGTCACTGTGTACGAGTCCCAAGAGCTCGCTCGCTCTTTCTCCGTGTCCAGTGAACGGAGCCTTTGTCATCTTTCCCATGAGACAAGATTCACAAGTGGCATAAGACTGATACTCGAACGGATCCAAGTATCCTTCTTTATGTAACTTAGTCAACCGTGTCTCATTGATGTGACCTAGTCTACAATGCCATAAGAAAGCCTGATTAATATCTGGAGACTTTCTTTTATGTGTATTCTGGATATTGAAAACCTGTGGTTGGTTTAAAACGTAAATACCGTTGTTCAATGTACCTGACCCAATCAACACTTGATTAAGGTGAATGTTCACTACATTACTTACAAATGCAAATTCATAACCTTCTTTAGATAATAAAGATACAGAAATGATATTACAGGTTGCATTTGGTACATAATAACAACTACGCAAAACCAAAAAGTGTCCATCTGATAATCCCAGGTGATAGTCCCCCACGGCCTCTGCATCCATGCTAGCACCGTTCGCAACTCTGAGGGTCATGTCACCTGCCTTCAAAACTCTACGCTTTCTCAACGCCTGCAAAGAATTACAGATATGAGATCCTGATCCGGTATCCAATACCCAGGATGTAGAGTTTATTGATAGACAATTTTCAATAACATACACACCTGAAGCTGAAGCTGCAACTCGCTTCAAATCCTGTGTTCTGGCTTTCCAAGCCTTGCAATCTTGTTTCCAGTGGCCACTTTTGTGACAATAGAAGCATTCTTCCTTCCCCACCAGCTTCCCCGCTACCTTTGTTGCTTTACCCTTTCCCTTCGTATCCACTTTACCGACACCGCCTCTTGGTTTGGCGGGGGCTTTCTTCTTCTTGCCCTTGGCTTTCGCCCTGGACCTAGAAGAGGAAGATCCTCCTACAAACAAAGTGGATGTCTCCCTACCCTTCTGTAGGGTGCCCTCAGCAGTCCTCAACATGTTCAGAAGTTCGGCAAGTTCAACCTCCTTTCCTTGCATGTTGAAGTTGAGAATGAACTGGGCGTAAGTGGAAGGAAGGGACTGGAGAATCAGATCAGTATAGAGTTCATTCTCCAACGTGGTCCCAAGGTCCGCGAGCTCCTCTATGTAGCCGATCATCTTAAGCACGTGGTCCGCTACCGATGATCCGACGGCCAACCTTGCCGAAAAGAGCTTCTTCGACACTTCGTATCTTGCGATACGAGACTGCTCTCCATACAGTTCTTTTGTATGGAGAAATATGGACTCTAGGTCCATATTCTCGTGCCTCCTCTGATGATCATTGTCCATCGAGGCTAATACGAGGCATTTGGCCCTCGCGCAATCTATCTCCCATGTCTTACGGATTTCTACATCCGCGACGCTGGAGGTGGGACCTGGGACGGGGGGAGCTTTGGTGGTAAGTATATACCCCAGCTTGTCATAAGTGATAGCCATCTTGACATTCCTGAGCCAATCTTTGTAGTTTGGCCCTGTCAATATGTTTTTATCTAATAGTAACTTAAGTCCGGTCATCTTGAATGGTCGCTGCAATTAGGAGAGAGAAAAGAAACACTTTAGCATGATGCTCTTGCAAGTTTAGAGTGGTTTTTAGTTTGTCTAAACTGGATGGCTCCCACTGTCTCTCGAATCCCTTCTCAAACCGTAAAGAAAAGGATTAGCCGGGATCATTCTCACCGTACAATACTTGCTTAACCGTTCAGCCAGGCCAGTGTCGGTACTTCGAGGGAGGTTTTCCAACGCTTTCGCGAAGTTCCTTAATTAAGTAACCTCTTTTCCCTGTGGGCGTAGCCCCGCTAACACCTTTCTAGGCACCTACTAGGTTTATAGCATTGATCGTTAAGTGAGAGTTTTCCCGAGGAGTAGCATATACTCACAGTAGGATCGGGATCCAAATATCATCGCGTGATAAAACCGAAGGAATCCTACCAGAATCATCACACTCCAAATGGTATGCAACGCTAGCAAGTTTCAGTACTTATGAAACTCCCGATGTGGATTTTTGCCCCATGCTCTTATGACCTTGACTAAGGCCAACAAATCATAAGTCACATGTCAAGTTCTACCCGTCGTTATCCAGGTTAATTTGAACCCACCCGTATCCACCCTTGACTATGGCCAACAAGGCAATACGACTGTCTCAAACCAACGCATTCTATCTATGCAACATATGAATACCCACCAGCTACCAAACACTGTGCCTTGACTAAGGCCAACAAACACAGCTTGAATACCGTTGATTATTCATATGAAACGACGGAGGGCTACGGATGGTTTTGGCGAAACCGTGAACGTAGTGAACTTGATATAATCGATGGAACGAGATAGCTTTTAAAAGGAGTGGTTCAAGCTCCGCGTTTAAAAGTTTAGTTTTTGAAAAAGAACCGAGTGGTTTTCAAAGTGTTCCAATCGACTTTTACTTGGTTTATTTCTTGCATTAGTTCTTTTAATGCGTCCCATCATTTAATCCTACCATTGCAGAAAACAACCAAAATATGACGTACGCTTATGCCATTCGCATTCGCCACGGGGCCCCGTCATCACCCGTTAGGTTACTTAACTAACGACAGAGCGGGGGCTGGGCTAGCGCGGCTGTAAAACATAAGCAACGCCTAAATAGTTATTATATATAAATATATAGCAATGATAGACATTACAGATCACAGATGAATACATTGGATATACTAGGAATCCGCAATGCGTTCGAGCCTGCAACGCAAAGCGGATTACACGGTCGCGGTGAATAGCCAAAACCCCACCCAAGACCCCTACGGGTGCGGCAAACTACCCGCTAAGCACCCGAAGCGAAGCAACCTCCCTCACCACCGTGAGTAGGCCACTCGGCACTTCGAGATACCCGGTAGTTTGTGCACCCCCTCCATGGGTCTATCCTAGGAGCAAAAACAGTAAAAAGAATTATACAATGACGGCTACAACCCCCACCCGGTTGTGCGGCCATACAAAGAATATTATTACATCAATTTACATGTTACAAATGAATGAAAGAAAAATAACGCTCATCTCACATCCAACCCGGCTATTCACCCGCGACAATCCAATCCATTCATATCCACAAACCAATAACAATCACAGATCATGTATAACCCCGACTAATCGTCTTATAGCGATTAGCCGACGTTCAATACATGCAAGCATTACAGATATAACCGATATAGTTAAAGTGCAGTGAAGTTCGGAAAAATACGGAATTATAGGACCCCAAAAAGAAATTTCTTTTCTGTAGAATCTGGGTACATATAATATATACTAAAAATCCCAAAACCAACAACAACACACTCTGCACGAAAAACGATGCGCCGATAACCACAATCCGCGGCGGTTCCGCCGCATATACCTACTTCATGCGGCGGAAGCGCGGCGACTTGAGGGAATTAGGGTATCGTTTTTCTTGGGTGTATTCACAAAACCCTGAGACGATTTTACAGGTGTACAGTTTTTCATTTTGAGCAGGAAAAATTTTAACAGAAACATGGATTTTGTGAAAATTTGGTTTTGTGATTTTTCCGGTTCCGAACTTCATTACACTTAACTACTTAACTAGTTTAGGTTTAGTTAGGCTCTGATACCACTGTAAGTCCGTGTTGCCCATCCCGGTGCTTACGGGAGGCGGAAAACATAATAAAAAAAACGGATTTTTAATGACTTAGGCAACATGGACTAAGCTTGTGAGGATCTTTGCTAAACATAAACTAGCTAACCCTAACTACAAAGTAGCTAAGTGAAGAAAGGTTATACCTTTGGTCTTTAGTCCTTCTCTCCTTGCTCCTAGGTATGGTAGAAAGAGTTCACCTTGCTTGTCTTCTCCCGTCAAAGAAGGATCCACTTGAAAGCCACCACCTTTAGCTTCAACTCCAAGCTAGGAGTAACTAGAGTGCAAGAAATGCTAAGACTTGAACCCTAGAAGTGAGTAGAGAAGATCAAGAGAGGGTTTTTCTCAAGCTTTTTGTTTCTCAACACATGAGAGGGAGAGAGCTTGAGGGAGAGGATGAGCAAGAGAGAGAAAAGATATAATAGAATGAGAATAATAGTGAGCCATTCTCACTAATATGTGAGGATAAGTTTAATTAGATAATTAGCTTGAAAATTGTCATGATAAATCATGAATTGACCATTATCATTTCATTTTTGCAAAGATCAAAGAGCATCTTCCAAATGAAATGATTATGGTCAAGTTGTCAACATGGTCAACAAGTCAATGAAGTCAAATTGTCAACAACAACCATGCACAATAATTAAGCTAATTATCAATTAACAATAATCCACACAAAATCAATAGGGTTAATAAAATGACAAAGGCCATTAACCCTAAACAAGGTCCTCTCCCCCAATCTCAAGCAACTGTGCATGCGCACCCGCATTCGTGATCCGAGGAACACGAACACAATGAGAAAAACCAATCTCAAATCATATACTAGGATCCGGCTTAAACCAAAGCCCGCTAGTATAAACTGTCCGGACAGCAAACGTGCACAAGTGCGCGGATGCGAACGAACCCTGTCGCAAAACCATGCGACCTCTACTCGTTTTGCCTAAAGGCGAATAGCTCTCTGTGTGGGACTCTAAAGACTCGACACTACGCTGGCAGTGGGTTTAACCACAGACCGCAAGCGGCACTAGCTGTACGTAACGGTCCCCAGGTAGATGTCGATAAGAAGACTGACGAGGTGAACCCCATCTGCACTCCTACTGAGCCTGTATGTGACAGTCTCCGTACAGTCCGGTCTGTTCGTCTGATACATCGCATGGCGGGCCTAGGGGGGCGGTGAACGTCAGTCCCCTAATAGCGGTACAAGTCGTGTCGGAGTGTAGCCCAGAACACCCTGAGATAACACTGGAAACCTACCAGTATATCTCGCTTGCCCTGGCCAGGGACTACTCGTGTAATGGCTCTCCTAGACACAGCGCGATGTCAACCCCCAATACCGGGAGAGACGAATCCTGTCTAACCGTCACTGCCTCCAAGTGCTTCGGGACTGCACCCAAAAACTACCTGTTTGCACAGCTCCTTTGAGCCGTGGTAGGGTAGTAATCAAAGTGCAGTGGGAACACACTCGAGGCGAAGTGACAGTGTCAAGTCAGCGGACTAAGCTGTACTCATGTCACCTGGGAACTGATAACTGACGATAGGTATATTACCAACCAACAGTTCCCGACGAGTCCTGTCCAGTGTACTCGTAACCTAACGAGCACCCGCATACTATCCCAAGTACGACGTACTAACGGCTGTGGGACAGACCGTCTCCCACACTGGGATGAGAAGCGCATACGCTAGTCTACTCCGGAGTATCGATGCCCTGTCTCGATAGTCCAACGACCAGGGACCTGTATAAGGATGTGCTTATAGATTACCCAGCTCCCACGAGTGCGAGCGCCATCACAACGCTGGTAATCAAGCAAAGATCCTAAGGGCTCTACTAATATGTATACCAGCAATATGCTAAAAGAAACACATGCACATATTAAAGCAGAGACAAACCAAGTAGCATACTACCATTTCGAGCAAGATTGTATATACAACTGTGAATATCCCAAGCTTCCATTAAGTAATATACAAGCTAGTATGATACAGTAATGGCCTCTAGGGCATATACACTAACAAATAATACTTGTAACTTAGCATACACGGGGTGTTGGGGTAGTTCATGCATGAATCCAACGAAATCTCAGGAGTCCCCCGAGATCATGAATCCATGTCTACTAACACAAGCAAGCTATCATGACGGCCCGTGTTTCCTTACTCCTGGATTACAGCCTGTTGAGTTTGGAATATTTCAACACTAGGTTGATGTCCCGTTACTAACACTTGATTCGGGCCCGTGGTTCCCTACCCCTAGATTACAGCCTGTTGAGTTCGAGAACACTCTTGAGATTGATTGACATTCACCCTTGAACTTACGTTAAATTGGTATATCCAAGTAGAGACTTGTTAAAACACTTACCTTCACCGCATGTTCACTATACTTACACTACACGGCCATGTTACTTTTATATTGCCATACTCATACTAACATGCTTATCTACTCGCCATTCATTACTATACTTGTCCACATGTATTACAATAAAACCGCATGCTAAAAAAACTTGACGAGTTGATATCAAATGACATGTTGACACAACATATCTCATACTCGATAATTCATGATATAGTTTTACCCTATCATTTCACTTTTTACTTTACTCCCTTTCTTTGGGACTTACCAAGCGAAGGTTTGCTGACGAGCATTCCACCCTTCTCTGTTTTTCTTGGAATGTTCATCAGAAACTGTGGAGACTGAAGAAGTAAACATCCCAGAGGAGGAGCACCAACAGACCGAGTCCCAGGCCTAGACCAGTTACCTTTTTCTCTGTTAATGTATGCCGCTTCTTTAGGCGTTTCAGTCTTTGTATTTTCTTTCAGTTAAAAATCATGTATTGTAAAAGAATGAACTTGAATGTAAATAAAGTTGTTGAAGTTTTACTCTAATGCTTATTATCTTGTCTTTTTATATTGCTTATATTACGCTTAGCGTATTTATTCCGGGAAATAACTTTCTCGAAATAAATACATCGCGGGCTTGCCACATCACCGTTTCCATCTACTGGGAAGCGGAGCGTGACAAATGAATTTCAGACATTTGTCGTCTTTCTAGGTTTCTGATATTTCTGATATCAGAAAAAAAAACTCAAAGGGCAGACGTCTGCAGCTCAAAAAGGCAGACGTTTGATGCAACACAAAAACATCTATTTTGGGGTTTTATAAAAATGAAAACTTTAAACAAGAAAACCCTGACGTTTATGCAATGTAAAACGTTTATGCATGCGTGTGTGAGTGTTCAAGATCTCTAATCAATATAACCATAATTTATAGAGTACTTACAAAGATTTCTATGTCGGTATCGCAATTCTCAGAATTCTTGAATATTTGTCATCTCGAACTTTGACATGCGCTTGAAATTGGCTTCATAGCTTCAAACTTGGACTCGTCACTCACAAGATTTGGTCGATTGATATTCAATTTGACTTTGATTTTGACGTTTCAAACTCGGACTTTGGTTTCTAGCTTCTTAGCTATTCGTAACTTGAATTCTTGAACTCTTAATCTCGGCCACTTAGCATCATGAAGCTTGAATATGAAATTGAGAAGCTCTCGTCCGTATCCTCCAACCTCCATTAGATATGGCGTTTAAGCTCAATTTCCTCCATCCTCCTTTATACGCTTGAGTCGTGAGATATCCTGAAAATCAATCATAAGATGATAAAAGAAAATCATATACGGTGTTATGAAATAAAAAAAGATATAAACATGAGTATATGAACATTCATTGTTTCGATTATTACAAAATATAAATAGCATATCAATACCAAGATATAAATCAAACTTAAAGCGTGATATTTATATATATATATATATATAGAGAGAGAGAGAGAGAGAGAGAGAGTGAGAGAAAGAGAGAGAGAGAGAGAATAATGGAGGAAAGATGCCATAGGAGGGAATTTCCTCCTATGGCGTCGAAAAAATACACCCTCCATCGTGTTTTCCGATGATCGGAACCCATCATCTTCATCGTCATCATTTAAGATGTGGGTACACCAAATTTCATGTGATTCTACAACTTTTTCAACGTTGAAACAGTGGGTTCAAAATTAACGGTTTACCGACAATAGGAATTTTTACATTGCTAAATCAACGGTGAAAAAGTTGTAGAATCACATGAAATTTGGTGTACCCACATCTTAGATTATAACGATGAAGATGATGGGTTCCGATCGTCAGAAAACTCGATGGATGATGTATTTTTTCGACGCCATAGGAGAAAATTCTCTCCTATGGCCTCTTTCCTCCATCATTCTTGTTCCCCGCCGAAACACGGAGACGCGACCGCGTAGGTCCGTCTTGCCTGTATTTCGGGGCAGATACTAATTAGTGTTATCCATCCACCTCTCCAAAAATGCCAAGTTGATTTATGGCACCATGTATCCGAAGCTTTAAACGGATGCGGCCGATGTACCAGACTTCGTCAGATTCCCCCTCATTTGAGGGGTTTTTGATTGTGGGGACGCTCTTCCCTACAGGCGCAAAACCCTGTAGTTAATTATGCTACCGCATCGCGGTAACCACTTTTTCCTTCTCCAGATGGTCACTTTGTGTCGTGTGTGTTTGTTTTGTTTTTGGTTGCCCGTGAATTGTATACGGAGACTAATTTATGTTGTCGCCCGTAGAGCGTGGATTGGTCCAAATCCGTATTTTCTTAGATTTTGGTTTGGGGGTTGGGTTTAAGAATACGTTAGTCTCATTTGAGACTAAGATCAACTTAAACGTACGTTAAGAATACGTTAGTCTAATTTTAAATTAAGATCAACTTAACAGGATCATTTAGATCCAACAAAAGAGTATTTGAACTCTATTGTTTAGTTTAGGGACATTGTGGTCTATTAGTTTAGGGATGTTACGGTCCAATGTGTAGCATTTTGAAAATTTAGAAATAAATAAAGTGAATTAATTTAATAATTATATGATAAATCACAAAGTTAGTAAAAACAAATAAGTCAATTTCATGAGTTGTATGTAAGATAAATTAAATTATAAATTTAATATGCAACCTAAATAAATTACAAGGGTTTTAATGACAAATTTAGCTTCATTTTAATAAAATAGTGTTTTTATAATAAACTAAGTTGTGAGGGGTTTTTAGGTAAAGTGTAGGATTATTGTGCAAATAGAAAATTGTTAAGGGTGTAAATGAAAATGGGATGGAAAATCTTTTAGTTCAGAATTTAAATTCAAATTAAAACAAATTATGAAGATAAGGCTTATGCACCTCATGCTTGCATGCACAACACTCTTCTCACACATCCTACTTGCATGAAACCAACATATCTAGCTTGATTCCACCTCCTCCTTCACCTTATGACTTCAATTGCCATATTTAAACCTTGTTCAGATCATTGGTAAATGAAAGTTCTGAAAAATCTATAGAAAAGAAAAGAAAATTAAAACAAAACATTGAAAGAACAAGAAGAAGAAGAAGGAAGCTAGGTTTTCATCACCATCAAGCTAGGAGGGGTTTAGCATCTTGGAGGGGTTATTCCAACAACTTTTTGGAGGGTAAAACTTCTTAAACACAGTAGGAGATTAAGTTCTGTAGCTTAGTTAAATGGAATTGAACAAAGTTCCATAATATCGTATTTTAGTTAATCATAGACTCTGTTAAAATCTGCTATCTTTCAGAGAAGAATAAACTTAACAAAACAGTGCTAAAATGATGTATGTAACACCTAGAGCAAACCATAGGATCACGAACCAGAAGACTCGGAATTGGGCCGGCGACCAAGAAGGGAAATCCGGCGTCGCCGGTTTTATAGGGGGCAAGGTAGTTTTGGTTGGTTGGGTATATTTCAGTGTATCATTTTGGCCTTTTTGGTATTGTTTAATTAAATTAGTTTCACTACAGATAGAATCTGAAAGTTAATATCGGAAAAGTTATCTAAGAAACCATAATACGACATGGGTAAAGCGTATCGCGAATTGTTTTTTTTGTCGCGATGCAGATTGGGATTAAAATTCTGTAAGATTAAGCGTATGATAGCTTGAAATAGTCGTATACAATATAACTAATACGTAGGAACGTGTATTTGAATATTCGCCGTGTCGGAATAACCGTTTCCTTATACAAGTTATTGCTATGTTAGATTCAAATATGGGGACTTCGGAGGCCGCGAGGAGAGGAAAAAGGATCGGCGATTCTTGAGAAGATACGACGTATATCTGGTGAGTAGATTTATATCTACTGGGGGAAGTCGGGTGGATGGCGTATAGCACCCCCGCAACCTTATAAATATTATTATGATTGCTAGTTAGTATAATAATTATTCAATACATTAATATAGTATCGTATTTTATATGTTCTTCATTGCATAAAGTTCATATCTAGTCTTTAAGGGAGACATGTGCATAATGATTAAATCCATACGACACGGATATGAATTGATGAGTTTGTATGAGGGATCATACCGTCCTTAAGATAATACAAGGAATTATGCAAATTGGAAATGATGAACTTGGTGTGCCAAATATGGCTAAATTATCTTTTGACTCGTAGTGTTAGGTTATATTCTATTTTAGGATGTAATACTTGTGTGAGCTATATTCTTTTAAAAACTATGATTCGTTGCCATTTAAATGAAATATCCGGATGCGTGCCAGTTTCTAAAAACGAATATTTATTTTAAATCTAGGGCAGCTTCCTTATTTTAAACTTAACGCTTCGATCATTTCTAAAGATAATGATATAGCTCATAACAAGTAATTACAATAGTTAGGGTTAGATTAAATTACATGTTTGCATTGTATTACTCATATTATATGTTTCTGCGATTACGCACACTCTGATAGAATACTGCACAAATACCAATGAGTACTATGCTGCACAAGTACGTGAATATTGATACACCACACCTCATTGGTACTGCCATGTCACTATAGAACCGTGCTGATATGTTACACCATGAAACACTTGCACAAATACTAATGTTTGCCATGTTGCACGAGCACAGACACATATGCTACACTACACATCATTAGTAGTACCATGACACAGTAGAATTGAAATCTGTAATTATGTAATCTTCTGTATTCCTGTCGTAAGTTACAAATATTGATACTATAAATGTTGTATTTGATTCTTATGGATTTTCTGGATATTTTACTCCTGATGATATATATCGGTGGTATGGGACACTGTTATATATGTATATATATAATATATCATCAATTTAATCTATGCAAGCATTCTTATTTCTTACTTGATATTTGATATGATGAGTTAAACGTCCACCATGAGTTTTATGTTTTCTGATTTGATTCCGGACCGGGTGGGGTAGATATACGGTTGCGGAATTTCTTACGTATATCCGAGCTAGGTGGGGTAGCTATACAGCTGGATCATGGTGGACCCCGTCGGGGCCGAGGGGCAGGGGCCGCACTTTAGGCGGTGAGCCTAATGAGGATACTCGATTTCGGAGATAAAAACGAGCACGGTAGATATCCAGGGGATACTGACCGGGGTTCGACTTGGTGCGACAGATATTTCGAGAATACTGATCGTAGCCAAGATATCGGGTGGCGATCATCTATTGAGGTGGTGTCGACGATATCTGTATTTATGTGTCGATGATGGACACGAGAGATTTTGTATTTCGATGTCGATGCTGGACATCTATATATATATTGGTATATATTGATATGATCATTATCATGAGGTACACATTTAGAAATTCTTAGTGCATCCGACCAGGACTGATCCGGAGGACAGTACCTGCATATGTTGGTATAGACATTCATGATTTTGACTCATATGACATTGGGATATTATACTTGGGATTGTATGATGATTAGTATTGCACATACATGTCATATAGCATATTAGTACAGATTATGATAGTACTATACTTATGACCTAGGTATCGTCATACATTTCGATTTCTACCTTTAGATGTACTTTTATTCACTGAGTTGGCAACTCATCCCCGTTGTGCCACAGTTTCTTGCAGGTTTTACCGCTTGGATTGTCAGCGGCTTGGGCACACATTCTTTTCGGGGATTGATTGGTGAGTGAGTTATTATTGTATCATACTCACTCTTGATTATACATTTATTCTTGTATCTAGTGGAAACTCCATCAACTTAGAAATGATATACTATAGACTTAGAAGCGAGACTTAGAGTTTATGGGTGGTGATGTCACACTCTTTAGAGTCGACATCTGTTATAAATTTGTTTGGTTGTTCCGTCTTTTAGACGTGAAAGCTAGCTTCCGTTGGGAGGCTACTTGATTTTGTTGTATCGGATTTTTTTTTATAAAAATACAAAGGAGGAGATGACTGTTTTCAAACGTCACAAATGTTTTTCAACATACTTATATAAATATAAATGCTATTTTAAATGGATATTTTTAGGATGATTAATTAAACTTCACCTCAACTATTTTCAAAAAGGGTTTTAGATTCGGGTTTTGGCTTACTTGAACCGCGTCGATGTTTTTAGATGTCATATGATTTAAGTGCCGGTCACGTGCCACATTTGGGTCGTGACACAATGTTAGTTTAAGGACATTTCGGTCCAATGTTAGTTTAAAGACATCTCGGTCCAGGTTAAGGACAACATAGTCCGTGAGTTTAAAGACATCACAGTCAAGGTTAAGGACATCATAGTCTGTGAGTTTAAAAACATCACAGTCAAGGTTAAGGACATCATCGTCCATGGGCTTAAGGACCCCATAGTCCAGATTAAGGGCATCATAGTCCATGAAATGTATGGTTGTCGGGACCCGTCACCTCTCTGAAGATGTTGAAGGATTACAACGACATATATCAGAGGGGTTCAGAGATCTACCCTTGAACCAATTTTGGTTGAAAGATCTGTGGTCCAATTTGGAACTAAGATCTGTTAAAAAGATTTATGAGCATGTGGGCTCAATTAATCTGAATTGAGAACTTATGGACGATCTTGGGCTAAGTCCAATCAGGTTAAAAAAGTTTTAACATTTATTTTGGGCTATTGGAGCCTTTATTTGAGCTTGGCCCTATTAACATTGCTGAGCATTGAATTGCATTCTGACAATGTTTTGTCTTTTATTGAATGCTGAGCATTCAACATAGCTCTGGAATTTATTAGAGAACAATTTATGTTCTGTCAGCACGACACGTGGCACGCTTGGCGCTTTGCGCCAGTCAAAGAGCGCAGTGCGCTACTGCCAAGTAGCGCACATGAAAGGGACACGTGTCACGCTTAGCGCTAAGCGCCAGATGATGAGCGCAAGATGCCAATTTATGAGCGCAGAGCGCTAGTTCATGAGCGCATTGCGCTTTCAGTTTAGTGGCGCACACGTGAGTGACACGTAGTGCGCTTGGCGCTGAGCGCAGTGCGCTATTTCCGAAGCGTAAGGCACTAGTTGTTAAGCAGTACATGATTGACACGTGGCGCATTTTGCGTTGAGCGCCAGTCCACAGAGCGCAGAAGCGCAGTTCAGAGCTCAAAGCGCATCCGATCAATTTTATGATCTGAGAAACAATTTATGTTCTTTTAAAGAGACTTTGTCTCGGGATCTAAGAACAACCATTCTTATTTTGTTTCAATCTCTTATATTGATGAAAGGCTTTGCCTTTATGGATCTATGATCCTTAAGAGAATTGAATTATTCTCCTCTCCTTTTTATAATGAGATATTCATGATCTCTTTGAGAAAGACTTTAGTCTTATAGATCTATGATCTGTTAGAAGTAAGTCTTTCTTTTATTTTATGGTGAGATCTTTTGATCTCTTTTTGAAAGACTTTTTGTCTTTGTAGATCTATAATCTTTTTAAAGAAATAAATTCTTCTTTCTTAATCATGAGATGATTTCATCTCTGTGTTCATCATCATTCATTCTTACCTTGAAGAAAAAATCTTCTTGCAAGAGCTTGCTCTTCTGAATTTCTCTAAGTTTTTTTTGGGAGGTTTTTCTCTCTCTTTCTGTATATATATGAGACTTGAAGTCTAAGGGCCTTTTTATAGGGCAGGATGATTTGTTGAATCAGTTAAAGAGATCTTTCTCTGCTTGATTTGGGGATGTTTCCCCACCATTGGATTTTCGATCCTAGGGCTCCTGTTTTACAGAAGGCAATCCTATTGTTTTAAACAAGATTGATAAATCTTTCCATACAGAATTTATTCTGTCTTTTGGTAATTTTTATTTACCATTGGATCATTGATCCAACGGTGCTCTGATTTACAGAGCACGATCTTGTTATTTGGAAAGGTTTTGAGGCATCTTTCCTTAACAGAATTTAATTCTGACTAACTAATGATGTATCATTATTATTATATCTTTGATCTAACAGTGGGGAGCTTTTAGTTCCAGCGCCAGCGCACCCGTGCTTTGCACGTGGTGCGCTGCTTAAAGGGCAGCGCACTTTACGCTAGCGCACCTATGTTTGACACGTGGTGCACTATTTGGAGCGCAGCGCACCTAGCGCTAACACACACGTGGTGTGCTGCTTAGAGCGCAACGCACCCAGCGCTAGCGCCCACATGCTTTGCACGTGATGCGCTGCTTAGGGCGCAGCACACTTGGCGCTGCATCTGAAGCGTTGCTTCATTTCAAAATTTTGAATTTTAAACATAGCTTTGCTCTGATTGGGGGAAACAAATGCCTCCCAACCGTTGTGCTCACGTGGCCCACATGTGAGTGCAGTGGTGGCAGTATCTACGCCCTTGGATCAACTCAGAAGTTGAAACGGCACTCAGTGCCTATAAATAGGACCTTTGGTCCTTATGATGATTTCTATTCATCTTCTTCTTGTTTTCTGAGAATTTTTATTCTCCCACAGAGCATAGATCTTCATTTTAAGAAATTTCAAGAGTCAAAACACTGCCAAAATTTAGGTAAAGATTAAATTTTTTTAATGATCTAGGGTTTTACCTATTAACAGAGCCTTGCTCTACATAGATCTTTGATCTAAAGAAAACCCTTTTAGGGTTTCATTAACAGAGCTTTGCTCTCTCGAAACCATAGATCTAAAGAGATCTTTTTTTAGGGTTTCTTAACCCATGAACAGAGCTTTGCTCATAAAGAACTTTTAGAGTTTGTTCATAGATCTTGAAGATCTCAAAAATTTTCATCCATGTATAAAAAATTGATTTCAATTTTTCTGATGGATTATTCTATCATTTTCTTCCAGTGCAAGGCTCTTGAGGAATTTTTATTCCTTCATGATTAGAGTTTGACAAGTGTCACTCTGTCACAGAGCACTGCTCTCAAAAGGAGATTTACTCCTTAGCTCGAGGAAATTCTCATTAAATGAGAATCAATTGAGGATTTCCTCATTTAATTAACAGTCTCATCAAATGATGAGGCTGTTTTATTAATGATGAACTGTCATCTAGATTTTGTGGGCCCCTTT
Organism: Agapanthus africanus; assembly: GCA_030015575.1. NCBI lineage: Eukaryota > Viridiplantae > Streptophyta > Magnoliopsida > Asparagales > Amaryllidaceae > Agapanthus > Agapanthus africanus. The sequence continues at coordinate 506,021,073 of CM057348.1, forward strand.
GGTCCCTCTCTACTGCATTGCAGTGCGGTATAAATTCTAAATTACCGAGTGTCAGAATTTAAATTAAATTATAGCACTGACAGTTGGCTTTTGTCCCTTTTCGCGCAGGCGGCATGTCTTTCGATCCCTTTTTTCCCGTTTGTTCGTTCAGAGGGAGGATTCCCCAGAGCGCCTGTGGACCGGGAAGTTTTAGCATTGATCAAAGATCATGACCCGGAACATAAGAATCTTCACCTCTGGGGGACATGGTACAATCAACTTATTAAGGGTCGGTAGAGCTTTTCGTGCACGGTACCCTCAGAGCCCATCATGGCGATCCATTACGCCGACCCATCCCCGGTGAACTATACCGTGGAAGAAATCAACTGGACTTCGGGAGGTCTTCTTCAGCCTGCTATGGCTTCGATACCTGTTCAGCCTCCAATGGCTTTGGATACCCTGGGGAGACGTATCTGTTAAGGCAAGGCGCGACCGTGGGGACAACCATATATGATTGGCCTAATTCCTCGTCATCCAGCTGGCTATCTGCAATAGGCCTGTTATATTCTGTCAGCGAAGAAGTCGCAGTTGTTGAGGCTTCGGTTGTATCCTGCCATTTATGCTTCTCTCTTCCAGTATTCTACGCTTCCCGCCTCGTGGGTTAAGGCCTTTCTGGAGCAGTGGAATATTCCTACTCTGTAACGCCTTAGATTTCGGTTAGTGTTCGTTTAGACGTTAATGCGGGTTTACTGTAAAAAGTTTACCAATTCGGGTTCCTCACATTTTATAACATTTAATTAATAATTTATTATTATTTTTTATGGACATGCATGCACGTGTGCACGTAAATGTGAGGTTTTGTTTATGCTAATTTTGATCTTAGCAACATTGACACTTAACCCTTATCTTATCCTTCTTCTAAACCCTTTCCTTAATCTTTTCTCTAGATCTTTTGGGTGAGAAAGAGGAGATATTTGTTTGGATGAAGAGGTGGCAAGGTGAGGTGTGTGTGAAGGCATTAAATGGGGGGTAATGCTATGGTTGCACTCACCTCTCACCTCACCCTACACTCACCTCTCTCTTTCTCTTTATTCTCTTCTCTCATTATCCCTCACACTTAATTCCCTTAGCATTATTCTTCATCTCTCTCAACTCTAATCTGAACACTCTCATTTCTCTCACCAAATTTCATCAAATCCTTCACAAAGTTCACCAAAATCACATCTTTGATCACTTTTCTCTTCTTGGATGCCTTGGAGCATACAAAGTTTGGATCTTTGAGTTCTTTTGTGTATGTAATGTTCTCTTTCTGTTGTTTATGTTGTTTTTGTGTAGCTTAGCTTGTTAGATTTAGTTTTGAATGTTTAAAGTTATGTTTTGTGCATAATATCGTATTTTTAGTGCCTTTTTGTGACTTATGTGATCTGCTGTGACCCGGAAAGTTTACTAGAAAACTAAACAATTTATATGTGTTGTACCTGTGACCATAGGACCTTACCTGGAGCACGGACCCCTGGAGCTCGGACTCGACCGGCGACGACAAGGGAAATTCCGGTGACATCGGCTTGGGGTAGGAGTTAGGGTTTGGGTTTTTTTGGATAAGTGTCTGCAGTGGTTTAGGTGTTTTTGGTCTTGTTTGATTGTTGAGTTTTCTTAGTATGCAAAATCTGAGATCACTTAGGTAGGTTGTAGTGTTTTGTGTTCGCGCGATACGTTATACGACACGGATCGTGCACTTTGTGTGGTTTTACTCTTAGGTTGTTTTCGTCGTGTCGCTACGCACGTTAGCCACAATACAAACACTTGAGAGTATGTTTTGGGTTGTTCTGTCGGTCTAATGTAGTTTGTATGTGTTTTGGGTCTATTATTAATATATACTTGTTTTATTGTTTTAATGTTGCAGGTTCACAGGCGGGGACTTCGGACACAGCTACAAGGGGAAGACAGATGGTAGACTTCACCTAGCTTGGAGCGTTGGTGAGTAGATTTAACATCTACAGGGGAATCGCACGCATGGCGTTATGCGTTTGGGCTAGAGATATTAATTCTGTCGCATATTCTATGTCATATTTAAAAATGCGCATTCACCCTACTGCTTAGTTAGTGTTGTGCTTGGACTAGTATTCTTAGGACACTACACTATTATTGACGACTCATATTGCACGAGCACTGATTGTATGCTACGCACACCGTCAATAATTGCCATGTCACGCACAACCCACATATAGAAATGATATTGTTTGGTTAGGGACATTGAGATATTGATTCATATTTCTTATCGCATATGACATATAGCATACCTGTATATCTACATGCTTACACATATGCCTTCTTATATTTACATGCTAGTTACCTGTATACTTATAGAGTATTGTACCATTAGCGATAGGTACATACACACTTTATGACATAGCTACAGGTTTACCTTGTACACATATTTTCACTTATATCCAGGGGGTATACTACATCATTATTTATAGGTAGATACATATATCTTGCTATACCTTTATGTTTACAAACCTATCTGGTTATAACTACATGTTTACCTTTACTTGATATTATTTTAGACTTGGATAAATTAGGAACGCGTGATATTCTTATTAACTTGTTGCAGTTAATTTGCGGTTTTTCCTTATTATGCTTACATTTCAGTTTATGTTGCATATATTATATTCATGGATTTTCGCATTTCGATATGGATTTTTCATGATATTTCTTTTTATTCCTATGTATATATAACAGTGGAATGGGACGCTGTTATATATGCCTTTATACCAATATTAGTGGAATGGGACGCTAATATATGTGTATTAATTCATGCATTTGTACTTATTCTATACTTGATATTTGTATGCATTCACTCTGAGATTTGTTTTAATACCAATACGGGAATCGAGAGTGTCGGTGTTTGGCACTTAAGATTCGAAACACGTACAATACCGATACGGGGATCGAGAGTGTCGGTGTTTGGCACTTAAGATTCGAAGGACGTATAATACCGATACGGGGATCGAGAGTGTCAGTGTTTGGCGATTCGAAGAACGTATAATACCGATACGGGGATCGAGAGTGTCGGTGTTTGGCACTTAAAATTCAAAGGACGTATAATACCGATACGGGGATCAAGAGTGTTGGTGTTTGGCACTTAAGATTCGAAGGACGTATAAACATGTATTTCTGTGTCGATGCTTGACACATTGTTTTCATGATATTTTACTTCTTTGTATATATAACAGTGGAATGGGACGCTGTTATATATGCCCTTACACCAATATTAGTGGAATGGAACACTAATATATGTGTATTGATATATATATATATATACATCGTCATTTTATTCATGCAATTGCATTTAGGGTGTTAGAATTTTACTTGATATTGGATTTAGGATATAGGTGATTTATTTGACATTTGATACAAGATATATATATGAGATTGCTGATTTGTACATTCAGGATATATGAAATTTATTCGATAGTGTACATTCAGGATTTGTGAGACTTATATGATATGAGAGCCAATTTAGGGCTGATTTGAGGAAATTGGGATTTGAATTGTCTTGATGGATTGTGATCCTACCGCGACGTTAGGATTCCGTGGAAATGACATATTTCATTCCATACTTCACATTTATTGTATATGCACTGCTTCATGTATTAGTAGTACCTGTTGGTGTACCTTTCATGACTGTTGCATTTACATACTTATTTATATGCATTGCTTCATGTGTAGTTGTACCTGTTAGTGTACCTTTCATGACTGTTGCATGTATACCTTTTCATATCATTATTGCATGATTATTGCATACAGATTGTCATATTATTGCTTCATGTATTAGTTGTACCTGCTAGTGTACCTTTCATGATTATTGCATTCATATGACCTTTTATTGCTATCAATTGCATGTGTTAGATTCGCGTTGTACGTGCATACTTGCGATTACCTGCATATGTTATTTACTATTCACGAGTTGGCAACTCACCCCCGTTGTGCCACAGTGTTTTGCAGGTCTTCCTCAGAGTAGTCAGATGCAGGGCTATATTCATCCATCTTATCATCTTTTGCTACGGATACCGCATCAGCTCACAGTGTGATGTTTGCTTAGGTGAGTTTTGTGGTTATTCATTGTATTCCTGTACTCTCCATCTACTATTTTCATATTGACTTAGAGACTTGGTGATGACGATATTGTATATTTTTGTGACTTGTTGTCTTTTATACAGTTTTCTTTCTATCATCTTCTATTTCTTCGCTACGGCGACGTATATTTGTTGTGGTGGTTGTTTTCCTCCTTTGGGGGTGTATTTGCTCCCGTTTGGGGATGCTTTACTTATATTTATGTTGTACCCATTTTTGGGGATAATTTTTACAAAGGAGGTGCTACCAAAATTTTAAAGAAGGAAAAGTTGGACTTTTAAAGAATTTGGGTTGTGATTTCAAAGACTTTTAAATAATGTTTCTTATCTTTCTTGGTTTTCAATGGTTTAGATTTCTTGGTTTTGGCTTTCTTTTACTGCGTTATGCCTGTAGACGTTGCGTAGTATTAGGACCGTCACGTGCCAATTTCGGGTCGTGACATACTCACACCTTTCTTTTGCTGGACCGAGAAGTATCAATTTCCTTAGAGGAATTTGCAGAAGTTTCTGGCTTACCGGTTATGGGGGAGCATTACTAGGAACTACTTCCTGTGGATGAATACATTTTTGGTGCCAAGCCAGTGATGACAGGCCTTACTTCGGAGAACGCCATTCAACACCAATTTCCTAGTTTGATCAAAGTGTTGAATATTTATGAGGGTCTTTTCCTCGAATCTGGGAGCCGCGGGGTTAATTTCGAGGATTTCATCGCTCGTTTTCTCCATCCGGAAGTCCTTTCGAAGGAGGCTGCTAAATTTTCCACGCTTGACGACCCTTTCGGCTTAGGTTTAAGCAACCTGCCAACGGCAGAGTCAAATCAAAAGAGTTTCTTCCTACCCAACACCCCTGTCGTTTCTTTTGCGGAGGTTGCAGTCCCTGGGATTGATGAGGAAACGTTCTTTTTGGGGTTTCTTGGGCTATGGCTGAGCTGGTTTGCGCTCCCGATGCACCCTCGCCGTATGAGGCCGTCTGTCTTCTACCCAGCTCACCAAATGGTTATTGGGGTGAAAGTGGCTGTCGGGGTTGCCGGATTAGCTCATTTGTATTACGGCCTCAGCCAAGCAGCGGATACCACTGAACCCGGAGTGCAGCATGTGAACTTCTCGATGCACTACTTCATGTCATGGCTCGAGCTACATGCACTTGGCGTTTTCGGTATCCATAAAAGGCCTTCCTTCTATGACAGGTGCGGATTCCCCTGGATTATGTGATTAGTCGGCGCATCTATTGTAAATCCGTCATCATGGGAAGCTAGAGGTTTGCTCCTTCGTCCTCGCACAGTTGGAGATGGCATGACCTTCACCGACAAGATTCTGACCATCGGCAAAGAGTCCGCAACAACGGTGCAGCCATTGCGGAACATTTTTAAAGATGGAGCCTCTGTTTTGAAAGCTCGGGAAATCCTTCATTTATATTCCATCAAACTGTGCTTTCTAGTGTTTAGGAAAAATGATGCGGCGTTATTCATGAGATACAATCCGCATCGTTTCGTCCAGCAGCTGAGCTATAATCAGGGAGTCCCGCTTGAGGCTTTCTTGTTAGAACCTGCTGTTACTAAAGAGGGAATGCGAAACACGCTGCATCATTTTATACGCGTGAACACGGGGTCCAACTTCTTTATCAGCGAACCGAGCTGTGTCCCGAAGGCCCTTAATGTGTACGAGGCGTGATATCAGCATTCAATGGGCGCCGTCATCAGGGAGGAGAAGCGACTGCTGCTCGATCGCAAAGGTGCACCCCCCTGCTGGTGATCAAAACGTCCCTCTGAAGCGACGGACCATTGTCCCACCTACCTTAAGAGAAGCTGCCGTGATCGAAGTCCCGCATGACAGGCCCGAGCTACCAATACCCCGGGCTCCTGTAGAAACGGAGACTGTAGCTTCCCCCGATTCTGGCATGGGTTCAGATATCAGGACTCGTCGCCCCAAGGTGCCCACTAAACGTAAACTTGTGCTTGCGGCGACCGGAGCTCGCTCGCAGAAGAGGAAGAAGAAGTCGATCCTCTCTGCCGACGTTGTATTTGGTCAGGAGCCTCATGCTCCTTATGGCGAGGGCCTGAGCGAGTATGGGACAAACGAGGGTCTATTCATGCCGCCAGATGATACTGATCTGGCGGCTACCATTGCAACTTCTGAGCGATAGGCAAGCCACGAAGCAGGACTGGCCATCCTCGCGCAATCAAGTAACTATCAGCTGTACCTTTCGTCATTGTATCATATTTTTTTATCATCATGTTTTGACTGACACTTTCCCCCCTTTTTTTTAACAGGCATTTCCACCGAAGAAGCTCTCGCAGCTTCTTTCAAGACTTTTGAGGAAGAGTAAAGACTTCGAGCATCCTTAGGCATCGGTACATTTCGGTTCACCGCGTCTCCACTCCCGTTTCTTATGGGTAATTTGACCCCTCCTTTTCATCTTCTTACAGGAACTACCTCTACTCAGGTTATTCAAAGCATGGCACCGACTTCACAGGACGGTGCGGAGACGCTTCTCGGATTGGCTATCGAAGTCTCAGTTCCGCCGGTATTGCCGAAAGAAGCTTCACTTAAGCAACCGATGACGGATGCCATAACGGATCCAGAGGTAATCCTTGGCGCGGACAATGATGTCCCATTGACGAAGGTTTTTAGAAGATACGCTCTCACAGCCCGAGCGGAAAGGAAGCCTAGAGTGCGCGCAGCAAGGGAGCGTAACGCTGCCTTAGTCGCGGGTGCAGGTTCGAGCGCTGCTACCCCTGCCCCTACTCCTTCAAAGGATGCTTCGGCTGCCTTGTCTACCGCCCACAGAGAGGCAGCACGTGCGGCTCGGGAAGCAATCGAAAAACCGACCCAAGGTAACGTGATATCGGGTTCTTTTGTCAAAGTTTTAATTTTCGTATTCTCGTATATCCTATCTTGTAGGGCCGAGTCTTGCCGAGGAAGTGATGGGTGACGTGGCAGCAACCACCGAGCCTGAGGTAGCGATAGGTGAGACGGCTACAATCGCCGAGCCCGAGGTAGCGGTAGGTGAGATGGCTACAATCGCTGAGCCCGAGGTAGCCACTCTTTCTCAAGAGTCGGGCACTGCTCCAATCGTCACTCTTTCTCCTTGCGGTTCCTTACCGTTGCCGGGCACTGCGAGTGTCACGACGATTCTCATGGAGTCGGGGGATGGAGCTACGGGTGGCGAGACCGTTCCGATGGAGGAGGGTGAAGCATTCGCTGCATCAAGTGACGCCCTTGTCGCGGTCTCGACCGGCGACTCACCAGGTAGATTTTGGGTCATTACTCTCTCCTTTATTCTGCAATCCCTTTCAATTTTTTTTGGCAGCGTTTCTCTTATTTCTAATGCAGGTGTGATGAGCGTTGAGGTTGTGCTACCCGAGGAAGCATCTCCGGTTGCTGCTTTGACGGTGACCGCTCCTTTACCTTCTCTCGTACCCTCTCAAATGCTGGAAAGTGCGGGTTTGTGACCCATCAGCTTCATTATAGGCGGTATACTTTATGTACTGACATTATATTATTACATCCTCGCAAGAGTCCTTTTTGATCACCTGTATCAGGTGTTACACCTACACTTCTCCTTTCAGTCAGAGATTGCCTCTTCTAGCGGAGCCGGTGACTACAGCCTTTAGCTAACGTCCCCTCTTTTCTTTTACGGGTAGTCAAATCATTTCTAATTCTTCTATGTTTTAATTGCATCCTTACAGATCGAAGGAGGAGACGAAAGAACAATTGCACCACCGGTACTCCTGGTCTTGCCAACTGCTGCAGCCGGTATAGTAAACTCCGTTGTTCATGAACCTCCTTTATTTCTTAAACCGTTATTTGATTGTGATTTGCTTTGTAGCTGTGACATCAACTTCAGCTCCGTTCGAGTCTCATGTTATAATGCCAGCAGGCCCCTTCTCTCGACGTCCCTCTTCCAAAGGTGATGTGAATAGCCTGCGCATGTTGATCGATCACCTCAAGGAGCTTGATGTGGAGACTCCTGCCCTTGCTACAGATTTCGCTGCTGAGGTTAATCCCATGCTATCGACGCTCGTGCACTTTCATAACGAAGGCTTCGTGGAGTCCTGGGTTAATCACTGCAGAAAAATCGAGGCATGTCTGCATGAGTTCGAGTTTAGACGTCCTGCCCCCGAAGTCTTGGCTGCGAACTCCCAGCGAGCTGCATGGGTCGAGAAGAGCACTTCCTACTTCCACTATCTAGAAAAGGAAGCGGCCTTAAAGCGTAAGGAGTGCGAAGAGACTTCAAGCGAATATGCTCGATTGCATGCTCAAGTTGATGCAAACGCTGCACAGTTGAAAGTTATCTTCGAAAGCCTTCTACGATGTATTTCTGACGGGCTCACACTGAGGCAAAAGCTCGACCTCATCGAGCGAGATGAATAGAATCGTGGGACAGCTCAGCGGGTCGTCGAAGAGAAACTTTCATCCTACTTGCAGCAACGAGCCCAGATCGAAGCAGAGTTGGCAGCGGCAGCTGACCAAGAAAAGGGGCTGAAGGAAGTGCGCGAGCGGCTGATTGGTCTATTGAAAACGCTTCCCTCTCAATAATTTTTTTTGTACCATTTGTAATTTTGAATAAAATGTATCCATTTTTTATTCTTTCATATGATGTATTTTGTACTTAATTGAATTTATGAATGAAAAATACATTTCTTTCGCAATGTCTTATGTCATATCTTTGCTTTCTTCTTTTCTTTGTTATCAGCATGTCACTTTAGTAAGCGTAGCCTACAGATGAAAGAGAGAGCATTCTGTTTTGAATTCTTCGAGAGGTAGTGATGGCTTAGGAAGCAGGTTTAGATCTGCTGCCTAAGACTTTTCAACTTCATGAGCCGTGAAGGTCTCATAAAGACTTTTCTCCCTACGAGTCGAGAAGATCTCGCAGGTGTATTTTCTCTTTAGGAATCGTGAGGATTCCTAAGTGCGTTTTCTTTTATAAGTCGTAAGGATCTTACAAGAGAGTTTTCTTCCTTACAGGTCGAGAGGACCCGTAAGTGATTGATGGGGTTGACATTATCCGCATTTCACGGAGTCTGGGGTTGCTCTTGGCGTTTCCCACGGGGTCGAGATTGACTCTAGTCGTGTTCCACGGGACCAGGAATTGCTCTTGATGCTTCACACGGGGTCAGGATTGGCATAGCCATGTTCTGCGAGGACCAGGATCCGCTCTGGACATTTCCCACGGGGTCAGGATTGACATAGGCCGTGTTTCACGTGACCATGAATTTGCTCTGGATGCTTCCCACGGGGTCGGTTTGACATAGCCGTGTTCTGTGAAGACCAGGATCCGCTCTGGACGTTTCCCACGGGGTCAGGATTGACATAGGCCGCGTTCCACGAAACCAGGAATTTGCTCTGGATGCTTCCCACGGGGTCAGGATTGACATAGTCGTGTTCTGCGAGGACCAGGATCCGCTCTGGACGTTTCCCATGGGGTCGGGATTGACATAGGCCGTGTTCTACGTGACCAGCTTATCCTGTCCTATCTATCCCGAATTTGCTCTGGATGCTTCCCACGGGGTCGGTTTGACATAGCCGTGTTCTGCGAGGACCAGGATCCGCTCTAGACGTTTCCCACGGGGTCAGGATTGACATAGGCCACGTTCCACGAAACCAGGAATTTTCTCTGGATGCTTCCCACGCGGTCGGTTTGACATAGCCGTGTTCTGCGAGGACCAGGCTCCGCTCTGGACGTTTCCCACGGGGTCAAGATTGACGCGTTCCACGAAACTAGGAATTTGCTCTGTATGCTTCCTACGGGGTCGGTTTGACATAGCCATGTTCTGTGAGGACCAGGCTCCGCTCTGGACGTTTCCCATGGGGTCAGGATTGACATAGGCCGCGTTCCACGAAACCAGGAATTTGCTCTGGATACTTCCCACGGGGTCGGTTTGACATAGCTGTGTTCTGCGAGGACCAGGCTCTGCTCTGGACGTTTCCCACGGGGTCAGGATTGACATAGGCCGTGTTCCACATGACTAGGATTTTGCTCTGGATGCTTCCCACGGGGTCTGATTGATATAGCCGTGTTCTGCAAGGACCAGGCTCCTTTCTGGACGTTTTCCACAGGGTCAGGATTGACATAGGCCGTGTTCCACATGACCAGGAATTTTCTCTGGATGCTTCCCACGGGGTCGGTTTAACATAGCCGTGTTCTGCGAGGACCAGGATCCGCTCTGGACGTTTCCCACGGGGGTCAGGATTGACATAGGCTGCGTTCCACGAAACCAGGAATTTGCTCTGGATGCTTCCCACAGGGTCGGTTTGACATAGCCGTGTTCTGCGAGGACCAGGCTCCGCTCTGGGAGTTTCCCACAGGGTCAGGATTGAAATAGACCATGTTCTACGTGACCAGGAAAGGTTGAATTTATCCGCATTTCACAGGGTCGAGGGTTGACACTCGACGTCTGTGCACCGCCGAATCATGGAACTGGGAGTTGCCGCGGTTCCGATTTGTTGATGTTGCGTCTGTTGAAACGAGACGAATGTTGAGATGATCTCCAGGATGCTTTGTGAACCATTGAGACTTGGCTCTCTTTCGGATGGAGCCTGGTGGGAAGGTGTGGTTCCCTCTTTGTTTGTGCCCCTGGATTGTATACAGGGATCGATATGATCTCATCTGTAGGGAAAAAGTTTCATTCTTTCAGAAATTTTTTTATATTATTTTTTTCTTCCTGCGATGCTCTATCATTTCAGCTTTTTATATTGCGAACGTCGCGATTGCCCAATCATTCCGGCTATTTTTCGCAGTGCCCAATCATTCCGGCTATTTGTTCTATTGACTCGCTACTTTTTATTGCGAGTTGCCCAATCATTTCAGCTATTTTGTATGCATACATTTTTACTTGCTGATTTTGTCACAAGTTGCCCCATCATTTCGGCTATTTTGTATGCATTTGTAATTCGTTGGCTTTTTATTGCGAGCTTGGAATTAAACACCGATTTCGGCATCAGCACCGCTACAACTGGGATACTACCAGGAGCTAATCATCATTTGCCTCTGTCGATGTCGAACAAGGGTGGCTTAGCAAACAGGGTTAAGATCCTGTCAACTAAGGCTTTTGACTCCATGAGCCGTAAAGGTCTCATAACGGTATTTCTCCCTACGAGTTGTGAGGATCTCGTAGGTGCGTTTTCTCCTTAGGAATCGTGAGGATTCCTAAGTGAGTGGTCTCTTATAAGTCATAAGGATCTTACAAGAGTGTTTTCTCCTTATAAATCGAGAGGACTTACAAGTGTTGTTTGCTGTACGAGCATATCCCTAGTCACGGATGGGACTTTGTTAGGGAAATGTTTATTCGCGTCCGTGGATTGTATACAAGGGTCAATACTGAACCACTTGTAGAGCAGCATTGGAGGTTGTGATGGCTGCTTAAGAACAGGTTCATATCCCTGTAGCTTAAGGCTTTTGAATCCTATGAACTGTGAAGGTCTCATAGGAGGGTTCTCCTTACGAGTCGTAAGGATCTCGCAAGTGTAATTTCTCCTTAGGAATCATGGGGATCCCTAAATGTGTTGTTCCCTTGTGAGTCGTAAGGATCTCACACAGGTGGTTTCTCCTCACAAGGTCGAGAGGACCTTGTAAGTGTCTTTTAACGAGATTGCGCCATTTCAGGATTTCACAAAACTCGCCGGTAGCCCTGCTGTTTTTACTCACGGAGCCCTTTCAGGTTTTCATCCGTGCCCATTTTGCTTATGGACATACCGTTTTCTTTTTGTTTCTTTTCTTTTTTTTATTTTATTTATTTTTTTGTGTTAGCCTCGGGATGCTGCGGTCCGTAGTAGTTTATCGACGTCTCGGTCAACAGCCAGTTTTAGGACATAGTGGTCCGTCGTTAGTTTAAGGACGTTTCGGTCCGATGCCAGTTTTAGGACATAGTGGTCCATTGTTAGTTTAAGGACGTTTCGGTCCTTTGTTAGTTTTAGAACTTTTTGGTCCGTTGTTAGTTTTAGGACATTTCGGTCAATTGTTAGTTTTAGGATATTTCAGTCCGTTGTTAGTTTAAGGACATTTCGGTCCGACGCCGGCTACTACTTACAGAGTTTGGGCTTAGGAAGATAGCGAGCGGACATAGGCGTCGTCATCTATCGTTATCCTAGGCTGTGACTCGTTAAGCATAGTATTTTTTTCGGAAGCGGCCGTTTATTGGCCTGAAAGGTCTTTCACCATGCATGTCCATGAGTAGATAGGCTCCACCCTGGTAGACTTTGTCTACGATATACGGGCCATCATAATTCGGCTCGAATTTCCCCCACTTGGAGCGATTGGGGATCACAGGTCTCTTGACCACTAGCACGAGTTCGCCTTGGCGGAATGTTCTCGGCCTAGTCAACTTTTATATGAGCGCGTCATCTTCGCTTTATAAGACTCCGAATTTTGTTGCGCTATGAGCCGGGTTTCGTCGAGGGCATCGAGCTCCTCAAGCCGAAGGTGAGCATTTTCTTTGTCTGTTAGCTCGTAATGAACTGCTACTCATAGAGAAGGTAACTCTATCTCGAGGGGGAGTACCTCTTCTGTGCCGAATACCAATGCATACAGCGTTGTATTTATGGCCGTTTTGAACATAGTTCGATATGCCCAAAGAGCTTCATGCAGTCTTTCGTGTCAGTCTCTCTTATTTCGAGACACCGTCTTTTTCATGATCTTCGTCAAGGTTTTGTTGAAAGCCTCAGCTAGACCGTTAGCTTGGGGATTATAGACCGAAGAGTATCTCCAGTCTATGTTATGCCGTTGTGCAAAGCGGCTAATCTTATGACTTCTGTAGGCTGGCCCGTTATCGGAGATAATCCGTCACGGAGTGCCAAACCGATAGATGACGTGTATCTTGAAGAAATGGAGGATATTCTCCATCTTCACTTCCCTCAGCGGTACAGCTTCTGCCCATTTGGAGAAGTAATCAGTCGTCGCCAAAATGAATCGATGTCCTCTAGACGATACCGGTTCGATAGGGCCGATTATGTCAGTCCCCCACATTTCGAATGGCCAGCTAGCCATCGTTGGATGTAGTGGATTTGGATGCTGTTGGATAAAATCTCCGTGAATCTGGCACAAGTGGCATTGCTTCGCGTAGTTGAGGCAGTCCTGGATCATCGTGGGACAATAGTAGCCCAATCCGTCGTGAGTTTCTTGGACGACTCTCCTTGCTTCTTTGGGTCCCAAGCATCTTAACCACAGAGAATCAAATGATCTCTTATACAGGGTATCATTGACGAAGGTGAAAGACAAAGCTTGTTTCATGAGCTGATGTCTTGACGACGCATCTTCAGGTGTTTGATGGGATTTGAAGTAATCTATAAAGACTTCTCTCCAATCCTTAGCCTTTTCCTGGTCTTTTATTTGTAGGGTCGCTTGCTCGGTCACTCTTTTTTTTTCGGACGACTCCGGAGATACTTCTGCCGGTGCGAGAACCCGACGGCTCTGCACAACGATCCTCACGTCATCGAGGTTTTCGTCGGCCAGTTCTTTAGCGAGCTTGGCTAATACATCGGCTTTTTTATTTTCCGCACGCGGTATGCTCTAAAGGGCATAGGCAGGGATTTGAGTCGGTAGTTGCTGCACTCTCTCGCCATACTTCACCAACTCAGGCTTGCACATTTTATAGTCGCCATTTACTTGACTAACGATCAGTTGGGAGTCTCCGTATATGAGGAGGTTTTCGATTCCCATGTCTATAGCGATCTCAAGGCCTGCTATCAAAGCTTCATATTCGGCTTCATTGTTCGTCCTCGGCTATGTTAAAGAGAAGGCGAAGCGTATTATCCCCCTTTGTGGAGTTATAAAGATGAGGCCTACCCCGGATTTGATTACGGGGGTGCTCTGCTTCCGCTTCTTCATGGAAGATGCCCCGTCGAAGTAGAGTTCCCATCGGGTGTCACTCTCTCCTTTCTTGTCGTCGATCGTGTCAAACGCGTGCTCGTCTGGCAATTCCCAGTTCAAGGGAGAATCGGCAAGTATCGGATGTTCAGCGAGGAAGTCGGCGATGGCCTGGCCTTTCACTGCCTTGAGAGGAAGATAAGTTATCGAGAACTCCATCAAGAGAAGGGCCTATTTAGTGAGTCGTCCTGTTAGTATGGCCTTCGACATCAAATATTTGAGAGGATCCACCTTTGATATGAGAGGGACCTCATCTGCCAACGCATAGTGTCTGAGCTTCGTTATCACGAAGATCAACGCCAGACAGTGTTTTTCGATGGGGGAGTAGTTGCTTTCTGCCCCCAGTAGAACTCGACTCAAGTAGTAGAGGGCTCTCTCTTTCCCTTGGTCATTTTCTTGTGCCCACAGCACGCCTAAAGAACCTTCGAGGGCGGTTGTATACAGAATGAGGGGTTTTCCCTTGACTGGAGCGGTTAGCACCGGAGGATTCTGTAGGTATTGCTTGATCTCGTCTAGCGCGCTTTGGCATTTGCGATCCCAAACGAAAGGAGTCCTTTTCTTTATTAGGTGACTGTAAGGACGGCACTTGCCGGAGAGATTGGCTAAAAATCGCCAGATATACGCGAGCTTTCCTTGGAGAGACCGCAGTTGCTTGAGAGTCCTTGGCGGAAGCATTTCCATGATCGCCTTGATCTTCGAGGGGTCTATTTCGATGCCTCGGTGTCGGACGACGAGTCCTAGGAACTTGCCCGAGGAAACTCCGAACGCGCATTTGAGAGGGTTCATCTTCAAGATGCATTTCCGAAGGCGCTGAAACATGATCTTCAGATGCTCTAAATGTTCCTCGTATAATTTGCTTTTAACTACGAGGTCGTCGATATAGCATTCAACGATTTCATGTATGAGGTCATCGAAAATCTTCATCATGGCCCTCTGATAGGTGGCACCGGCGTTCTTTAGACCGAAAGGCATCACTTTGTAGCAGAATATGCCCAAAGGAGTCTGGAAAGCGGTATGCTTCTGATCTTCGGGATGCATCTTTATCTGATTGTACCCTGATGATCCGACCATGAAGGAGAAAACTTCGTGAGTGGACGTATTATCTATCATCAGCTCCGTGACCGGTACTGGAAAGTCGTCCTTCGGGCAAGCTTTGTTGAGATCCCGAAAGTCCACACATATCCGCACCGTCCCATTTTTCTTCATCACCGGGACGATGTTGGCGATCCAGTCAGGATATTGAACCTCTTGGATGAAGCCGGAGTCGATTAGCTTCTTGACCTCGGCGTTGATGCTCATCTCAAGCTCGAGCCGCATTCTTCTCGGTGCTTGTTTGATCGGCTTGATGTTCGGAGATATTGCCAATTTGTGCACAGCAATCTCTGGATCCAGTCCTGGCATTTCTGAATAGTTCCATGCAAAGCAGTCTTTATACTACATGAGCACGTCTTTTAGCATGGCCACCCTTTCTTCAGACAACATCTCACTGACGAATGTCGGACGCGGGTCACTTTCCCTCCCCAAGTCAATTTTCTTGAGGTTATCTGCAGTAGTATGTATTCTATTTTCCAGCTCTTTTGGCGCCGGTGGAAACTCTGAGATCACCTCTTTATTATCGTTTTCGAAGCACCAGGGGAGGTCATCCATATTCTCAGGTTCTTCTTCAGACAGCGTTATTATGTGACAGGTGCGAGATCGCTTCCCAGACCGATGTTGGTCCGGCTCTACTCTCGTGGCTTTCGGTTCATGCTTCTGCGGTAGGGTTACCCTACAGCTGCTGGATAGAGCGAACTTGCAGAGTTGGTATTGGTCTTCGACCCAGTTCTTGAAGGTGAAGTAGTCTTCGAGAGGATGTCTTATCGCTCGGTGATAGGAGAAATAATCTGGGTGAGAGACCTTGTCTGCTTGCTCGGGGTGCTTGGACTCCGGGAGTGTCATCATCTGATGTATTATGACAAGATCGAATATCTTCTTCTTCTTGTCTTGGGGAAAAGAATATTCTCGACCCATCATTTTTATTAGAGACGGCTCCCGGCTGCTCGATTCCCGATCACGTGGTTTCTTGTGAAGGGTTTACCTAGCACCACATGAAGAGTTTGGAAGCATCACATGTACCAAAAATTAAAATTTTAGGGTGCTAAGTAAGCATACAAAGAATCATTCCCAGAAAAATTAGGGTTTCATAAACTACACTTCATCACAAGTAAGAAAAGCTAGGGTTTTGAGAGTACAACCTTTGTAGCTCCCTACGCTAGACTCCTCGGCCACTTGGGGTTTGGAAAAAGTCCGCTTGATCTCCTCTAGGTCCACGATGATCCACCCGGAGTCCGCTTTGTCCAAGCTTGCAACTTCACTTTATCAAGAAGATGAAACGAAGCTAACACTCTAAACAAGTGGGCTAGACTTATGTAGAATGGTGTTGTGGTTCTCTTTCTCACTTCAAAATCCTATCTTGTTGATTATTTTGCTCACTCGAAAAGTCTAGAGAGCAAGAGCTCAAGGTTGAAGAAGATGATGGCTTTTTAAGAAGAATACAAAAGATAAATCCTCATGAGAAAATAAAAATATATCAATATATATTTTTCTTCTCTCATCTCAAATCATGGTTAAACAATAAATATATTATTGAACTTGAGTTAAAAACCCAAAAGGAAAGTTAATCCATGGTTAAAAGGTGGGTGAGCATGGTTAGGTCAAAGAAGAGCGTAGAAAGAAACCATGAATTATCCTTTCCTTTTACCTTTTGTTTTTAATCAAATGCAATAATAATTCATATAAATAAAACCATGGTGTGAGTCTTATATTGCCACCATTTTCTTTGTATAAGCCACCATGATAGATGATGTATGTATGTATGTATGTATGTATACACATCCATATGTGCATGAAACTAGAAAGAAAGAAAAATATACATGAATGCATACATCCATCATATACAAGAAAAGATTTCAAGTGAGAAAACTAATGGTAAAATGATAAATCAACACTTGATTTATCAATCCGGCCATATCACATATGACCCTACCAAAAGCAAACCGCCCGATCAATATACGGTATCCCATACGCGCATTTTAATCGGGTCCAAGAGCATATCGCATACGCGCACCACAACGTTTCGCCTGGACTAGATAACTCCTTTGTGGGACTCTAAGACTCATCAATACGCCGGCAGTGGATGATGATCATATCAGGCACTCCCAAGCCGCAAGCGGTCAGCTAAACGTAACGGCCACCCAGGTATTGAGCGATCAGAAGAAAACAAGCGAACCTGCTACAACTCACGTCGAGCCAACCGGCAACACTACCGTGCAGTCCGGTCTCCTCGTCTGATATGTCGCATATCAAGTCTAGGGGTGGTAAACGTCAGACCCCAATAACCGATAAGTCGTGCCGATGTGAAGCTCATAACGGGTCGAGAAACTACTAGTAATACTTACCAGTAAATCTATAATCAGCCCTGGCCAAGGACTTCCCTGTTACGGCCAATCGAGCACAGTGCAACATCAACCCCAAATACCGGGAGAGACGAAACCCCTCCTATCGCTCATTGCCTCCATGCGACTCGGGACTGTACCCAAAAACCACCGTTTTGCACGCCCTCATGGACGTGGTAAGGTGGAAATGAAAGCACAGTGGGAATCACATAAGACTCTATGACGATCTCGGGTCTACAGACTAACCTGCACAAGTGTCACCTGAGAACTGCCATCTGACGTGAGGTATAATACCATCTGGGAGTTCTCGGCGAGTCCATCCAGTGTACCCAGTCTCCACTGAGCACCCGTATACCATCTCTGATATCAAACACCAATGGATATGGGATCATCCATCGCCCATCTCATGGGTCGAGAAGCGTATACGCTAGTCTACACTGGTATATCGATGCCCCGTCTCGATACACCCATGACTAGGGACCTTGAAGGATGTACTTATGGACTACCATGTCCCCACTAGTATGATCTGCATCATAGTCCAGGTAGTCAAGTACACATCCTAAGGGCTTTACCAACATGTAACCTAAGACAGTATAAAGAGACAATTATATATGTTAAGATAAAGAGCAACCAGATAACATACTATCATATCGAGCAAGAAAGTCATCTCTATATATGTCCAAGCATTCAATATAATATACATCATCTGTACAATACTGGCCTCTAGGGCATACATACAACCAACAATCTCCCACTTGCACTAAGGCCAGCTGCTGTGGTATCGCATACCGAGCATCCCGAAGAGTCTCTCAAACTGTATCTGGGGAATGGCCTTCGTGAGTGGATCCGCTGTGTTGTTCTTCGTGTTAACCCTCCTGACTTCGATCTCCTGGCGATCAACTTTTTCCCGGATCAGGTGATACCGCCTCAGAATATGCCTGGATCGCTGATGGGACCTGGGTTCCTTGGCCAAAGCCACCGCTCCATTGTTATCGCAATACAAAGGTATTGGATTCTCAATGGATGGAACCACTCCAAGTTCAGTAATGAACTTCTTGATCCAGACAGCCTCTTTGGCAGCATCGTTGGCAGCGATGTATTCAGCCTCCATCGTCGAGTCTGCCACGGTTTCCTGCTTGGAACTCTTCCAGCTAACCGCCCCTCCGTAAAGGGTAAAGACAAATCCCGACTGCGACTTAGAGCCGTCCTTATCACTCTGGAAGCTCGAATCGGTAAAGGATTCCACTTGGAGTTCTCCGTTACCATACACCAAAATCATCTCTTTAGTCCTTCGTAAGTACTTGAGAATGCTCTTCACAGCTGTTCAGTGACTCTCTCCAGGATCAGCTTGATACATGCTCACTACACTTAGTGAGTATGCTACATCGGGTCTAGTACACAGCATCGCATACATAATAGAGCCTACAGCCGAAGCATAGGGTATCCCTTGCATGCGAGCTCTCTCCAAATCAGTCTTGGGAGACATCTCTTTGGAGAGAGTGACTCCAGAGATCGTGGGTAAATTCCCATGATTGGATTCTTCCATACTAAACCTCTTTAGTATAGTGTCAATGTACCTGGATTGGGACAATCCCAATATCCGTTTGGATCTATCTCTATAGATCCTTATTCCCAATATGCAGGAGGCATCACCAAGATCTTTCATTGAGAATCTTTGTGATAAGAAGAGCTTGACCGATTGCAGCATAGGAATGTCATTTCCTATCAAGAGTATGTCGTCCACGTATAATACGAGGAAGACAACCTTACTCTGCCACCTTCTTGTAGATACAAAGTTCATCTACGTTTTTGACGAAATCAAACTCTTTCATAACGACGTCAAAGCAGATGTTCCAGCTCCGCGATGCTTGCTTTAATCCATAAATGGATTTAAGCAGCTTGCACACCTTCCCGCTGCTCCCACTATCTACGAAGCCCTCTGGCTGAGTCATGTACACGCACTCTTCTAAATCACAGTTTAGAAAGGCGGTCTTAACATCCATTTGCCAGATTTCGTAATCATGATATGCAGCGATGGAAAGCATGATCCGGATGGATTTAAGCATAGCCACTGGAGAAAAGGTCTTGTCATACTCCACACCTGGTCTTTGACGAAAACCCTTTGCTACAAGTCTAGCTTTGAAAGTCTCCACTTTCCCATCTACACCAAGTTTTTTCTTGAAGATCCACTTGCTCCCAATGGGTTTTACCCCTTCATGAGCATTTTCCAAAGTCCATACTTTGTTGGTGTACATGGATTCCATCTCGGACCGCATTGCATCCAGCCATCTCACTGAGTCCCCACTCGTGATAGCCTGCTCGAAGCTAGTTGGGTCATCATCCTCCATGATGCAATCCTCGCTCCCACCGTCCATGAGAAAACCGTAGTATCTCTCAGGTTGGCGAGGAACCCTACTAGATCGGCGGAGAGGCTGAGGTTCGTTGGGAGCTACTGAATCCTCTGGTTCCACTAAATCTTCAGTTTGCGTTTGTGTAGCCGGAATTTCTTCCAGTTCTACCCGGTCGCCACTAATTTCTTTTGTAAGAAATTACTTTTTTAAAAAGGTGGCATGTCGAGAAACAAACACTTTTTGTTCCTCAGTATGGTAGAAAAGATATCCATGTGAATGTTTGGGATATCCCACAAACTTGCATAGAACTGAACGTACCTCGAGTTTGTCCGGATTTTGCGTTTTAACATAGGCCGGACAACCCCATATCTTAACATGTTTAAGACATGGTCTCTTCCCACTCTATATCTCATATGGTGTGGTAGGTACAGATTTAGATGAAACTTGATTCAATAGGTATGCTGCTGTCTCCAGCGCATATCCCCAGAAGGAAATAGGTAACTCAGCTGTGCTCTTCATAGAGCGCACCATATCTAATAGGGTGCGGTTTCTCCGTTCTGATACACCGTTGTGCTGTGGTGTATATAGAGGAGTCAGCTGAGAGAGAATCCCATTCTCTTTTAGGAAGTCCAGGAATTCATTGCTCAAGTATTCACCTCCTCGATCAGATCGTAGGATTTTAATAATTTTTCCGGTTTGGTTCTCGACTTCTTGTTTATATTCTCTAAATTTCTCAAAAGCTTCTGATTTGTGTTTCATCAGGAACACATATCCGAATCTAGAGAGATCGTCAGTGAATGTAATGAAGTACGAAGAACCATCCCTGGCATGTGTAGACATAGGACCGCATACATCACTATGTATCAGTCCCAAGAGTTCGGTAACTCTTTCTCCGTGTCCCGTAAACAGAGTTTTGGTCATCTTGCCTTTGAGACATGACTGGCAAGTGTCATAAGATGAAAATTCGAACAGTTTCAAATATCCATCCTTATGCAACTTAGCCAGTCGTGTCGCATTGATGTGACCCAGTCTACAATACCACAAGAAGGATTCGTTCAGTTCTGAACTCTTCCTCTTGTGTGTGTTTGTTATGCTCAGAACTGTTGATTGATTTAGAACATAAATGCCATTGCACAACGTGCCTGATCCAACCAACTTTTGGTTACGGAAAATGTTCATAACATTATCCTGTAATACAAAATTATATCCCTCTTTACTCAACAAAGAAACCGATATAATGTTGCATATCAGGTTCGACATGTAATAGCATTCGTTCAGAACCAATGTATTACCAGTTGGTAATGCAAGGTGATATTCCCCGACAGTCTTAGCTGCAACAATTGCACCATTTCCATCTCTAATGTCTTTATCACCTTCTCCAAGTTCTCTACCTTTCCTGAGCCCATGTAACTGATTACATATATGGGATCCTGACCTGGTATCTAATACCCAGGACGTAGGGCAAATGGAGAAACAGTTCTCTGTAACGAACACACCCGAAGAAAATGCATCAATATGTACTTTCTTCATTCGGGTGGCATGGGAATCCTGGTATTCCCCTATGTCCTGTTCAGTCCTATAACTCTTATAAGAAAGAACGGAACCAACGTCCCCCAGCACAAAATAACTTGCGGGTTCGGTCAATACATCCATATTATTATCTTGATTAAAGCATGACATGGTCACTACCTGGAGAGAGAGAGAAGAAAACACTTTAGCGTATGCTCTTGCAAGATCAGATTGGTTATTATCTTATCTAATCAGGATGGCTCCCACTGTTTTTATCAAATCTTCCTTCAAACCCTAAAAGGAAATACTAGCCGGGATTAATTACACCCTACAACTTCACCGATCTTTCAGCCAGGCCAGTGTCGGTACTTTGAGGGAGGTTCCCCGTGCTTTCGCACGGCCTTAATTAAAGTAAACCTCGTTTTCCCAGAGGCGTAACCCCGTTGACACCTTTCTAGACACCTACTTGATCGGCTAATTGTCCTGTGTAAAACTCTCCCGGGAGTAACAATTACTCGCAGTGGGTATCGGGATCCAACTATCTCATAGAAGGTATGCAATCTCATTGTAAATTTCAACACTTGAAATTCTCGATAATATTTTTCCCCTAACCCCTATGACCTTGACAAAGGCCAACAAATCATAGGATGTTAGTCAAGTTCAACCCGTCATTTCTTGATTGAATCAAACCCACCCGCACGACCCTTGACAAAGGCCAACAAGGTCGTACGACTACCCCAAAACAATCTGCATCATATGCATAAGCAGATAAGCACCATTTAGCTACCGTACACTACGCCTTGACAAAGGCCAACAAACGCAGCAGGAATACTAAACAGTTCTTATCTGAAATGACGGAGGGCTACGGCAGGTTTTTCTGAAAACCTATTGCGTAATGAACTTGATATCGTCGTAGAATCAAGTGAATTTTGAAATGGAGTGATTTTGATGCTTTCACTAGTTTTGCTAAAGAGGTCATTCCCGGTGAAGAGATCTCGGCTCTTTCCTCATCGAATAAGGTGCGGGATATATCATATATATCACTGTGCAAAGCAAAACTCCAAAAGTAGTCAAAAGTCAAACCGAGTGTTGTAGCATCTGCCAGTTTTGCTAAAGAGGTCATCCCGGTGAAGGGATCTCGGCTCTTTCCTCATCGAATAAGGTGCAGGGTATATCATATATACCGCTATGCAAAGCAAAACTGTAGCTACCCTTTTATTTGAAAATTTGATTCTACAACATCTTTTAGGTTTCTTTTCTTTCATTAATCATATTAATGAAGTCCCATCAGTTAAGTCACCTAAACATCACAGATAAATACGACGTACACTTATGCCATCCGTATTCGTCTCGATGTCCCCTCGTGCACCGTTAGGTTAGGTAACTAACGACAGAGCATGGAAGGGCTAGTGCGGGTGTAAAACATAAGTAACGCCTATATAATATATCATATATACTATATACTGTATCCATCACAGAACATATATAATGATCACATCACAGATATCGCAGCAGAAACATAGATATAATGTGGGATATACAAGGACGTCCGTATTTAGTATTTAGCCAACAATAGAAAATACGGATTCCACAGTCGCGATGAATAGCCACGCCCACACCCTGGACCCCTACGAGAGCGACAAGCGACCCTACCAATTCTGGAGTTTAGGAGACCCGGTCTCGACTCCTCGAGATGGCCTCCCACTGAACCCCAGAACCCGGTCACCCGTGCTCCCCTCCTTGGGTCCATCCTAATGCGGAAAAGTAAATAATATACAACACTGGTGGCATCAACCTCAACCCGGAAGTGCCCCAAATAAAAGAATATTACATTACATTTGAATTTACATGAATGAAAATATAAAACTCTCATCTCACATAAAAAACCCCGGCTATTCAATTGCGACAATCATGCACATCATATCTCAGCAACACATAATATCATATATCATCAACGTAAGTAAATATGCGTACCCCAATTGTCGTTGATGTATAGCAACGAAACCGGCGATATCGACATACTACACTTACGGTCACAGAAAAGAAAGTGTAAAACTGCAATATTTGGAATCCACATTCTCTTTAGACATCGTAAATGCGAAATATCACATACTTCGTATTTCATGTCCAGCTATATGAATTCCATATATTGCATCACATTCCAGATAAATAGACGGTATTAAAGTTTTCGAACGGACGATCAAATACCTAAGATTCGCTAAAGCTCAACATTTGAGCGGAGTTCAAAAACCCGGAGTGTGACACAGTGGTAGCGGTCCAGCCGTAGAAGGGTCAAGCCAACGCCTCACATGTGACACGCCGTACTGCCCCAAACCCTAAGGTTCAAAAGGCAGTTCAAGACGGTCACATAATCGAGTTAAGGTTTGTTGTCTTCTAGAGGGTCCACCACAAACAAACTTGCACGTATTTCCGAAAGATTTTAAACCCCGTGAAAAGTGAGCAAATGATACTCGTTCAAACACTTCAATACATTCTAATTTATCCGGAAAAGTCACGAAATGAAAATTCCGATCGAATCGACGAGTCCAAAACCATCTCCAGAACAAACAGCACAAAATTCAGATTAAAAATACCCTAAAAAATATACAAGAAGAAACAAGCATTACTGTATAAAATTCATGCAGTGATTGATGTGTACGGCCGCGGAACCGCGGCCCAAGCAAGCTTAAGCCGCGTTTCCGCGGCAAGAAAGACTGTTCACGGCATCGAATTTTACAGTAATTATTATGTTTACCTGCTGGATTTTTTACATATTTTTAATTCTGAAAATAACCAGTTTTTAAAAAATGTCCAGAGAGGGTCCCGTAACGTCGTATTTTGGTTCGATCGGAGTTTTTACTTCGTAGAAGTGTCGCCTAATGTTCTAGGTTAGCTCTGATACCAATGAAGGGTTTACCTAGCACCACATGAAGGGTTTGGAAGCATCACATGTACCAAAAATTAAAATTTTAGGGTGCTAAGTAAGCATACAAAGAATCATTCCTAGAAAAATTAGGGTTTCATAAACTACACTTCATCACAAGTAAGAAAAGCTAAGGTTTTGAGAGTACAACCTTTGTAGCTCCCTACGCTAGACTCTTCGGCCACTTGGAGTTTGGAAAAAGTCCGCTTGATCTCCTCTAGGTCCACGATGATCCACCCGGAGTCCGCTTTGTCCAAGCTTGCAACTTCACTTTATCAAGAAGATGAAACGAAGCTAACACTCTAAACAAGTGGGATAGACTTGGGTAGAATGGTGTTGTGGTTCTCTTTCTCACTTCAAAATCCTATCTTGTTGAGTATTTTGCTCACTTGAAAAGTCTAGAGAGCAAGAGCTCAAGGTTGAAGAAGATGATGGCTTTTTAAGAAGAATACAAAAGATAAACCCTCATGAGAAAATAAAAATATATCAATATATATTTTTCTTCTCTCATCTCAAACCATGGTTAAACAATAAATTTATTATTGAACTTGAGTTGAAACCCAAAAGGAAAGTTAATCCATGGTTAAAAGGTGGGTGAGCATGGTTAGATCAAAGAAGAGTGTAGAAAAAAACCATGATTATCCTTTCCTTTTTCCTTTTGTTTTAAATCAAATGCAATAATAATTCATATAAATAAAACCATGGTATGAGTCTTGTATTGCCACCATTTTCTTTGTATAAGCAACCATGATAGATGATGTATGTATGTATGTATACACATCCATATGTGCATGAAACTAGAAAGAAAGAAAAACATACATGCATACATCCATCATATACAAGAAAAGATTTCAAGTGAGAAAACTAATGGTTAAATGATAAATCAACACTTGATTTATCAATCCGGCCATATCACATATGACCCTACCAAAAGCAAGCCGCCCGATCAATATACGGTATCCCATACGCGGATTTTAATCGGGTCCAAGCGCATATCGCATACGCGCACCACAATGTTTCGCCTGGACTAGGTAACTCCTTTGTGGGACTCTGAGACTCGTCAATACGCCGGCAGCGGGTAATGATCATATCCCCCCAAGCCGCAAGCGGTCAGCTAAACGTAACGGCCACCCGGGTATTGAGCGATCAGAAGAAAACAAGCGAACCTGCTACAACTCCCGTCGAGCCAACCGGCAACACTACCGTGCAGTCCGGTCTCCTCGTCTGATATGTTGCATATCAAGTCTAGGGGTGGTAAACGTCAGACCCTAATAACCGATAAGTTGTGCCCATGTGAGGCTCATAACAGATCGAGAAACTACTAGTAACACTTACCAATAAATCTCTAATCAGCCCTGGCCAGGGACTTCCTTGTTACGGCCAATCGAGCACAGTGCAACATCAACCCCCAATACCGGGAGAGACGAAACCCCTCCTATCGCTCATTGCCTCCATGCGACTCGGGACTGTACCCAAAAACCACCATTTTGCATGCCCTCATGGACGTGGTAAGGTGGAAATCAAAGCACAGTGGGAATTACATAAGACTCTATGACGATCTTGGGTCTACAGACTAACCTACACAAGTGTCACCTGAGAACTGCCATCTGACGTGAGGTATAATACCATCTGGGAGTTCTCGGCGAGTCCATCCAGTGTACCCAGTCTCCACTGAGCACCCGTATACCATCTCTGATGTCAAACACCAATGGATATGGGATCATCCATCGCCCATCTCATGGGTCGAGAAGCGTATACGCTAGTCTACACTGGTATATCGATGCCCCGTCTCGATACACCCACGACTAGGGACCTTGAAGGATGTACTTATGGACTACCATGTCCCCACTAGTTTGATCCGCATCATATTCCAGGTAGTCAAGTACACATCTTAAGGGCTTTACCAACATGTAACCTAAGACAGTATAAAGAGACAAGTATACATGTTAAGATAAAGAGCAACCAGATAGCATACTATCATATCGAGCAAGAAAGTCATCTCTATATATGTCCAAGCATCCAATATAATATACATCATCTGTACAATACTGGCCTCTAGGGCATACATACAACCAACATCTTGGACCTGCCTTGTCGCTGTTGAACGATCTTTCCGTTCCTGGGTTTATTTTTGCCTCTGCACCGGGTCTTCTTTGTGACGGGTTGGCGACGAAGGGCATCGTCATTCTCCGCAGCCTGCTGAAGGAGACGCTGCTTCCTGGATTTCTCGTAAATGGTCATTTCACGATTATGATCATCTCGAACCTTTCGACCAGCTTCCCTTATAAGCTTGTCCATTTGTTTTTCAAACGATGGGCTTGGTATTTTCATAACGGGAGCTTGTTTTGGTTCAGGGTTAGCATCTTCCCACAAAGCATCTCTTTCTTCGTCGAAGTCATGTATGACGTAGCAGCCGCGGAATCGCTCCCGTTTCTTTGATTGAACATACCCAAGCCCAGTTGTTTCTATTCTTCTGTTGGGAAACTTTCGTTGAGTTCCGGGGACGTTCTAGATCCTGTTATAGAACCGGGCTTTTTCGAGCAGTCTGTTTCAAAGGGACACCTTGGCGCCTCAACAGCCTTTTCAATCCTTCTGTGTAGTATCTAGGCAGACGGATGGGCTGGAGTTTGTCAAGTGTAGAATCGGCACCATACCAAATTTCTTTCTCCACCTTGGTTTCCCCAGATCGATAGAATAGGATCGCTTTTTCACCCTTTCGCCTGGGAGGGACATAGAACGTCTGCAGTTCCTGCACATTATAAGTTCTAAGTGCATCGAGCTCTTTGTAATGCTCTTGCGGAACCATGGCAACTTGCAAACTTTGATCTTCATCAGCGAAGGCTTGTATCGATGGCAGATCAGAAAATACGGTATTGACCTCATCTTCCGAGTCGCTACCGAAGATCAACATAGGGGTGGACGATCCCGGCTTATTGCATTGGGGCGGCCCTGAATAAACTATCTCTTTTTCCTCCTCGGTATCACTCCCGAAGACTGGAATAGTGGTAATAGCTTTTTTTTTGTTCTCCGGTTTGCGACATCTTTCTGTGTCTTCAAAATCCTACAGGAAGTATTTGGCATCCTCATATTTGCGGACTTCGTTCACGGAGAATGGGTTCAACTCCCCCGTCACAGTGTGCTCGAGACCATCCTTGAAATACTTCATACACTGATGTTGTGTGGAACGAATTGTTAGTTATATGTATGCCCTAGAGGCCATTACTGTACATAGGATGTATATTGTAGTGGATGCTGGGACATATATAGGGAGGACTTTCTTGCTCGACATGATAGTATGCTATCTGGTTGATCTTTACCTTAACGTGTATATTGATTGTCTCTCTGTTACATGTTGGTAAAGCCCTTAGGATCTGTACTTGACTACCTAGACTATGATGCGGATCATACTAGTGGGGACATGGTAGTCCATAAGTACATCCTTAAAAGTCCCTAGTCGTGGGTGTATCGAGACGGGGCATCGATATAC
Organism: Agapanthus africanus; assembly: GCA_030015575.1. Taxonomy (NCBI): domain Eukaryota; kingdom Viridiplantae; phylum Streptophyta; class Magnoliopsida; order Asparagales; family Amaryllidaceae; genus Agapanthus; species Agapanthus africanus. The sequence continues at coordinate 506,048,756 of CM057348.1, forward strand.
CAGAGTAGACTAGCGTGTACCTTCTCGACCCATACAGATGGGCGATGGATGATCCCATATCCATCGGTGTTTGACATCAGAGATGATATACGGGTGCTCAGTAGAGACTGGGTACACTGGACGGACTCGCCGAGAACTCCCAGATGGTATTATACCTCACGTCAGATGGCAGTTCTCTGGTGACACTGGTACAGAGTAGTCTGTTGACCCGAGATCGTCATAGAGTCTTGTGTGGTTCCCACTGTGCTTTGATTTCCATCTTACCACGTCCAAGAGGGCGTGCAAAACGGTTGTTTTTGGGTACAGTCCCGAGTCACATGGAGGCAATGAGCGATAGGAGGGGATTCGTCTCTCCCAGTATAGGGGGTTGATGTTGCGCTGTGTTCGATTGGCTATAACAGGAAATCCCTGGCCAGGGTTGCTGAGATTTACTGGTAAATGTTACCAGTAGTTTCTCGAACAGTTATAGACCTCATATCGACACGACTTATCGAGCTATTGGGGTCTGACGTTTACCACCCCTAGGCGAGATATGCGACATATCAGACGATCAGACCGGACTGTACGGTAGTGTTACTGGTCGGATTCACTGGAGTGTGAGCGGGCTTGCTCGTCGATCTTCAGATCGCTCAATACCCGGGTGGCCGTTACGTTTAGCAGACCGCTTGCGGCTTGTGGGTGTTTGATATGATCATCATCTGCTGCCGGCGTATTGACGAGTCTTTAGAGTCCTACACAGAGGTTTCCTGGCTCAAGCGAAACGAAATAGGAGCGCATATGAGATATGTGCGGGACCGAGAATAATGCGTGTATGTGATACCGTATTTCATTCTCGCGATGAATGTGTTGAATGGTTATATGCGATATAACCTAGTTATCGAATCAAGGATTGATTCGATAAGCCGATACATTGTATACTAGTCGGTTGTGTGCGACATGACCGGATCATTGAATCAAGTGTTGATTTAATTATTTAATGCATAATTATATATTTGATATATTACTTTGCATTAACTAGTATCGGTTCACTTTAAATGGATTTTCTCACTCGGGTGTGCGCATTGCATATGCGATATGATTTTGTGCACTTGATTGTATCATGTTTGATGATACATGTTAACTTGGTTTTGTGTGAAGATTAAACCATGGTTGTGAGAGTGATTAGGGTTTTGTTTATTCTCCCATTATTTATTTATTCATTTATTTGTTTATTCTTTTTGGAAAATAAATGGCATGAATATAAAATGGTGGCTTGATTTGTATTGTAGTTGAATCTTCATGAAGGTTTGACTTTGTAACCACTTTGTCTTCATGCTTAACCCTAACCATTTAATCAAACCATGGTCTACTCTCTACACTTAACTAGGGTTAGGAGATGATAAGTATTCTTATTATTTTCTTTTTAGAAAATAACTTATGATAACTTTCTTCTTCTTCTTCTTCATCTTCTTCTTTGAAGAAGCTTGAGGTCATCAATGGTGATTGATGAAAACAAGTGAGAAATCCAATTCTAAAGTCTACCCACTTCCTATTTCTTCATCCTCTACCTCTTGCCAAGTAGTAGAGTGTGTTCTCTTCACAAGTTTTTGGACTTGGTGAAGTCGGAGCTTGATTTAGCGATGCCTCGACGTAGATCATCTTCGGCACGTCGTCGATGACCTAGCCCGCTTCTTCTCCGATGAAGCCGACGCAAGAGCCCGGATTTCGGATTTGTATAGAGGAGATGACTTCTTCATGGAGCTATGGAGGTGGACAAACGGATTTACAAAGGTTGTATGTCCGTATCCCTTAGTTAAGTGTTAACTAGATTATTTTTCGCCTAGTTTTCTAGCAAACGATCCGTAGTCGGGTTTCTCGGCACCTAGAATTTTTGAAACTGGCATGGTTGATGGCTTGTGAGACCTCATTAGGATGCCTAGGAACCCTACAGGAATGATGTTGTACTCGTGTAACCAAGGCCGGCCGAGCAAAGTGTTATAGCAGGACTTAGCGTCAATGACGTGAAACTTGATGTCCGTGACTAGCAGCCCAAAGCGCAGCGTCAGTATTACAGACCCGAGCGTCTGTGATGGCTGGGAGTCGAACCCGGAGATGGTGATTTTATCACGAGCGAGGTGCTGAACGCTCATGCAGATTTCCTTCAACACTCTTATATTGAGGAGGTTAACGGAGGACCCATTGTCAACCAGGATTTTGCCTATCTTGATATCATGACAGTATCCGGAGACATAGAAGGGACGATTATGCTCGCACGTCCCAAGGAGGAGATCTTCATCGCCGAAGGTGATATCGGCTGTGTGCACTTCTTCCAGCTCATCCTTCATCTTTTCTTCGGTGAGGAAAGCTTAGAACTATTCAGGCTCTTGTAGTGCCTTGATCAAAGAATCTCTCGCCTCTTTGGATAGCAGAAAGGCGTCGAGAATGCTGAGCTGCGAGGGTATCTTCTCAGGTGTGCAAGAATGTTGTAATCCACTTTACTTTTCTTGGGTGGGTCCTTGGCTGCCAGCTCTTTGACGACTCGATCATCGAGGGAGATATCCTCAGGAACCTTTTCTTTCCCCTTATCCTTTTTATTGGATCCCTTGTTTGCAAGTCCGAGATTCTTTTCAGGCAGCATGCGATTGCGCAGCTGAATGTTCTCGCAGTTCTTCGTCTCTTCCTATTTTCCCGAGGTGGATTCTTTGAAGACAGGGCCAAGAGCTATTTCTTCATCAGAATCGCTCCCAAAGGTCAGAACTTGCGATCCCCCAGCGTCGACCATGTGACAATTGCCGGTCATTCTTTTATGCTCATCAGTCATATTTCTTTGCTCCCGACGAATCTTGCGTTTCATCCGCTTGAAATGTTGTCGGTGAGCAATATATCCCTGCCACCGTCTTCTAAAAGTGTTGCACTCTTCGGTAGGGTGCGTAACCTTTCGATGATATAAGCAGTAACTAGGATGTGTTTCCGCTTCACCAGGAGTGTTTCCTTCGGAAGGTGGCAGCTTCATTCCCATTGATATGGCCTTGGTGAACCTCTTTCTCGTCTTGAACCTGCTTTTATTTGCGGCGGATGTACTTTGATCTGGTGGGAGTGTTTCGACCCTTTCGTCCAGTCGCCGGCGTTTGGCCTTTTCAAATATGGCCATCTCGCGCTCCCGATCAGCTTTACTTTTCAAAAGAGCTTCATTTAGGAATGCATCAATCATTTCGTCTGATGGTCTTGGAAGTTCAGGCTCAGGATCTGCCCCTAGTTTCTCTGCGTAAGGAGCTTCTTCATCGTTTATCGACGAGTGAGAGATCACATGGCAGCTTGCCACATAATTCTCAGGCTCATCCGACGAGTCTTCTCCATTGTCATCATCTCTTGTCCTCAAGGACGTGGCTAAGAAATTCTTGGAGTGTGACTGGAGTCCACGCCTTCTGGTTATATTCTTCTAATGCGTCAATCTGTTTTTGCAGGTCCGTGCTCTTGTCACTAGGTTTCACGGGCTTTTTGGTCTTCTTCTTCTTCTTCGAAGACTTTGACGGCTGGGTATGAGCGCTTTGACTATCACCACCAATTTTTAGAGTTGGACGGGGTTTCAGCATTACCTCGATGATCTCGGATTCGAGCGGATTTTTCCACCTGATTGCCGAGCATGTTTGAAGATCCTTCTTCGTTTTGGCTGAAAGAGCAACCTCCCATGGAGCTTCTTCTACAAAAGAGCATGATGCCCCCAGTGTGTCCATCTTCTTGGGAGTGTGTGGCTGTGGTGGGTTCACCTTACAATTCTCGAACAGGGCAAATTTGCCCTGTTGGTATTGATCTTCAATCCAGCCTTTAAAGACGAAACAATCTTCAATTGGATGGCTTACCATTTGATGGTAGGGGCAATAATTGGGACTATTAGCCTTGCCGGGTTGCAACGGTCATTTTGGATTCAGCAAATTAATAAGCCTATTGTGCACAGCTAGCTCAAACAATCTCCTCGTTTTGTCCCGATGAAACGAGTAAAGGCGCTTCATTTTCTCATTATAGTATCGCCGTGTTTCGTCTAGTCGATCCGTTAGTTTTGGGGCACTGGGCTGCTGTTGAGCATTTGCGACGAAGGTCGCTTTCCCTTTTCCCTTTTCATTCCGTGGCTCCGGCTTTGAAGGAGACGGTCTATGACCCATCTGGTCCATTTAGGCCAGTTTGTCGATCAAGGCCTGGAACGTGGTCGGCTTGAAGAACATCATAAATTGGGAAATAGTCGCTTGAGGGTCAAGAGTACCCATGAACATGCCCACTGCTGGCGCTTCTTCGATGCGCTGATCGCACTTCGACCATAAGTTCCGCCACTGAATTGCGTATTATACCCACGTTTCACTTGGCTTCACCCTGGCATTGATCAATGTCGTTATTGGGGTGCGTTCACTAGCACTCGCGAAACGCTGGGTGAATAGTAGCTCCATTTCTGTAAAAGTCTTGACGGAGTCGTTTGGAAGTTCAGAATACCACTCGAATGCCGTCTCTGACAAGCTACCAACAAACTGGCGGAGCAGAAGTTTATCATCACCCCCGGTGTTGCCGCACAAGGCTCTGAATTGAGCGACATGCTGATGTGGATTCCTCGTCCATTTATATACGTGGAATTTAGGGATCGTATATCCCGGCGGGTACTTTATTTGGTCATACCAGCCTGGATAGGGTCGCCCAGTCTTAACGACCTGTCCAGCCGCTTCGTTTGCCTGATGAGCTCGTATTTGCTGAGCAATGTAATCATCTAGAGTGGCCTTGGAGATGGTCTCCTCTTTGGCTGCTGAAAGAGCCTTAGGAGGGTTTGATGTCTCCCCTCTGTCATCTTTAACGATGATTGGGGGTCTTCAGCTGGTGGTTCCGGCTGTAACATCATCCCAGCCATGTCTTGGAACAAAAGAGCCATTCGTTTTATATTGGCCGCCTGCTCCGCAGCCTCTTTTTCTTTCCTCTCGAGCATTCTTTGGAGGAACTCGATATCAGTTTCTTCTTCTCGACGCTGCTCCGAGGTCTCTGGATTTTCTTATGGCGCAGAGAGTTCGGCCATTGCAGTCAGCATCTCCTGAAGTTTCTGCTGCTGTTGTTCCTGAGCCTTCGTTATCTATCGGGTAAGCGGTCGATGACCTGTAGAAGTACGGCTTTCTTCTTTTCCGGAAGCCATACAAACGGTATGTATTACCATGCCCCCAGACTTGGGGCGTTTAGATTCAGCATCCTTGTGGTTCGCCGCAGTCACGGGGGCTTTCTCCGGCCTCCATCTCTTGTGAGCGGTTGAAGTTAAGGGAGCCGCTGCAGTGGGCATCCAGACGGATGACATCTTCTGTGGTACCACAGGATGGCTCTTTTTGTTGGGTTTACCTAGCACCTCATCTAGGGTTTGGAAGCATCACATATGCCACAATCAAATTTTTAAAGGTGCTAAGTGAACTTGACAAGAATCAAAACTAGAAATTTAGGGTTCCATGCAACTAAGCATCACATGCAAAAGAAAAACTATCACTAAGGGTAGAGATTACAACCTTTGTAGATCTCCCTTGGTGACTCCTTGGCACTATGAGAGTTTGGAACGGATCGATGGAAGCCTTCCTAGTCCACGAAGATCCACCCGAAGTCCCTTTGCCCAAAGCTCTTTGCTTTACTTGATTTGTGAATGAAGTAGAGCAAACACCCTACACAAATGGGCTAGATGTGTGTAGTATGATGATGTGGTTTGTATTCTATAATCAAAACCCTTTCTTTTTATCAACCTCACTCAAAGAAAATCTCAAGAGAGGAAGAAGAAGATGATAGCTTAGCTTGAGCTCAAAGTATTTGTGATGAATTATTGAGATGAGAATGAATAATCAATAATATATCCTTCTCACTTCAACTATGGTTTGTAATTATCTGGATATTTACTATTGAGTTAATAAAGCCAAAGGAAAATTAACTCAAGGTTAAAAATTAGGTCAAGAATGGTCAAAGATGATAAACATTAACCATGAGTGAATTATTCTTTCTTTAACTCAAAATAATAAATATATATATAATTACTACAATATGAGTCTTGCATTGCCACTAAATTTGTATCAACAACCATGATACAATGTATGTATGTATGTATCCATGCACATCATCATGTGCATACATGCATGCATACAAAATAGAAAAGGGTTTAATTAAAGAATTAATCTAAAAGTCATTTGTTAAATCAACACTTGATTTAGCAAACCGGTCATATCAAATACGACCCGACCAATAGAAAATTCCCGATTAATATACAGTATCACATAGTCGTATTTAATCGGGTCCTGCTCATATCTCATATGCACACCACATCTTTTCGCCTGAGCCAGGAAACTCCTGTGTGGGACTCTAAGACTCGTCAATACGCCGGCAGTAGGTGATGATCATATCAAACACCCACAAGCCGCAAGCGGTCAGCTAAACGTAACAGCCACCCGGGTATTGAGCGATCAGAAAAAAAACCAGCGAAGCTGTCAAAACTCCCGTCGAGCCAACTGGCAACACTTACCGTACAGTCCGGTCTCCTCGTCTGATATGTTGCATATCGAGTCTAGGGATGGAATCGTCGACCCCAATAACTCAATAAGTCATGCTGGTGTATGGCTCATAACAGATCGAGAAACTACTGATAACGCTCGTCAGTAAATCTCAGCAGCCCTGGCCAGGGACTTCCTGTTATAGCCAATCTAGCATAGCACAACATCAACTCCCAATACCGGGAGAGACGAAACCCTTCGTATCTCTCATCGCCTCCATGTGCCTCGAGACTGAACCCAAAGACCACCTGTTTGCACGACTCAGTAGAACCGTGGTAGGGTGGAGATCAAAGTACAGTAGGAGGACACATAAGACTCTATGACGATCTTGGGTCTACAGACTAACCTATACAAGTGTCACCTGAGAACTGATATCCGACAATAGATATAATACCACATAAGAGTTCTCGGCGAGTCCGTTCAGTGTACCCAGTCTCCACTGAGCACCCGCATGCAATCTTTGGTGTCACCTCACCAGATGGATATGGGATCATCCATCGCCCATCATATGGGACAAGAATAGTATACGCTAGTCTACCCTGGAATATCGATGCCCCGTCTCGATATACCCACGACTAGGAACAGTTAAAGGATATGCTTATAAACTACAAAAGTCCCACCAGTATGATCCGCATCATAGTCGAAGTAGTCAAGCAAATATCCTAAGGGCTTTATCAACATGTACCAAATTAATAATATGCATGATCAAATGAACATGTCAAGATAAAGTAAACCAGATAGCATACTATCATGTCGAGCAAGAAAGTCATCTATATACATATATACATGTCCAAGCATCCACTATACATATAATGGCTTCTAGGGCATACATATATCTAACAATCTCCCACTTGCACTAAGGCCAGTTATTGGCGTATCTCATACCCAACATTTCAAAAAGTCGCTCATGCTGCGGCTGTGGAAGGGCCTTGGTGAGTGGATCCGCTGGGTTATCTTTTGTATCTACTCTCTGAATCTCGATCTCCTGGCGATCTACTATCTCCCGGATCAAATGATATCGCCTCAGGATATGTCTGGACTTCTGATGGGACCTTGGTTCTTTGGCTAACGCCATAGCTCCATTATTATCACAATACAATAGTATTGGATCAACAATGGTTGGAACTACTCCTAGTTCCGCAATGAACTTCCTCATCCAGACAGCTTCCTTGGCAGCATCATTTGCAGCAATATACTCAGCCTCCATCGTGGAGTCTGCAACGGTATCCTGTTTGGAACTCTTCCAACTAACCGCCCCTCCATTGAGGGTAAATACAAACCCTGAGATAGATTTGTTGTCATCCTTATCACTTTGGAAGCTGGAATTGGTAAAGGACTCCATCTGGAGATCCCCGTTACTATACACCAAGAACAATTCTTTAGTCCTTCGCAAGTACTTAAGAATGTTCTTCACTGCTATCCAATGTTTCCCCCTTGGGTTGGATTGATACCTGCTTACTACAGCTAGTGCATAAGCTACATCAGGTAGTGTACATAACATCGCATACATTATAGATCCTACGGCTGAAACGTAGGATATAATGCTCATGCGAGCTCTCTCTTCATCTGTTTTCGGACAGAAATCCTTGGAGAGAGTGATTCCATGACAAGCGGGCAAGGCACCACGCTTGGAATCTTCCATACTAAACCTTTTTAGGATGGTGTCTATGTACATTGATTGGGACAATCCCAATAACCTCTTGGATCTATCTCTATAGATCCTAATGCCCAAAATGCACGAGGCATCACCCAGGACTTTCATGAAGAACCTTTGTGATAAGAATAGTTTGACCGATTGTAGTATAGGAATATCATTTCCTATCAGGAGGATGTCATCCACGTACAATACAAGGAATGTGACAGTGCTCCCTACAATCTTCTTATAAATGCATGGTTCATCTATGTTTTTGATAAAATCAAACTCTTTGATTGTATCATCAAAGCGGATGTTCTAGCTCCGTGAGGCCTGCTTTAATCCATAAATGGATTTAAGCAATCTACAAGCTTTCCCGCTGCTCCCACTATCAATGAAGGCCTCTGGCTGATCCATAAAAACGCATTCTTCTAAATCACCATTTAGAAATGCAGTTTTAACGTCCATCTGCCAGATTTCATAATCATAGTGAGAAGCAATAGCAAGTAGGATCCTAATGGATTTAAGCATTGCTACTGGAGAGAAAATTTCATCATAGTCCAATCCTGGTCTTTGACGAAAACCTTTCGCTACAAGCCTTGCTTTAAAGGTCTCTACCTGTCCATTTATACCAATCTTTCTTTTAAAGATCCATTTGCACCCAACGGGTTTTATCCCAGGAGGTGCAATGTCCAAAGTCCATACTTTGTTGGTATACATGGATTCCATTTCGGATCTCATGGCTTCCAGCCACTTCACTGAGTCACCACTCGTGATAGCTTGCTGAAAACTAGTAGGGCCATCATCATCCATGATGCAATCTTCTCTATCACCATCAATGAGAAACCCATAGTATCTCTCTGGTGGGCGAGAAGTTCTACTAGATCTCCAGAGCGGCTGAGGTTCTTGAAGTCCTACTGCAACATCAGTTTCAACCAATTCGTCCTGAGTAATTTGTGTCTCTAGAACCTCTTCTAGTTCTACCGCATTACCATCAGTACTGTCTGTAAAGATTCCATTTTCCAAAAATGTAGCATGCTGAGCAACAAACACCTTTTGTTCCTCCTTGTGGTAGAATAGATATCCATACGAGTGTTTTGGATATCCCACAAATTTACACATGACAGACAGTGTCTCGAGTTTGTCTGGATTCTGCTTTTTAACAAAAGTCGGACAACCCCAAATCCTAACTCTTTTAAGAGATGGTCTCTTTCCACTCCATATCTCATATGGAGTGGTAGACACGGTCTTGGTTGGAACTCTGTTTAATAGATACATTGCTGTCTCCAATGCATGCTGATTGAAACAATTTCTTGGTTATTATTTAAAAGAGTATCTAATCAAAATGTCCCCGGCAACGGCGCCATTTTGATTGATAGATTTTCCGTTGTGTTTGTATAAAATTGTAAAGAACTTCACAACCAAAAAATATTTTGACCGCAATCAAACTACGGTGTCGGATGTAGTTTGTAGTAAGTGCGGATCGTCCACAGGGATTGCACGATTCACTTGTATTTTGATACGTTTGAAATGAAAAGTTAAGCAACAATAAAAGAAAACATGATTCAAGAATGATTTGTATTCGAGTGTCACTATTCTTTATGCAAGAATCAAGAAACTATAAACACTCAAGAATCGGTGTTTCGATAATATTTCCAATCAACAATCAAGAATATAAGAGAGGCCCGTAGGAATCGATCGGATCTTTAGACGTGATGTAATCTAAAAGGTTTCGTGTTCTTGTCCTTCGAAGAATTGATACTAGATCAATGGTGATCGACGAGAGTTAGGGCTTTCTTGATGAAATTGGAGTTTCATCTCTTAACCCTTGTTCTTTCGAAGATACCATTTATATTCTAGCCTCTAGCAATTTCAAGAAACGATCGGAACTCCCCAATCTCGAGCGATGTCGATCAAGAAAGCATCGCAACGAATTGGGTCGTCGATTCTTGAACTTGCTAGGGTTTACAAACTCGTGGGATTCAAGAATCGATTACAAATTTGTTACATCATCATACTAAAGATCGTTTCGACTCCTTAACGAGCGGAGTTTTATTCACACATCACCACATAGACAATATTCAAGAATAGTAAAGATAACATGATGCGGAATTTAAAGAAAACAAGATATAAGAATTTCACCTTTTATTTAATCAACAATTTCAATACACTCTTTCAAGATCTACAAGAAGAAGAAATCGATCGTTGACTCGGCTTCGCTCGTCTCCGTGGATCGTGGATCTACTTTGATCTCTTGCCCGATTGAAGATCGGCTCGGCTCATAAAAGGGTTGAAGGCATCTTGCTTGGCTTGCACTCAAGATCTTGAATTGTGGTTGGATTTAGGGTTAGGGTTTCCTACAAGCTCTCTCACTAAACTTGAGGAAGAGGGAGATGAAGAAAGAGAATGGCTAAAATCTAAGATGTTGAATTATTTTCCAAGAGATGATAGATTTCCCAACATGATAGATGAGTGAGCCTAGGGTCTTATTTATAGAACTCTCAAACCCTAGGTTTAGGTTTGAATTGGAACTTTCCCTCCCAAAGTTTGTTGCAAAAGTTTGTTGGGCTTTAGCTTAGGGTTTAAGCTAGGGTTTAGGGAAAGTTCTAGAAGTATTAGGCTAATGTAATGTAACTCAAGGTGTTTGCTGATCTGGTGGAAGTATCTGGAATATTCTGGAAACTGGGATGTCTTTCTGAGCAGTGGGCCCTAGTACAGGAGTTGTGCACTGAAACTGAGGAGATGATGTCACCAATGAGCCGCGCTTCCGCGGCAGAAGAAGGCTATGGCTGCGGATGCGCGGCCATGTTGGAGCTTTGGGATCTGGGTCTTCTGCAGTGGTCTTATACTTCTGTTTGGGCTTTTCTCTGATGTTTTGAATTGCAGTTTCCCTTCTGTGTTGATACCAGATTTGATTTTAGTGAGTTTACGAGCAATTGTAATGGTCGAGCAATGTAATGATCGAGCAAGCTTCTCTTTTCCTGCACAGACTTCGAAACACGGGTTGCAAGATATAGAAAATATGCTATGTAATGCAATGCAGTCAATTTCCCTAGAAATGCCGGTTTTAAGGTCTAGTACATGTAATTTGATAATCTGTGATAGATTTGCTAATATATAGAATACTGATGCTGAACACTTCTATATGTATGCAGATGATAAGGAAATTGCCGGTTAAAATATGCAATATTTTCGACTGATCAAATACCCCCAAACTTAATTTCGATCGTCTCGAGCGAATGTTTTATTAAAAAGAGAAGGAGAAAATAAAGAAAGAGAAAAACTAAGTAGCACACTTTCGTAGGCAACACGATTGCACTGAGCACGTGCAACAAGCCTTTAAACCTCTAGGTGTCCCTAGTAGGAGGAGTGTTGTCTCCTGAGGGTTTTCAGCGGATTGCACCCACAAAATCCAAAAATAAAAGTAAGATCATGAATATTACATTTAAAGACAAGAATTGTAAAAGAAAGACTTTGAAAATTAGGGTTTCCAACTAAGCTAGCTTTTCGGTTGTCATGAGCCCTATCTTAATGGTCATGAAAAGATGTCAGAAATCACGTCCTCCCTCAATAAAACATCGTCTTATTCTTCATTCCTATCTTTATTCCAAACATCGATCATATCACCCTGCGTGTGTGTAAAGACATCCCTACACCCGGAGAATTCAATTCAAGCTATCATACTCTTGCCATCAGCCTCAGTACTTTTTAATTAATGAATATTTAGATGAGATTGCTCACACACTTTCATGCGACCGTTAATACTTCTTGAGGTACTAACCGACCGATTACTCCTGTGCTTGCTTACTTGGTGTATTTTCCTCGTCTTGCACCACCTCAGTCATAGCAGTGACTCCCAGACCAGTTGGCCTTAGGGCACTAGGTGAAGAAGCACCCTCGCTATACATTTTTCTTGCCTTCGGTGATAACAAAACCAGTGTTCATTTTTCTCACCACTTTATATTTTCTTTATTCATTTTTTTTTCTTTTTATTTCCTTCATACTTTTGGCTTTAAGACAAGAGCATTTCAAGGTATCCTCTACTATCCCAGGCTTCAAGACGTGTGTAAGTGCGAATAGCAGGGTAGCAACGTTCAAAATGTTTGGCTTCCAGAATAGAAACTATTTTTCAGACTTATTTTTATCCTCAGATTAGTGACGTCCTTCATCTTACTAACCCTTGGGACAACGGCTCATAACTACTTATTACTAGTTCGTACAAGAAAACTTCTAATTTTCTTAGTTTTCTAAAAATTTTCTAATCTCATGGATGTAATTTTTCACTATCTAAACTTTCATTATCTTATTTATATACAAAAAAGTGTAAATATTAAAATTATTTTTATATTTGAAAATTTTTAAATTTTTATGGGTTTTGAAAATTTTTCAATTTTTATAGATTTTCAAAAATGTTTTGTGCTTATGCAGATGATATGCAAATAAGCACAAACCTCCCCCAAACTTGTTTTCAACAGTGTCCTCACTGTTGCCGAATGCTATACCTACAAAACTGTAAATCTGGGGGGAATTATTAGTGGGGGAAAAATATATAAGTGAAGAACTTCCCCCAAACTTACTCTTTTCACTCACCTCCATTCAAAAAAATATGCAATGATATACAGGATATGAAGGTGAGACGGAGGAATTTTAATCTAAATAAACTGGCTCTTGTAAGAACAAGAGCTCCTCCGTGGGGTCAGTGGAAAAATACGGCTTAAGTCTATGTCCATTTACTTTGAAAACAGTGCCGTTTTTAACATTTTCAACTTCTACTGCCCCGTGCGGGAATACAGACCGCACAACAAAAGGTCCCTTCCAACGAGATCGGAGCTTACCCGCGTGAAGGTGTAATCGTGAATCATAAAGAAGGACTTGTTGACCAGGTGAAAATGTTTTCCTCAAAATGTTTTTATCGTGAAAAACCTTAGTCCTATTCTTTGTGATTACAGCGTTATCATAAGCTTCATCGCGGAGTTCGCTTAGCTCGTTAAGTTGCAGCTTCCGAAAGTTGCAAGCAAGGTTTAAATCAAGATTTATTTCTTTTATAGCCCACAATGCTTTATGCTCTATCTCGACAGGTAAATGACATGCTTTTCCAAACACTTATTCATGGGTTTTAACCCATGAACAGAGCTTTGCTCATAGATCAAGTGTGGAACTTTTAGATCTACCAAATGAAGAACTTATCATAAGTTTTCATGGGTTTTTTTTTTTCAAGGTCCCAAAAATTTTTAAAAGAAAAATTTTAAATATTAAGATCTTCTGATGGATCTTTTCCATTATTATCACAGAGCTATACTCTTTTTAAGGAATTTTATTCCTTTGAGACCAGAATTTGACAAGTGTCATTCTGTGACAGAGCTTTGCTCTTAAAGAGGAGATTTTCTCCTTGTCTCTAGGGATTCTTCCCCCCCCCCTTTTTTTTTTAAATGGGCATGTTTTCGTGGGGCCAACTGACAATCTCATCCAATAATGAGATTGTCTTATTAACTGACGTATTGTCATTTAGATTTTGTGGGTCCCTCTTTGGTCTCCTACTCACTGCACTGTGGTGCGGTGTAATTAATTAATTTTAATTTGACTAATGCATTTTCTCTTCTTTTTTTTTTAGACGCCAAACGTTGGAATTACAATACTAACGGCTAAATTGTTCTTTTTGCAGCGATCATGTCTCTAGACACTTCATTCCCGTTCGTCCGCTCGGAGGGGGGATTTCCTGAGGCACCCTTGGACCGTGAAGTCCTGATCATGATTAGAGAATATGACCCGGAGTACAAGAAACTCCACCTTTGGGGGTCTTGGTATAACCAGATTATTATGGGCCGACGGAGCTTCACCTGCGCGGTACCGTCAGAACCCATCACGGCAATTCACTACGCTACCCCACCTTCAGTGCAGTATGCTGTGGAGATGATAGACTGGACCGCGAACAGCTTTCTTCATCCGGCTATGGATGCGGTTCCGGTTCAGCGTCCTATGGTCTTGGATATTCTAGGACGCCGTATTTGTCAGGGAGAAGCACGACCCTGGGGGTAATCATATAACCTTGGTTTGATTCCCCATCACCCGATTGGCTATCTGCCGTGGGCCCGGTACATCCTGTCGACGAAGAAGTCGCAGTTGATAAGACTAGGACTGTACACCGCGGTCTACGTCTCTCTCTTCCAATATCCTACGCTCCCCACCTGGTGGTTCAAGGCTTTCTTGGAGCAATGAAATATTCCCACCCACATTTTACTTGCCATGGATCGGGAAGTGTCCATCTCTTTGGAGGAATTCGCGGAGCTATCCGGCCTACCGGTCATGGGAGAACATTACGAGGAGCTGCTCCCGACAGATGTGTACGTCTTTGGTGCTAGGCCAGTGGTCAGGGGGGTCACGCCGGAGAATGCCGTTCAACATCAATTCCCGAGCTTGATTAAGGTGTTGAACATCTATGAATCTCTCTTTATCGAACGCGGGAGTCGCGGAGTTAATTTTGAGGATTTCATTGCTCAGTTTCTTCATCCAAACGTCCTCTCGGCAGAAGCTACCAAGTTTGCTACCCTTGAGGACCCTTTCGGTTTAGGTTTGGATAACCTGCCAGCCAGAGATATAGACCAAAATGACTTCTTTCTTCCTAACTCCCCAACTACGTCCTTTGCAGAAATTGCGGCCCCCGGAATGGATGAGGAGGCCTTTTTCTTAAGATTTCTCGGACTGTGGCTGAGTTGGTTCGCGATCCCAATGCACTCTCATCGCATGCGGCCTTCTGTCTTTTACCCAGCCCACCGAATGGTCATCGGGGTAAAGGTGGCTGTGGGGATCGCTGGCCTGGCGCACCTATATCATGGCCTCAGCCGAGCAGCGGATGCCAACGAGCCCGGGGTACTGCACGTGGTCTTCCCGATGCACTACTTTGCATCGTGGCTCGAGCTACACACGGCGGGTGTCTTCGGTATGCATAAAAGGCCTTCATTCTTTGACAAGTGCGGTTTTCCTCGCATTTTACAGCTGATTGGCTCATCAATCGTGACCCCTTCACCACGGGACGCCAGGGGTTTACTGCTTCGCCCTCACACCGTTGGAGTCGGGATGTCCTTTATTGATAAGGTATTAACCATTGGGAAAGCGTCCACCACTGCGGTGCGACCATTACAGGACTCCTTCAAGGATAGAGTTTCAGTGTTAACGGCCCGGGAGATCCTCCATTTGTATTCTATTAGACCGGGTTTCCTAGTCTTCAGGCAGGGCGGTGCAGCAGTTTTTATGAGATATAACCCGTATCGTTTTGCCCAACAACTGGGTTACGATCAAGGAGTACCCTTGGAAGCTTTCTTACTGGAACCTGCTGTCAATGAAGAAGGGATGGAGAACGCGTTACATCACTTCATGCGCCTGAACACGGGTTCTCGTTTTTTTATCAGCACGCCGGCCTGCGCTCCACAACTCCTTAATGTATATAAAGAGTGGTACAATCATACGACGGAGGCTGTTATAAAGGAAGAGAGGCGAGTGTTGATCGACCGTAAAGAAGTACCCCCCGGCACCAACCGTAACGCTCCCTTAGTGCCAAGGATCCCGGTGGCTCCTCCTCTAAAAGATGCCGGGGGCAGACCATCACGTGCACAAAGTCCTCTACGTGAGCTGCCGCTCCCTGATATCACAGATGCACCTCCCGCACCCAGCGCTCCAGTGGAGACAGTGGTTGTACCCTCACCGGAGTCTGGCGTGGGTGCGGACATCGGGACCCGTCGTCCCAAAGTGGCTGCTAAGCGGAAGTCGATCCCCCGTGAGCCTAGGGTCGGAGGGCAAAAGAAAAAGAAGTCGCTCTTCGCTGCGGACGTCGTGTTCGGTCAGGAACCCCATGCTCCTTATGCCGAGGGTCTGCTCGAATATGGGACTAACGCAGGATTAGTGATGCCGCCGCCGGACGATACAGACTTGGAGGCTGCTCTCAAAGCTTCAGCATGGTTGGCGAGGCGTGACGCGTGGTTAGCTAAGCTTGCGCAGTCAGGTAACTACTAATCGCCTTTCTTTATTGCAATATGTATTCTCCATTGCCTATGACTAACGCTTTTCTTTCCTTTCTTTTAACAGGCATCACTGATGAAGAATCCATTGCCGCTTCTCTGAAGACTTTCCAGGAGGAGGAATGTCTCAGAGCGTCTATGGGCCTTAGTAAGTTTTAATCCATCAAGTTTCCATCTTCCTCGTGTTATGGTCGATCTAACCTTTCTCTTTTTATTGCAGAAACCTCAATGCCGTTCCCACCAAGCGACGCAGATGTTTTACCAGCTGCCGATGTTCCCGCTTCCTCTGGGCCACCGCAGGAGGTTCGTCTTGAAGAGCCGATGAAGGATGCCTTAAAGGCTCTTGAGGCATCCCTGAACGAGGATGACGACGCCTTGAAGGAGGCGTCACTAAGGTCCATCGCGACAGCCCGGGAAGAGAGGAAGCGGCAAAGGCGTGAGGTGAAGGCGCGCCGGGCTGCCTTGGCTGCGGGAGCGGGCCCCAGCACCGTCCCTCGCGCTGATACTCCATCCTAAGAGGCCCCTGTCGCCCTATCCACTGCCCGCAGAGAGGTGGCACGCGCAGTTCGGAGCGGAAACGGTAAATCCGCTTCAGGTAATATTTCTCTCAGAGTTTTTATTATAAGGGTTTTTAATGTCATTGGTCCTTATATCCCTCATCTTGCAGGGCCGAGTCCGATCGAGGGGGAGGCGGAAACCGTTGACCCTAAAGAAGCAGAGGAGGCGGTACCTGCCGAACTCGAGCCAACGGTGGGCAATGTCGATGTGGCTTTGGAGCCTGAAGTGGAGGTCGAGGGGCCTACCGCCGAGATGGTCATTGATGCCGAACCTGAAGTGGTGGCAGATGATATGATCATTATAACCGAACCGAGGCTGGTGGTGGACGAGGCGCTTGAGGCCGGCGACCTCGTGGTGATAGTGGATGAGCCGATGGAGACGGCGGAGCTCGAAGAAGTTGCGGGAAAGATGGGTACGACTCTTGGGGAAGAGTCAGCCGCTTCCTTCCAAGAATCTGGCAACGCTCCAATTATTGTGCTCCCTGCTTGCGATCTCCTGCCGTCTCCTGGTCGCGCTAGCACGACGACGGTCCCCATCGAGTCGGGTGATGAGGCTACGGGCGGTGGTCTTATGTCGATAAAGGAGGGAGTCGCTTCTGTTTCGGCCGGAAGCTCCTCAGGTAAACCTTAGGTTACTGTCTTTCTTATTTTACAATCCTTTCTGACAAGTTCACTTTTCTTGTAACGCAGGTGCAGCCAGCGCCGATGCCCCACTTCTTGAAGGAGTGCCTTCAACGACTGCCTTGGCGGTGGTTACCTCCCAACCCTCTCTCATACCGTCTAAGATGTTGGAAGGTATGGGTTTGCAACTTATTAGTCTTATCTTTCAGATGTATAGTGCATGTACTAAAGTCGTGCTGTTGTGTCTTTTCAGGAGTACTTTTTGATCATGTATATCAGATGTTGCTCCCACACTTTTCTTTCCCATCCGAGCTCGCTTCTTCGTCTGGTGGCGTTGGTGAGTATGATTTCCGTTGACATCCTTCCTCCCTTTTTTATTGATGGAATTACCTCTAACCTCTTTTTCTCATCTCAACTGCAGTGCTACAGATTGAAGGAGGGGATAAGAGATCAGCTGCGTTGCCGACTCTTCCGGCTCTGCCACCTGCCTCAGCTGGTACAGCGACTATCACATTGATAAAGTCTTTCTTTTTTATTTTCAGAACTGTTATCTGATCACATCCTGTTTCTCTTCAGCTGTCGTTCCGGTCTCGGCGCCCTTTGAATCTCGCATCATAATGCCAGCAGGTCCTTACCTGAGACGTCCATCTTCGAAAGGCGCCGCAAACAGCTTACGTATGCTGAGTGATTATATTGAGGAGCTTGACGTCGAGACCCCTACCCCTGCTGCGGATTTTGCTATAGCGGTTAACCCGATGCTGGTGATACTCGTGAACTTTCACGATGAGGGTATCATCGCATCTTGGGTTAACCATTGCAGGGAGATTGAGGCCCGCCTGCATCGGTTGGAGTCGCTGCGTCCCGCTCCCGAGGCCTTGGCTGCCAGTAATCAAAGAACAGCGTGGATCGAGCAGAGTGCTCCTTACTTCCATCACCTCGAACAAGAAGTCATTTCAAGACGTAAGGAGTGAGGTGAAACTTCGAGCAGGTCTGCCCAACTGCATGCTCGGGTGGAGGCCAACGCCGCACGGCTGAAGGTTGTCTTTGAGGGCCTTCTGCAATGTCTTTCTGAAGGGTTATCATTGAGGCAACACCTTGATGTTGTCGAGCGAGCTGCACCCAGCCAGGAAGCAGCCCAGAAGGCGGCGGAGGAGCAACTTTCATCTTTCTTGCAGCAGCGAGCCCGGGTGGAAGCGGAGGTGGCCGCGGCAGCCGCTCAGGAGGAGGCGCTGAAGGTAGTGCGAGAGCAACTTGTGGATTTACTAAAGACACTTCCTCCTCAGTAGCTATCCCCCTTTGTATCGTTTGTAATTGTAGATAAAAGAATGTATATATATATACTTTTTCATTCCTTGACATAATGTATCCTGTACCCAATCAAGTTTATGAATAAAAGATACACTCCCCTTTTTTTTTGTAATGTGTCATTTTCTCCGTCTTTTCTTTCTTTCATTACCAGCATGACATCTTTAATGCAGCTTATTGGCAGATAACTTCATTTCTCCCAGAGATAACGATGGCCTAGACTGCAGGTTCAGATCTGCCGCCTAGGACTTTTCAACTCTATGAGCCGTGGGGGTTTCATAGAGACTTTTCTCCCTACGGGTCGAGAGGATCTCGTAGGTGGTTTTTTTTTTTTCCCTTAGGACTCGTGAGGAGTCCTAAGTGTAGTTTTCTCTTATAAGTCGTAAGGATCCTACAAGAGAATTTTTCTCTCTTACGAGTCGAGAGGACCCGTAAGCGGTTGTTTCCCTCCTTATCGAAACTTGACTTTGGAGAGTGAGACCCGTGTATAGTATGCAAGAGACCATTTTAGATCGACTTGTAGGGTCCCATCGTTCAGGAAGCAAGTTTTCCCACCTCTGCTGCCTGAGGCTTCATCTTGCAAATTAAGAAGCAAGTCCAATTTGTTGAAGAAATCCCCTTTTCTGAATGATTTGGCGGAATTTCTCCCACCGTCGGATCTTTGATCCAAGGGCTTCTGTTTTACAGAAGAAAATCTTCTTGTTTTAACAAGAACAGAAAAGATTTCTTCAGAACCTTAATTTTGTTTAGCGCAAACGCTCCAGGGTTTGACACGTGTCGCACAGCGCACAGTGCAGCGCAACTGCGCTAGCGCATCTGTGCCAACACGTGTCACGCAGCGCGCGGCGCATACACCGCTGAAGCGTTGCTTCCTTTAATTTTGCTTGAAATAGAGCTTTGCTCTGATTAGGTGCGCTGCTTTGGGCGTTGCGCTGATGCGTCTGCGTCAGACACGTGGCGTATTGCGCAGCGCAAATAATCTGAAGCGTCGCTTTATTAATTTTCAAGTCAGAGCACGGGGAAGACGAAGCGTTGCTTCATCTCCCGCCTCGGAATTTGAACAGAAGTTCGCTCCGATTAGGGTAAACTGCCGTGACAACTCTTGGAAGTCGAAGAGGCACTTGATGCCTATAAATAGGACCTTTCGTCCCCCCCAGATATTTATCATCTTTCAGATTTCTATTTTCGAAGACCTCAGAGCTTTGTTCTTGCCTTCAAGAACTCCGGTGCCTTACTCCTCCTTTTTTTTTTCAAAGTTTTTAGGAAAACTTTAGGTAAAATCGATTCTTAGATTAATCTTAACCAGCAGAGCTTTCATCCAGGGGACTTTATCCTTGAACATAGTTTTGCTCTCTAGGAATTTAGTCCTCTATGTATATTATTGCTTTACTATTGCTGATCTTCCTGTAATATTTCCTCCAGGCATAATGGCGGCGGTGCATCTATACAGTTTGCACGAGTTTATTACCTACGACGATATCCGCGCTCAGGGTCGTCAACAAAACCAGGAGTTTACAGACGCTAAATGTGCAGAAGTCATGGGTCGTCTGAACGCAAGCGGTGGTTGGCTGTTGCCTCGTCGTTTGGCCCTTTTGAAAGTCGTGTTGGGAGCCATATGGAGAGCACTTCCGGGTCTTCATGAGGCCTTACCGCTCAACGCGCTGGATGATGCCGAAGACAAGGTGCATTCAGTGTACCTGACAGGGCTGATTTCAAAGAAACGACGGAACAGCCTTATTGACACCCTACACCAAGTCTTCCAGCAGACGACGATAGTTGCTGCTTATCAAAGGCCAGGAGGGCTCGCCGATGATCTCGATACAGAGGAGCGAGAAAGACTGCGCATAAGAATAATTAGAAAGGCCAGAAGAACTCTGGATGGCCTTACTTTTGATTTCCTCAATCCATGCCCCGGATCTGAGGTTATACCGTTGTAATAATTCATTATTCTTGTGCTTGTAAAAGAAAAAAAAAAATTAGCAGTATGAATGGAAACCCTTCCCTTTTCTATTTCAGCTTGTCTTATTTCTCGTCCTGAGTCTTCTGCCCATGCATAAATGAATGCGTCACGCACGCCAGATCAAATGTAGACCGGATATTCTTTCTGTCATCTTCTCTTTTTTTTTATTGTCAGCAGGCTGTCTTAATAACCATGGTTGATGGATGTCTAAAACGAGTATTCCGACTTCCTTAGGAAATAGCGATGGCTTAGGCCGCAGGTTCTGGTCTGCTGCCTAAGATTTTTCAACTCTATGAGCCGTGAGGGTCTCATAGAGGCTTTTCTCCCTACGGATCGAGAGGATCTCATAGGCGGATTTTCTCCTTAGGAATCGTGAGGATTCCTAAGTGTGGTTTTCTCTTATAAGTCGTAAGGATCATATAAGAGAATTTTCCCTCTTACGAGTCGAGAGGATTCGTAAGCGGTTGTTTCCCTCCTCGTCGAAATTCGACTTCGGAGAGTGAGACCCGTGAATAGTATGCAAGAGACCAGTTTGGATTGACTTGCAGGGCCCCATTGCTCAAGAAGCAAGCTTTTCAATCCTTTCTGTCTGAGACTTCTTCTTACAAATTGAGACGAATCGGGGATTTGCTTGCGGAGAGGGTGGTGGCTCTGCGAGTTGACATGAGTTAAGAAGCTCTCGTCACGGAGTGTTTGTATCCGTGAGTCGAGGAGTTTGCTAGGGATTATTTGTTTCCCAAGCGCCAAGGATTATTTGTTTCCTTGGGGTTTGAAACGAGTCGAGAGTTCCCACGGGGGCACTGGTGGCTCTGCGGGTCGACGCGGATCAGGAGGCTCTCGTCAAGGAGTGTTTGTATCCGTGAGTCGAGGAGTTTGCTAGGGATTATTTGTTTCCCAAGCGCCAAGGATTATTTGTTTCCTTGGGGTTTGAAACGAGTCGAGAATTCCCACGGGGACACTGGTGGCTCTGCGGGTCTACGCGGATCAGGAGGCTCTCGTCAAGGAGTGTTTGTATCCGTGAGTCGAGGAGTTTGCTGAGGATTATTTGTTTCCCAAGCGCCAAGGATTATTTGTTTCCTTGGGGTTTGAAACGAGTCGAGAATTCCCACGGGGGCACTGGTGGCTCTGCGGGTCGACGCGGATCAGGAGGCTCTCGTCAAGGAGTGTTTGTATCCGTGAGTCGAGGAGTTTGCTGGGGATTATTTATTTCCCAAGCGCCAAGGATTATTTGTTTCCTTGGGGTTTGAAACGAGTCGAGAATTCCCACGGGGGCACTGGTGGCTCTGCGGGTCGACGCGGATCAGGAGGCTCTCGTCAAGGAGTGTTTGTATCCGTGAGTCGAGGAATTTGTTGGGAGGGCATGGTTCCCTCTTTGTTTATGCCCTTGGATTGTATACAGGGATCGATGTGATCTTAACTGTAGGGCAAAAGTTTTATCATCATTTTTTTTGTTTTATCTCCGCGATGCTCTATCATTTCAGCTTTATATCGCGAAGGTCGCGATTGCCCAATCATTTCGGCTATTTTTCGCGTTGCCCAATCATTTCGGCTGTTTATTTCATTTTTACTCGCTGCTTTTTATTGCGAGTTGCCCAATCATTTTGGCTATTTTTATTTTTACTCGCTGCTTTTTATTGCGAGTTGCCCAATCATTTTGGCTGTTTATTTCATTTTTACTCGCTGCTTTTTATTGCGAGTTGCCCAATCATTTTGGCTGTTTATTTCATTTTTACTCGCTGCTTTTTATTGCGAGTTGCCCAATCATTTCGGCTATTTAGCATGCATACATTTTTACTTGCTGTTTTTTTTATTTCAAGTTTTCCTATCATTTCGGCTATTTCGTATGCATGTGCGGCCTATTGGCTTTTCGCCGTAAACCTGAAATTAGACGTCAATTTCGGCATCAGCACCGCTACAACTGGGATATTACCAGGAGCGAATCATCATTTGCCTCTGTCGATGTCGACAAAAGGTGGCTTAGCGAACAGGGTTAAGGTCCTGTCGACTAAGGCTTTTGACTTCATGAGCCGTAAGGGTCTCACAAAGGTATTTCTCTCTACAAGTCGTGAGGATCTTGGAGGTGTATTTTATCCTTAGGAATCGTGAGAATTCCTAAGTGTTTGTTCCTCTGTAAGTCGTAAGGATCCTACAGGAGGGTTTTCTCCTTGTAAATGAGAGGATTTTCAAGGGTTGTTCACCATGCGAACGTATCCCCAGTCTCGGATGGGACTTAATTAGGGAAATGTTTATTCGCGCCCGTGGATTGTATACAAGGGCCAGTATTGAGCCACTTGTAGGGCAATATCGGAAGTTGTGGGGGTTGCTTAAGCACAGGTTTAGGTCTCTGTAACTTAAGGCTTTCAAATCTTACGAGCCGTGAGGGTCCCATAAGAGCGTTCTCCTTACGAGTCGTGAGAATCTCGCAAGTGTATTTTCTCCTTAGGAATCGTGGGGATTCCTAAGTGTGTTGTTCCCTTGTGAATCGTAAGGATCTCACGCGGGTGGTTTCTCCTTATAGGGTCGAGAGGACCCTACAAGTGTTTCTTAGCGAGGTTGCGCCCTTTCGGGTTTTCACAAACACTCGCCGGTAGTCCTGCTGTTTTTACTCATGGAGCCCTCTCGGGTTTTCATCCGTGCCCGTTTTGCTTATGGACATACCGTTTTTTTTTATATTCTTTTTTATTATTTTTTTTTATTATTATTATTTTTTACGAGGTTGCGCCCTTTCGGGTTTTCACGAACACTCGCCGGTAGCCCTGCTGTTTTTTACTCACGGAGCCCTTTCGGGTTTTCATCCGTGCCCTTTTGCTTATGGACATACCGTTTTTTTTTATTTTATTTTTATATGTTTTTTTTTATATCTCGTCAGCCTAAAAGATGCTGCGGTAGTAGTTTAAAGACGTTTAAGGACATTTCGGTCCGCTATTAGTTTAAGGACATTTCGGTCCGACATTGAGAGGTTGGCTACTGCTTATAAAACTTGAGCTTAAGAAGATAGCGAGCGGACATGGTCGTCGTCATCTATCATTGACCTAGGCTGTGGCTCATTAAGCATAGTATTTCTTCAGGAAGCGACCGTTTATCGGCCTGAAAGGCCTTTCACCGTGCATGTCCATGAGTAGATAGGCCCCACCCTGGTAAACTTTATCTATGATGTACGGGCCTTCATAGTTTGGCTCGAATTTTCCCCGCTTGGCGCAATTGGGAATCATAGGCCTTTTGACCACTAGCACGAGTTCGCCTTGGTGGAATGTCCTCGGTCGGGTCAATCTTTCGTATGAGCGCGTCATCTTTTCTTTATAAGCTTCCAGATTTTGTTGCGCTATGAGCCTAGTTTCATCAAGGGCGTCAAGCTCCTCAAGCCGAAGGTGAGCATTCTCTTCGTCCGTTAGCTCGTGGTGAACTGCCACTCGTAGAGAGGGTAACCCTATCTCGAGAGGAAGTACTGCTTCCGTACCGAACACCAACGCGTACGGCGTTGTGTTCGTGGCCGTCTTGAATGTAGTTCGATATGCCCAAAGAGCTTCTTGCAGTCTTTCGTGCCAATCTTTCTTATTACGGGACACCGTTTTCTTTATGATTTTTGTCAATGTCTTGTTGAAGGCTTCAGCTAGTCCATTGGCTCACGGGTTATAAACCGAAGAATATCTCCAGTCTATATTATGCTGTTGCGCGAAGCGACTGATCTTGTGGCTTCTGTAAGCTGGCCCGTTATCGGAGATGATCCGTCGCGGAGTTCCAAACCGATATATGACATGCGTCTTGAAGAAGTGGAGGATATTTTCCGTCTTCACCTCTCTTAACGGTACTGCTTCTGCCCATTTAGAGAAGTAGTCAGTCGTCGCCAGGATGAAACAATGTCCCCTAGACGATGCTGGTTCGATAGGGCCAACTATGTCAGTCCCCCACATTTCGAATGGCCAGCTAGCTACCGTTGGATGCAACGGATTTGGGTGCTGGTGGATGAAGTCCCCATGAATCTGGCATGAGTGACATTGCTTCGCATATTCGATGCAGTCTTGAATCATCGTGGGCCAGTAATAGCCCATCCGTTTGATCTTTAACTTCATCTTTGGGCCTGCTTGGTGAGAACCGCAGATTCCGTCATGAACTTCTTGAATGACTCTTTCCGCTTCGTCCGGTCCTAAGCACCTCAGCCACAGAGAATCGAATGACCTCTTGTATAGAGTATCATTGACGAAGGCGAAAGACAGAGCTCGTTTCATGAGCTGGTGTCATGCGGACGCATCTTCGGGAATTTGGTGGGATTTGAAGTAGTCTATAAAGACCTCCCTCCAATCCTCAACCTTCTCATGGTCTTTTATTCGTAAGGTCGCTTGTTCAGTCACTCTCTTTTCTTCGGGCGATCCCGGAGGTATTTCTGCGGGGGCGAGCACCCGACGACTTTGTACCATGATTCTAACCTCATCGAGGTTCTCGTCAGCCAGTTCTTTAGCAAGCTTAGCTAACGCGTCCGCTTTGCTATTTTCTGCGCGTGGTATACTTTCCAAAGTATAGGAGGGAATTTCGGTCAGCAGTTGTTGCACCTTTTCCCCGTATTTTACTAATTCCGGTTTGCATGTTTGGTAATCGCCGTTCACTTGACTGACGACTAGCTGGGAGTCCCCATATATGAGGAGGCTTTCAATTCCCATGTCAATGGCGATCTCGAGACCTGCTATCAAAGCTTCATATTCAGCTTCATTATTCGTTCTCGGTTCTGTCAAGGAGAAAGCGAAGCGCATTATTCCTCCTTGTGGGGTCACGAAGATAAGGCCTACTCCCGATTTGATCATTGGCGTACTTTGTTTGTGCTTTTTCATGGAAGATGCTCCATCGAAATAAAGCTCCCAACGGGTATCACTACTGTCGACTGCGTCAAACGCATGTTTGTCTGGCAAATCGCACTTTAGGGGAGAATCGGCAGGTATCGGGTGCTCAGCAAGGAAGTCGGCGATGGCCTGGCCTTTCACTGCCTTGAGAGGTCGGTACGTTATCGAGAACTCCATTAAGAGCAGGGCCCATTTAGCGAGTCGTCCCGTCAATATGGCCTTTGACATTAGGTATTTAAGAGGGTCCACCTTCGAAATGAGGCGGACCTCATGCGCCAACGCATAGTGCCTGAGCTTCGTTATCGCGAAGATCAACGCTAAGCAATGTTTTTCAATGGGGGAGTAGTTGCTTTATGCCCCCAGTAGAACTCGACTTAAGTAGTAGAGTGCTCTTTCTTTCCCTTGATCGTTCTCTTGTGCCCATAATGCGCCTAAAGAACCTTCGAGGGCGGCTGTATAAAGAATGAGAGGCTTTCCCTTAACCGGAGCGGTCAACACTGGAGGGTTTTGCAGGTACTGTTTGATCTCGTCTAGTGCGCTTTGGCACTTTTGATCCCAGATGAACGGGGTTCCCTTCTTCATCAGGTGGCTATAAGGACGGCACTTTCCTGAGAGGTTGGCTATAAATCGCCGTATGTACGCGAGTTTCCCTTGGAGAGACCGCAGCTGTTTGAGAGTTCTCGGCGGAGGCATTTCCATGATTTTCTTGATCTTGGACGGATCTATTTCGATACCCCGGTGTCGAACAATGAATCCCAGGAATTTTCCTGAGGAAACTCCAAATGCACACTTGAGCGGATTCATCTTCAAGTTGTATTGCCGAAGACGTTGAAATACGGTCTTCAGATGCTCGAGATGTTCCTCGTATGATTTGCTTTTAACAACGAGGTCGTCGATATAGCATTCGACGATTTCGTGTATAAGGTCATCGAAGATCTTCGTCATGGCCCTTTGGTAGGTGGCACCGGCGTTCTTTAAACCGAAGGGCATCACCTTGTAACAGAATATTCCCAAAGGAGTCCGGAAAGCCGTATGTTTCTGGTCTTCAGGATGCATTTTTATTTGATTATATCCTGATGAGCCGTCCATGAATGAGAAAATCTCATGCGTTGACGTATTGTCTATCATCAGTTCGGTGACTGGTACTGGGAAATCATCCTTCGGGCAGGCTTTGTTGAGATCCCGAAAGTCCACGCATATGCGCACCGTCCCATTTTTCTTGATCACTGGGACGATATTAGCAATCCATTCAGGGTATTGAACCTCCTGGATGAAGCCGGAGTCTATCAGCTTTTTGACTTCAGCGTTGATGCTCATCTCGAGCTCGAGCCGCATTCTTCTCGGCGCTTGTTTGACTAGCTTGACACCCGAGGATATCGCCAGTCTATGTACAGCAACTTCTGGATCTAGTCCCGGCATCTCGGAATAGTTCCATGTGAAGCAATCTCTATGCTGTACAAGGACGTCTTTTAACGCAGCCACCCTCTCTTCAGACAGCAGCTCGCTGACGAATGTTGGTCGCGGATTGTTTATCGTCCCCAACTCAATTTTCTTGAGGTTATCTGCAGTGGTATGTATTCCATCCTCCAGTTCTTTCGGAGCTGGGGGAAATTCTGAGATCACCTCATCATTACTGTTTTTGAGGCACCAGGGAAGGCTGTCCATGTTCTCGGATTCTTCTTGCAGTATTGTTATCATGTGACAGGTACGAATTCGCTTCCAATCCCAATGTGGAACTGGTTTTTCTTTCGTGGCCTTAGGCTCGTGCTTTTGTGGTGGTGCTACCCTCCAGTTGTTGGACAGAGCGAATTTACCAAGCTGATATTGATTTTCGACCCAATTCTTGAAGGTGAAGCAATCTTCAAGAGGATGACCTACTACTCGATGGTAAGAGCAATAGTCCGGGTGTGAGGCTTCGCCTGCTTGTTCAGGGTGTTTAGACTCCGGCAATGTAAGCATTTGATGTTTCATGGCGAGATCAAGTATTTTCTTCGTCTTGTCCCGAGGAAACGAGTATGCTCGCCCCATTTTCTTCATAAGGGATAGATCAATAACGCTCGACTCCCGTTTGCGTGGCTTCTTAGCCCTGCTTTGTTGTTGTTGAGTGCCTTTTTTGCCTTCCGACTTATTTCTGCTTTTGAGCGGAGCCCTCTTTATAACAGGTTGACAAGGAGCGGCATTTTCATCCTTTACAGCCTGTCGGAGAAGGCGTCGCGTCTTGGCTTTCTCGTAGATGGCCGTCTCATGGTTGTGATCATCTCGGACCTTTTGACCAGCTTTCTTTATAAGTCTGTCCATTTGTTCCTCGAACGACGGACCGGGTTCTTTTGCATCTGGAACTTTCACTGGCTTAGGATTAGCGTCCTCCCATTGAGCATCCGCTTCTTCATCAAGGTCATATACGACGTAGCAGCCGGGTAGTAACTCTCGTTTCTTTAAACGGATGTATCCAAGCCCTCTTGTTTCCATTCTCCCGTTAGGCAGTTTGCGTTGGATCCCGGGAATGTTCCAGACCCTGTCATAGAATTTGGCCTCTCTAACAGTCTGTTTGAAGGATATCCCCTGGCGTTTCAGCAGCTTCTTCAAACCTTCTGTATAATATCTGGGAAGACGGATAGGCTGAAGCCTGTCGAGCGTGGGATCCGCGCCATGCCAGACTTCTTTTTCCACCTTGTTTTCTTCAGAACGGTAGAATAGGATTGCCTTCTCGTTTTCTCGCTTGGGAGGGATATAGAATGTCCGCAGCTCTTCTATACTGTAGATATTAAGTGCGTCCAGTTCTTTATGATGTTTAGGCGGCACCATGGCGACTTGCAGACTTTGCTCTTTGTCAGCGGAAGCTTGTATTGAAAGTCGAGCAGAGAATACGACATGGACCTCATCCTCCGAGTCACTACCAAAGACCAATGTAGGAGTGGACGGTCCTGGCTTGTTATGTTGGGGCAGACCCGAATAAACGATCTCCTCTTCCTCCTCGGTATCACTGCCGAAGACAGGGATGGTGGCGTTAGTTTTATTTTCCGGCTTATGACACTTCTCCGTGTCTTCGAAATCCGGCAAGAAGTATTTGGCATCTTCGTATTTGCGGACCTCGTTCACAGAGAACGGGTTCAGTTCTCCCGTCACGGTATACTCGAAACCATCCTTAAAATACTTCATACACTGATGTTGTGTAAAAGGGATGATGTTGTACTCGTGTAACCATGGTCGGCCGAGCAAAGCGTTGTAGCATGTCTTGGCGTCTATGACGTGGAACTTAATGTCCGTGACGAGTAGCCCGAAGCGTAGCGTCAGTATCACAGATCCAAGAGTCTTTGATGATTGGGAGTCGAACCCGGAGATGGTGATCTTGTCCCGAGCAAGGTGCTGAACGCTCATGCAGATTTCCTTCAACACCCGCACGTTGAGTAGGTTAACAGAAGACCCGTTATCGATCAGGATTTTGCCTATCCTTATATCATGGCAGTATCCCGAGACATAGAGAGGGCAATTGTGTTCGCACGTCCCAAGTAGAAGGTCTTCATCACCAAAAGTAACATCAGCCGTGTGTACTTCCTCTAATTCATCCTTCATCTTTTCCTCGGCCAGGCATGCTTGGAATTGTTCCGGGTCTTGGAGCGCTTTAATCAACGAATCTCTCGCCTCTTTTGATAGCAAAAGGGCGTCAAGAATGCTGAGCTGTGAGGGCAACTTCCTCAGATGCGCCAAAACGTTGTAGTCTACCTTATTTCTCTTCGGCGGGTTCTTGGCGTTTAACTCTTCCGCCGCTTGGTCATCTAAGATGATATCTTCAGAGACCTTTTCTTTCCCTTTATCTTTTCTGTTCAAGGGTCCGAGGTTCTTTTCAGGCAGCGTCCGATTCCGCAGCCGGATATTTTCGCAGACCTTCGGTTCTTCTTCTTTTCCTGAAGCGAACTCTTTAAAGAGAGGGGCAAGTTCTAGCTCTTCATCAGAATCACTCCCGAATGTAGGCACTTGTGATCCACCGGTGTTAACCATGCGACAATCGCCAGCAGTTCTTTTAAGCCCTTCGGTCGTATTTCTCTGCTCCCGACGAGTTTTACGTTTTTTCCCGCTTAAAGCGTTGTCGATGAGCAACGTATCCTTGCCACCATCTATCGAAAGCTTTGCACTCTTGAGTGGGGTGCGAAATCCTCTGATGATATAAGCAATACGAGGGGTACGTTTCCACTTCACCGGCGATGTTTCCTTCAGAGGATGGTAGCTTCATGCCCATTGATATGGCTTTAGCGAACTTTTTCCTCATCCTGAGTTGGCTTTTGTCGGTAGCGGAGGCGTTTTTCTCCAGCGGGATTGTCTCAGCTCCTTCATCAAGTCGCTGGCGCTTGGCCCTTTCAAATATAGCCGCCTCGTGCTCCCGATCAGCTTTACTTTTTAACCGAGCTTCATTAAGGAGTGCGTCAATTACTTCATCTGATGGCCCTAGAACTTTTGGTTCAGGATCTGCCCCCAGCTTTTCGGTGCAAGGAATCTCCTCATCATTCGTGATCGAATGGGAAATCATATGACAGTTCGCCACATATTCCTCGGATTCATCTGATGAACTTTCTCCCTCATCCTCTTCTTGAAAGACATGGCTGAGGAACTCTTGGAATGTAATGGGGGTTCGTACCCTCTGATTGTATTCCTCCAGCGCGTCAATTTGCTTCTGTAAGTCCGTGTGCTTGTCGCCAGGCTTCACGGGCTTCTTAGATTTCTTCTTCTTCTTTTTCGAAGATTTTGACGGCTGGTTATGAGTGTTTGGGCCACTTCCACCAATCTTTTGAATCGGACGAGGTTTTAGCATTCCCTCCATAATTTGTGGCTCCAATGGGTTCTTCCACTTGACCGCTGGACATGTCTGAAGATCGTTTAGCATCCTCTTTGTCTTGGCTGATAATACGACCTCCCAAGGAGCTTCTTCGATGACGGAGCATGTTGCCCCTGACGTATTCGTCCCCTTAGAGGTGTGGGGCTGCGGGGGATTCACCTTCCATTTGTCAGATAACGCGAACTTGCCCTGTCGGTATTGGTTTTCAAGCCAATTCTTGAAAACGTAGCAATCTTTGATCGGGTGGCCTAGTACTCGATGATAAGGACAGTAGTTGGGCTCGTTGACGTCACTTGGTTGCAACGGACGTTTTGGATCCGGCAGATTTATGAGTCTGTTGAGCAACGCCAGCTCGAATAACCTCCTCGTTTTATCGCGGGGGAAGGAATAAGGACGTCCCATCCTATCCTCAAGGGGTACGTACGGGCGCGTATTGTTTGGACGAGCAACCGGCTTCGAGTCGTTCTGTTGTTGTTGAGCATTAGCGACAACGATCGCTTTTCCCTTTCCTTTGTCATTTCGGGAATCCGGCTTTGGGAGAGGGGGTTTATGGCCCATCTGGTCCATCTGCGCTAGTTTGTCAATCAAAGCCTGGAAGGTAGTCGGCTTGAAGAACATCATAAACTGTGAGATGGTTGCTTGTGGATCAAGGGTTCCAACAAACATTCCCACCGCAGGGGCTTCTTCTATGCGCTACTCACACTTCGACCATAGATTACGCCACCGTATAGCGTACTGAACCCATGTCTCGCCGGGTTTTACCCTAGCGTTAATCAGTGCCGTCATCGGGGTACGTTCACTGGCACTTGCAAAGCGTTGGGTAAACAGCAGCTCCATTTCCTCGAAGGTTTTAATAGAATCATTAGGGAGTTCAGAGTACCACTCGAACGCCGTATCTGATAGACTTCCAACGAACTGGCGGAGCAAAAGCTTGTCATCGCCGCCAGTGTTACCGCAAAGCGCCCTGAACTGGGCAACATGCTGATGGGGATTGCCGGTCCCCTTATAGACATGGAACTTGGGAATTTTGTAACCCGGCGGGTACTTGATTTGGTCATACCAGCCTGGATATGGCCGCCCCGTTTTTACGACGTGGCCGGCTGCTTCGGCCGCATGATGAACCCTTATTTGCTGGGCTATGTATTCGTCCAGATCAGTTTTAGAGATTGTATCCTCTTTAGCCGTTGATAGAATGGGCTGAGGATTCGATGTCTCTCCCCTATCGTCTCCAAGGACGATCGGAGGTTCTTCATTCGGGGGATCTTGTTGTATCATCATCCCTATCATGTCTTGGAAGAGGAGGCCAATACGCTGTATGTTGGCCGCTTGTTCAGCAGCCTCTTTGTCCTTCTTTTCCAATATTCGGCGAAGGAACTCGGCGTCGGTCTCTTCTTCTCGGCGCTCATCTAAGGACGCTTCAGGGTTTTCTTTTGGCTCTGTAAGCACGGCCATAGCATTCATCATCTCCTGGAGCTTTTGTTGCTGCTCCTGAGCCTTGGTCACTGATCGGGTGAGCGGTCGGTGACCCGTAGAAGTGCGGCTTTCCTCCTTTCCAGAAGCCATATAAACCGTATGAACCGTTATGCCCCCTGACTTGGGGCGTTTAGGTTCACCGCTTTTAGACTTTGCCATTGTCACGGGAGCTTTCTCTGGCCTCCTTCTTTTGTGGACCGTTGAAGTGGGCATCTTAGCAATTGTTGCCCCCTGTTGTTTAATGGGGCGGTTTTTGTCTTTTTCCACCTTTGCCTTTTTCTGGTGATGAAAGTGGTCCGGGTCAATCACGGAGTCTTGAACTCTACGCCAAACCTTGTATATTTTTGACGACAGCCGTTGAGGGGGCTGTTCCTGCTTTGTCTCTGGAGCTTTGTCTATAGGCGGAGGAGATCTTTTCAATGTAGCGGTTGGAGAGTTCTTCCGTACCCTTCTCAGCAGCTCAAAGCTGTTCCCAATTGGAACAGCAGCGTTGACTTCCACCACTGGAGCCGGTGGAGTTAGCCCTGAGGGAGAGTTGCCCCCTGCCTTCCTCACTCGTTGCCAATGGCGACGTCGTGCACGACGAGCCATCGGGATTGGTTCGGAATTTGAGATAGTTTCTTTTTGCCCCCTGTTTGAATGTGGGGTGACTGCCAATGTCAGCCTATTGAAGACTGATGTCCTTTGACCAATAGGGGCAGGAGTGGGAATCATCAATCTCGCGAAGACCGATTCTTTGATGGGAAAAACCGCTTTAACGTCTTCCGGGGCAGCGGCCGTTGCCCTCTTTGGGACGTCCACTCTATGGTTCTGATCTACCCTGGCGAAAACGGAGGCTGTTAGTTTGGTAACGGGCGACCCGTTGACAGGGGCCGTCGTAGCAGTGAGCCGGTCGAAGACCGACTTTTTGCTTACTTCCGGTGCAGGTATTGGTGCAGAGAAGCTTGTAGGTGGGATCATGGTCCCGAAGAACAAGCCGGTGGTGGCTTGGGTCACCTGGTCTACCGGCAGAGCGAGGAAGGAAGCTGCTTGGGATCCATATGCTACACCTCCTGGTGAGGTAGAGCATCCGTTGCAGTGGCATTTCGAGCAGTTGGTGCAGTTAGAGGCCATTGAATCTTGAATTCTACGCCAAGTAAAAGACCAAATCTTAGTAGCTTGAAATCTGAAGACAACCATTTAACAAACCGCGATTGGTTCGCGAAGACGACACACGAAGTGTGGAGTGGAAAGAGGAAGAGGTCCCACCGGGCGTGCCAGAATCTGTTCCCCTCCGAACGGCGGCGCACAGGACCGCTGGGTCCTGGCACTGAGATTCGGGGCAGATACTATTTGGTTTTATCCGTCTACCTCTCCGAAGATGCCAAGTTGATTTATGGCACCATGTATCGGAGGTTTAGACGGATGCGGCCGATGTAGCAGACTTCGTCAGATTCCCCCTCGATTGAGGGGTTTTTGATTGTGGGGACGCTCTTCCCTGCAGGCGCAAGCCCCTGCAGTTAATTACGCTACCGCATCGCGGTAACCACTTTCTCCTTCTCCAGAATTTCACTTCGTGTCGTGTGTGTTTGTTTTGTTTGTGGTTGCCCGTGGATTGTATACGGAGACTGAGTAATGCCGTCGCCCGTAGGACGTGGACTAGTCCAAATCCGTATTTACTTAGATTTGGGTTCGGTGTTTTTTAGTTTAAGGATACGTTAGTCGCGTTGCGGCTAAGATCAACTTAAACGTTCGTTAAGGATACGTTAGTCCAGTTTGAGACTAAGATCAACTTAACATGATAATCCATTTAATATCTGGCCATCGGGACTCGTCACCTCTCTAACGTCGTTGAAGGATTACAACGGCAGATGTCAGAGGAGTTCAGAGATGTACCCTTGAACCAAGGTTGATTTGGAGTTTTATAGTCCGTTTGAATGTTTAAGGATACGTTAGCCGTGTTTGGGGGGCTAAGATCAACTTAAACGAGATCGTTTAGATCCGGCAAAAGAGCATTTGGAGGCTCTATTGTTCCAGTTTAGGGACGTAGTGGTCCATAGATGGTTTAGGGACGTTGCGGTCCATGCTCCAGTTTAGGGACGTGGTGGTCCATGTTCCAGTTTAGGGACGTGGTAGTCATATTCCAGTTTAGGGACGTGGTGGTCCGACATTAGTTTAAGGACGTTTCGGTCCAACATTAGTTTAAGGACGTTTCGGTCCGACATTAGTTTAAGGACGTCTCGGTCCGACATTAGTTTAAGGACGTTTCGGTCCAACATTAGTTTAAGGACGTCTCGGTCCGATATGTGGTCGTCGGGACCCGTCACCTCTCTGACGTCGTTGAAGGATTACAACGATAAGTGTCAGAGGAGCTCGGAGATGTACCCTCGAACCGGATATAAATTAATTTAAAAGAGCAGTCGTGCTCAGTCAATTTAATTTAAGGACTTATGGCCAAAATTGGGCTAAGTCCAGCTTCAATATTTTTTTTTCTTCGGCCTGTTCTAGGGCTTTACCCCTTTTTAGTAATGCACTGCATTATTCTTGTTTTGATTGGGCTCTGCCCTTTATAAATGATGCAGAGCATCTATTTTGTTTGGGCTCTGCCCTTTTTAAAATGCATAGCATATTTGATTGAGCCTGTTAGGCCTTTTAATTGGGCTCTGTCCCTTTTTTTTATGATGCAGCGCATCTGTTTTAGTTTGGGCTCTGCCCCCTTTTTTTTTAAAGTAATGCGTTACATTTTATTAGGCCCGTTAGGCCTTCTTTAATTGGGCTTGGCCCTTTTGTAAGCAATACAGTGCATTTGTTTGGCGCTTTGCGCTAAGTAATGAGCGCAAGCTCATATGATGATGACACGTGTCATGCTCTGGTGAGCGCAAGCGCAACAGCACAGTGCGCTGCGCTAGTGCGCTGCGCTGTTGACACGTAGCGCGCTCACCAGGAGTTGCGCCAATTCCAGAGAGCAAAGCTCTATTTCAAGAGCACAAGTTGTTTTACAGCTGACACATGGCGCTCTCTCAAGAGCGCAACAGCGCAGTTTGGAAGTGCAAAGCACTAAGAATCTTTTAGATTCAAGAACAGGAGTGCAGAGCACTATTTAATTTCTTGATCTAATTTAGATCAAAGAAAATAAATTTTTCTTTTTCGTTTCAGGAACCAGAGGTTCATAAAAAAGTGCAAAGCACTATTATTACTTATTTTTCTTTTTATTTAAAAATTATTAATCTTGTTCTTAGATCCATAATCTGTCCATAAGAGAATTTTCTCTTTTTCCTAAAGGTTTTTTTACCTTTTGTTGTTCTTGAGGAATTCTTCAAGAGTTCTCTTCTCTTTTTCTTTTAGCAAGATGTTCCTTCCTTTTAATTGAGGCCTAGGGTTCTTTTTATAGTGCCCATAAATTAGTTAAATTTGTTAAAGAGATCTTTCTCTGAGTGATTTGGGGAATTTTCCCCACCGTTGGATCTTTGATCCAAGGGCTTCTGCTTTGCAGAAGAAAATCTTCTTGTTTTAACAAGAACAGAGAAGATTTCTTGGAAATTTAATTCTGTTTGGCGCAGATGCCCCAGCGCGTGACACGTGTCGCGCAGCGCAACTGCGCTAGCGCATCTGCGCTGACACGTGTCGCGCAGCGCAGAGCGCAGCGCAACTGAAGCGTTGCTTCATAAAAATAGAGCTTTGCTCTGATTGGGCGCGCCTTCTTGGGCGCTGCGCTCACATATCAGCGCTTGACATGTGGCGCGTTGCGCTCGAGATTTGAAGCGTTGCTTCAAAATTTTGAATTTTGAATTTTAACAGAGCTTTGCTCTGATTGGGCGAAACAGAGGGCTTGCAAAAAGGTGGCTTTTGGGTACAGTCCCGAATCACATGGAGGCAATGAGCGATAGGAGGTGATTCGTCTCTCCCGGTATAGGGAGTTGATGTTGTGCTGTGTTCGATTGGATATAACCGGAAATCCCTGGCCAGGGTTGCTGAGATCTACTGGTAAGTGTTATCAGTAGTTTCTCGAACAGTTATAGACCTCATATCGACACGACTTATCGAGCTACTGGGGTCTGACGTTTACCACCCCTAGGCGAGATATGCGACATATCAGACGACGAGACCGGACTGTACGGGAGTGTTACTGTTTGGATTCACAGGAGAATGTACAGGCTTGCTTGTTGATCTTCTGAGCACTCAATACCTAGATAGCTGTTACGTTTAGCTGACCGCTTACAGCTTGTGGGTGTTTGATATGATCATCACCTACTGCCGGCGTATTGATGATTCTTTAGAGTCCTACACAGAGGTTTCTTGGCTCAGGCAAAACGGAGTAGGAGCACATATGTGATATGTGCGGGACCGAGGATAATACGATATGAGATACCGTATTCTATTCTCGCGATATATGATATCAGCCGGGTCATCGGATCAAATGTTGATTCGATGAATCGGTATGGATAAATATTAGTCGGTTATATGCGATATAGCCGGATTGTCGGATCAATTGTTGATTCGATAATTTAATGTATAATAATATATATGATATATTAAATTACATTAACTAATATTATATCACTAAAAGATTCTTTTTCTCACTTGGGTAATACATTGATATATATGCGATATATGTTAATTGTATTATTTTATTTTGTTACGATAAATATTATATATGTGATATATAATATTGTAACATGATATGATAACTAATGCAACATGTTTAGTGGAGTTTAAACATGATTAGCGTTTGGATTAGGGTTAAGACTTCTAGTAGATTCTAGAAGGTTTCTTTTTGTCATGATAAAGATATTTGTGTTGATTTTTATCTATGACTCATACTTAACCCAATCCAAACCCTTACCCTTGGTTAATTCTCTACAATGGTTAAGTCAACCATGGTTGCATTATTTATCATATTAATCCTTTCATTATTCATCACAAAAGAAAATGGATCACTATTCTTCTTCTTCCTCTCTTCTTTTTGCAAAGCTTTCTTGCTTTTTATTGTGATGGAAAATGAGTGAGAAATAGAAAACAAAATAGAGCAATAATCCTACTTCATCATCCTCATCTATCCTTGCCATTTAGATGAGGGTGTTCACATCATTTCATGAGTGATAGCTTGTGTTAACGAAACTTCAAGGTAGATCATCTTTGTATTGAAGATCGGAAGCAAGGTTGCATCATTCTCTTCGTGAAGCCTCTCGAGAGTCCAGAACACGATGATCGCAGTGAAGGGACCTCAACACGGAGCTTAAGAAGTGAAGGACCAGATCTACAAAGGTTGTAATCCCTCTCACTTAGTGTTAAACTGTTTAACATGCTTGTTTTCGCCTAATCTCTAGTTTAAAGATCTAGCTTCGGGTTGTTCGGCACGGCTAATTTTTAAATCGGGCATGGTTGATGCCTCGTAGAACCTTGCAAGCGTGCCTAGCAACCCTACAATCCCAAGGGCAACCATATAAAACCGCGATTCGTTTGCGAACACGACACACGAAGTGTGGAGTGGAAAGAGGAAAAGGTCCCACCGGGCGTGCCAGAATCTGTTCCCCGCCGAAACATGGAGACGCGACCGCGTAGGTCCGTCTTGCCTGAATTTTGGGGCAGATGCTAATTAGTGCTATCCGTCTACCTCTCCGAAGATGCCAAGTTGATTTATAGCACCAAGTATCGAAGGTTTAAACGGATGCGGCCGATGTAGCAGATTTCGTCAGATTCCCCCTCATTTGAGGGTTTTTATTATGAGGACGCTCTTCCCTGCAGGAGCAAGCCCCTGCAGTTAATTACATTACCGCATCGCAGTAACCACTTTCTCGTTCTCCAGATGGTCACTTCGTGTCGTGTTTGTTTGTTTTGTTTTTGGTTGCCCGTGGATTGTATACGGAGACTAATTTATGTTGTCGCCCGTAGGGCGTGGATTAGTCTAAATCCGTATTTTCTTAGATTTGGGTTTGGGAGTTGGGTTTAAGAATACGTTAGTCTCATTTGAGACTAAGATCAACTTAAACGTACGTTAAGGATACGTTAGTCTAATTTTAGACTAAGATCAACTTAACAGGATCATTTAGATCCAACAAAAGAGTATTTGAACTCTATTGTTTAGTTTAGGGACATTGCGGTCTATTAGTTTAGGGACGTTACGGTCTAATGTTAGTTTAGGGACATTTCGGTCCAATGTTAGTTTAAGGACATCTCGGTCCAGGTTAAGGACATCATAGTCCGTGAGTTTAAAGACATCACAGTCAAGGTTAAGGACATCATAGTTCGTGAGTTTAAAGATATCACAGTCAAGGTTAAGGACATCATAGTCCATGGGCTTAAGGACCCCACAGTCTAGGTTAAGGACATCATAGTCCATGAAATGTATGGTTATCGAGACCCGTCACCTCTCTGAAGACGTTGAAGGATTACAACGACATATATCAGAGGGGTTCAGAGATGTACCCTTGAACCAATTTTGGTTGAAAGATCTGTGGTCCAATTTGGAACTAAGATCTGTTAAAAGATTTATGAGCATGTGGGCTCAATTAATCTGAATTGAGGACTTATGGACAATCTTGGGCTAAGTCCAATCAGGTTAAAAAAGTTTTAACATTTATTTTGGGATGTTAGAGCCTTTATTTGGGCTTGGCCCTTTTAACAATGCTGAGCATTGAATTGCATTCTGACAATGTTTTGTCTTTTATTGAATGCTGAGCATTCATCATAGCTCTGGAATTTATTAGAGAACAATTTATGTTCTGTCAGCACGACACGTGGCGTGCTTGGCGTTTTGCGCCAGTCAAAGAGCGCAGTGTGCTACTGCCAAGTAGCACACACGAAAGAGACACGTGTCACGCTTAGCGC
Organism: Agapanthus africanus; assembly: GCA_030015575.1. Lineage (NCBI taxonomy): Eukaryota > Viridiplantae > Streptophyta > Magnoliopsida > Asparagales > Amaryllidaceae > Agapanthus > Agapanthus africanus. Next base: position 506,087,311 of record CM057348.1, read on the forward strand.
TAAGCGCCAGATGATGAGCGCATGATGGCAATTTATAAGCGCAGAGCGCTAGTTCATGAGCGCATTGCGCTTTCTGTTTAGTAGCGCACACGTGAGTGACACGTGATGCGCTTGGCGCTGAGCGCCAGCCCATGAGCGCAGTGCGCTATTTCAGAAGCGCAGGGCGCTAGTTGTTAAGCAGTACATGCGCGATTGACACGTGGCGCATTTGGCGCTGAGCGCCAGTCCAGAAAGCGCAGAAGCGCAGTTCAAGTGCGCAAAGCGCATCTGATCAATTTTATGATCTGAGAAATAATTTATGTTCTTTTAAAAGAGACTTTGTCTCAGGATCTAAGAACAACCGTTCTTATTTTGTTTCAATCTCTTATATTGATGAAAGGCTTTGCCTTTATGGATCTATGATCCTTAAGAGAATTGAATTATTCTCCTCTCCTTTTTATAATGAGATGTTCATGATCTCTTTGAGAAAGACTTTAGTCTTATAGATCTATGATCTGTGAGACGTAAGTCCTTCTTTTATTTTATGATGAGATCTTTCGATCTCTTTGTGAAAGAATTTTTGTCTTTGTAGATCTATGATCATTTTAAAGAAATGAATTTTTCTTTCTTAATCATGAGATGATTTCATCTCTGTGTTCATCATCATTCATTCTTACCTTGAAGAAAAAATCTTCTTGCAAGAGCTTGCTCTTCTGAATTTCTCTAAGTTTTTTTTGGGGGGGGTTTTTCTCTCTCTTTCTGTATATATATGAGACTTGAAGTCTAGGGGCCTTTTTATAGGGCATGCTGATTTGTTGAATCAGTTAAAGAGATCTTTCTCTGATTGATTTGCGAATGTTTCCCCACCATTGGATCTTTGATCCTAAGGCTCCTATTTTACAGAAGGCAATCTTCTTGTTTTTAACAAGATTGATAAATCTTTCCATACAGAATTTATTCTGTCTTTTGGTAATTTTTATTTACCATTGGATTATTGATCCAACGGTGCTCTGATTTACAGAGCACGATATTGTTATTTGGAAAGATTTTGAGGCATCTTTCCTTAACAGAATTTAATTCTGACTAATTAATGATGTATCGTTATTATTAGATCTTTGATCTAACGGTGGGGAGCTTTTAGTTCCAGTGCCAGCGCACCCGTGCTTTGCACGTGGTGCGCTCCTTAAAGGGCAGCGCACTTTGCGCTAGCGCACCTGTGTTTGACACGTGGTACGCTGTTTAGAGCGCAGTGCACCTAGCGCTAGCGCACACGTGGTGTGCTGCTTAGAGCGTAGCGCACCCAGCGCTAGCGCCCACGTGCTTTGCACGTGATGCGCTGCTTAGGGCGCAGCGCACTTGGTGCTGCATCTGAAGCGTTGCTTCATTTCAAAATTTTGAATTTTAAACAGAGTTTTGCTCTGATTGGGGGAAACAATTCTCATATATATATATATATGAAAACCAAGATAAACGAGCACGCGTGTATGTGTGTGTGTATTCATATTGTGAATCATCAAAATAATGAATGTGACTAATATATCGATATCAAAATATATAATACAAGTAAAACATGAGATATTGATATATTACTCGATATGCATAAGTTATAAGATAAGCAAGCTAAAGAACAAGTGTATATCAGTTTGGTGTCGATAAGGCAAACAAGTTAAAGTATGTGACGCCAAAAGACTATTCATGTTTTAGCTATCATCAAAACAAAATGAGAATGGATATACTAATATCATCAAAAACATAAGCTAACATTTTCCCCTTTTTTGATGATGGAAAAATATGAATAGGAGATAGTGTGTGTGTGTGTGTCAAAGATAACCAAATATCCGATATTGATATACTATCACTTCTATTATTCTCCCTCTTTTTGATATAATCAAAAAGGGTGTTTTAAGGAAAATAGAACGTTTGAAATACTCCCCCTAACATATACGTACATCTAAAGTAAATCAAACATTTGAATCAATCCTCCTAAATATATGCATAGAAAACTAATAGAAGATTGATACGAGCACAAGTAAAATGAAAATTTTGAAAATGAGGCTCAACTCGTATCCAAACACAAGTATAAGAGATAAGAAACAAAAGTAAACGATACATACAAACAAAAATCACATAAATAAGATAGTAAAGTTATACTAGCATGTGATAGGAAAGCATGAGTAATCCTAACCCATGTAGGTAAAGACTTGGTTTTCTCATCATAAGAATCGAAACCTTGGTGACGAGTATCTAATTCTCTCCGCTATACCTGTGAATAGGATTCGTTGTAATTAACGAAATTCACAAATAGGTCTCTTAAAAGAGTTGCAGAAGCCATTTGGCTAGATGAAAATGAAGTCAACACAAAACGACAAAGTCGACTCATACAAAAGGTGTGTACAACAATATAAACAAGTTTAAGCACTAAACACACCCAAGCAGGGCACAGTAATGATACCAAATGAAAACAATGGTTCAAGAATAAAGCATGTGCCAAATGTATCCATATAAAAAAGATTTAAACAATTTAAAAACCATATGGATACAAACCCTCACATATAAGATTAAAAACCTAATACAAGCAACTAAGAGTGAGTTATGGTAAGAAAACTAAAGGATATGGAAATATAAATCTAGTTTTCATACCAAATTGTGCTCAAGTTTAAAAAATCACAAGTTTAAAAACAAATGAGCACAAGAATTCATATATGAATAAAAGGATGGCAATATATAGTATCTCATATATGATCAAGTACATAAAGGATATTCAAGTTAACGCGGGTGTATCATAAGGGGTATATTGAATAAAATGTACTCATTTTAAAATATCAACATTAAGTACAAGGTAATATGTGATATTTTAAACGAGTATAGCAAAGAATTACGATACCCCACAAATTGATGAGCCAAGCAAATATTCTATTGAAGTACCCTTGATCATCATGATCTCGAATCTCTCAAGTCTTCAATTGGTCCATACCTACAAAATAAGGAACGGAAGGGGATTTCGGTATCCAAACTTTCTTGGATCCATATGGATTAGCTTTGGGAACCCATCTAACCTGGCATGCAAAGAAATATTCCTCTTTAAAATGCATGCAAATGACAAGTGTCCATGTGCACCACAAAAATGATAAGTATGAGTGTGTGCATGCATGGAAGTCCTAGAAGTGTCAAAGAAGCATGAGATAAAGCAAGTGAATGATGCGCATGCTTCTTAAACGTTTGTCTCGAGCTAAATCTATAAAGATATGCGTTAGAGTGTGCATGAGATTTAGCAAAATTAGCAGCACGTTTGAAAAATCTAAATGAGGAAATTTTTTAAAATTTAGAATTTTTAAAACTAATCCTTCTTCAGTTTAAAAAAACCTTGTCCTTTCTAACAAAAGAATTAAATTTTGAAAACTTAGCAAGGGAAGCATTTAAAATCTCATTTTTTGTTTTAAGAGAAATATTTTCTAAAACAAGAGATTTTTGAGATAAAATAGTCGATTTCAAAACATCAATCTCATTATTAAAACTTGAAATCAAATCAACGTTTTCGTTTTTCAAAATCTCACAAGTTAAAAGAAATTTCTCATTTTCCTTTTGAAGAGACGTAAAATCACAAGTCAATATATTATGAGAATCAAGAGAAGATTTCAATAAATCAATTTCGCTTTTTAAACTAAAAATAACATCATCGTTTTCTTTTTTCAAGGCATTGCAAGATAAAACCAAATTTTCATTTTCAAGTTTTAAAGTATCAATGGAAATACAATGTAAATCAAGTTTTGAAAGTAGCTCATTCTTCTCGGATTCTAAATTATCAATTAAGGCAACTTGAGAATCGCGAGCACAAGTTAAAACACTAAATTTGGTAATCAAGTTTTTATTAAAAGTCTCAAAGGAATCGCAACATGAAACCAAATCACATCTCTCATTTTCAAAAACAGAAATTTGTTTTTCAAGGGAACTTTTTTTAGATGCTAACAAAATATGACTATCATGAAGAATATTAAAAGCATCTGGCAATTGATCATGGGTAAGTTTACGATAATCGAAAGATGAATTACATAGAACCCTAAGATCAAGACACCCATTTTTCGACTCCATAGAATTGGATCGTCTTGATTCGCTTTTCATTAAGACACGTCCAAATTCGCTATATATGTCGTTCTCTTGGATTTCTCTTTCTTATTGCAAGCGACTTGCTCTCCATAGATGCCCTCTAAGGAGCACCACAAGTCATGAGCCGTCTTGCAAGAAGAGACATTGTTAAGAACATCACTATTTAAAGGACAATGTAAAATTTTAAGAATTTTAATGTTCAAAACAAATAAGTCTTTATCATGAGTACTCCACATAGATTTAGCAATAGTTGGAATAGAATACTCACAATCAACTATTTTCACATACTCTTACCAAGAGATTCTAAAAAGCATTGCTTCTTAATTTTCCAAAAATCATATTTACTTCCATCAAAACAAGGAGGGTCATAAATAGAATTACTTTCGATGGAAGAACAAGTTTGTAAAGAAGTTACCATGAGATCACTCTAGAATGTTAAGCTTATAAAAATGAGTACTAAGCTCTGATACCAATTGTAAAAACGCGGAAGCTCACAACACAATAGTCTTAGAGGGGAGTGAGTAGGACTATACTGCCGATATGACCAAATTAAAAATTCTATACTATACTTGCACAAATATCACAATTGAAATAGCTTACACAAACATATAAATCCAATATGAGAAGGTGTAAGTAAGACTACAAGCATACAATTGTGAGTAATAATTAACAAGCAAGAAAGATAGCAAGCATATAGGCCAAGTGAACACAAAGCATGCAATTTCTAAAATAATAAGCAATGAGAGATAAGAATTTGTAAACACAAACAAAAGCGATCTTTTATAGTGGTTCGGCATCCTGATAATGTCTCGGTCCCTAATCTACTTTCTTTAGGCTCTCAAACCCATTTCCTTTATCTTCACATCTTCTCCAAAGACAACACATTGCTCGACACATGAGCAACACTTCTCTCTACAAGCTCTCCTCTCTTACAAAGGCACCGATAATGTCTCCGTCCACACACAAATAAAAAGAAAAACTTCTCTCTCAACTCCCTTACAAAGATACTCTTGCACTCAAGAGTTCTCACAAAAAGTAAGAAGATGAATACAATGAAGCTCAATACTCTCAATGGAGTTTCTCTCAATGCTCTCTTTCTAATACTCTAACAAGTATGGATAATCAAATTAAAGTTCTTGATTTTGTGTGTAAAAGTGATTTGAATAATCAAATGGAAAACTATTTTTCTCTCACAAAAGATGAGATTTTTTCCTTGATCCCTTTAGAAATAGGCAAGTGAAAATGTTCAAGTGATTGATTATCACCCAATAAAAACAAGCCAATACAAGTGGGGACAGCTGAAAATAAAACATGACAGACGTCTGGAGAAGAGAACCCAGACATATGAAGCTTAACAAATTAAACCCCAACGGCTATAAACGGTCATATTTTCTAAATCATTTTAACATCAGACGTCTTCCAGACAAGGCATCAGACGTCTGGTGAAAAAAATCTTTTCAACCCGATAGTTTTGGGAAGACATCTGAAGAACAATAGGGAGACGTCTGAAGGTATAAAATTTCCATTTTCAAATCCTTTATCAAATGTCTGGCCCATTGACCTTCAGACGTCTGTCATCTCTCTAGGTTTCTGATATTTCTAATATCAGGAAAAAAAACTCAAAAGGGCATACGTCTGCAACTCAAAAAGGCAAACGTCCGCAACTCAAAAAGGTAGACGTCTGGAGTAGCACAAAAACAGCTATTTTGGGGTTTTATAAGAACAAAAGCTTTAAACACGAAAAACCCAACATTTATGCAATGTAAAATATTTGTGCCTGTGTGTGTGAGTGTTCAAGAGCTCTAATCAATATAACCATAATCTATAGAGTACTTACAAAGATTCCTATATAAGTATCGCAATTCTCGGAATTCTTCAATCTTTGTCGTCTCGAGCTTTCGAATTTTAACGCGCGCTTGAACTTGGCTTCATACCTTCATAGCTTCAAACTTAGACACATCACTCACAAGCGTTGGTCGATTGAGCTTCAATTTGATTCGACTTTGACGCTTCAAACTCGGACTTCGGCTTCTAGCTTCTTAGCTATTTGTAGCATGAATTCTTGAACTCTTAACCTCGACTGCTTAGCATCATGAAGATTGAATATGAAAATTAAGAAGCCCTCGTCCGTATCCTCCAACCTCCATTAGATATGTCGTTTAAGCTCAATTTTCTTCATCCTTCTTTATACGCTTGTATCATGAGATATCCTGAAAAGAAATCTCAAAACGACCAAGCACGTCTTATAGAGTGTTATGAAATAAACAAGATATAAACACAAGTATATGAACATTCATTGTTTCGATTATCACAAGCTATGAATAGTATATCAATACCAAGATATAAATCAAACTCAAAGTATGAGATATTGATATACTATATATATACATGATATATGAAAACCAAGATTGATGAGCAAACGTATATATGTTTTTTCATATTGTGAATCATCAAAACAACGAATGTGAGTAATATATCAATATCAAAGTATATAACACAAGTAAAGCATGAGATATTAATATATTACTCGATATACACAAGTAATAAGATAAGCAAGCTAAAGAACAAGTGTGTATCAATTTGGTGTCGATAAGGTAAACAAGATAAAGCATGTGATACAAAACGACTATTCATGTTTTATCTATCATCAAAATAAAGCGAGAATGGATATACTAATATCATCAAAAACCATAAGCTAACTATCTCCCCCTTTTCGATGATGGAAAAACATGAGTAGAAGATAATATATATATATATATATATATATATATATATATATATATATCAAAGATAACCAAATATCCAATATTGATATACTATCACTTCTATTATTCTTCATCTTTTTGATATAATCAAAAAGGGTGTTTTAAGGAAAATAGAATGTTTGAAACACTCCCCCTAAACATATGTGTACATCTAAAGTGAATCAAACGTTTGAATCACTCCCCCTAAATATATGCATAGGAAACTAATAGGAGATAGATACAAGCACAAGTAAAATGAAAATTTTGAAACTGAGGGTCAACTCGTATCCAAAAACAAGTATAAGAGATAAGCAACAAAGTAAACGATACATGCAAACAAAAATCACATAAATAAGATAGTTAAGTTATAGTAGCGTGTGATAGGAAAGTATGAGTAATCCTAAACCATGTAGGTAAAGACTTGGTTTTCTCATCATAAGAATCAAATACTCGGTGACGGGTCTCTAATTCTCTCCACTATACCTGTGAATAGGATTCGTTGTAATTAACAAAATTCGCAAATGGGTCCACTAAAAGGGTTGCAGAAGCCATTTGGATAGATGAAAATGAAGTCAATACCAAACGACAAAGTCGAATCATGCAAAAGGTGTGTGCAATAATATAAACAAGTTTAAGCACTAAACACACCCAAACAGGGCATAATAATGAAAACAATGGTTCAAAGATAAAGTATGTGCCAAATGTATTCATATGAAAAGATTTAAACAATTTAAAAACCATAAGGATAAAGTGTGTGCCAAATTAATCGGTCACCTCATACATCGTTAGGTAGTAAAACACTGGAGTAGGTATGGTCTAGGAAACACGCCGGCTATTCTACACTTCGAGTGTTTGGTTATCTTGCATATGCACATTGTCATGAAGGCAAGTTGGATTCTCGAGCGAAGAAGCGCATATTTCTTAGTTATACTACCGGCGTCAAAGGTAATAGGTTGTGGTGTTCGAATCCTAAGTCGCCAAAATTTATGATTAGCAGAGATGTAACTTTTGATGAATCCGATATGTTGAAGCCGAAAATTGTGGAATCTCCAAATAAAGAAGATTCAAGAAAGGATGAGTCGGGCGTTGAAATTGAAGTCGGTGAAAACTCATGTTCGTAGAAGATCTCTCCTTCACCATCATCTGATGAAGCTCATGATGAGCAATCCCAAGATGATGAGTATTTGCTCGCTCGTGACTGATAAAGAAAGGACATTAGACCGCCACAAAGATATGGCTACAATGATCTAATGGTGTATGCATTGTCTGTTGCAGAGACAGTTGATAATAGCGAGCCAATGAGTTATCAAGAAGCAATCTTATCCAATGAGTCAGCTCGTTGGATAGTCGCTATGAATGAAGAGATTGAGTCTCTTCACAAGAACTAGACATGGAAAGTCGTGAAACCCGAAGGAAGAATGAAAGTAGTTGGATGCAAATGGGTTTTCAAGAAGAAGGAATGATACCAAGGGGTTTTAGATACGAGATACAAGGCACGGTTGGTAGCTAAAGTCTATTCACAGTTTCAGGGAGTTGACTTCAACGAGGAATTTTCTCCGGCTGTTAAACACACCTCTATATGTGTCTTGCTCGGTTTGGTAGCTATGCAAGATTTGGAGCTCGAGTAGCTCGATGTGAAGAGCAGATTCTTAAATGGTGATTTGGTAGAGAAGATCTACATGCAACAACCCGAAGGTTTTGAAGTTGAAGGCAAGGAAAACCGTGTTTGTTTGCTAGAGAAGTCTCTCTATGGTTTGAAGAAGTTACCTAGACATTGGTATAAGTAGTTTGACTTCTTCATGATAGATATTGGGTTTACGAGAAGTAAGGGCAACAGTTGTGTGTATTGTAAGAAACTCGCCGATGGTTCTTTCATATACTCGTTGCTTTATTTTGATGATATGTTAATAGCAGCAAAGTATATGGTTGATATTTAGAATTTGAAAAAAAGGTTGAAAGGCAAGTTCGGGACAAAGGATTTGGGAGCGGCCAAGAAAATACTTGGTATGGAGATTAGGAGAGATCGCAAAGGAGGAAAACTTTACTTGCCTCAACAGCAATACGTTGAGAAAGTTTTGGAGCGTTTTAGCATGGCAGATGCTAAATCAGTAAATACAACGTTGACAGCTCATTTCAAACTTTCATCCCATTTATCACCGCAAACAAAGGATGAGATTACGTATATGGCGAATGTTCCGTATTCGAGTGCGGTGGATAGCATTATGTATGCCATAGTTTGTACCCAACCCGAAATTTCACATGCAATTAGTGTTGTTAGTTGCTATGTGGCATACCCTAGCAAAGACCATTGGCAAACTGTGAAATGGATTTTACGAAACCTGCGAGGTACGTCTGATGCGGGGTTGGTGTTTAGAAGGAACAATGAAAATTTGGTTGGATTCAGCGATTCCGGTTATGCGGATGATTTCGATAGGAGAAAATCGATCACCGGTTATGTATTTTCTTTAGGAGGATGTGTCATTAGTTGGCGTGCTTCGTTACAGCCTATGGTAGTGTTGTCTACGACGGAGGCGGAATATATGGCCGTTGTTGGGGCCGTTAAGGAAACGGTCTGATTGAAGAGATTATTTTCATAACTTGGTATTCAAAAGGATACCATAATAATTTACTGTAAATAGCCAAAATACGATTCACTTAACAAAAGATCAGATTCATCATGATAGGATGTAGCACATTGATGTACGGTACTGGTTTGTATTGGATATGTATGCCCTAGAGGCCATTATTGCATAGTACTAGTTTGTATAATACATTTTGGAAGCTTGGGATATATACACAGATTTATGACAGTCTTGCTCGATATAGTAGTATGCTACTTGGTTTGTTTCTATCTTAATATGTGTATAAGTTTTCTTTAACATATCGCTAATACATATTGATGGAGCCCTTAGGATCTTTGCTTAACTACCGGCGTTGTGATGGCGATCACACTAGTGGGGGCTGGGTAGTCTATAAGCACATCCTTATTTTGGTCCCTAGTCGTAGGATTATCGAGACAGGGCATCGATACTCCAGAGTAGACTGGTGCATACGCTTCTTATCCCAGCAGGGGAGATGGTCTGTCCCATAGCCATCAGCACGTCGTACTGGAGATAGTATATAGGTGCTCGTTAGGTTACGAGTACACTGGACAGGACTCGTCGGGAACTATTGGTTGGTATTATACCTATCGTCAGTTAACAGTTCCTAAGTGACATGAGTACAGCTTAGTCCGTTGACTTGACACTGTCACTTCGCCTCGAGTGTGTTCCCACTATTTTTAGATTACTACCCTACCACGGCTCTATTGAGCCGTGCAAACAGGTAGTAGTTGGGTGCAGTCCTGAAGCACTTGGAGACAGTGACGGTTAGACAGGATTCGTCTCTCCCAGTATTTGGAGTTGATATCACGCTGTGTCTAGGAGAGCCATTACACATAGTCGTCCCTGGCCAGGGCAAGCGAGATTTACTGGTAGTGTTTCTAGTAGTTTCTCAGGGTGTTTTGGGCTACACTCCGACACGACTTGTACTGCTATTAGGGGTCTGACGTTTACCACCCCCTAGGGCCGACATGCGATACTCTTAGACAAACAGACCGGACTGTACGGAGATTGTCACATTCATGCTCAGTAGGAGTTCGGATGGGTTCACCTCATCGGTCTTCTTATCTGCATCTACCTGGGGACCGTTACGTACAGCTAGTACCACTTGTGGCCTGTGGTTAAACCCACTGCCAGCGTACTGTCGAGTCTTTAGAGTCCAATACAGAGGGTTGTTCGCCTTTGGGCAAAACAGAGTAGAGGTCGCATGGTTTTGCGACGGGGTTCGTTCACATCCGCGCCCTTGTGCACGTTTGGTGTCCGGGCAGTTATTACTAGTGGGATTTGGTTTAAGCCAGATCCTAGTATTTGTTTTGGGATTGGTTTTGTCTCATTGTATTCGTGTTCCTCGGAACACGGATGCGGGTGTGTATGCACAGTTGAAAGAGGCAGAGGAATCTCATTAGGGTTTTTGACAGTTGACTTTTTCTAAACCCTAATGAGAATGAGAAATATGATTAATAATATTAATTAAGAATAATTGTGCCATGGTTAGGTTGACCATTTGACTTTTGTTGACCATTTGACTTTGGTTGACAATTTGACTTTTGTTGGCCATTTGACCATGATCATTTCTTTTGCAAGATACTTCTTGATTCTTGCAAATTGCATTTAATGAGCAGGAGCCGTCTATACCACTCTAAGGAGCAAGCAAGAAGGAGGACCACAACAAGAAGAGAAGGAGTTCAAGATCTAGGTAAAACCTGTAAGTCTACGGTAGCGCCCCGGCCGTCTAATAGACGCCAAAATGCGGAACAAAACTTTTACGACTGGCGCTATCGCATACTATTTCCCAGGATCTGCCATTAAAACTAAACTAACCAATTACAAAGTGGGTAGAAATGTTATACCGAACGATCCGGGTCCTTCGGTCTTCAACCATCATCCCACGCTTTGTTGCAGCTGATCCGAACTCGCTCGATCTCCGGTCTCGTCGTCCAGGTGGCACCACGTCGACGGATCTTTAAACGGGCTCCCGCCTCTGAACCGAGGCAACTCGATCGTCAAGTTTGCTAAAAGAGATGACCAAGATTGATGTAGAGAATGAGTAGAACACTTTGTCTCGTTACGTCCAAAGCTATGGACTAACGGTTAATGAAGTTGTCATTTGGAATCGGGTAAATGGAAATTGAACTATATGAAATTTCCATGAACTAAACTATCATAATCTTTTTTGCCAAAATGAATCCCCCACCACCCACAAGAGGGGCCGGCCACTTTTTAGAAGAGGGAGGGTGAGTGTAGGAGAGGGGAGGGTGACTATAAGCAAAAGATCAAGGAGAAATATCCTAAGTATTACAAAAATGCATTAATGGAAACAATGACTCATAACCTTAGTCATCCTCCATCATTAAATGCACCATTAAGGAAGTAATGACTCACATGCCTTGTCACCATCTAGAACCATCTAGAAACATGACTCACCCAAGAAAAGATAAATCCGCATTTAACCGAATGTTAAATACGGGTGATAGAAAACAGGAAACTGGCAACTTCCAAAAGCGATCCCGAAACTAATTTCAGGATAACCCCGTAACAGTATAAACACACCCGCATTTGTATTACGACCGAATACAAATGCAACTGAGACAAAGATATTATATCTACACAGTATAATACTCGGATCCGGCTTAAACCAAAACCCACCAGTATTATCTGCCCGAAAAATGACATGTGCGAAAACGCACGTGCTTTTTACGAACCTTGCCATAAAACCATACGGCATGTACAATGTTTCGCCCGAACTTAGGAAAGTGTCTGTGGGGGTCTCTAATGACTCATCAACACACCGGCACTGGGTATAACCACTAGCACGTCAGAGGTATAAGTTGTACGTAACGGTTGCCTATGTATTGATTGGAAGGAAAGCTGACGAGCGAACTCATCCAGAAAACCTTACTGAGCCTGACAGTGACAATATCTGTACAGTCCGGTCCATTCGTCTATGAGTATCGCATATAGGGCCTAAGGGGCTGGTAAACGTCAGACCCCCAATAGCTGTATAAGTCATGTCAGAGAGTAGCCCAGAACACCCTGAGATACTACTGGAATACCTTCCAGTAAATCTCGATTACCCTGGCCAGGGATTTCGTGTAATGGCTCTCCTAAACACAGCGCGATCTCACCCCCAATACCGGGAGAGACGAATCCCCGACGATCTGCTCACTGCCTCCATGTAGCTCGGGACTGTACCCAAAATATACATGTTTCCACGACTCCTTTGACCCATGGTAGGGTATAAATCAAAGTACAGTGGGAACTCACACGAGACAAATGACGACCTCAGGTCGACTGTATACAATAGTCTGCACTGGAGTATCGATGCCCTGTCTCGAAACTCCCACGACTAGGGACACTTTAAGGATGTGCTTATAGACCCCAGCTCTCACGTATATGATCGCCATCATATTGCCGGCAGTCAAGCAAGAATCCTATGGGCTCTATTAACATGCAATAGTGAACTAAAGCATGTATACGATGATAAAGACAAACCAAATAGCATACTATCATCTCGAGCAAGACTTTCATATCGGTATAGGTCCTCCCTCAATCATTGCAATCACGTACCTGCGATCCAATAATTGACTTAGAGGGCACTATATCCAACAATCTCCCACTTGCACTTAAGGCTATTATTGCGATGTCGCATACTCATAGCCTCAGTGAGTGGATCCGCCCTGATATTTCTTTCTATGTCTCTCTTAATCTCAAGTTCGCGGAGAAAACCATCTCCCGAATCGAGTAATAGGCGTCTTAGAATATGTCTGGATATCTGATGGGACCTAGATCATAAATGAACTCCAAATCCAAACTTCTTAGACTGTATTGATAACTGAACCTAATCAGTATCGTGCACCATGCCTCCCACAGTATCCTCTTGGACCACCTGTCCATAATACTGTCCCTCGTCAGAGAGAAAACTATAACTTTGACAATCACTCTATCATGCATGTCACCTTTGAAGCCAGGAATGATAACCGTCTCCGAAGGAGGCTGCCGTCATCAAATCCGTAGAACATGCACTTATGTTCTGAAACTGCTTCCTTATGTTTCTTCAGGATTGGATTAATATAAACTTATCACATCTAGTGCAAAAACAACATCTGGTGTGGTACTTGACATCTCACGATTGACTCAATTGCCTAAGCAAGTGATTTGCCAATCATGCACATCCCTCTCCCCTTTAGTCTGTAAGACACCTTTAGAGAGGGTGACTCCATCACCTGCAGGTACACCACCTTGCCAGGAGTCTTCTATTCTAAAATACTATTAGAATACTGTCAAAGTACCCACATTGGGAAACTACCCAAATCTAGATCTAGTAACCAGAATGTCAGCTATTATATCCATATCCTTTGTGGAGAAACAACTGTGTGACGACCATAGTACAACCGATCATAGTATAGGAATTTTACTTCCTACTCTGTGTATGTCATCTAAATACTAGGACATCACACCCTACTACCTTTTTAACAGATCCATCCCCTATTCTGATGAAGTCAAAGCCATGACTTTTATATCAAAATTAGATGATCTATCTCCGCTATATTTGCTCAAGTCTATAAATAGACACTAGCTACTTGCCCACTATGCTTCCGCTGCTCCCACTGACTACGATAACCCTCTGGCAGAGTAATATATGCGTACACTTCTAAAGCTAGTTTAGAATGGCGTTATACATATTTTCCTGCCGGGTCTCATAGTCAGGAAAAACAGTAGTGTCAAGTCTGGGTAAACAAGAACCTCCCTGTCACTGTCCTTGAGGCTACCGAAGTACCTCTCGGGTGTCTGAGGTTACCCACTATGTCTGCGGAGTGGCTATTGGAATGTCAAACCTGATTGAATATATAGGTCCTATTAAACTTTCCGTAATCGTTTGCGGTTCTGGAATCACTTCCAGTTCTACCATACTCCCACTATTGTTTTCTGAAAAAATCCATTTTACTAAAACTGTGGCGAGTTAAGAGCAATATCACTATTGATCTTCCAGATGGTAGAAAATCAACCCTCGTCAAAGCTAAGGTCAACCCGCAAACTGCCATTACAGAAACGTGCCTTGAGTTATCCAGTGTCTGGTTTTAAGCATAAGATGGACAACTCCCCGTAGCTTAACATCGTTAAGATATGAACCATTCTATATCCAATATAGAAACTTTGGCACTTATTTAATTGGAACCAGATTCAAATCATGCAGCTGTCTCCAGTGCATATCAACTTAATGGAGAGAGGCTAATCGGCATTACTCAACTTAGGAATCCATCCATTTATGAGTAACCTGAAAGAGAAACAAGTTTCTCAAAACCATTACTATCAACTGAATACCAATCACAAGAATCTACATCTTCGAATTCTTTGAAGAATCCCGATAATTGCGACACCTGGTTCTCTACTTTATTCCTATACCCACAACTTCTTAAAACTTAGACATTGTATTTCTACGAAACACTTGTCTAAAGACTAGAGAAGTCACAAGTAAACGGAACAGAGTACGAGGACCAACCCCTTTATCCTGATGGATACTGGACAACATACAATACTCTGTATAAGTCCGCTGAGTTGAATAACTCAAAACCTGTGCATCGTAGGTTGAAAACTGTACCCAGGCGATTTCCTCAAATATCACTAATTATAACGAATTCCGATATAATGAGGATGATCACCTAATTCCCAATAACTCATTCCTACTCATCATCTGCAAAACTATACAGATGTGAGAATGAAACCTGGTAAGTATATACCCTGGAGTAAGTATCTAATCGGGAAATCAGTTTTCCATTAACAATGCACTGAAACATTAAAATGTTTTGTAGGGGTATCCTGGTATTCCTAGTAATGCCTCTTCCATAATCTAATTCATGACTTTAACCATATATTTCTTTGCCACCTTTCCAAATCTCTTTATTTGTCTTTAGTCATTACCTTCTGTACACCTTCGTTAGGCTAAAATGGTTTTCTTCCTTCCCTACCGTTCGGCACCAGCCTATGGTTTGGAAGAAGAATATCCAGTAAGCATAATAGGTGTACCCTCCTAAACCTAGGAGTACTCGCAACTTGAGAGAAGGTGATGATAAAAGAAAACTGAATAAACCTTATTCCTATTTCTCCTGAACCAGAATCCATCCTCGAAAAAATATCCTTCGAGTTCGTATATGACCATACGATGGATTTATCCAATAGAATTGGATGTTCGTAGTGATACGGGTTGTTCTGGAGAAATGAAAGGTGAAGTAGGAGCGGCTATGAATACATGGTTTGGTCGTGAATGTAAGTAGTCGTAATTTACTTTGCCCTCTTTCTAATTCCTTTATTTTGTCTTTACACATTACCTTCTGCACACCCTACTTAGGCTAATTGGTTTTCTTCATTCCCTACCTTTCGGCACCTGCCTATGGTTTGGAAGAAGACTATCCAATAAGCGTAATAGGTGTACTCTCCTAAACCAAGGAGCCCTCGCAACCTGAGAGAAGGTGATAATAAAAGACAACTGAATAAACCAATTCAATTTCTCCTGAACCTGGATCCATCCTCGAAGAAGTCCCTTCGAGTTCGTATATAACCATACGATAGATCTATCCAATGGAAGTGGATGTCCGTAGTAATACGGGGTGTTCTGAGAAATACAAAGGGTAAAAGAAGGAGAGGCAATGACTTATGCAACTATAGACAATCCAAAAGCCAATAATTTAAGAAGGTTCGGTCAACTTGGTCACTGAGTTATAGTCTAGAGTCGGTCAAAAGTCGCTGCCAAAAAGAGAGAGAAAAGAAAACACTCTGCGTGCACTCAAACCTTGATCAGAATGGTTATCACTTTATCTAATTAGGAAACCTCCCACTGTAATCTCAAATTCTCTTCCAAACCTGAAAGAAGAATTAGTCGGGATCACCCGAAGAGTAAACTAACTCATCAGTGGGTATCGGGATCCAACTCTCATCGCATGATAACGTGACGGTATCCACTCACGTTCTCACACTCCAGAAGGTATGCTCAAGTTTTGCAAGTTTCCTGTATGTTTGAAACTCCCGATATAATTTTTATCCCATGCTCTTATGACCTTGACGTAGGCCAACAAATCATAAGCCACATGTCAAATTCTACCCGTCGTTGTCCTGATTAATTTAGGTCATCGTACATGCCCTTGACGTAGGCCAACAAGGCTGTACGTCTGTCCTAAACTAATGCATCTATCTATGCAACAAATGAATACCCAGCAGCTACCAAACACTACGCCTTGAAGTAGGCCAACAAACATAGCTTGAATACTACTGACCATCCATAAGAAATGACGGAGGATTACGGCTGGTTTTTGGCGAAAAACCTTTAACGTAATGAACTTGATCTCGTTGAAAGAACCTGATAGCTTTTTATAAAAAATATAGTGGCGAAAACCTTTGCTAAAGAGATCACTCCCGGTGAAGAGATCTCGTCTCTTTCCTCGTAGAATGAGGTGCAGGATATTCTAACTGAATACCGCGATGCAAAGCAACTTGTGATCGACTATACTTAAGTTATTACCCTGACACAAACTTCTGCCCAAGGGGTCACTCCCGGTGAAAGGATCTCGGCCCTTGCCTCGTCGAATAAGGTGCTGGATATTCTAACTGAATACCGCGATGCATAACAAAAGGAAATGTCTTTGTAATAACTCTTTTTAAAATTTGTTCCAACAACATCAAATATAGCTTTGTTTTATCCTTGCATTGATCAGAATCAATGCAGTCCCATCAAATAATCACACCAGAAAAGAACGAAAATAAAATGTACGTATATGCCATCCACATTCGTCACTGGGTCCCGTCATCACTCGATAGGTTACTTAACTAACGACAGAGCGGGGACAGGGCTAGTGCGGGTGCAAAACATATACAACATCTAATAGTATATATACTAATATACAATAATCACTCCAGGCGTGATAATATGCAACATTACAGAAAAGTAATAAGCATCACAGAACAATACAGATAATCTGAGATCTCCGGTTTTCACAGAGCTGCTAATGAAAACCCGACGTTCCCCTGGTCGTGTGGATAGCCTGTGCAATGAAACCTAGACCCCTACGGATGCGGCAAGTTACCCGCCAAAACCTGAAGCGAGGCAGCCCCTACAGCAAAGTAAATGGACCACCCAGCACTTCACGGAATCCGGTAACTTGAGCACCCCTCTTGGGTCAACCTGTACCCCGTACGAGTGCGGCGAATAATCTGCCAATTCTAGAGTGGGGCCCCTCTGCCTCTCAAATCCATGAGATACGGACCCGTTGCCCTCCAGAACCCGGCCATCCGTGCACTCCGTCGCGGGATAAACCTAGTACAGAAATGAAAATATATACAACGAGTACATCGACCTCATCCCGGTCGTGCCTCAAAAGAATATTATACAAACAGGCAGTAACGGCAGTCCACAAGTCGGACGCTCACCCCGCGATATCAAAAGTACAAATAAATCTAAACAGCACTACCATTGCACACTGCTATCCACCACGACATATCCGCAACATCACAGCACAACACAGAACATCAACGCGAATGTCACGTTCGCAAACCCGTCTAAAAGAACTATAGCAATCAGACGCGGTTTACCGATCAAATGACATTCCCGGTCGGAGATATAATGTAAATACTGTAAACTAACATGTTTAAATTTCGATCGACAAAATTTCCCGAAGTGGGCCCCACGTACATCTGCTGTACAGTAACAAAAACTGGGCCCAAAAGAACAATACCAGAAACCACAATTTCCCAAGATGAAAGCCCAGAAGAAAAATGGCCCACCAAGTCACCAAGATGGCCGCGCTTCCGTGGTCAAAGCTAGGCTTTGACCGCGGATCCGCGGCCGTACAGACGAATTGGTGGATCGTGTTTCTTCTGTTTCAATAAAAAGGCCTGCTTAATATTCTTGTATGGTCAAAATAATTTTTAGAACAGTTTAAAAATCAACAGAAACTTTGAACTTGAAAATTTTGATTTTCGAAAATCCGATCGATCGATGTTTTAAACGCGTTAGCATAAGTTAATAAAGCTTAATGGCGAGGCTCTGATACCAATGTAAGTCTACGGTAGCGCCCCGGCCGTCTAACAGACGCCAAAATGCGGAACAAAACATTTACGACTGGCGCTATCGCATACTATTTCCCAGGATCTACCATTAAAACTAAGCTAACCAATTACAAAGTGGGTAGAAATGTTATACCGAACGATCCGGGTCCTTCGGTCTTCAACCATCATCCCACGCTTTGTTGCAGCTGATCCGAACTCGCTCGATCTCCGGTCTCGTCGTCCAGGTGGCACCACGTCGACGGATCTTTAAACGGGCTCCCGCCTCTGAACCGAGGCAACTCGATCGTCAAGTTTGCTAAAAGAGACGACCAAGATTGATGTAGAGAATGAGTAGAACACTTTGTCTCGTTACGTCCAAAGCTATGGACGAACGGTTAATGAAGTTGCCATTTGGAATCGGGTAAATGGAAATTGAACTATATGAAATTTCCATGAACTAAACTATCATAATCTTTTTTGCCAAAATGAATCCCCCATCACCCACAAGAGCGGCCGGCCACTTTTTAGAAAAGGGAGGGTGAGTGTAGGAGAGGGGAGGGTGACTATAAGCAAAAGATCATGGAGAAATATCCTAAGTATTACAAAAATGCATTAATGGAAACAATCACTCATAACCTTAGTCATCCTCCATCATTAAATGCACCATTAAGGAAGTAATGACTCACATGCCTTGTCACCATCTAGAACCATCTAGAAACATGACTCATCCAAGAAAAGATAAATCCGCATTTAACCGAATGTTAAATACGGGTGATAGAAAACAGGAAACTAGCAACTTCCAAAAGCGATCCCGAAACTAATTTCAGGATAACCCCGTAACAGTATAAACACACCCGCATTTGTATTACGACCGAATACAAATGCAACTGAGACAAAAATATTATATCTACACAGTATAATACTCGGATCCGGCTTAAACCAAAGCCCACCAGTAATATCTGCCTGAAAAATGACACGTGCGAAAACGCACGTGCATTTTCCGAACCCTGCCATAAAACCATACGGCATCTACAACGTTTCGCCCGAACTTGGGAAAGTGTCTGCGAGGGTCTCTAATGACTCATCAACACACTGGCACTGGGTATAACCACTAGCACGTCAGAGGTATAAGCTGTACGTAATGGTTTCCTATGTGTTGATTGGAAGGGAAGCTGACGAGCGAACTCATCCAGAAAACCCTACTGAGCCTGACAGTGACAATATCTGTACAGTCCGTTCCATTCGTCTATGAGTATCGCATATAGGGTCTAAGGGGCTGGTAAACGTCAGACCCCCAATAGCTGTATAAGTCGTGTCAGAGAGTAGCCCAGAACACCCTGAGATACTACTGGAATACCTTCCAGTAAATCTCGATTACCCTGGCCAGGGATTTCATGTAATGGCTCTCCTAAACACAGCGCAATCTTACCCCCAATACCGGGAGAAACGAATCCCCGACGATCTGCTCACTGCTTCCATGTGGCTCGGGACTGTACCCAAAATATACCTGTTTGCACAACTCCTTTGACCCGTGGTAGGGTATAAATCAAAGTACAGTGGGAACTCAAACGAGACAAATGACGACCTCAGGTCGATGAACTAACCTGTACACATGTCATCAGGGAACTGCTATCTGATGATATGTATAATACCAACTCAGTATGTTCCTGGCGAGTCCAGTCCGGTGTACTCATAACTCAATGAGCACCTGTATACATCTTAGATGAACAAACTGACACCAATGGCTTGTGAGACCGGCCACCTCCCCTCGTCGGGGTCTCAACTGTATACACTAGTCTGCACTGGAGTATCGATGCCCTGTCTCAAAACTCCCACGACTAGGGACACTTTAAGGATGTGCTTATAGACCCCAGCTCTCACGTATATGATCGCCATCATATTGCCGGCAGTCAAGCAAGAATCCTATGGGCTCTATTAACATGCAATAGTGAACTAAAGCATGTATATGATGATAAAGACAAATCAGATAGCATACTATCATCTCGAGCAAGACTTTCATATCGGTATAGGTCCTCCCTCAATCATTGCAATCGCGTACCTGCGATCCAATAATTGACTTAGAGGGCACTATATCCAACATAACCTTCTAACCTAGTAGCTAAAACTTGTAGTTAGTTTGTTAGTTTTTGTTTAGCAAAGATCCTTCATGGTTGGTCTATGTTTCCTTGTGAGAAAATTTTGATTTTTACTTATTCCGCCTCCCCGAAAGTACCGGGGTGGGTAACATAGACCTTTTAGTTTGTTCAGGAGGTCGTTGAAAGAAAAAGAGATTATTGTGAAGAAGGTTAACACAGCGGATAATCTGGCCGACATATTGACGAAGTCTCTTTCGGTTACTATAAGGAAGCGATCAGGTTCAAGGGATTATTTTCATAACTTAGTATTCAAAAAGATAGCATAATAGTCTACTGTGATAGCCAAAACGCGATTCACTTAACGAAAGGTCAGATGCATCATGATAGGATGTAGCACATTGATGTACGGTATTGGTTTGTTCAGGAAGTCGTTGAAAAAAAAGAGATTATTGTGAAGAAGATTGGCACAGCGGATAATCCGGCCGACATACTGACGAAGCCTCTTTCGATTGTTAACTTTGAGCATTACTTGAACTTAATTGGAGTGCATCGTACTCATTGAGCCCTAAAGGGGTTTTTGTTGTAATGGTGGAGCTATTATTAATGTTATGGAGGAGTTTTGGGAATGCGGGGAAAGATGGAGATTTGTTGTGTATGTCTCCCATTCTGATCCCTGTTGATTTCTTGTTCGATCCGGCATTATGACAAAGTTGGCGAAGATTCAAAGTTATCTGCAAGTAAAGGAGACAGAAGTCTTGAGCTACAGTTTCATACATTTGTCGACGCTCTGTATACACGGTATATTTTGGACAGACGTCTGACTCGAAGGGTTCAGACATCTACGAGCGCTCTGTTCTTTGGAAGAATTTAAGACCATACATTTGAAGCTTCTTTTTCAGACGTCTAGGGACGCTCTGTTATTTAGATGACTCTTGGGCAGAGGTCTGAGCATTCCTTCTTCAGACGCCTGTCGTGTCATGGGCCGGACATTTGCTTATATTAGGAAATTAGCTATTTGATCGAATATTTTGTATGCTATATATATTGTAGCAAATAGTAATCTTAGATCAGATAGTTTTTGTGATATTTTGAGAGAATCCTTTTGTTATTTGTGAGAGCTAGGGTTTTGAGAGATTTGTAATTCGTCCACCGGTTTTGTACTCCTCCGTATTCGTTGATTAATAAAAACTCCGCCTTCGCCTATTTGGTTAATACTTTTATTTCCTATTTGCCTGCAATTTGTTTTGTGTTTTCTTCTCTATCGTTTCATATCTTTGTGATCGTCTTACCGCAACATAGATAGATATATTTTAGTTTAAATTAACAACAAACTTATAATAGATAGATATATTTTAATATTTAACTGCCCTATTTTAAAACAAAGTTAATTAGCTAAGTTATGGCACCCTATTGGATGCGACAGTAGCAAGCGAAAATTGCGTCACTGTTGGGGATTTGTTTCAGGAATAAGGAGATCTTATTTGTAAGCTGAAGTCGTAGGCTATTCAGCAAAACGTTACATTTAAAACCGAAGAGTCAAATAAGACGAACTATACCGTGGTATGTATGAAAGCTCCTGAATATAAGTGGAGATTGCATGCATGTTGTTCCAAAAGAGCCAATGCTTGGATGGTCACGAAATACAACCAAGAACATACTTGCATCAATTTTATTATGTTACAAGATCACAGGAATTGCACTTCATCTTACATTTGCTCACTAATCATACCACTAATCCGACAAATGTGGCGATGACTCCCCGAGAGATACGGCTCTACGTTAGCGGAGAGCACAAAATTCAGATTTCGTATGTGAAGGCATGGGATACTCGTAGAAAGGTTTTATGCAAGATATTTGGGGACTGGGAAAACTCGTACAACTCACTGGTCCCTTTTATGGAAGCCATGAAAACATCAAATCTGGGGGCTATATACCGGTTAAAAACCACAGAAACAGATGTCGATGGCTCTGCCAGGTTTCAAAGAATTTTCTGGTGCTTTGCTCCAAGTGCGGCTGGTTTCACACACTGTCGGCCGTATTGTGCGTTGATGGGACGTATCTATATGGTAAGTACAGAGGCTGCATGTTAATTGTTACAGGTGTTGATGCTAATAACGGTATATTTTCGTTGGGATTTTCTATTGTCGAGCGTGAAAATACATCATCCTGGTCATGGTTTTTCCATCAACTCAAAAGTATCCCAGCTGTTATTGATAAAACAGATTTATGTATCATATCTGATAGACATCTAGGAATACTAGCTGCAATGAGAGTTGTATTTCCAACGACCCCACATAGGTTTTCCCTGCAGCATTTCAGGCAAAATTTTGCTAGAAAATTTAAAAATTCAGATCTACATAACCTTATGTACAAAGCCAGTGAAGCGTCTGACCCTAATATTCATGACATGTACATGAAGAAAATTGGAGAGATGAGTCAAGCCACGAAAGTATGGTTAGATAAGTATCCAGTACGCATGTGGTCACAAGCATATGATAATGGATGCAGATATCTACTAATGACCACTAATATGTCTGAAAGCTTCAACAGGGTCCTTAAAGGTGTCAGAGGCTTACCGATACAGGGGATGATTGTTCGAACCTTTTTCCGGGTGAATACTTACTTTATGCAAAGAAGAAAAAAGTCCTTGGCGATGGAGACTCCGCTCACCGCGTATTACGAAGATATATTTCGGAAAAGAGAGCGCAGAGCACAATACTACAAATCCGAAAGGTTTGATACGGCGGAGTTTCAAGTAATGGGGAATAATGGTAATCAATATACCGTAAACTTTAGAGATGAAGGGCTCTCTTCGTACACATGCGGTATTTTCCAGCAACAACATTTACCTTGTGCCCATGCAATTGCTGCTGCGAGCAGCATGCATAACTCACATTACAATTTTGCTTCCCATTACTATATAGTTTCCAATTACCAAGGCGCATACGATCCAAAATTTCATCCTATACCGGACAGTCGCTATTAGCACTATTATACTGGGAACAGACAAACATCGACTGTATTACCGCCCAAAAAAAATATAGAGCCCGGAAGATCTACGGTGCGTCGAGATCGAATGATAATGGATGCTGATCCTCAGGAAAGGCAAGCCAAATGTAGCCTATGCAGACAACCAGGTCATTATAGGACCAGATGTTCAGGACAGTCATCAGGGGCGGGACCTTCGAGATCGTGACAAGTGCACCGGAAGATTTTTTTTGTATTATAAATTTGACGAATTCATTTTGTTATTATAAATTTGACCGTCGAGATAGAATTTACATTTTACAAATAGATATGATTTTTTTTTATTATAAATTTGACGGATTCATTTTGTTATTATAAATTTGACCGTCGAGATAGAATATAGTTTTACAAATAGATATGATTTTTTTGTATTATAAATTTGACGGATTCATTTTGTTATTAGAGTGTATACTAGATTCATATTTAACAACGATTAATAATATACAATTTTTATTCAATTATATCATATTTAAATCATTTCGTGATTTTAATTTTTTTTTAAAGAAAATTGGACGGGTTCAGAATCCGCCCTCTTCTTTATATAGGAGAGGACGGGTTCAGAACCCGCCCTCTTCTTTATATAGGAGAGGGCGGGTTCTCAACCCGCCATCTTCCTATTTAAGGAGAGGGCGGGTTCACCCTCCCCTATAATGGGTAGAGGGCGGGTTGAACCTGCCCTCTGTTTGGAAGGGGATGGGGCCGTCCCAAACCGTCTTATTCCTACAATTTAAAAACAAACCCTCCTATTTTAATAATTTTAATATTTAACCGCCCTATTTTGGTATATAAAAAAAACCCTAATAAAGATATATGTCTATCCAAAATGGTCGTTCTTGGGACTGGTCTGAACTTGGGTCCTGGAAAGGACCATGCATGAGGTTTCTGCTAGCTAGTGCCTTCCAATACATCTATATAAACACCAACTTCCTCCCTCTTGCCTGTTGGATTCCCTGCTACCCTTATATATAATCACCAGAAAAAAGGAAAGAAAAGAAAACCGAGTAAAGAAAGAATCAAATTCTTGCTGCTGGCTAGCTAGTTATTCTGCAAGAAGCATTGCAGCACTGCAGCAATGGCTGGCTACATCGATGGCTCGCTACGTGCCATAGTCTTTCTGGACGGGAACCGCAACGCCGCCTTCCTTCCGTTGGCCCGCATCCCTGGTGACGCCTTTGTCCATTCAATACCAATTCAAACCAACCTTTGCTCCTCGACAAAAGGCCTTGTTCTCTTCCTCGATGACGATTCTTCTTTCTATCACATCGTCGACCCCTTTCGCCCCCCAACAACGTCGGATGATGGCTACCGAAGATACCAATTGCGTCTCCAGGTTGAGGACGAGACCGTATTCACCCATGACCCGGACACCCCAGCAGTCCTCTCTCTTGATCTCAACTCCGATCCCGATCCCGATCCCGGGGATGAGGGAACCATCTACATTTCTTGCCCCATCGACGAGGAGGGCAACGGCAACTACCGCTTTGACAGCTTCTCCACGTTACGGGGTTGGGCTTCATCAGGGGAGACGTGGCCTCTAGCAGGACCCATCATTGCTGAGACAGCAACTTCTTGCGGCAGGATGGCATACTGGCTCACCGAGGCCCGACAGTTGGTGTCGTATGATCCCGTCGACGAAACTACCACAATCTTGGATTTGCCCGAAGGGTTTGATCTTCCTGAAGGGCAATCCCATATGCAATTGGGAGTAACATTTAGCGAGCGGTTCGGTTTGGTTCTTGTGAATGCCGGGTCTGTGGCATTGTTTTTTCTTGATGAAGAAGTACAGGAGGAGCAGGTGTGGAAACCAGAGCCCGTTGCTCAATTGAAAGTGGAGATAGTCGATGATCCTAATGGATGGAATGGATCAGGGGTGACGGAACGGATCGTTTGCAAAGAGTTGCCACGGCCGCTGAGGTTTGAGAGTTCAGTGATGCAGGTGCTGCTTTTGATCGATGGGAGGTTATTTTCTTGGGAGAACGATCCCAGTCCTGAAGCGATGTCGGCAACAACAGTGAAACCTTTGTTGTATGAACATGAGGATGGAGACGATTACACAGGTGCCATGCCCATCGTGTATTGCAACTTGGAGCTCTTATGATGATTGCCAAATTTAATTGATTAGGGGGCTTTACATACGTGTTCAGATTTATGATTAAACTTGTTCATCTCATTTTCTTGATAATGCTGTTTCTTTCTATTTTTTTCTTGCTTTCTTGCTTTCTTTCTTTCAAGAACAATATACACAGTATTGTAACTAGGCAATGGATGGCTGTGCATGCATGGGGGAGATTCAATTTAGCCTATTAAATGTACCTAAAATTGAAACAAAGATCAATGGAATATGAGTATATACATTCATTAGTTTTGAGATTAACATTAATCTAATCTTTTAATTATGTTATAATTTGATTGCTTTGCTGGAGTTTCTTTAATTTTAATTCTATTTCTCATGTGTTCGTAGTTTGTTCATATGGTCCCTTTGGGTAATTGAGTTCTTGATTGAATTCTCCAGAAAGATTTTCTCCACTCTTATAGATATATATCCCATCACACAATCCCACTATCAGTTAATTAATTTAGTTGCACAAATAACATTATGTCAAAGGCTAATTAATAGCAATTCCTTAACCTAGAG
Source organism: Agapanthus africanus (assembly GCA_030015575.1). Lineage (NCBI taxonomy): Eukaryota > Viridiplantae > Streptophyta > Magnoliopsida > Asparagales > Amaryllidaceae > Agapanthus > Agapanthus africanus. The sequence continues at coordinate 506,113,532 of CM057348.1, forward strand.
AAGTTCCCTTATTATAAACCCAAGAAGTTCCCTTGTTATAAATAGTCGCCTTATGGTTTGCAGAGTTATATTATGATAATTTATGTTATGATTTGATAATTAGTTTTATAATTTGATAAATAATTTATAGTTGAGTAAAGTTCCCTTGTTATAAATAATGTTATGATTTTAATAAATAGTGGTATGCATGGTTTGGTAATTACAATTATGAATTGATAACTAATATTATAATTGAATAAATAAAGTTACTACAGTTAAAATATACTGCTTAGAAAAGGTAAAGGAAAGGATGGTATTTTTTATAACTATCTTAGTCAGAAAGGAAAACTGTTTTCATTAATGAAGTTTTTTAATTTATTTTAATCATGCTTAGCTAACTTTCTTCTTAGAATTAGAATTGTTGTACTTCTATGGTTGGATAAATTAATTGTATTTTTCTTTCTTTTGTTTTCATATGATTTCTATTGATTAAAAGTTCTCTATTTAAGTTTTTCCATCTAAAAAACTAATCCTCATAATGAAAGTTGCCATCTTGAATAGAATTAGGAAAAAGATGATAATACCAATAAACTTATTAGATTAGTGAAAGATTGACGTCCTAAAAATCTAATTAGGAAAGATAAGATGTAAACTTTAGTCAAGAAAAATCAATCTATTTAAAGGGTAATTTAAATACACCGAAAATATGGTAGTTGTAGATCGACCACCTACAAGTATTAATCAAATGTTGTTTCTAGCTTACTATTAATTAATTAGAACTACTTGCTGTAATTAAATTTCTAAATGATAATATGTACTTGATAGGCTTAATAGTATGAATTATCCTAACATATTTGTTTTATAATGCATTGCTAAATTAATTTATTCTATACTTTTACAGAATTAATAATTAATTAATTAAAGCGAACATCTAGAGAATAAGAAAAATCATATAACCCAATCATAGCAATTTAAACAATCCAAAACTCTAAAACCTCCCTTTTCTTATTTCAATCTCTATTAATTACTTGTTTTTTAATTACTGCAATTTTTAATTCCTTACTTTTAATTTTAAGTTTTAAAAAAAGACAACTATTTACGTACTTGTTTAAAAGTAATTAAAAATACACATCTCTACGAGATCGATTCTCAAGTATTACAATTGCACGACTGTCTACTTACGGTTAAAATTCAAAGACACTCAAAAAGTCAATCAAAAGGAGAGGGTCTTTAAATTGAAATCTAATTTAAATAATTAGAATGATAAGCAGTAAGAAAACTTTTCCTAATTTTGGATTTTTTTAATTTTTATAATTAATTTGTGCAGGATTCCCTAGGGTTGCCACTGGATTTCGGAAGGCATCGTCCATACCGTTTTCAAAAAATCGGTGCGCTGAAAAACCCTAACTAAGAATCTTAACTAGAGAATTAGACGAAATAAGAATGTAAATATCTTTATATCTAATTGAACAAGAAATACAAACTTTGTAAACCGGTCCTTCACTTCATAAACTCCATGTAGTAGCCCAGTAGTGATCTCCCGGACTCTAGTAAGGCTCCACAAGATGAAATGAACAAGTTTGCTTGAAATCTCCGAGACCGAAAATGATCTACATCGAGGAGACACTAGCCCAAGCTACCTCTTCCCTAAATGATGAACTAGTGAAGAAACAACCCAATCTAAATGTTTAGTCTAGAAGAGACTGATGAAGTAGGAATTTTGCTCACTTTAGAGATTATTTTCTCACTTATTTTCTTCACCTCCTAAAAAGCTAGAGAGCTTGAGAAAGGAGATGAAGAAAAACAAGCATGGAGAGAAGCAAGTGAAGAATGAATCAAGTAGTGAGAATAGCAACCATAGGTGAGATAATATCTTATACTAACTCATGTAGAGACTTAACCATGGCTTGGGATAATGGTTGGGTTAACAAATATCTCAAGTAAAACAAAATTAGTGGACTAAGTCAATGGTCACTACAAGCTTCTCCAAGTTTCTAACCATGTGACTAATTTCCAACTAATTTTGATTTACTTTAAATAAATAAAACCCATCATTATGATAAGCATGGTATGAGTCTCATACACCCATGTCACATGTATTATCTAGCACGACACACAAAAATATACATTAATATATATCACATATATACTAAATGCACAAGTGAGAAAAAGAATTCTTAAGTGAGCTAATATTAGTTAATGTAAGTTAATATATCAAATATATAATTATATATTAAACTATTAAATCAACACTTGATTTAATAATCCGGCTATATCACATATAACCGACTAATATCATATGTATCAACTTATCGAATCAACACTTGATTCAACAGCCCGGCTATATCACATATAACCGACAGATATCACATATCGCGAGAATAGAATACGGTATCACATACGCGTATTAATCTCAGTCCCGCACATATCACATATGTGCTCCTATTTCGTTTCGCCTGAGCCAGGAAACCTCTGTGTAGGACTCTAAATACTCGTCAATACACCGGCAGTAGGTGATGATCATATCAAAAACCTACAAGCCGTCAGCGGTCTGCTAAACATAACGGCCACCAGGGTATTTAGCGATCAGAAGATCAACAAGCAAATCTGCTCATACTCCTGCGAATCCAATAAGTAACACTACCGTACAGTCCGGTCTCTTCATCAGATATATTGCATATCTCAGCCTGGGGGTGGTAAACGTCAGACCCTAATAGCCCGGATAAGTCATGCCGATATGAGGCCCATAACGATTCGAGAAACTACTGATAACACTTACCAGTAAATCTTAGCAACAATGGCCAGGGATTTCCTGTTATGGCCAATCGAGCAAAGCGCAACATCAACCCCCAATACCGGGAGAAACGAAATCCCCTCCTATCGCTCATTGCCTCCATGTGACTCGGGACTGTACCCAAAAACCACCGTTTTGCATGATCTCTTGAACGTGGTAAGGTGGAAATCAAAGCACAGTAGGAATCACACAAGTCTCTATGACGATCTTGGGTCGACAGACTAACATGTACCAGTGTCACCAGAGAACTGCTCTCTGACGATAGGTATAATACCATTTAGGAGTTCTCGACGAGTCCGTTCAGTGTACCCAATCTCCACTGAGCACCCATATAATGTCAAACACCAATAGATGTAGGATCATCTATCGCCCATCATATGAGTCAAGAAGCATATACGCTAGTATACTCTGGAATATCAATGCCCCGTCTCGATACTCCCACGACTAGGAACATTTGAAGGATGTACTTACCAACTACCTATGCCCCACTAGTATAATCTGCATCATAATCCTGGTAGTCAAGTACTCATCCTAAGTTCTTTATCAACATGTAATAGAGAGACAATAAGTGTACATGTTAAGATAAAAAGCAACCAGATAGCATACTATCATGTCGAGCAAGAAAGTCCTCCCTATATATGTCCAAGTATCCACTATAATTTACATCACATGTATAATAATGGCCTCTAGGGCATACAAATAACTAACAATCTTCCACTTGCACTAAGACCATTTGTTGTAGTATCTCGTACCCAACGCCCCATAAAAGTCTCTCTCGGGAAAGGCCTCTGTGAGTGGATCCGCTGTGTTATCCTTCGTTTCAACCATCTTTACCTCGATCCCTTGGAGATCAACCATCTCCATGATCAGGTGATACTGTCCTCAGAATATGTCCGGATCGCTGATGGGACCGGCGTTCCTAGGCCAAAACCACAACTCCATTGTTGTCACAATACCAGTTATTGGATGCTCAATAGTATAAACCATGTTCATCTCATGAATAAGAATTATCCAGACATCCTCTTTGGTAGCATCGTTGGTAGCGATGTATTCAGCCTTTATCGTCTAGATTGCCACGGTATCTAGCTTGGAACTCTTCCAATATACCGTCCCTCCACTGAGGGTAAAGACAAAGCCTGTGACTGACTTTCAGTCGACCTTATCACTCTGGAAGCTCGAATTGGTAAAGGACTCCCACTGTAGTTTACCGTTACCAAACACTAAGAACATTTCTTTAGTGCTTCTCAAGTTCTTAAGAATGTCCTTCACAGCTGTCCAGTGATTCTCCCAAGACCCGATTGATTCCTGATCACTGCACCTAATGAGTCAGCTACATCTGGTCTGGTACATAACATCGCATACATGATAGAGCCTAGTGCCGAAGCATAGGGTATCTCTTGCACACGAGCTCTCTCCAAATCAGTCTCGGGAGACTTCTTTTTGGAGAGAGTGATTCAAGAGTAAGTGGGCAAACCACCACGCTTAGAATCTTCCATACTAAACCCCTTCAGTATTGTGTTAATGTATCTGGATTTAGGACACTCCTAACATCCACTTAGATCTATCACCATAGATCATAATCCACAAGATGTAGTAGGTATCATCCAGATCTTCCATGGAGAATCCTCGTGATAACAGGAGCTTGACCAAGTGTAGCATAGGAAACCATTTCCTATCAAGAGTATATCATCTACGTACAATACGTGGAAGACAACCTTACTCTCTACAACCTTCTTGTATATACAAAATTCATCTACCATTTTGATGAAGTCAAACTTTTTGACTGCCACATCAAAATAGATGTTCCAACTCCGCGATGCGTGCTTTAATCCAGATGGACTTAAGCATAGCCATTAGAGAAAAAGTTTCATCATAATCCACACTTAGTTGCATGACGAAAACCTTTTACTACGAGTCTAGTTTTGAAAGTATCAACTTTTCCATCTACACCAAGAATCTTCTCAAAATCCATTTGCTCCTGATAGGCTTTACCCTTTTCAGATGCAACGTTCAAAGTCATACTTTGTTGGTGTACATGGATTCCATCTTTGATCGCATAGCATCCAGCCATTTCACAGAGTCACCACTCGTGATAGCCTGCCTGAACTTGGTTAGGTCATCATCTACCATGATGCAATCATCGCTCCCACCGTCACCGAGGAAACCGTAGTACCTCTTAGGTGGATGAGGAACCCTACCAGAATCGCGGAGAGGCTGAGGTTCGTTGGAGACTATTGAATCCTTTGGTTTCACCAAATCATCAGCTGTTAGTTTGTCTAGCTGGAACTCCTTCCAGTTCTACCTCATGATCACTAATTTCTTCATAAGAAATTCCTTTTCTAAAAAGGTGGTATGCTGAGAAACAAAACAACTTTTTCTCCTCAGTGTGGTAGAAGATATACCCTCACATATGTTCGGGATATCCAACAAACTTACAGAACTGATCTTGCCTCGAGGTTGTCCGGATTCTTCCTTTCAACATAGGCCGGACAACCCCATATCTTAACATGTTTAAGACATGATATCTTCCCATATCATATCTCATATGGAGTGGTAGGCACTGATTTGGATGGAACCCCATTCAATAGGTATGCAGCTTCTCAAGTGCATAACTCCCTAAAGGAAACAGGTAACTCAGCAATACTCATTATATAGCATGCCATATCTCATAGGGTGCGATACCCCCATCCCGATATACCGTTATGCTGTAGTGTACACGAAGGAGTAAGGTAAGAGAGAATCATATTCTCTTTTTGATAATCCAGGAACTCCATGCACAAGTATTCCCTTCTCCGACCACATCGAAGGATTTTAATACTTCAACCCTTCTGGTTCTTAACTTCAAGCTTATATTCCTTGAATTTATCAAAAAGTTTCATACTCGAGTTTCAATAGGAACACATGTCCGAATCTTGAGAGATCGTCGATGAATGTAATGAAGTACAAAGAACCAACCCTGGCATTTATAGACATAGGACCGTATACATCATCATGTATCCGTCCCAAGAGTTCAGTAACTCTTTCTCTGTTTCCAGTAAACAGAGTATTGGTCATTTTACCTTTAAGACAAGACTGGCAGGTATCATAAGATGAAAATTCGAACAGATTCTCATATTCATCCTTATGTAACTTAGCTAGTCGTGTCGCAATGATATGACCTAGTCTACAATGCCACAAGAAAGATTCGTTCATTTCTGAACTACTCCTCTTGTGTGTGTTATATATACTTTGAACTGTGGTTTGATTTAGAACTTATATGCCATTACATAACGTGCCTGATCCAATCAACTCTTGATTAAGGAAAATGTTCATAACATTATCCTGTAATACAAAATTATATCCTTCTTTAACTTAATAAAGAATCTGATGTAATGTTGTATATCAGGTTCGGTATCTAATAACATTTGTTCAGAATCAATGTATTTACCATTTGGTATTACAAGGTGATATTTGCCAACTTATTTGGCTGCAACAATTGCACCATTCTCTAACACTTAGAAACATATCACCCAATACTAGTTCTCTACCTTTCTGTAGCCCATGTAACAAATTACACATGTGGGATCCTGATCCTGTATCTCATACCTAGGACGTAGAGAATACTAAGAAACGGTTCTCCGTAACGAACACACCCGAAGAATATGCATCAACATGCTTTTTCTTCGATTGTGTCGCGTAGGAATCCGGATATTCCTCTATTTCCTGCTCGGGCTTATAAAAGTTATAAGATAGAGCGGAACCAACATTCTCCAGCTCAGTATAATAAGCAGATTCAGTCAATGCATCCATATTATTATCTTGATTAAGGCATGACATTGTCGCTACCAGAAGAGAGAAAGAAGAAAACACTCAGCGTATGCTCTTGCAAAATCAGATTGGTTATTATTTTATCTAATCAGGATGGCTCCCACTGTTTTTATCAAATCTTCCTTCAAACCCTAAAAGGTAAGACTAGCCGGGATTAATTACACACTACAAATTCACCAATCTTTCAGCCAGGCCAGTATCGGTATTTTGAGAGAGGTTCCCCGTGCTTTCGCACGGACCTAATTAAAATAATCCTCGTTTTCCCAGGGGTGTAACCCCGTTAACACCTTTCTAGACACCTAGTTTGATCGGCTAATTGTAAAGTGTAAAATTCTCCCAGGAGTAACTCTTACTCGTAGTGGGTATCGAGATCCAACTATCTCATAGAAGGTATGCAATCTCGTTGCAAATTTCAACACTTAAAATTCCCGATAATATTTTGTCCCAAGCGATCTATGACCTTGACAAGGTCAACAAACCATAAATCGCAAGTCAAGTTCAACCTGTACATTTCATAATTGAATTAAACCCACCCGCACGACCCTTGACAAGGTCAACAAGGTTGCACGACTACCCTAATCCAATCGCATCATATGCTTTGCAGATAAGCACTAATCAGCTACCGCACACTACGCCTTGACAAGGTCACAAAAACAGCACGAATACTAAATAGTCCTTATCTGAAATGACGGAGGGCTACGATAGGTTTTTAAGAAAACCTTTTGCGTAATGAACTTGATATCGTTGTAGAATCGAGTGATTTTGAAAAGGAGTGTTTTTGAAGGTTTTACTAGTTTTGCTAAAGATGTCACTCCCGGTGAAGGGATCTCGGCTCTTTCCTCATCGAATGAGCTGCTGGATATTTCACAAATAACACTATGCAAAGCATGAACTAAAAAAGCAATCAAAAAAAAAAACCAAGTGGGTTGTAGCATCTGCTAGTTTCGCTAAAGAGGTCACTACCGGTGAAGGGATCTCGGCTCTTTCCTTATCGAATAAGCTGCTGGATATTCTTCAAGGAATACCACTATGCAAAGCAAGAACTAGAGCTACCAGTTTTTAAAATAAGATTCCACAACATTTTTAGGTTTCTTTTATTTCATTAATCTCATTAATGAAGTCCCATCAATTATGCTTCCTAAGCATCACAGAAGAAACGAAAGCAGCAATATTTATTATATATCATATATATAATATAAGCATTCGTCTCATCATATAAAGTGATCACATCACAGAACATCAGCAGCAGAAGAACACATATGAAATATTGGATATACTAGGAATTCCATGTTTTAAATTAAGCCAGTATAAAACACGGATTCCACGGTCGCGATGAATAGCCAAACCCACATCCCTAGACCCTTACGAGAGCGGCAAGAAACCCTCCCAATTCTAGAGTTAGGAGACCCGGTCTCGATTCCTCGAGATGGTCTCCAACCGGACTCTAGAACCCGGTTACTTGTGCTCCCCGCCTTAGGTCTATCCTAATGCGGAAAAGTAAATAATATACATCAATGGTGACATCATCCTCAACCCGGAAGTGCCCCAATAAAATAATATTACATACAAATTTTTACATGAATGAAAATGAAAAGCTCTCATCTCACATAAAAAAAAACCTGGCTATTCAAACATGACGATCCAATATAACATATCACAGCAACACATAACATCACATGTCAATAACGTAAGTAAATATGCGTATCCTAATTGGCGTTGACATATAGCAACGAAACCAGCGATACACCATATATTACACTTGCGGTCGCAGAAAAGAAAGTGAAAACTACAACAATTGGAATCTACAACCTCCTTAGATATCATAAACCCAATGTATCACATACTTTGGATTTCATGCCTAACCAAATGAATTCCTTAGACATCACATGCCTAACAATTATAAACCCCGCATTTTAGTCTCGATATTGAAAACACATTTCAATAACCATTCGAGTAATTCAACAAGATTCCCGACAACCTAATCGAATGCTCGTCGGAAACTTTAGTAGAAGGTCGCACCCCCGATGCCGTCGACGAAGTGCACTTAGGTGGAACACCGCGGCCGCGAGCACCGAACGGATGATTTTGGCAATGGGGTTCTCCTACAGTCACTTGGTCGGGGCTATGGGGTGTGGCTATCTGGTAAGGTTCCCCGGCGAGTATCCGCGTACACTACGTAATTGCGACGGACTTTTGATCCACATCAAAATCCCGTGGCAACCGATCAAATGAGACTGAATTGCTAGATTTATAAAATTCAAATTAGTTTTCATAAAACTAAATATTTTGGATTCCAAGTATTGTATAACAATTATAGATAGCTAGACGATATTAAACTTTTCGATCGAATCAACAAACACCCAAAATTTCTCAAAGAGCTCAACACTTGAGCACAGTTTAAAAATACCCAGAATATGCCACAGCACCTATGGACCAACCATAGAAGGGTCAACCCTTGCCTCACCTACAGCGCCGCGGAACTACCGCAAACTCTATGGTTTGGTGGTGGTTCCAACGGTCACAGAATCGGGTTAGAGTTTCGTTCTTCTAGAAGGTCCATAGAAAACACCTGCATGATTTTCTGAAGATTTTAAACTTGGAAAAATCCAACTCTTGGAAAATTTCCAGCGAGGGAGAAAATGGGTTATTGATATCCGTTCGAACTTTTTAACGTCGTCTAAATAACCTGAAACGATGTTAGAATTACGACTACGAAACATTCCGAATTGCTTTTACAGAAAGACAACATCACATGCAATCTTAGCAAAAACAAGCAAAACCTGAAACACCAAAACCCAGAGGCTGGAATACCACCAAAAATTGAAGCCAGAAGCCCACTAAAAAACCGGTGATGCCAGTTTTTAACTACATGTCGCCGGTCAAACTCCGGCAAGGGGGGCTCAAATTTCTGTGGTGTTCATGTTATATCTCATATAATATTCTGCAACTGCTTAAAAAAATTTAGACACTCTTAAAATTTCGACAGAAACATGGTTTTTGTTTCGAGTGTTTCAGATTTGTTTCGTTTTCGTAATTCTACAAATATCGTCTAATTCTTTAGCATGGCTCTGATACCACTGCAGGGTTCCCTAGGGTCGCCGCTGGGTTTCGAGAGGCATCATCCATGCCGTTTTTAAAAAATTGGCGCGCTAAAAAACCCTAACCTAGAATCTTAACTAGAGAATTAGACGAAACAAGAATGTAAACATCTTTACATCTAAGTGAATAAGGAATACAACCTTTGTAGTGTTAGTGTATATGCCCTAGAGGCCATTACTGTATCATACTAGTTTGTATATTACTTAATGGAAGCTTGGGATATTCACCTTGTATATACAATCTTGCTCAAAATAGTAGTATGCTACTTGGTTTGTTTCTACTTCAATGTGTACATGTGTTTATTTTATTATATCACCTATACGCATTAGTGGAGCCCTTAGGATCTTTGCTTGATTACCAGCGTTGTGATGGCAGTCACACTAGTGGGGGCTGGGTAATCTATAAGCACATCCTTATGCAAGTCCCTAGTCGCAGGACTATCGAGACAGGGCATCGATACTCCGGAGTAGACTAGCGCATGCGCTTCTCATCCCAGTGTAGGAGATGGTCTGTCCCACAGCCATCAGTACGTCGTACTGGAGATAGTATGCGGGTGCTCGTTAGGTTACGAGTACACTGGACAGGACTCGTCAGGAACTGACCGGTTGGTATTATACCTATCGTCAGTTATCAGTTCCCAGATGACATGAGTACAGCTTAGTCCGCTGACTTGACACTGTCACTTCGCCTCGAGTGTGTTCCCACTGTACTTTGATTACTACCCTACCACGGCTCAAAGGAGTCGTGCAAACAGGTAGTAGTTGGGTGTAGTCCCGAAGCACTTGGAGGCAGTGACGGTTAGACAGGATTTGTCTCTCCCGGTATTGGGGGTTGACATCGCGCTGTGTCTAGGAGAGCCATTACATGAGTAGTCCCTGGCCAGGGCAAGCGAGATATACTGGTAGGCTTCCAGTGTTATCTCAGGGTGTATTGGGCTTCACTCCGACACGACTTGTACCGCTATTAGGGGACTGACGTTTACCGCCCCCTAGGCCCGCCATGCGATGTATCAGACGAACAGACCGGACTGTATGGAGATTGTCACATTCAGGCTCAGTAGGAGTTCAGATGGGTTTCACCTCGTCAGTCTTCTTGTCGGCATCTACCTGGGGACCGTTACGCACAACTAGTGCCGCTTGCGGTCTGTGGTTAAACCCACTGCCAGCGTAGTGTCGAGTCTTTAGAGTCCCACACAGAAAGCTATTCGCCTTTAGGAAAAAGAGTAGAGGTCGCATGGTTTTGCGACAGGTCGCATGGTTTTGCGACAGGGTTCAGTCACATCCGTGCACTTGTGCACGTTTAGTGTCCGGACAGTTTACACTAGCGGGCTTTGGTTTAAGCCAGATCCTAGTGTACGTATTGGGATTGGTTTTATCCAGTTTGTATTTGTGTTTCTCGGAACGCGGATGCAGGTGTGTATGCACAGTTGACGGAGAGACAGAGGCAGAGGATTCTCATTAGGGTTGTTGACCGTTGACTGTTGACTATTGACTTTTTGCTCAACCCAAATGAGAATATGATATATGATTAACAATAATATTAATTAAGTATTGTGGTGACATGGTTGTTGAGGGGTTGACTTTGTTGACCGGTTGACTAGGTTGGACTTGTTGACCATCATGATGACAATGGCTATCATTTCATGGCAAAAACTTTTCACTTGCTTGTTCTCTTGTGCAATATGAGTGCATGAAATGATATAGCCATTTTGACTTAAACCATTTACACAATACTTGATTACTATTTTTGTGATGATAGTTTTGGATTATGAGAGCCAAGAGAGAAAAGTCTTTCTCATTCTATCATTTTCATTCTCTCTCTTGTGTTCTTGAGCTCTCATCTCCTTCCTCTTGCTCTCCCTCTCTTTAGTCTATGGTTCACTTGTCTCATGTGTTGAGAACCAAGAACCATAGAGAAAATCCCAACACACTCTCCTCTACTCACTCTAGTTCACAAGGTTTGGCAAACCGAGTGAACTAGTTTCTTCAAAGACCGAAGAAGAAGCCAAAGGTAGAAGCTTTCAGGTGGATCGATCTTCGGTGCAAGGAGACGACGGAGTGAAGCCGATCCGGACAACCATCGAGGCTTGAAGAAGAAGGAGTTCAAGTAAGAAAGGTATAACCCCCTAACCGAGTAGTTAACAACTCCTAGTTAGGTTGTTAATTAGATGTTTAATAAAGATCCGGTTTTGAGTCCATGTTACCACCTCTAGAAAATTGTTTTTCACCAAATTCCGCATGCCCGAAAGTACCGGGAGAGGTAGCATGGACTTACATGTAGACCTGTCCTTCACTTCATAAGCTCCATGTAGTAGTCCTTTCGCTCCAACTAGTGATCTCCCGGACTCTAGTAAGGCTCCACAAGGTGAAATGAACAAGTTTGCTTGAAGTCTTCAAGACCGAAGATGATCTACGTCGAGGAGACACTAGCCCAAACTACCTCTTCACTAAATAATGAACTAGTGAAGAAACAACCCAATCTAAATGGCTAGTCTAGAAGAGATTGATGAAGTAGAAATTTTACTCGCTTTAGAAATTATTTTCTCACTTATTTTCTTCACCTCCTAAAAAGCTAGAGAGCTTGAGGAAGGAGATGAAGAAAAGCAACCATGGAGAGAAGCAAGTGAAGAATAAATCAAGTGGTAAGAATAGCAACCATGGGTGAGATAATATCTCATACTAACTTATGTAGAGACTTAACCATGGTTTGGGATAATGGTTGGGTTAACAAATATCTCAAGTAAAACAAAATTCGTGGACTAAGTTAATAGTCACTACAAGCTTCTCCAAGCTTCTAACCATGTGACTAGTTTCTAACTAATTTTGATTTACTTTAAATAAATAAAACCTATCAATATGATAAGCATGGTGTGAGTCTCATACACCCATGTTACATGTATTATCTAGCATGACACACAAAAATGTACATTAATATATATCACATATATACTAAATACAGAAGTGAGAAAAAGAATTCTAAAGTGAGCTAATATTAGTTAATGTAAGTTAATATATCAAATATATAATTATATATTATACTATTAAATCAATACTTAATTTAATAATCCGGTTATATCACATATAACCGACTAATATCATATGTATCAACTTATCGAATCAACACTTGATTCGACAGCCCGGCTATATCACATATAACCGACCGATATCACATTTCGTGATAATAGAATACGGTATCACATACGCGTAGTAATCTCGGTCCCGCACATATCACATATGTGCTCCTACTTCGTTTCGCCTGAGCCAGGAAATCTCTGTGTAGGACTCTAAAGATTCGTCATTACGCCGGCAGTAGGTGATGATCATATCAAACACCCACAAGCCATCAGCGGTCTGCTAAACGTAAAGGCCACCCGGGTATTGAGCGATCAGAAGATCAACAAGCAAGCCGGCTCATACTTCTACGAATCCAATAAGTAACACTACCGTACAGTCCGGTCTCTTCGTCAGATATGTCGCATATCTCAGCCTGAGGGTGGTAAACGTCAGACCCTAATAGCCCGGATAAGTCATGCCGATATGAGGCCCATAACGATTCGAGAAACTACTGATAACACTTACCAGTAAATCTTAGCAACCCTGGCCAGGGATTTCCTATTATGGCCAATCGAGCATAGCGCAACATCAACCCCAATACCGGGAGAGACGAAATCCCCTCCTATCGCTCACTGCCTCCATATGATTCGGGACTGTACCCAAAAATCACCGTTTTGCACGATCTCTTGAACGTGGTAAAGTGGAAATCAAAGCACAGTGGGAATCACACAAGACTCTATGACGATCTCGGGTCAACTGACTAACCTATACCAATGTCACCAAAGAACTGCTATCTAACGATAGGTATAATACCACCTAGGAGTTCTCGGCGAGTCCGTTCTGTGTACCCAATCTCCACTGAGCATCCGAATACCTTCTCTGATGTCAAACACCAATGGATGTGGGATCATCCATCGCCCATCATATGGGTCAAGAATCGTATACGCTAGTATACTCTGGAATATCAATGCCCCGTCTCGATACTCCCACGATTAGGAACATTTGAAGGATGTACTTACCAACTACCTCTGCCCCACTAGTATGATCCACATTATAATCCTGGTAGTCAAGTACTCATCCTAAGGTCTTTATCAACATGTAATATAGAGACAATAAGTGTACATGTTAAGCTAAAGAGCAACCAGATACCATACTATCATGTCGAGCAAGAAAGTCTTCCCTATATATGTCCAAGCATCCACTATAATTTACATTAAATGTATAATAATGGCCTCTAGGGCATACACATAACTAACAATCTCCGACTTGCACTAAGGCCATTTGTTGTAGTATCTCATACCCAACGCCCCATAAAAAGTCTCTCTAGGGAAAGACCTCTATGAGTGGATCCGCTGTGTTATTCTTCATTTCAACCCTCCTAGAAATTCCTTTTTTAAAAAGGTAGCATGCTGAGAAAAAAAACATCTTTTGCTCCTCAGTGCGGTAGAAGATATACCCTCGCATATGTTCAGGATATCCAACAAACTTATAGAACTGATCTTGCCTCGAGCTTGTCCGGATTCTTCCTTTCAACATAGGCCGGACAACCCCATATCATAACATGTTTAAGACATGATATCTTCCCATATCATATCTCATATAGAGTGGTAGGCACTGATTTGGATGGAACCCCATTCAATAGGTATGCAGCTTCTCAAGTGCATAACTCCCTAAAGGAAACAGGTAACTCAGCAATACTCATTATATAGCATGCCATATCTCATAGGGTGCGATACCCCCACCCCGATATACCGTTATGCTGTGGTGTACACGAAGGAGTAAGCTAAGAGAGAATCATATTCTCTTTTTGATAATCCAGGAACTTCATGCACAAGTATTCCCTTCTCCGACCACATCGAAGGATTTTAATACTTCTACCCTTCTGGTTCTTAACTTCAAGCTTATATTCCTTGAATTTATCAAAAAGTTTCATACTCGAGTTTCAACAGGAACACATGTCCGAATCTTGAGAGATCGTCGATGAATGTAATGAAGTACAAAGAACCAATCCTGGCATTTATAGACATAGGACCGTATACATCATCATGTATCCGTCCCAAGAGTTCAGTAACTCTTTCTCTGTTTCCAGTAAACGGAGTATTGGTCATTTTACCTTTAAGACAAGACTGGCAGGTATCATAAGATGAAAATTCAAACAGATTCTCATATTCATCCTTATATAACTTAGCTAGTCGTGTCGCAATGATATGACCTAGTCTACAATGCCACAAGAAAGATTCGTTCATTTCTGAACTACTCCTCTAGTGTGTGTTATACATAGTTTGAACTGTGGTTTGATTTAGAACTTATATGCCATTACATAATGTGCCTGATCTAATCAACTCTTGATTAAGGAAAATGTTCACAACATTATCCTGTAATACAAAATTATATCCTTCTTTAACTTAATAAAGAATCTGATGTAATGTTGTATATCAGGTTCGGTATCTAATAACAATTGTTCAGAATCAATGTATTTACCATTTGGTATTACAAGGTGATATTTGCCAACTTATTTGGCTGCAACAATTGCATTATTCTCTAACACTTAGAGACAAATCACCCAATACCAGTTCTCTACCTTTCTGTAGCCCATGTAACAAATTACACATATGGGATCCTGATCCGGTATCTCATACCTAGGACGTAGAGAATACTAAGAAACAGTTCTCCGTAACGAACACACCCGAAGAATATGCATCAACATGTCTTTTCCTCGATTGGGTCCCGTAGGAATCCGGATATTCCCCAATTTCCTGCTCAAACTTATAACGGTTATAAGATAAAGCAGAACCAACATTCCCCAGCTCGGTATAATAAGCAGATTCGGTCAATGCATCCATATTATCATCTTGATTAAGGCATGGCATGGTCGCTACCAGGAGAGAGAGAAGAAAACACTCAGCATATGCTCTTGCAAGCTCAGATTGGTTATTGTTTTATCTAATCAGGATGGCTCCCACTGTTTTTATCAAATCTTTCTTCAAATCCTAAAAGGTAAGACTAGCCGGGATTTATTACACGTTACAAATTCGCCAATCTTTCAGCCAGGCTAGTGTCGGTACTTTGAGAGAGGTTCCCCATGCTTTCCCACGGACCTAATTAAAATAAATCTCATTTTCTCAAGGGCTGTTTCCTCATGGGAACTGAATAAAGTAGTAAGGAATGTAACGTTTTAAAAATAAATAAATAAATAAAACCCTTTTGGTGAATTTTCTGATAATCGGTAAAATAAACAGTATTTTCTGTAAAACTCAACTACAATTATTTTTCAATATAAACTTAAATACGCCTATTTTAACTATGTAATTGCTAGTGTTTGGTATTTATTTGGTCACTTGTAAATTATTAGTTTTCCTAAATATTTTTCCTTAAGTAATTATTTCAAATATTAATATAAGCATTTAATTATACATTAAATTGGTACAGATTATAAATTGCAATGGGTTAATTTGATAAATGTGAACCATGACAAATTAGAATTAAGATTGTTGCATTCTCTTCTCTTCTTGAATTGTCTTCAAAATTCTAGAGATTTGTAGGAAAAGGTTAAATTGAAAAAATTAATAATTAAGGGTTTAAGTGAAAAGATGGAATTATTAATGATGTTTCTACACAATTCCACCCATTCACACCTCACTCTCTCTCCTTCCCTCATTTGGCCGAGCCTCTCTCATGCTGCCCTCATTTTTCCCCATCTCATTTTCTCTCAAAAATTCATCATTTTTGCCTCAAAAATCCATATAAAAACCTTATTAATCTCCTAATCTAAATCCTACCCATTATTCCTTGACCAATATAGCTTGGATTCATGAAGCAAGAAGCCATTTTAGAGTCCAAGATTTTCATGCTAGATCTCTAATTTTGTGAGGTATAAATCTTAAACCTACAGTGAAATTGTTATATAAATTGCTTAAATCTAGCATATTTAAGTGTTAATTTGGTGCTAGTTGTCAATTTGAAAATTCAAGTTAGGGTTTTCAAGTTACGGTTTGTGATCAATTGTTCATGATTTTAATGTATAGCTTAACACATCAAGACATGTAAAATCTAATCTAGATTGTTAAGTTATTAATTGTTACAACTAATTTGTCCAAATTGCTTAATTGTTGCAAAGTAGGTTTTTATAAAATATATATATATAGGTGAGATAAAATTCTAGTGAGGGTTTCTATCATTAGATTATGGTTCTAATGAGTAGATTAACATGATAATAGAATGCAAACCTAATCTAGTTACTAGTTTGCTAATTGTTACTTTAAAATTATGATAATTATGCTATTTTGCAAACTAGGTTTTTAGAAATTAATTAAATAATTGAGATTAAAATCTAATTATGGTTTTCATGACATTATTAACATTATAAGTTATAGTTTAATACTTTAGATCATGCAAAACCAAGCTTAATTATTGTTTGTGCATTTTTACTATGAAATTGTTAAAATTGGATAAATTTGCAAACTAGAATTTTGGGTTTTATAAAAATTTATGAGATTAAATTATGGTAATGGTTTGTATGACTTAGTTAGGATATTTAGTGAATATTGTGGCCACTAAATTTGTTTAAATATCAAGTTTCGAACCAAAACGGTTATTTGATGCTTTCTAGGTTTTTGTGAAATAAAACGATTTGATTAATTTTAAGGTTTTGATGATTTAAATCCTATTTTATATTATAATAGTGAGTTTTGGAACTACGATTTTTATGTTTTTGTTTTATCTCGATCAATCGGAGTTTGTATGCTGATGTCGAGGGTTACTTGGTTCTGTATGAGCGGGTTATAGGTTTTAACCTATGCGCGTTTCGTGCGCCGTTTTGGTTTTGTCCGCGGTTTCGGTTTACGATATTATATATGTTTGCGTATAGGTACCCCTCACGTGGACTTCGGACGATGAAGAAGAGGATGGCGGCGTCGACTTCGGCAAGCGAGGACCAGGTGAGTAGATGTATATCTACGGGGGAAGTCGGGTGGATGGCGTATAGCACCCCCGCAAACGTAGAATAAGGATATTATGTACTATTATTAGGAAGTCGGACGTGACCTTAGATTCTTGGCGAGTAGGGTACTATTGAAGACTATAAGTTTGATTAGACTGATTTAGAAAGACTTAACCAGAGGATGATTTCCTTGGAGGAAATTCGTAGGTTTCATGTAGACACACACACACGCACACATATAAACTTGACTTGGTGTATGTGTGTGTGTGTGTGTGTGTGTGTGTGTGTGTGTGTGTGTAGGAATGTTTGTAGGTATACACACACACACACACACACAACATATACATATGAGATGAGGATGTTATATGATACTTTGGGATGAGTCGGTATGACTGGGCATAATGCCGTGAGGTATTGGATATACGATCAAGTTATGATATGAGATGTATTATGATATTAGCGGATCGTTGGGAAATGAGAAAATGTATATTTATACATAAACGATAATAGGTGATGATGACATTGAAATGTACGAGACTCTAGAATAGAACCCGGATTGTAATATGTGACTTAATCACGATATGATATATGACATGATATTTTAGTGAATCATTTGACGATGTATATTTACACAGACGATGATATACGTTTGATGATATTGGAATGTATGCGATTATAGTATAGTACCCTTGATCATAATATTGTTTGATGATGATACTATACGAACGATGATGTATGTACGTGATAGTTGACCCGTATCCCGATTTTGGGATGCCGTACGATGGATTTTACCGTACGAGATATAGATGTGATGATTGATCCGCACTCTGACTCGAGGAAGTCGTATTACGTACGTGACGCTATTGAGGCTGGATCGCCGACTACTAGAGATATCAACTCAGACTTTAGGGGATTCTACTTACCTTTCGACTAGTGTCTTAGTTCCTTAGTTGGTTAGGTAGATCTTAGTTTAAGCTCGAGTCATACTTATTTTCAAAACTAACGAATCGTGCGCAATTTTAAAGATAGCCTGAGGGATACTACGGATTTTTCAAAGGACATATCTTTTCTTAAAAACCCCGTAGCCCCTAATTTTCTAAAAACCACGATTCGTGCTTTTTTTTCAAACAACAAACAGTATGACTCGTAATTAGTATGTATTCTCTAGTTGTGGGTTTACTACACATTCACCGTTATATTCATATTGTATTCATCACATTGCATGCTCATACATATGTTTCTTTAGCTAATATGAAACTCTGCCTGTTAGGACACCGGCACCATTACCGATGATGCGCATGTTCCACGTACACTTATTTGTCGGCTCACACACATCATCATCGGTAATTGCCATGTCTTGTACACTTTAGAACATATTATCTTTTTATTGATATAATCGGCTAAATGTTAGTCCAATATAATATTGTGTGAATACTCTCATGTGCTAGTTTAGACATTGCATGTATTACTTAGATACTTCATGCATTCACATATTCATATTATCATGCAGTATTTTGGGGCTTATGCCGATACTCATTATTTACTTACTCATGATTTTGTGATTTGGATTTCTATGAGATTTCTGGATTTTGGGGGGAAAACCGCAAGAATTTAATAAAAGCTTATTATCATCATTTTTAAAATGCAAGTTACGGTTTTCTCATGATGTATGTGTCGTCCACCATGAGTTTTCATGTTTTCTGTTGGATTTCGAGACCCGATTCGAGGAGTAGATGAACCGTCTCGGGTACATGGTGGGCCCGGTAAGGTACCCCAGGGAAAGAAGCTCGAGTTGTAGACGATGAGCCTGGCAGGGGAAGACTACCTACCAGTGATGTCTGGCGCGGCGGATATCCGGAGGATACCGACCGTTGTTATGTGATTTGATGATATGGGTCGATCCGGACTGATGGAGCCCGAGATATTGAGACTATGAGATATTGAGGCTTACATGTTTTGTGTCGATGCTTGACACGGATTTCCATGGTTTCATTGATGATACTCCAGTTATTTCGGAACCTTTTATCCTGATAAAGATAAAGATTTCTTATACAGATATATCCAGATTTCATGGTTGATTGTTTTACATTCATGATGCATGCATACTCATACATATGGCATGTTACTACTAGAGGCACTGACACGAGCACTGAGTGTTGCACTTACGCATAGATTATTACCCTGTCACTACTAAATGACTAGTGTTATGTTAAGTATATTATTATGACCTAGGAGATCGTCGTACATACGATTTCTACTCGCAGATGTTTTCTACTCATGAGTTGGTAACTCACCCCCGTTGTGCCAAATTTTCTTTCAGGTTCAGATGTACAGGTTTCCTTGGCGGCTTGTGTTAGTTATATGTATGCCCTAGAGGCCATTACCGTACATGCGATGTATATTGTAGTGGATGCTTGGACATATATAGGAAGGATTTTCTTGCTCGACATGATAGTATGCCATCTGGTTGCACTTTATCTTAACATGTAAACAAATACTGTTTTGTGATCACATGTTGATAAATCCCTTAGGATGATAACTTGACTACCAGGATTATGATACAGATCATACTAGTGGGGACAGTGTAGTCGCTAAGTGCATCCTTCAAATGTCCCTAGTCGTAGGTGTATCGAGACAGGACATCGATTTACCAGAGTAGACTAGCGTATAGCTTCTCGACCCATGTAGATGGGCGATGGATGATCCCATATCCATTGGTGTTTAACATCAGAGAAAGTATACAGGTGTTCAGTGGAGACTGGGTACACTCGACGGACTCGCCGAGAACTCCCAGATGGTATTATACCTATCGTCAGATGGCAGTTCTCTGGTGACACTCGTACAGGTTAGTCTGTAGACCCGAGATCGTCATAGAGTCTTGTGTGATTCCCACTGTGCTTTGATTTCCAACTTACCACGTTCAAGAGAACGTGGAAAACGGTGGCTTTTGGGTACAGTCTCGAATTACATAGAGGCCATGAGCGATAGGAAGGGTTTCGTCTCTCCCGGTATTGGAGGTTGATGTTGCGGTGTGTTCGATTGGCTATAACTGGAAATCCCTGGCCATGGTTGCTGAGATTTACTGGTAAGTGTTATCAGTAGTTTCTCGAACTGTTATGGACCTCATATCGACACAACTTATCGGTTACTGGGGTCTGACCTTTACCACCTCTAGACTGGGTATGCGACATATCAGGCGAAAAGACCGGACTGTACGGTAGTGTTACTGATTGGATTCGCAGGAGTTATAGAAGGCTTGCTTGTTGATCTTCTGATCGCTCAATACCCGGGTGGCCGTTACGTTTAGCAGACCGCTTGCGGCTTGTGGGTGTTTGATATGATCATCACCTACTGCCGGCGTATTGACGAGTCTTTAGGGTCCTACACAGAGGTTTCCTGGTTCATGCGAAACAGAGTAGGAGCACATATGTGATATGTGCGGGACCGAGATTAATACGAGTATGTGATACCGTATTCTATTCTCGCGATATGTGATATCGGCCGGTTATATATGATATAGCCGGGTTATCGGATCAAGTGTTGATTCGATAAAATAATATATAATATATATGTATGTATGTATGTATGTATGGATGTATGTATGTATGTGTGTGTGTGTGTGTGTGTGTGTGTGTGTGTGTATGCTCACTTAAATATTTATTATTCTCACTTATGATGCATTTAACACATATGTGATATGTGGTTATTGTATTGTTTTCTTTTGTTATATAAATATTATATATGTGATATATAATATTATGACATGCTAGGTTATAAATGCAATATGTATGTATGAGACTTACACCATGCTAGGGTTAATGTTAGGGTTAATATTTATCCTTAAGTAATTGCAATTAGTGGAGATATTTTGATGGTTGGAAGCTTGGAGAAGTTTCAAGATAACCATTGACTTAGTCCACTCTTTTGTTTTCCTTAAGATATTTATCAACCCAACCATTAACCATACACAATGGTTAACTCTCTACAAGGGTTAGATATATGATATACTCACCCATGGTTGCATTTTTAACCTTAATGGATTCATTCTTTCATCACTTGAGTTTCATCTTCTTCTTCTTCATTTTTAAGCTTTCTAGCTTTTGTGAAAGTGATGATTCCTTGTGAGAAAAATATATCTAATGTGAGCCCACTTCCTACTTCATCATCCTCTATTATTAGCCATTTAGTTTAGGGTGTTTGCTTCACTAATCTACACAATTAGTGAAGAGATAGCATGAGCTAGTGTCTCCTCGACGTAGATCATTTTCGGCCTCGAAGACTTCGAAGAAAGCTTGTTCGTTTCTTCATGGGAGCCTTTCCTAGAGTCCGGAGATCGTGATCGCAGCGAAGGGACTACTACACGGAGCTATTGAAGTGAATGACCGGTCTACAAAGGTTGTATACCTTGTTCACTTAAATGTAAAGTGTTTACATATCATGTTTAACCCTAATTCTCTAGTTCGATTACTTGGCGGGCTGGTTTAGCACCCCAAAATTTTAAAGTAGCATGATTGATGCTTGCCAAAACCTTCACAAGGTGCTAAGCTAACCCTACAGTGGTATCAGAGCCAAGCTAGAGTATTAGGCGTTGTCTAGACGAAATTTGAAGTCCGATCGAACTCCGAAACCCCGATAAATCCCACTTTCTGGAAATTTTTTCAAATGTTAAAATTTGTCATATTAAAAATACTCAGAAAATCATGCAGGGAATTCTCTGGACCCACCTGAAGAACAAGTCCCTAACTCGCTACAGTGACCGCGCAACCGCGGCCAAAACTTGGTTTTGGTGGCGGTTCCGCGGCGCCACTGTAGAGGCTTGGGACGGGCCCTTCAACGACGGTCCGTAGGTGTTGGGGCATGCTTCTGGGAACTTTTAATTCTGCTCAATTGTTGAGCTCTCTGGGAATTTTTGGGAATTCGTTGCATCGATCTAATTATCTAAGTTCGCCTAGCTATCTGTATTTGTGATACAATATTTGGAATCCACAGAATTGGTTATGAGATAACTAGTTTGAATTTTATAAATCTAGCGGTTTAGTCTCATTTGATCGGTTACCACAGGATTTTGATGTTGATCAAAAGTCCATCGCAATTACATAGTGTACGCGGATATTCGCCGGGTAAACTTAATAGATAGCCACGCCCTATAGCCCCGACCAAGTGACTGTAGGAGAACCCCGTCGCTAAAAGCATCTGTTTGGGTGCTCACGGCAGCAGTGTTCCGCCTTAGTGTACTTCGTCGACGGCATCGGGGGGTGCGACCGTCTACTAAAGTTTCCGACGAGCATTCGATCAAGTTATCGGGAATCTTGTTGAATTTCCCGATAGGTTATTGGAAAGTGTTTTCAATATTTAGACTAAAATGCGGGGTTTATAATTGTTAGGCATGTGATGTCTAAGGAATTCTTTTGGTTAGGCATGCGATGTCTAAGGAATTCTTTTGGTTAGGCATGAAATCCAATGTATGTGATATATTGGGTTTATGATGTCTAAGGTGGTTGCGGATTCCAACTGTTGTGGTTTTTCACTTTCTTTTCTGCGACCGTAAGTGTAATATGTGGTGTATCGCCGGTTTCGGTGCTATATGTCTACGACAACTGGGATACGCATATTTACTTACGTTGATGACATGTGTTGTTATGTATTGGTGTGATATGTTATATTGGATCGTCGTGTTCTAAATAGCCGGGGGGTTTTATGTGAGATGAGAGTTTTTCATTTTCATTCATATAAAATTCATTGTATGTAATATTCTTTTATTGGGGAACTTCCGGGTTGAGGATGATATCACCATTGTATATTATTTACTTTTCCGCATTAGGATAGACCCAAAGCAGGGAGCACAAGTAACCGGGTTCTAGGGTCCAGAGGGAGACCATCTCGAGGAGTCGAGATCGGGTCTCCTAATTCTAGAATTGGTAGGGTTGCTTGCCGCTCTCGTAGGGGTCTAGGGATGTGGGTTTGGCTATTCATCACGACCATGGAATCCACGTATTTACTGGCTTAAATAAAACACGGAATTCCTAGTATATCCAATATTTCATATGTGATTCTTCTGCTGCTGATATCTGTGATGTGATCATTTTATATATCTGAGACGAATGACTATATTATATATATGAGATATAATAAATATATCAGCTTTCGTTTCTTATGTGATGCTTGGGAAGCATATATGATGGGACTTCATTAATGAGATTAATGAAATAAAAGAAAAAGAAACCTAAAGATGTTGTAGAAACTTGTTTAAAAACTGGTAGCTCTAGTTTTTGCTTTGCATAGCGGTATTCCTTGTAGAATATCCAGCACCTTATTCGATAAGGAAATAGCCGGGATCCCTTCACCGGGAGTGATCTCTTTAGCAAAACTAGCAGATGCTACAACCCACTCGGTTTGTCTTTTGATTGCTTCTATAGTTTTTGTTTTGCATAGTGGTATTTGTGAAATATCATGTACCTCATTCGATGAGGAAAGAGCCGAGATCCCTTCACCGGGAGTGACCTCTTTAGCAAAACTAGTAAAAGCCTCAAAATCACTCCTTTCTCAAAATCACTCGATTCTATAAAATGATCAAGTTCATTACGCAAAGGGTTTTCTTAAAAACCTGTCGTAGCCCTCCGTCATTTCAGATAAGTTCTACTTAGTATTCGTGTTGCGTTTGTTGGCCTTTGTCAAGGCGTAGTGTGCGGTAGCTCACTAGTGCTTATCTGCTTAAGCATGTGATGCGATTGGATTAGGGTAGTCGTGCGACCTTGTTGGCTTTTGTCAAGGGTCGTACAGATGGGTTTAATTCAATCAGGAAATAACGGGTTGAACTTGACTAGCATCCTATGGTTTGTTGGCCTTTTTCAAGGTCATAGGACGCTAGGGGCAAAACATTATCAGGAATTTCAAGTGTTGAAATTTGCAATGGGATTGCATAGCTTCTATGAGATAGTTGGACCCCGATACCCACTGCGAGTAAGAGTTACTCCTAGGAGATTTTTACACATTACAATTAGCCGATCAAGTAGGTGTCTAGAAAGGTGTTAACGGGGTTACGCCCCTGTGAAAATGAGGTTTATTTTAATTAGGTCCGTGCGAAAGCACGGGGAACCTCCCTCAAAGTACCGACACTGACCTGGCCGAAAGATTGGCGAACTTGTAGGGTGTAATTAATCCCGACTAGTCTTACCTTTTAGGGTTTGAAGGAAGATTTGACTAAAACAGTAAGAGCCATCCTGATTAGATAAATTAATAACCAATCTAATCTTACAAGAGCATACGCTGAATGTTTTCTTCTCTCTCTCTCCAGGTAGCGACCATATCACGCCTTAATCAAGATAATAATATGGATGTATTGACCGAACCCGCTTGTTATACTGAGCTGGGGAACGTTGGTCCCGTTCCAACTTATAATTGTTATAAAGATCGAGCAGGAAATAGTGGATTACCAGAATTCCCGTGCCGCCCAAACGAAGAAAGTGTATGTTGATACATCTTCTTTGGGTGTGTTCATTACAAGAGAACTGTTTCTCAGTATCCTTTACGTCCTGGGTATGAGATACCGGATCAGGATCCCGTATAATGTAATATGTTACATGGGCTATAGATAGGTAGAGAACTGAGAACGGGTGATAAGTTTCAAGAGTTGGAAACGTTACAATTGTTGCAGCCAAGTATGTTGGCAGTTATCACCATGTATTACAAAATACATTGATTCTGAACGAATGTTATTAGATACCGAACTTGAAATACAACATCATATCAGTCTCTTTATCATGTAAGGAAGGATATAATTTTGTATTGTTGGATAATGTTTTGAACATTTCGTATATCAAGAGTTGATCGGTTCAGGCACGTTATCTAAAAGAATATACGTTCTAAATCAAACCACGGTTCTTAAAGTACAGAACACACACAAGAGGAAGACTTCAGAAATGAACGAATCCTTCTTGAGGCATTGTAGACTTGGTCATATCAATGCGATCCGACTAGCTAAGTTACATAAAGATGATATTTAAATCAGTTTGAATTTACATCTTGTGAAACTTGCCAGTCATGTCACAAAAATAAGATGATCATAGCTCCGTTTATTGGAAACAGAGAAAGAGTTAATGAACTCGTAGGATTGATACATGATGATGTATGTAGGTCCCCTGTCTACACATGCCAAGACTGGTTCTTAGTACTTTATTATATTCACTGATGGTCTCTCAAGGTTCGCACATGTGTTCCTGTTGAAATACAAGTCTGAACCTTTTGAGAAATTCAAAGAATGTAAGTTAGAAGTAGAGAACCAAAAAGGGTATAAGTATTATGTCCTTTGATGTGATCAGGGATGAGAATACTTGAGCACGGAATTCCTGGACTATTCTAAAGAAGAATGAGATTCTCTCTCAGCATTACTCCTCTGCATTCACCACAGTACGTCGGTGTATCAGGGCGGAGCAATCACACCCTATTAGATATGGTGCGCTCTATGATGAGTACTACTGAGTTTCCTATTTTCTTTTAGGAGTTATGCACTTGAGAAGTTGCATACCTATTGAATACGGTTCCAATCAAATCAGGTGCCTACCACTCCATATGTGATATGGCATGGGAAGAGCCCATCTCTTAAGTAAGTTAAGATTTGGGGTTGTCCGGCCTATGTCAAAAGCAAAATCCGGACAAGCTAGAGGCAAGATCGGTTCGGTGGAAGTTTGTTGGATATCCCAAGCATTCGTAAGGGAATATCTTCTACCGCACCGAGGAACAAAAGGTGTTTTGTTTCTCATCATGCCAGGTAGAACTGGAAGGAGTTCCAGCTTAACAAACTACAGCTGATGATTTAGTAGAACCGGAGGATTCGATAGTTCCCAACGAACCTCAGCCTCTCCGCCGATCTAGTAGGGTTCCTCATCCAACTGAGAGATACTTCGGTTTTCTCTATGACAGTAGGAGTGAGGATTGCATCATGAGATGATGACCCAACTATTTTCGAGCAGGCCATCAGGAGTGGGAACTCTGTAAGTATGGCTAGGTGCTAAGCGATATGAGATGGAATCTATGTACACCAACAAAGTATGGACTTTGGTTGCTATATCTGAATGGTTAAATCCCCATCAGGAGCAAGTATATCTTGAGAAGATTACTTGGTGTACATGGAAAAGGTTGAGACTTTCGAAACTATGCTTAAGTCCATCCAGATCCTACTTGCAATTGCTACATACCATGACTACGATATCTGGCGGTTGGGTGTCATGACTGCTTTTCTAAATAGTGATTTAGAAAAGAGTGTCTATAAGTACATAGCCAGAGGGCTGTTAGTTATATGTATGCCCTAGAGGCCATTACTGTACATAGGATGTATATTGTAGTGGATGCTGGGACATATATAGGGAGGACTTTCTTGCTCGATATGATAGTATGCTATCTGGTTGCTCTTTACCTTAACGTGTATATTGCTTGTCTCTCTGTTACATGTTGGTAAAGCCCTTAGGATGTGTACTTGACTACCTGGACTATGATGCGGATCATACTAGTGGGGACATGATAGTCTATAAGTACATCCTTCAAAGTCCCTAGTCGTGGGTATATCGAGACGGGGCATCGATATACCAGAGTAGACTAGCGTATACCTTCTCGACCCATACAGATGGGCGATGGATGATCCCATATCCATTGGTGTTTGACATCAGAGATGATATACGGGTGCTCAGTGGAAACTGGGTACACTAGACGGACTCGCCGAGAACTCCCAGATGGTATTATACCTTACGTCAGATGGCAGTTCTCTGGTGACACTGGTACAGAGTAGTCTGTTGACCCGAGATCGTCATAGAGTCTTGTGTGGTTCCTACTGTGCTTTGATTTCCATCTTACCACGTCCAAGAGGGCGTGCAAAACGGTGGTTTTTGGGTACAGTCCCGAGTCACATGGAGGCAATGAGCGATAGGAGGGGATTCGTCTCTCCCGGTATAGGGAGTTGATGTTGCGCTGTGTTCGATTGGCTATAACCGGAAATCCCTGGCCAGGGTTGCTGAGATTTACTGGTAAGTGTTACCTGTAGTTTCTCGAACTGTTATAGACCTCATATCGACACGACTTATCGAGTTATTGGGGTCTGACGTTTACCACCCCTAGGCGAGATATGCGACATATCAGACGATCAGACCGGACTGTACGGTAGTGTTACTGGTTGGATTCACTGGAGTGTGAGCGGGCTTGCTCGTCGATCTTCTGATCGCTCAATACCCGGGTGGCCGTTACGTTTAGCAGACCGCTTGCGGCTTGTGGGTGCCTGATATGATCATCACCTGCTGCCGGCGTATTGACGAGTCTTTAGAGTCCTACACAGAGGTTTCCTGGCTCAAGCGAAACGAAATAGGAGCGCATATGAGATATGTGCGGGACCGAGAATGATACCAGTATGTGATACTATATTCGATTCTCGCGATTTGTAACATTGATCGGTTATATGCGTTATAGCCGGGTTATCGGATCAAGTGTTGATTCGATAAGTTGTTACTATTGATATTAGTCGGTTATATGCGATATGACCAGGTCGTTGAATCAAGTGTTGATTTAATGATTTAATGTATAATTATATATTTGATATATCACTTTACATTAACTAATATAGGTTCACTTAATTGGATTTTCTCACTTGAAGTTCACAAGTTGTATATGTGATATACTTTTGTGCACTTGATGATACATGTTAACTTAGTTAAGTGTAAAGATTAAACCATTGTTAAGTTAATGATTAGGGTTTTGCTTTTTCTTTCTTATTTATTTATTTATTTATTTTGGAAAGAAAAAGGGAAAATGGTTGCTAGTTTTGTTTTATCTTTGAAGCTTCATGAAGCTTTGACTAATGTGACCATTTTATCTCATGCTTAACCCTAACCACTAAATTTAACCTTAGTTTAGTCTCTACACTTGACCATGGTTATTATGATGATAAGTATTCTTTTTATTATTCTTTTTGAATAACTTATCATAAGATAATCACCTTCTTCTTCATTTTCTTCAATGAAGAAAGCTTCACTTCATCAATGGTGATTGATGAAAATGAGTGAGAAATCCATTCTAAAGTGAACCCACTTCCTATTTCTTCATCCTCTACCTCTTGCCAAGTAGTAGAGTGTGTTTCCTTCACAAGTTTTCAAAGCTTGGTGAAGGTGGAGCTTGATCTAGTGATGCCTCGACGTAGATCATCTTCGGCACGTCGTCGATGACCTAGCCCGTTCTTTCTCCGATGAAGCCGACGCTAGAGCCCGGGATTTGATTTGGACAGCGGAGAGGACTTCATCACGGAGCCGTGGAGGTGGAAGAACGGATCTACAAAGGTTATATTTCCGTACTCTTAGTTAAGATGTTAACTAGCTCGTTTTGTCGCCTAAAAATCTAGCCAACGATCTTGTTAGGGTTTCTCGGCACCGTTAAAATTTGAAATTGGCATGGTTGATGCCTTGTGAGACCTCATTAGGGTGCCTAGGAACCCTACAGTAGTATCAGAGCCAAGCTAGAGCCTTAGGCGAAGTCTAGACGACGTTTGAAACCCGATCGAACCGAAACCCAAATTCCAAACATGCTCTCTGTACTTTTTTGAAAATTGTGGATTTTTCGAAATTAAAAATATGCAGAAAATTAAGCAGGGTTTTGTAGGAATTACTGTAAATTTCGTGGACCTAATTCATCTAAACCGCCGCGGTTCCGCGGCATGAGCATGGCTCATGCGGCGGTTCCGCGGCCGTACGGTCGAGTCTCACAGTAAAAGTTTCACAGTAATTCCTCCTTAGTTGTGCTGTATTTTCTGGGATATTTTAATATTTATTATAGAGATGAGTGTTTTGGGGTTGTTTTGGGGATTCGGTATTTGGATCGGAGTATCAGATTTTGTCTAAGTGGCTTTCCGGATAAATTTTAGAATATGTTAAAAAGTTCGACCGGATATAAATACCCAATTTTTCCCCTGTCGGGAAATTTCCAAGTGTTGGATTTTTCCGTGGTTTAAAGACGTTCTAAGTAGTGCAAGTAACTAGATGGACCCTCTAGAAGACAACAAACCTTAACTCGATTATGTGACCGTCTTGAACTGCCCTTTGAACCTTCGGGTTTGGGGCAGTACGGCGTGCCACATGTGAGGCGTTGGCTTGACCCTTCTACGGCTGGACCGTTGGTACTGAAGCACGAACTGAATGTTTTTAGACTTGTTTCATGTGTTGATCTGTATCGGGAAAACTTGGGTGTTTGACTGTTCGATCGAAAAGTTTAACATTTTCTATTTTATCTGGAATGGGATACAATAATTGGAATTCACAAGTAGTTATGAGATAACTGAATGAATGTTATAAATCTAGCAATTTAGTCTCACTTGATCGGTTGCTACGGAATTTTGATGCGATCAAAAGTCCGTTGCAATCACGTAGCGTACGCGGATACTCGCCGGGTAAACTTAATAGACAGCTTCACCCCATAGCCCCGACCAAGTGACTGTAGGAGAACCCCGTCGCCGAAAGCATCCGTTCGGGTGCTCGCGGTAGCGGTGTTCCGCTTTGGTTCACTTCGTCGACGGTATCAGGGGTGCAGCCGTCTACTGAAGTTTGTGACGAGTATTCGATCAGGATGTCGGGAATCTTGTTGAATTGCCCGACTTGATATTGAAAAGAGTTTTCGATAATGAGACTAAAATGCGGGGTTTATAATTGTTAGGCATGTGATGTCTAAGGTATTCATTTGATTAGGCATGCGATGTCTATGCAGATTGCGGATTCCAACTGTTGTAGTTTTACACTTTCTTTTCTGTGACCGTAAGTGTAATATGTGATATCGCCGGTTTCGTTGCTATATGTCAACGACAATTGGGATGCGCATATTTACTTACGTTGATGACATGTGATGTTATGTGTTGCTGGATATGTTATATTGGATCGTCATGTTTGAATAGCCGGGTTTTTTTTATGTGAGATGAGTGTTTTTTCATTTTCATTCATGTAAAAACTTGTATGTAATATTCTTTTATTAGGGCACTTCCAGGTTGCGGATGATGTCACCATTTGTATATTATTTACTTTTCTGCACTAGGATAGACCCAAGGAGGGGAGCACAAGTAACCGGGTTCTGGAGTCCAGTGGGAGACAAACTCGAGGAGTCGAGTCCGGGTCTCCTAACTCTAGAATTGGTAGGGTTGCTTGCCGCTCTCGTAGGGGTCTAGGGGTGTGGGTTTGGCTATTCATCACGACCGTGGAATCCGTGTTTTATACTGGCTCGTATTAAAAACACGGACGTCCTAGTATATCCAATGTTTCATATGTTTCTTCTGCTGCGATATCTGTGATGTGATCATGTGATGTTCTGTGATGGATACAGTATATAGTATATATGATATATTATATAAGCGTTACTTATGTTTTACACCCGTGCTAGCCCTGCCCCGCTCTGCCGTTAGTTACCTAACCAAACGGTGCACGAGGGGACATCGAGGCGAATGCGGATGGCATAAGTGTACGTCATATTTATCTGTGATGTTTAGGTATTTAAATGATGGGACTTCATTAATATGATTAATGAAATAAAAAGAAACCTAAGATGTTGTAGAATCGAATTTCAAAATAAAACAGGTAGCTACAGTTCTTGCTTTGCACAGAGGTATATGTGATATATCCTGCACCTTATTCGATGAGGAAAGGACCGAGATCCCTTCACCGGGAGTGACTCCTTTAGCAATAACTGGCAGATGCTACACACTCGGTTTGTCTTTTGATTGCTTTTAAGAGTTTTTGCTTTGCACAGTGATATATATGATATATCCCACACCTCATTCGACGAGGAAAGGACCGACGATCCCTTCACCGGGAGTGACTCCTTTAGCAAAACTAGAAAAGCATCAAAAACACTCCATTTTAAAATCATTTGATTCTACAACGATATCAAGTTCATTACGCAATAGGTTTTCAGAAAAACCTGTCGTAGCCCTCCGTCATTTCAGATAAGTACTAGTTAGTATTCGTGCTGCGGTAGTTTGGCCTCTGTCAAGGCGTAGTGTACGGTAGCTAACTAGTGCTTATCTGCTAGCATATGATGCGATTGGATTAGGGTATTCGTACGGCGTTGTTTGGCCTCCGTCAAGGGTCGTGCGGGTGGGTTTAATTCAATCAGGAAATGACGGGTTGAACTTGACTAGCGGACTATGGGTAGTTTGGCCTCCGTCAAGGTCATAGGACGCTAGGGGCAAAATATTATCGGAACTTCAAGTGTTGAAATTTGCAATAAGATTGCATACCTTCTATGAGATAGTTGGATCCCGATACCCGCTGCGAGTAAGAGTTACTCCTGGGAGAGTTTTATACATTACAATTAGCCGATCAAGTAGGTGTCTAGAAAGGTGTCAACGAGGTTATGCCTCTGGGAAAACGAGATTTACATTAATTAGGTTCGTGCGAAAGCACGGGGGACCTCCCTCAAAGTACCGACACTGGCCTGGCTGAAAGATTGGCGAACCTGTAGTGTGTAATTAATCCCGGCTAGTCTTTCCTTTTAGGGTTTGAAGGAAGATTTGATAAAAAGCAGTGGGAGCCATCCTGATTAGATAAAATAATAACCAATCTATTCTTGAAAGAGCGCACGCTGAGTGTTTTCTTCTCTCTCTCTCCAGGTAGCGACCATATCACGCCTTAATCAAGATAATAATATGGATTATTGACCGAACCCGCTTGTTATACTGAGCTGGGGAACGTTGGTCCCGCTCCAACTTATAATTGTTATAAGACAGAGCAGGAAATTGGGGATTACCAGAATTCCCGTGCCGCCCAAACGAGGAGAGTGCATGATGATGCATCATCTTCGGGTGTGTTCATTACAGAGAACTGTTTCTCAGTAACCTTTACGTCCTGGGTATGTGATACCAGATCAGGATCCCAGATATGTAATCTGTTACATAGGGCTACAGAAAGGTAGAGGACTGAGAACGGGTGATAAGTTTCATGAGGCAGAAAACGGGGCAAGAGTTGCAGCCAAGTCTGTTGGTCACTGTCATCCTGTATTACCAATACATTGGTTCTGAACGAAAGTTATTAGATACCGAACCTGATATACAAAATCATATCAGTCTCTTTATTAGTAAAGAAATGATAAAATTTTGTATTGTTGGATAATGTTTTGAACATTTCCTATATCAAAAGTTGATCGGTTCAGGCACGTTATCTAAAAGCGTTGATGTTCTAAATCAAACTACAGTTCTTTAGTATACGGAACACACACAAGAGGAAGAGTTCAGAAATGAACGGATCCTTCTTGAGGCATTGTAGACTAGGTCATATCAATGCGACCCGACTGGCTGAAGTTACATTTAGATGCATATTTAAATAAGTTTGAATTTACATCTTATGAAACTTGCCAGTCATGTCACAGAGATAAAATGACCATAGCCCTGTTTATTGGAAACAGAGAAAGAGTTAGTAAACTCTTGGGATGATACATGTTGATGTATGTAAGGTCCCCTGTCTACATATGCCAGGACTGGTTCTTTATACTTCATTATATTCTCTGATAATCTCTCAGGATTCAGTCATATGTTCCTGTTGAAACATGAGTCCGAACCTTTTGAGATATTCACAGAATATAAGCGAGAAGTAGAGAACCAAAATACGGGTATAAGTATTATGTCCTATGATGAGATCAGGGAGGAGAATACTTGTGCATGGAATTCCTGGACTATTCTAAAGGAGAATGAGATTCTCTCTCAGCATTACTCCTCCGTATACACCATAGCACGATGGTATATCGGGGCGGAGCGATAGCACCCTATTCGATATGGTGTGCTCTATGATGAGTACTACTGAGTTACCTATTTCCTTTTTGGGAGTTATGCACTTAAGAAGCTGCATACCTATTGAATAGGGTTCAAATCAAATCAGTTGCCTACCACTTCATATTTGATATGATAAGGGAAGAGCCCATCTCTTAAGTTAGTTAAGATTTGGGGTTGTCCGGCCTATGTCTGAAAAGCAAAATCCGGACAAGCTCGAGGCAAGGTCTGTTATGTAGAACTGGAAAGGTTCCAGCTATACAAAACTGCAGCTAATGATTTGACAGAACCAAAGGATTCAATAGTTACCAACGAACCTCAGCCTCTCCGCCGATCTAGTAGGGTTCCTCACCCACCTGAGAGATACTTCTGTTTCTCTATGACAGTGGGAGCGAGGATTGCATCATGAGATGATGACCCAACTAGTTTCGAGCTGGCCATCAGGAGTGAGACTCTGTAAGAATGGCTGGATGCTTAGCGATCTGAGATGGAATCCGTGTACACCAACAAAGTATGGACTTTGGTTGCTATATCTGAAGGGTTAAATCCCCATCAGGAGCAAGTATATCTTGAGAAGATTACTTGGTGTAGATGGAAAAGTTGAGACTTTCAAAGCTAGACTTGTTAAAGTTTTTCGTCATCGACCAGGCGTAGACAATGATGAAACCTTTTTCAAGTGGCCATGCTTAAGTCCATCCAGATCCTACTTGCCACGGCTACATACCATGACTACGATATCTGGCGGTTGGGTGCCATGACTGCTTTTCTAAATGATGTTTTAGAAGAGGACGTCTATAAGTACACAGCCAGAGGGCTTCGTAGACAGTGGGAGCAGCGGAAACGTGTACAAGATGCTTTATAGGATAAAGCGGGTATCGCGGAGTTGGAACATCTGTTTTGATGATTTAGTCAAAGAGTTTGACATCATCAAAATGGTAGATGAACCTTGTATAAACGAAAAGGTAGTAGGGAGTATAGTGATGATCCTCGTGGAGTACGTGGATGACATACTCTTGATAAGAAAGGAGTTTCCTATGCTACGCTCGGTCAATCTCCGCTTATCACAATGATTCTCCATATAGGATCAAAGTGATACCTCCTAAATCCTGGATTTTGGATCTATGAGATAGATCTAATTGGATGTTAGGATTCTCACTAGATGTAGTGAGATGATATCAATTTATTCTGGGGAGAATCACTGGAAGGGTTCCAGGGTGATAAAGATGACTGAATGTCAGTCTCAGGCATTGTCTTTACCCTCGATAAAGGGACGGTATGTTGGAAGAGTTCCAAGCTAGATACCGTGGCATACTAGACGATAAAGGCTGGATACATCGCTATTTGAGATGCTACCAAAGAGGAAGTCTGGGTGTATATTAGTTCATAAGATGAACTACGTTCCAACCATTGTGAGACAATGGAGTTGTGGCTTATGCCAAGGAACGCCGGTCCCATCAGTGATCCAGACATATTCTAAGGCAGTATCACCTGATCATGGAGATGGTTGATCTCCAGGGTGATCGAGGTTAGGAGAGTAGACTCAGAGGACAACGCGGCGGATCCACTCACAAAGGCCTTTTCCCAGAGAGAGACTTTTATGGGATGGTTGAGTATGAGATACTGCAACCACTGCTACAGATGGCCCTAGTGCAAGTGGGAGATTGTTAGTTATATGTATGCCCTAGAGGCCATTACTGTACATAGGATGTATATTGTAGTGGATGCTGGGACATATATAGGGAGGACTTTCTTGCTCGACATGATAGTATGCTATCTGGTTGCTCTTTACCTTAACGTGTATATTGCTTGTCTCTCTGTTACATGTTGGTAAAGCCCTTAGGATGTGTACTTGACTACCTGGACTATGATGCGGATCATACTAGTGGGGACATGGTAGTCTATAAGTACATCCTTCAAAGTCCCTAGTCGTGGGTATATCGAGACGAGGCATCGATATACCAGAGTAGACTAGCGTATACCTTCTCGACCCATACGGATGGGCGATGGATGTGTAGCGTCTTGAAAGGTCGTTTTGGTGTTTTCCTGAAATTCGGTGAAAATTCGGTATTTTTCCGAAAACCGTCTTTCTTGTTATTTTGCAGCTTAGGGCTAATTATACCTAAAATGGATAGGTAATTGATTGTTTTTAGTAGCTAATGAGTTAATTATGAAATTCTGGTCGTTTAAAAATTTTCCCCAATTTTTCAATTTTTTAATATTATTTTAAGCCGGTAAGAAAATACATTAAATTAGCGATAAATACAAATTTTTCCGGGCTAATTTTAATCTCTAAAATTATGATAATTAAAATCTAGTGATAACATAAATTTTTAGTAATTTATTTTGATTTTTAACAAATTTTTATGATATGAAACGAATTTATTGAATTTTGAGCTAAAACTTGCAATTTTTGACTTGTAGGGGGCCTTTTTGCATAAAATTTCTTTTGTAAAACCCCTCTCTCTTTTTTCTCAGCCCTAGGACAGCCCCACCTTGTGCAAGTCCAGAAATTTCTGGCCTCATTTCCTTGGTTGCTTTCTTGAGTTGATTTAGTTAGT
Organism: Agapanthus africanus; assembly: GCA_030015575.1. Lineage (NCBI taxonomy): Eukaryota > Viridiplantae > Streptophyta > Magnoliopsida > Asparagales > Amaryllidaceae > Agapanthus > Agapanthus africanus. The sequence continues at coordinate 506,149,536 of CM057348.1, forward strand.
TTATGGCTTTATTTTAATTATAATGAATAAGGTATGGTGCATTTGACTTTGGAGACTTGACCATTGACTTTCCCCACTCACCCACACCCCTTCCCCTTACCTCCTCTGGCCGAAACCTGAACCCTCTCTTCTTCATCTCTTTTCTTTTCATTTTTCTTCAATTTTCTTCAAAAAACCACATCAAAATCCATAATTAATTCAAAAATCCAAACAAAATCCTTATGCTATCATTATCCTTAGCCATTCTTGCTTGAATCTTGGAGCTAGGAAGCCATCCTTAGAGGAAAATCACTTGCTTGATCCATAGATCTTGAGGTATAAATTCCATCAAGTTACTTTCTTTTTTTTGCTAAATTCCTTTAATTGCATGGTTTAGTGTTAAAAGTTAGCTAATTTCTAATCTTGTTTTTTTTTAAAAAAAGAGTAGTTTGTTTAAATTAGGGTTTTGAAGCCATGATAGTTAATTAGATTGTTTTATAGTTAATTTAGTTGTTAATTAACTAATCTATATGGTCACCTTGTTTATGTAGTCTTCAATTATGCTAATTTAGTTAATTTTAGAAGTGTGATTTGGTTGTAAATTGTTGTTTTAGGATTTTCAAGAAAGGGTTGGTTGTGGAATTTAGGTTTTGGAACATGCTTAATGTGTTGAAATTTTGTGTAGTGGTTATCTAATGGTGTGACTTGGGTGATTATGCTAGATTGTAGTCGTTTTGTCGCAAATCGGCGATTTTTGCACCGATTTTGGAATGCAAATGCTTACTAGTTTTGTTATAAAATTATGTGATGAATTATTTTTGATATCTTGATGATTGTAGTGGCTTGTCCTACGACTTTTAGGATGCGTGAGTGCGGATTTTTGGGTAGTCGGGTTTTAGTTTTGCCGGGCGACCAAATCGGCGTTTTTTGGCAGTTTTGCGATTTTCGCGTGTGTTCCGCGCACTTTGTGCACGTTGTACCTAGCTAACGAACTTTAGTAGTTTCGTTGGGGTTTTGCGTCGTTCTTGATATGTAACCTTATGTTTGGTATTGATGTAAATTCCAGGTTCGGTCGCGGAGACGTCAGACGCGGCGCGAAAGGGGAAGGCGGTGATTGGACACAGCTAGCCAGGGATTCCGGTGAGTAGATGTAACATCTACGGGGGACTATCGTTGGATGGCGCAAGCCGCCCGATAGTTTTAGTAACTTACAAGATCATTAGTAATGTTAGTAATTAGGGGTGAACTACTTAGTTGACTATTTGCTGCATCCATGCATTATATTGACATACCTATACGAAACCATTTTATAGGACACCTGCACCATTGCCAGGGTTTTTATATGCAGCACGAGCACTATTCATGCTTACACACACACCCTGGTAATTGCCATGCCACCACACTAGATAACCTTTAAATTTAAACCTTTTACCAATTGATACTTAAACTTGTGCTATTGTCTTTAATTCCTTAAAATGAAACCGTAGAATTGCTATTCATGTGCATGTACTTCATCATATTAATTGTTCATGCTTAATCCATTGATCACACATCGCAACTTGATTATTGATATCATACGCATTCATTATCATTGATATATGCACTTATGAGGATTTCTTGAGATTTTATGATATTGCTGGATTTCGGGGAAAAACCGCAAAATTTCTAAACTTATTATATCTTTTTAAATATGTAAATTGCGGTTTTCTAGTGATGTAAGTGTCGTCCACCATGAGTTTGCTGTGGTTTTGGAAATCCGTGTCGAGGAGTGGAGGAACCGGCACGGGTACATGGTGGGCCCGGTAAGGTACCCCGGGGCAAGAGGAATGTGGTGATGACGTTGATCCTGGCACGGGACGGATTACCTACCGGTGACTGTTTGGGACGGCGGATATCCAGAGGATACCGACCGTGGCCGCTAGATGGTGAGATATTGATATTTGAGATGGGTCAGCCGGACGGCTGAGGCCAGAGATACATTTATGAGATTTGAGACAGCTTTTGGGTGTCGTTGCTGGACACCGGTTCTCGTCGATTCTTTGAGTATTATGCTGGCATTCTGAAAGAGTTTCAAAAACAAAAAGAGATAAAATGTTTCTTATATATACCTATTGAGACCTCAGATTTTCATGTTGCATACATATTAGTACACTGATGTTGTATACACACCTGCTAGTGCATCCCGTCATACCTGTATTTTAGATGCTAGGATGCTTGTGTGCATGCATACGATAGCCTTTGTAGATGTTATTTATTACTCACGAGTTGGCAACTCACCCCCGTTGTGCCACAGTCTTTTGCAGGTCCGCTCCGTCAGTTCAGTAGCGGCGGGCGCACTTGTTCTTTTGCCTCTTTTGCCTGAGCTCGAGATTTGCTCATAGGTGGGTTATGTTATTATTTTTGTACCACCTTGTATATTCTTGTATCTAGTGTACTCCATCTACTGTTTCTACCAGATTTATTGTATATTGACCTAGAGATGAGACTGTGAGGTTTGGGGACTTTTATGCTGTATTTTGGGGTCGAGCTCACTTGAGTCGACATGATGTTTTCTTATGCTTTATTATGATTATTATGCTTGCTGTCATTTACATTGCGTGGGATTTGTGACCGCCTTGTGGCGAAGAGCTAGCTCCCGCTTGGGGATGCCCTATTTTGTTGGATTCATGTATATTTTTGTTGTACCCATTTTGGGGGCCAGTATTTACAAAGGAGACTCTGCCGAAATTTTTGGAAAAATTGGTATTGTTTTTAAAAAGGGTTTTACATGACTTATTTGATAAACTCGCTTTAAATTGATTGGGTTTTCTTCACTCTTTTGCTTAATTGGTTTTGTTTTTTGGGCTTTGGCTTACTTACTTTACGGATGTCTTTAGACGTTTCATAAACTTAAGTGCCAGTCACGTTCCGTACCCTGCGGGTCGTGACAAAGTTGGTATCAGAGCGATAGGTTTTACCTTTGTGAGTGTAGGATGACCCTTGGTAGATGGAGTAAGTGACTTAAGCAGGGTAACGTAGCGTGCGTATGTCCGCGGCATACTTACGATACGGTACTCCGCCTAAGTGACTTTAGGATATACTTGCTTGAAAAAAATTCCTTCTTCAATTCCGTGTATCCTATGATCCTATTGCACTGTCCTTACTATCCGTTTTCCTGTAACAGCCACTATGCCGCCGAAGGCTACGAGGGCACAGAGGGCTGCCGCCAGAGACGAGATTCGAGCTGGCTCGTCCGAGACTAGGACTGAGCAGGGTGGTATGCCTACGCCGCAGGGACAGACTGATCCACCTTCCCCAGGCCGTATGGATAGGCTCGAGACTGGTATGCAGGAGTTGCGACAGATGATGGGAGGCATGCAGGAGCTACGTCAGATGGTAGGATCCCTAGTTGCAGCCAGTCGTACACCGAGGCCGGATGACGTACCTACTACATCACAGACGACCATGATACCTGCTCCTACTACTACCACCGTGGCCATTCCGGTTTCACTACAGGATTTCATGAGGCTGAGACCTCCAGTATTCACCGGCACCGAGGCAGCGGAGGACCCACAGACGTTCCTTGACAGTTTAGCCAGGATCTGCCGTTCGCTGAGATGTTCGGATGATCGATGGGTAGAGCTTGCGAGTTTCCGACTAGAGGGTCTCGCGCAGACATGGTGGGAGTCAGTCTTGAGAGGTCGAGCTGCAGGTCTACCGCCTATGACTTGTGTCGAGTTTACAGCGGTCTTTCTGGCCCGTTTCCATCTAGAGAGCGTTCGTGACGCCAGAGCTCGCAGCTTCGAGGCCTTAGTCAGGACACCTGGGATGACGGTGTCTGAGTATGACATCCAGTTTACACAGTTATCCCGATATGCTCAGTATTTGGTGGATACCGAGGAGAAGATGGTGAAGAGGTTCGTACAGGGACTTGATGCCCAGCTATATCTTGCCATTGGCGCCCAGCACTACGACACTTATTCAGCTGCTATGGATACGGCATTGCGGATGGAGGCACGCATATCACGGACTTCGGCCGTTTCTGGGCCGAAGAGGATGCGCACCGATGTACCGTCTCAGAGGCAGCGCGCCAGATTCTTTCCGAGAGATAGGCCTGGCAGAGGATTTGGGCGGGGACAGTTATATGGTTCTTATCCCCAGGGGCAGCAGCCGTCGCCAGGATGTTTTGGGTGCGGGAGTTTGCACCATCTTGTCAGAGACTGTCCGGTGAGACGACAGGGAGTAGCGACAGTTCCGCATGTGACCCTACCACCATCACCATCCCCTCCTCAGAGAGCCCTACTTCCTAACCCAGGTGATGCTCCACGCCAGTTAGGTGCACCGAGAGGCCGTGGACGCGGCGGTCCTGTTCAGAGAGGACGAGGAGGCAGAGGCCGAGGTCGAGGTCAGCCCGCTATCGGTGGAGGACAGGCCCGAGTGTTTGCTTTGACACCGCAGGATGCGCAGGCATCCAATGCCGTTGTGACAGGTACCTTGCCAGTTTGTTCTTTCGACGCGCGGGTATTATTCGACCAAGGTTCCACACATTCGTACGTCTCTACACACTTTGCACCGATGTTGGGCCGTGAGTCGTCGTCGTTAGATCAGCCGCTTGTTGTTAGTACTCCGGTAGGCGAGTCGTTTGTCGCTCGGTTTGTATTTCGTTTGTGTTCCGTTCGTATCGGGGAGAGGGATTCATCAGTTGATTTGATACTCCTCGATATGTTGGACTTTGATGTGCTTCTGGGCATGGATTAGCTAGCCACTTGTTATGCTTCGGTGGACTGCCGTGAGAAGGCAGTCAGATTTAGCTTTCCGGGAGAGCCAGTCCTTGTTATTCAGAGAGACCGCAGTGTCACCCTTCCCAGCTTAATTTCGTCTCTTCGCGCTGGTCAGCTCTTGCGGAAGGGATGTCAGGGATTCTTAGCGTCTATTTGTGATACTCGAGCTGCAGAGGTTCCGTTAGACCGGGTCCCAGTAGTTTGTGAGTTCCCTGATGTTTTCCCTGATGAGCTACCTGGGCTACCGCCTGAGCGCGATGTTGAGTTCTGCATTGATTTGATTCCCGGTTCGGGGCCTATTTCTATACCTCCTTATCGGATGGCCCCGGCAGAGCTTCGAGAGCTGAAGGATCAGTTGCAGGATTTGTTAGATAAGGGGCTTATTCGACCTAGTGTTTCTCCGTGGGGTGCTCCGGTCCTGTTTGTCAAGAAGAAGGATGGAAGTTTGCGCTTATGTATCGACTACCGCCAGCTGAACAAAGTTACCGTTCGGAACAGATATCTGTTGCCGCGCATTGATGATTTGTTCGACCAGCTTCAGGGTGCGGGGTATTTTTCGAGGATCGACTTGCGATCAGGATACCATCAGCTGCGAGTTCGACAGGAGGATATACCGAGGACAGCTTTCCGCATGCGCTACGGCCACTACGAGTTTTTGGTGATGTCGTTCGGACTCACCAACGCCCCAGCAGCATTCATGGATTTGATGAACCGTACATTCAGGCCGTATCTTGACTTGTTCATCATCGTGTTTATCGACGATATCTTGGTGTACTCCCGGAGCAGAGAGGAGCACGAGCAGCACTTGCGGATTACGTTACAGACTCTGAGGGAGCACCAGCTGTTCGCGAAATTCTCCAAGTGTGCATTCTGGCTGGACAGCGTCGGATTCTTGGGTCACGTGGTTACGAGAGACGGCATTTGTGTGGACCCGAAGAAGATTGAGGCTGTTCAGCAGTGGCCCCGACCTACATCGGTTACTGAGATCCGTAGTTTTCTAGGCCTGGCGGGCTACTACAGGCGTTTTGTTCAGGACTTCTCCCGTATAGCTGCACCGTTGACCAGTTTGACCCGGAAGGGAGTTCCTTTCGTTTGGACAGAGGAGTGCGAGCGCAGTTTTCAGCAGCTACGGACTTGTTTGACTACGGCGCCGGTATTATCTTTGCCTTCGGGATCAGGCGGATTTGTTGTCTACTGTGATGCTTCGCGAGTGGGATTAGGATGCGTATTGATGCAGCATGGCCGGGTGATCGCTTACGCTTCTCGGCAGTTGAAGAAGCATGAACAGAACTACCCCACTCATGAATTGGAGATGGCTGCAGTGGTCTTTGCACTGAAGATTTGGCGACATTACCTATACGGCGAGTCGTGTCAGATATTCACCGATCACAAGAGCTTAAAGTACATATTTCAGCAGCGAGACCTGAACCTCAGACAGCGTCGTTGGATGGAGTTGGTGAAAGACTACGACTGCGAGATCTTATATCACCCCGGCAAGGCAAATGTGGTGGCAGATGCGTTGAGTAGGAGGCCCGGGGGTAGTCTATCCTTTTTGCGCGCAGTGCAGAGGCAGTCGTCAGCAGATTGGCAGATGTTATGCGACAGCCGAGTTGAGTTCGAGTTCACTCAGACAGGGGGGCAGCTCGCGCATGTTCGTGCACGCCCACAGTTGCTTGACCGTATATATGAGGCACAGCGCAGTGACGACCGTTGCTCAGAGATCATGGCACAGATGGGACAGGGCAGATTTTCCGAGTTCGTGGTTGACGATCAGGGGATTTTACGATATGGATCTAGACTGTGCGTACCAGATGCTGATGGATTGCGGCGCGACATTCTTGAGGAGGCACACCGATCAGTGTTTAGTGTCCACCCCGGTTCCACCAAGATGTACCATGATATGAGAGAGACCTACTGGTGGGACGGGATGAAGAGGGACATTGCGGAGTTCGTTTCGAGATGCCTGACTTGTCAGCAAGTCAAGGCCGAGCACCAGAGGCCCGCAGGAGAGCTACAGCCGTTACCCATTCCAGAGTGGAAATGGGAACAGATTTCGATGGATTTCGTTGTGGGTCTACCCAGGACCAGTCGAGGGTACGACTCTATCTGGGTGATCATGGATAGATTGACGAAAGCGGCTCACTTCCTTCCAGTGAAGACGACTTTCAGCTTCGCTCAGTATGCTCAGCTCTATATTGACGAGATCGTGCAACTACATGGCGTACCGACTTGTATCGTGTCAGATCGAGGCACTCAGTTCACCAGCCGACTTTGGCAGAGACTTCAGGAGGCTTTGGGCACTCGTTTGAGCTTCAGCACAGCGTTTCATCCGCAGACAGACGGACAGTCAGAGCGGACCATTCAGACTCTCGAGGACATGCTCAGAGCGTGCGTTTTAGACTTTGGTGGTAGCTGGGATCGTCATTTACCTCTAGTGGAGTTCTCCTACAACAACAGCTTCCAGGATACTATTCAGATGGCACCTTTCGAGGCATTGTATGGGAGGAGATGCAGATCGCCCGTTTGTTGGACAGAGCTCAGCGAGAGCAGCATTTTGGGGCCGCAGCTTGTTGAGGAGACGACAGCGAAGATACAGTTGATCCGAGACCGGATGAGGGCAGCTCAGAGCAGATAGAAATCATATGCAGACAGGCGCCGTCGCAGATTAGAGTTCGCAGTTGGCGACCATGTTTTTCTGAAAGTCTCTCCGATGAAGGGCGTGATGCGTTTTGGGCGAAAGGGGAAGCTTAGCCCTAGATTCGTAGGTCCCTTCGAGATCCTCGAGCGGGTTGGCGCTGTTGCATATCGTTTGGCTCTTCCTCCCAGCTTTCCCGATGTTCACCCCGTCTTCCATGTTTCGATGCTCCGCAAGTACCTTCACGACCCTTCGCATGCGATTCAGCACCCGACAGTCCAGCTAGAGCGCGACCTTTCTTTTGTAGAGCAGCCGGTGGCCATCCTGGATCGGCAGGTGAAGAAGTTGAGGTCGAAGATTATACCAACCGTCAAGGTCCTTTGGCGTAGCCCGAGCAGCGAGGAGGTTACCTGGGAGACCGAGGGCGAGATGAGGAAGAAATATCCCCATCTCTTCGAAGGTACGCGTAGCTATATTTTTAAATTCGGAGACCGAATTTCTTTAAGGGGGGAAGATTGTAGCGTCTTGAAAGGTCGTTTTGGTGTTTTCCTGAAATTCGGTGAAAATTCGGTATTTTTCCGAAAACCGTCTTTCTTGTTATTTTGCAGCTTAGGGCTAATTATACCTAAAATAGATAGGTAATTGCTTGTTTTTAGTAGCTAATGAGTTAATTATGAAATTCTGGTCGTTTAAAAATTTTCCCCAATTTTTCAATTTTTTAATATTATTTTAAGCCGGTAAGAAAATACATTAAATTAGCGATAAATACAAATTTTTCCGGGCTAATTTTAATCTCTAAAATTATGATAATTAAAATCTAGTGATAACATAAATTTTTAGTAATTTATTTTGATTTTTAACAAATTTTTATGATATGAAACGAATTTATTGAATTTTGAGCTAAAACTTGCAATTTTTGACTTGTAGGGGGCCTTTTTGCATAAAATTTCTTTTGTAAAACCCCTCTCTCTTTTTCCTCAGCCCTAGGACAGCCCCACCTTGTGCAAGTCCAGAAATTTCTGGCCTCATTTCCTTGGTTTCTTTCTTGAGTTGATTTAGTTAGTTTATGGCTTTATTTTAATTATAATGAATAAGGTATGGTGCATTTGACTTTGGAGACTTGACCATTGACTTTCCCCACTCACCCACACCCCTCCCCCTTACCTCCTCTGGCCGAAACCTGAACCCTCTCTTCTTCATCTCTTTTCTTTTCATTTTTCTTCAATTTTCTTCAAAAAACCACATCAAAATCCATAATTAATTCAAAAATCCAAACAAAATCCTTATGCTATCATTATCCTTAGCCATTCTTGCTTGAATCTTGGAGCTAGGAAGCCATCCTTAGAGGCAAATCACTTGCTTGATCCATAGATCTTGAGGTATAAATTCCATCAAGTTACTTTCTTTTTTTTGCTAAATTCCTTTAATTGCATGGTTTAGTGTTAAAAGTTAGCTAATTTCTAATCTTGTTTTTTTAAAAAAAAAGTGTAGTTTGTTTAAATTAGGGTTTTGAAGCCATGATAGTTAATTAGATTGTTTTATAGTTAATCTAGTTGTTAATTAACTAATCTATATGGTCACCTTGTTTATGTAGTCTTCAATTATGCTAATTTAGTTAATTTTAGAAGTGTGATTTGGTTGTAAATTGTTGTTTTAGGATTTTCAAGAAAGGGTTGGTTGTGGAATTTAGGTTTTGGAACATGGTTAATGTGTTGAAATTTTATGTAGTGGTTATCTAATGGTGTGACTTGGGTGATTATGCTAGATTGTAGTCGTTTTGTCGCAAATCGGCGATTTTTGCACCGATTTTGGAATGCAAATGCTTACTAGTTTTGTTATAAAATTATGTGATGAATTATTTTTGATATCTTGATGATTGTAGTGGCTTGTCCTACGACTTTTAGGATGCGTGAGTGCGGATTTTTGGGTAGTCGGGTTTTAGTTTTGCCGGGCGACCAAATCGGCGTTTTTTGGTAGTTTTGCGATTTTCGCGTGTGTTCCGCGCACTTTGTGCACGTTGTACCTAGCTAGCGAACTTTAGTAGTTTCGTTGGGGTTTTGCGTCGTTCTTGATATGTAACCTTATGTTTGGTATTGATGTAAATTCCAGGTTCGGTCGCGGAGACGTCAGACGCGGCGCGAAAGGGGAAGGCGGTGATTGGACACAGCTAGCCAGGGATTCCGGTGAGTAGATGTAACATCTACGGGGGACTATCGTTGGATGGCGCAAGCCGCCCGATAGTTTTAGTAACTTACAAGATCCTTAGTAATGTTAGTAATTAGGGGTGAAATACTTAGTTGACTATTTGCTGCATCCATGCATTATATTGACATACCTATACGAAACCATTTTATAGGACACCTGCACCATTGCCAGGGTTTTTATATGCAGCACGAGCACTATTCATGCTTACACACACACCCTGGTAATTGCCATGCCACCACACTAGATAACCTTTAAATTTTAACATTTTACCAATTGATACTTAAACTTGTGCTATTGTCTTTAATTCCTTAAAATGAAACCGTAGAATTGCTATTCATGTGCATGTACTTCATCATATTAATTGTTCATGCTTAATCCATTGATCACACATCGCAACTTGATTATTGATATCATACGCATTCATTATCATTGATATATGCACTTATGAGGATTTCTTGAGATTTTATGATATTGCTGGATTTCGGGGAAAAACCGCAAAATTTCTAAACTTATTATATCTTTTTAAATATGTAAATTGCGGTTTTCTAGTGATGTAAGTGTCGTCCACCATGAGTTTGCTGTGGTTTTGGAAATCCGTGTCGAGGAGTGGAGGAACCGGCACGGGTACATGGTGGGCCCGGTAAGGTACCCCGGGGCAAGAGGAATGTGGTGATGACGTTGAGCCTGGCACGGGACGGATTACCTACCGGTGACTGTTTGGGACGGCGGATATCCAGAGGATACCGACCGTGGCCGCTAGATGATGAGATATTGATATTTGAGATGGGTCAGCCGGACGGCTGAGGCCAGAGATACATTTATGAGATTTGAGACAGCTTTTGGGTGTCGTTGCTGGACACCGGTTCTCGTCGATTCTTTGAGTATTATGCTGGCATTCTGAAAGAGTTTCAAAAACAAAAAGAGATAAAATGTTTCTTATATATACCTATTGAGACCTCAGATTTTCATGTTGCATACATATTAGTACACTGATGTTGTATACACACCTGCTAGTGCATCCCGTCATACCTGTATTTTAGATGCTAGGATGCTTGTGTGCATGCATACGATAGCCTTTGTAGATGTTATTTATTACTCACGAGTTGGCAACTCACCCCCGTTGTGCCACAGTCTTTTGCAGGTCCGCTCCGTCAGTTCAGTAGCGGCGGGCGCACTTGTTCTTTTGCCTCTTTTGCCTGAGCTCGAGATTTGCTCATAGGTGGGTTATGTTATTATTTTTGTACCACCTTGTATATTCTTGTATCTAGTGTACTCCATCTACTGTTTCTACCAGATTTATTGTATATTGACCTAGAGATGAGACTGTGAGGTTTGGGGACTTTTATGCTGTATTTTGGGGTCGAGCTCACTTGAGTCGACATGATGTTTTCTTATGCTTTATTATGATTATTATGCTTGCTGTCATTTACATTGCGTGGGATTTGTGACCGCCTTGTGGCGAAGAGCTAGCTCCCGCTTGGGGATGCCCTATTTTGTTGGATTCATGTATATTTTTGTTGTACCCATTTTGGGGGCCAGTATTTACAAAGGAGACTCTGCCGAAATTTTCGGAAAAATTGGTATTGTTTTTAAAAAGGGTTTTACATGACTTATTTGATAAACTCGCTTTAAATTGATTGGGTTTTCTTCACTCTTTTGCTTAATTGGTTTTGTTTTCTGGGCTTTGGCTTACTTACTTTACGGATGTCTTTAGACGTTTCGTAAACTTAAGTGCCAGTCACGTTCCGTACCCTGCGGGTCGTGACAGGATGATCCCATATCCATTGGTGTTTGACATCAGAGATGATATACGGGTGCTCAGTGGAAACTGGGTACACTGGACGGACTCGCCGAGAACTCCCAGATGGTATTATACCTTACGTCAGATGGCAGTTCTCTGGTGACACTGGTACAGAGTAGTCTGTTGACCCGAGATCGTCATAGAGTCTTGTGTGGTTCCCACTGTGCTTTGATTTCCATCTTACCACGTCCAAGAGGGCGTGCAAAATGGCGGTTTTTGGGTACAGTCCCGAGTCACATGGAGGCAATGAGCGATAGGAGGGGATTCGTCTCTCCCGGTATAGGGAGTTGATGTTGCACTGTGTTCGATTGGCTATAACAGGAAATCCCTGGCCAGGGTTGCTGAGATTTACAGGTAAGTGTTACCTGTAGTTTCTCGAACTGTTATAGACCTCATATCGACACGACTTATCGAGCTATTGGGGTCTGACGTTTACCACCCCTAGGCGAGATATGCGACATATCAGACGATCAGACCGGACTGTACGGTAGTGTTACTGGTTGGATTCACTGGAGTGTGAGCAGGCTTGCTCGTCGATCTTCTGATCGCTCAATACCCGGGTGGCCGTTACGTTTAGCAGACCGCTTGCGGCTTGTGGGTGCCTGATATGATCATCACCTACTGCCGGCGTATTGACGAGTCTTTAGAGTCCTAAACAGAGGTTTCCTGGCTCAAGCGAAACGAAATAGGAGCGCATATGAGATATGTGCGGGACCGAGAATGATACCAGTATGTGATACTATATTCGATTCTCGCGATTTGTAACATTGATCGGTTATATGCGTTATAGCCGGGTTATCGGATCAAGTGTTGATTCGATAAGTTGTTACTATTGATATTAGTCGGTTATATGCGATATGACCGGGTCGTTGAATCAAGTGTTGATTTAATGATTTAATGTATAATTATATATTTGATATATCACTTTACATTAACTAATATAGGTTCACTTAATTGGATTTTCTCACTTGAAGTTCACAAGTTGTATATGTGATATACTTTTGTGCACTTGATTGTATCATGCTTGATGATACATGTTAACTTAGTTAAGTGTAAAGATTAAACCATTGTTAAGTTAATGATTAGGGTTTTGCTTTTTCTTTCTTATTTATTTATTTATTTATTTTGGAAAGAAAAAGGGAAAATGGTTGCTAGTTTTGTTTTATCTTTGAAGCTTCATGAAGCTTTGACTAATGTGACCATTTTGTCTCATGCTTAACCCTAACCACTTCATTTAACCTTAGTTTAGTCTCTACACTTGACCATGGTTATTATGATGATAAGTATTCTTTTTATTATTCTTTTTGAATAACTTATCATAAGATAATCATCTTCTTCTTCATCTTCTTCAATGAAGAAAGCTTCACTTCATCAATGGTGATTGATGAAAATGAGTGAGAAATCCATTCTAAAGTGAACCCACTTCCTATTTCTTCATCCTCTACCTCTTGCCAAGTAGTAGAGTGTGTTTCCTTCACAAGTTTTCAAGGCTTGGTGAAGGTGGAGCTTGATCTAGTGATGCCTCGACGTAGATCATCTTCGGCACGTCGTCGATGACCTAGCCCGTTCTTTCTCCGATGAAGCCGACGCTAGAGCCCGGGATTTGATTTGGACAGCGGAGAGGACTTCATCACGGAGCCGTGGAGGTGGAAGAACGGATCTACAAAGGTTGTATTTCCGTACTCTTAGTTAAGATGTTAACTAGCTCGTTTTGTCGCCTAAAAATCTAGCCAACGATCTTGTTAGGGTTTCTCGGCACCGTTAAAATTTAAAATTGGCATGGTTGATGCCTTGTGAGACCTCATTAGGGTGCCTAGGAACCCTACAAGGGCTTCATAGACAGTGGCAGCAGCGGAAACGTGTGCAAGTTGCTTTAAGGGTTAAAGCAGGCATCGCGGAGTTAGAACATCTGTTTTGATGTGGTAGTCAAAGCGTTTGACTTCATCAAAATGGTAGATGAACCTTGTATATACAAAAAGGGTAGTGGGGAGTATGGTGGTGATCCTCGTATTGTATATGGATGACATACTCTTGATAGGAAAGGAGTTTCCTATGCTACACTCGGTCAATCTCCTCATATCACAAGGATTCTCCATATAGGATCAAAGTGATGCCTCCTAAATCCTGGATTTTTGGATCTATGTGATAGATCTAAATGGATGTTAGGATTCTCACTAGGTGTAGTGAGATGGTATCAATCGATCCTGGGGAGAATAACTGGAAAGGTTCTACGGTGATAAGGACGACTGAATGTCAGTCACAGGAATTGTCTTTACCCTCAGTGGAGGGACGGTATGTTGGAAGAGTTCCAAGCTAAATACCGTGACTTACTAGACGATAAAGGCTGAATACATTGCTACCAACGATACTACCAAAGAGTCAGTCTGGGTGTATATAAGTTCATGAAATGAACTTCATTCCTACCATTGTGTGACAATGTGGCTTAGGCCTAGGAACACCCGTCCCATAAGAGATCCAGACATATTCTGAGGCAAGTATCACCTGATCAGGGAGATGTTTTGATCTCCAAGGGATCGAGGTTAGGAGAGTTAACACGAAGGATAAACACAAAGGATCCACTCATAAAGGCCTTACCCCTAGAGAGACTTCTCTACAATGGTTGAGTATGGGATATTATAACCTCTGCTATATTGTTGGGTATTGGATACTACAACAGATGGCCTTAGTACAAGTGGGAGATTGTTAGTTATATGTATGCCCTAAAGGCCTTTACTGTACATGCGATGTATATTGTAGTGGATGCTTGGACATATATAGGAAGGACTTTCTTACTTGACATGATAGTATGCTATCTGGTTGCACTTTATCTTAACATGTAAACAAATACTGTTTTGTGATCACATGTTGATAAAGCCCTTAGGATGATTACTTGACTACCAGGATTACGATGCAGATCATACTAGTAGGGACAGTGTAGTCGCTAAGTACATCCTTCAAATGTTCATAGTCGTAGGTGTATCACGACAGGACATCGATATACCAGAGTAGACTAGCGTATAGCTTCTCGACCCATGTAGATGAGCGATGGATGATCGCATATCCACTGTGTAAGTCCACGTTACCCATCCCCGGTTCTTTCGGGGTTGCGAAAATGGTAAAAAACGATTTTTTCGGTGAAGGGTAACATGGACTCTAAACCGGATCTTTGCTAAACAAACTATATAACAACCTAACTAAGAGTTTAACTACTATGTTAGGGGTTATACCTAGTCTTAAACTCCTTCTCTTCTTCTCCTTGTAATGGTCGGATCGGCCTCACCTCGTCGTCTCCTTGTGCCGAAGATGGATCCACCCGAAAGCTTCTACCTTTGGCTCCAACCTCAATCGAGAGGAAACTAAAATACTTGGCTTGCTAGACCTTGTACTCTAGAGTGAGTAGAGAAGTGTTTTTAGGGTTTTATCTCAATAGTTCTTGCTTCTCAACTCATGAGATAAGAGAACCATGAGCAAGAGGAAGAGGGAGAGCTTGGATGAGAGAGAGTGGAAATGAGAGAATGAGAGAAGACTTTTACAACCATACTCTCAAAAACAAAAATAATCATGATAATAACAATAATTAAGTATTTTGTGATGGTTCATGTCAATGGCATTATCATTTCATGCATTTAATGCATTTTGTAAACAAACAAGCAAGCAAAAGTCATAGCCATGAAATGATAGCCATTGAAATGATGATGGTCAACAAGTCCAAACTAGTCAACCGGTCAACAAATTCAACAAGTCAACAAAGTCAAACTTTCAACCCAACCATGGTACAATAATACTTAATTAATATTATTATTAATCATATTTCTTATTCTCATTAGGGTTTAGAAAAAGTCAACAGTCAACAACCCTAATGAGAATCCTCTGCCTCAGTCAACCGTGCATATACACCCGCATCCGCGTTCCGAGGAACACGGATACAAACGAGATAAAACCAATCCCAAAACGTATACTAGGATCTGGCTTAAACCAAAGCCCGCTAGTAATAACTGCCCGGACACCAAACGTGCACAAGTGCACGGATGTGAACGAACCTTGTCGCAAAACCATGCGACCTCTACTCTGTTTTGCCCAAAGGCGAATAGCTCTCTGTGTGGGACTCTAAAGACTCGACACTATGCTGGCAGTGGGTTTAACCACAGACCGCAAGCGGCACTAGCTTTCCATAACGGCCCCAGGTAGATGCCGATAAGAAGACTGATGAGGTGAAACCCATCCGAACTCCTACTGAGCCTGAATGTGACAGTCTTCGTACAGTCCGGTCTGTTCGTATGAGAATATCGCATGGCGGGCCTAGGGGGCGGTAAACATCAGTCACCTAATAGCGGTACAAGTCATGTCGGAGTGTAGGCCAGAACACCCTGAGATAACACTAGAAACCTACCAGTATATCTCGCTTGCCCTGGCCAGGGACGACTATGTGTAATGGCTCTCCTTGATACAGCGCGATATCAACTCCCAATACCGGGAGAGACGAATCCTGTCTAACCGTCACTGCCTCCAAGTGCTTCGAGACTGCACCCAACCACTACTTATTTTCATGACTCCTTTGAGCCGTGGTAGGGTAGTAATAAAAGTACAGTGGGAACACACTCGAGGCGAAGTGACGATGTCAAGTCGGCAGACTAAGCTGTACTCATGTCACCTGGGAACTGATAATTGACGATAGGTATAGTACCAACCAACAGTTCCCGACGAGTCCTGTCCAGTGTACTCATAACCTAATGAGCACCCGCATACTATCTCAAGTACGATGTACCAACGTTGTGGGAAAGACCGTATCCCCTGCTGGGATGAGAAGCGCATATGCTAGTCTACTCCGGAGTATCGATGCCCTATCTCGATAGTCCTACGACTAGGGACCTGTATAAGGATGTGCTTGTGGATTACCCAGCCCCCACGAGTGTGACCGCCATCACAACGCTGGTAATCAAGCAAAGATCCTAACGGCTCCACTAATGTGTATAGGTGATATGCTAAAAGAAACACATGTACACATTGAAGTAGAAACAAACCAAGTAGCATACTACCATTTCGAGCAAGATTGTCTATACAAATGTGAATATCCCAAGCTTCCATCAAGTAATATACAAACTAGTATGATACAGTAATAGCCTTTAGGACATATACACTAACAATCTCCCACTTGCACTAATGTCATGTACCGGCGTATCGAAGACCTATCATCTTGATCAGCCGCTCGAACTGAGTCTGGGGTAAGGCCTTCGTGAATGGATCTGCAGTGTTATCTTCCGTAGCAACCCTCCGAACCTCGATCTCCTGGCGATCCACGATCTCCCTGATCAGGTGATACCGCCTCAAGATGTGTCTGGACTTCTGATGGGACCTGGGTTCCTTCGCTAAAGCTATAGCCCCGTTGTTGTCACAATACAGAGGTATTGGATCAACAATGGACGGAACCACCTGAAGTTCTTTCATGAACTTCCTTATCCAGACGGCTTCTTTTGCGGCATCAGCAGCAGCGATATATTCCGCTTCCATCGTCGAGTCAGCAACGGTTTCTTGTTTGGAACTCTTCCAACACACCGCCCCTCCATTGAGGGTAAAGACATAACCCGACATGGACATGGAATCATCCTTGTCACTCTGGAAGCTGGAGTCAGCAAAGGCCTCGATCTGGAGGTCTTTTCCGCCATACACCAAGAACATCTCCTAGTCCTTCTTAGGTACTTGAGAATGTTCTTTACCGCTATCCAGTGCTTCTCCCCAGGGTTTGACTGATACCGGCTTACCACACTTAGTGCATAAGCTACATCTGGTCTGGTACATAACATCGCATACATTATAGAGCCTACCGCAGAAGCGTAGGGTATAATAGACATGCGATCCCTTTCCAAATCAGTCTTGGGATACATCTCTTTGGAGAGGGTGATCCCGTGATAAGCCGGTAGATTACCGCGCTTAGAATCTTCCATACTGAATCTTTTCAGTATGGTGTCGATGTACCTAGACTGCGAAAGTCCTAATATCCTTTTGGATCTATCACGATGGATCCGGATCCCCAGAATGTAAGAGGCATCACCCAGGTCTTTCATGGAGAACCTGTGTGACAAGAACCCTTTGACAGATTGTAGCATAGGAATGTCATTTCCTATCAAGAGAATGTTGTCCACGTATAAAACGAGGAATACGACAGTTCGTGCTACAATTTTACTATAGATGCATGGTTCATCTGGATTTTTGATAAAGCCAAATTCTTTGACTGTCTCATCAAAACAGATGTTCCAACTCCGCGATGCCTGCTTTAGTCCATAAATGGACTTAAGCAACTTGCACACTTTTCCGCTACTCCCACTCTGAATGAAACCCTCTGGCTGGTCCATATAGACACACTCCTCTAAATTTCCATTTAGAAAAGCGATCTTTATGTCCATCTGCCAAATCTCATAATCGTGGAAGGCAGAAATGGCAAGAAGGATCCGAATGGATTTCAGCATAGCCACTGGAGAAAAGGTTTCGTCATAGTCCAAACCAGGTTTTTGACGAAAACCCTTTGCAACAAGTCTAGCCTTATAGGTCTCAACCTGTCCATCTACACCAATCTTCCTCTTGAAGATCCACTTGCATCCTACGGGTTTTACCCCATCTGGAGCAACGTCCAAAGTCCATACTTTGTTAGTGTACATGGACTCCATTTCGGTCCGCATTGCATCCAGCCATTTTACCGAGTCAACGCTCTGAATGGCCTGCTGGAAGCTAGTTGGCTCATCATTATCAATGATGCAATCCTCTCTATCCCCGTCTATGAGAAAACCGTAGTATCTCTCTGGCGGATGAGACCGCCTACTACTTCTGCGGAGCGGCGCAGGAATGTCCTGTTCTTTCGAACCCTCTGGTTCTACTAAGCTTTCAGTAATAGTTTGTGGTTCTGGAATTTCTTCCAGTTCTATTGCGCTCCCACTTATTTCTTTTTCTAAGAACTGATGTTCCAGAAAGTGGGCATTACGAGAGACAAAATCCTTTTGTTCTTCTGCGTAATAGAAAAGATACCCCCTGGAGTTCTTTGGGTATCCCACAAACTTGCACTGTACTGAGCGTGCCTCGGGTTTGTCCGCATGCTGCTTTTTGACAAAAGCTGGACATCCCCAAATCTTCAGATATTGAAGATAGGGTTTCTTCCCACTCCACATCTGATATGGTGTGGTAGGCACAGTCTTAGTTGGAACTCGGTTCAAAAGATATGCAGCTGATTCTAGTGCATATCCCCAGAATGCTCATGGTAACTCAGCGTTACTCATCATGGAACGTACCATATCCAATAGGGTTCGGTTCCATCTCTCCGATACACCGTTATGTTATGGAGTGTATGGAGGAGTAAGCTGAGAGAGAATTCCATTCTCTTTTAGGTAATCCAGGAACTCGGCACTCAAGTATTCACCACCTCGATCAGATCTCAGTGTCTTGATACTTTTGCCTGTTTGTTTTTCTACTTCATTCTTGTATTCCTGGAATTTTTCAAAGGCTTCAGATTTATGCTTCATTAAGAAGACATGTCCGAACCTTGAAAAATCATCCGTAAAAGTAATGAAGTAAGAATAACCACTTCGCGCATGTGTAGACATTAGACCGCATACATCGCTGTGTATGAGTTCCAAGAGCTCGCTCGCTCTTACTCCATGTCCAGTAAATGGAGTCTTTGTCATCTTTCCTTTGAAACAGGACTGACGAGTTGCATATGATTGATATTTGAACGGATCCAAATATCCTTCTGTATGTAACTTCGTTAACCTTCTCTCATTGATGTGACCCAGTCTACAATGCCATAAGAAAGCATGATTTATTTCAGGAGACTTTCTTTTGTGTGTATTCTGGACATTGAAAATCTGTGGTTGGTTTAATACGTATATACCATTGCTTAATGTACCTGACCCAATCAGAACTTGATTAAGGTGAATGTTTACAACATTACTTACAAATGCAAATTCATAACCTTCTTTAAACATTAAAGATACAGATATGATATTACAAGTTGCATTGGGTACAAAATAACAATCCCGTAAAATCAAAACATGTCCATCTGACAATCCCAAGTGATAGTCCCCCACGGACTCAGCATCCATGCCAGCTCCGTTTGCAACTCTGAGGGTCATATCACCTGCCTTCAAAACCCTACGCTTTCTCAATGCCTGCAAAGAATTACAGATATGAGATCCTGATCCGGTATCCAATACCCAGGAAGTAGAGTTTATTGATAGACAGTTTTCAATAACATACACATCTGAAGCCGAAGCCGCAACTTGCTTCGGGTCCTGGTTCTTGGCCTTCCAAGCCCTGCAATCCTTTTTCCAGTGTCCTTTCTTATGACAATAGAAGCACTCTTCCTTTCCCACAAGCTGCCCCGCTATCTTTGTTGCCTTTGCTTTTCCCTTTGCTTCCACTTTACAAACACCGCCCCTTGGTTTGGTGGGGGATTTCTTCTTCTTTCCCTTGGCTTTCGCCTTGGACCTAGAAGAGGAAGGTCCTCCAACAAACAAAGTGGATGTTTCCCTACCTTTCTGTAGGGTGCCCTCTGCACTCCTCAGCATGTTGAGGAGTTCTGAAAGTTCAACTTCTTTTTCTTGCAAGTTGAAGTTCAGGATAAACTGGGCATAAGTGGAAGGAAGGGACTGGAGAATCAAGTCAGTATAGAGCTCGCTCTCTAACGTGGTCCCAAGGTCCGCGAGCTCTTCAATATAGCCAATCATCTTAAGCACGTGTTCCGCTACCGATGATCCGACGGCCAATCTCGCCGAAAACAGCTTTTTCGAGACTTCGTATCTGGCGAT
Organism: Agapanthus africanus; assembly: GCA_030015575.1. Lineage (NCBI taxonomy): Eukaryota > Viridiplantae > Streptophyta > Magnoliopsida > Asparagales > Amaryllidaceae > Agapanthus > Agapanthus africanus. Next base: position 506,169,708 of record CM057348.1, read on the forward strand.
ATGGGATTGCTCTCCATACAGTTCTTTTGTATGGAGAAATATGGATTCAAGGTCCATATTCTCGTACCTCCTCTGATGTTCATTGTCCATAGAGGCAAGCACGAGGTACTTGACCTTCGCGCAGTCGATCTCCCAGGTCTTACGGATTTCCTTATCCGTGACGCTGGAGGTGGGACCTGGGACAGGGGGAGGTTTGGTGGTAAGAAGATACCCCAGCTTGTCATAAGTGATTGCCATTTTGACATTCCTGAGCCAATCTTTGTAGTTTGACCATGTCAGTATGTTTTTATCTAGTAATAACTTAAGTCCGGTCATGACGATTGGTCACTGCATTTAGGAGAGAGAGAAGAAACACTTTAGCATGATGCTCTTGCAAGTTTAGAGTGGTTTTTAATTTGTCTAAACAGGATAGCTCCCACTGTTTCTCGAATTCCACCTCAAACCAAAAAGGAAGAATTAGTCAGGATCAATCTCACTGTACAATACTTGCTTAACCGTTCAGCCAGGCCCGTGTTGGTACTTCGAGGGAGGTTTTCCAACGCTTTCGTGAAGTTCCTTAATTAAATAACCTCTTTTCCCTAGGGGCGTAGCCCCGCTAACACCTTTCTAGACACCTACTTGGTTTATAGCATTGATCGTTAAGTGAGAAATTTCCCGAGGAGTAGCATATACTTACAGTAGGATCGGGATCCAAATATTATCGTGTGATAAAACTGAAGGAATCCTACCAGAATCATCACACTCCAAATGGTATGCAGCACTAGCAAGTTTCAGTTTCTTTAGAAACTCCCGATGTGGATTTTTGCCCCATGCTCTTATGACCTTGACGTAGGCCAAAATATCATAAGTCACATGTCAAGTTCTACCCATCATTTACCAGGTTAATTTGAACCCACCCGTACATACCCTTGACGTAGGCCAAAATGGCAGTACGGCTGTCCCAAACCAACGCATCTATCTATGCAACAGATAAATATCCGGCAGCTACCAATCACTATGCCTTGGTGTAGGTCAAAATACATAGCTTAAATACTACCGAATATTTAACTGAAATGATGGAGGGCTATGAATGGTTTTGGCAAAACCGTGAACGTAGTGAACTTGATATAATCGATGGAACGTGATAGGCTTTAAAAGGAATGGCTTAAGCTCCGTATTTAAAAGTTGTTTTTGAAAAGAAACCGAGTGGTTTTGAAATTGTTCCAACGACTTTACTTTGGTTTATTTTCTTGCATTAATTTAATGCGTCCCATCATTTAAACCTATAATTGCAGAAAACAACGAAAATATGACGTACGCTTATACCATCCGCATTCGCCACGGGGCCCCGTCATTACCCGTTAGGTTACTTAACTAACGACAGAACGGGGGCAGGACTAACGCGGATGCAAAACATAAGCAACACCTAAATAAATATCATATATAGATATATACATTCGTCAGATGCAATGATAGCCATTCCAGATCATAGATGAACACATTGGATATATTAGGAATCCGCGTTTCGTTCGAGCCTGCAACGAAAAACGGATTACACGGTCGCGATAAATAGCCAAGACCCCACCCTAGACCCCTACGGGTGCGGCAAACTACCCGCCAAATACCCGAAGTGAAGCAACCTCCCTCAACAACGTGAGTAGGCCACTCGGCACTTCGAGGTACCCGGTAGTTTGTGCACCCCACCTTGGGTCTATCCTAGGAGCAAAAACAGTAAAAGAAATAATATACAATGGCGGCTACAACCCCATCCTGGATGTGCGGCCATACAAATAATATTACATCAATTACATATTACATCAAATGAAAAGTTAAAGAAAACTCTCATCTCATAACCCCCCGGCTATTCATCCGCGACAATCCAACGAATTCATATACACATACCAGCAACATTACAGATCACAGATATGTATAACCCCCACTAATCGACGTATAGCGATTAGCAGACGTTCAATACATATATCACATCACAGATATAACCCATTAGCTAAAGTCTACAGAACTTCGATCAAAATACGGATTTGTAACCACCCCAAACACAAATTTGTTTTCTGGAAAATCTGGGCAGAAACAACATATTCCAAAAATCCCAAAACACCCTTGTTTAAACACTGCAGGAAAACCAATCCACGGCCGAGTCAACTCGGCTGCGGATCCGCGGCAAGAAGCTTGTTCTTGCCGCGGTTCCGCGGTGAGTTGGTCGACTCGTTGGATCGTTTTTCTTGTCTGTTCATTAAAAACTCTGAGCCGATTTTTGGTATGTGTCAAATAATTTTTAGAGCAGTAAAAAAATCGACAGAAAGTTTATGTCTCGGGCAAGTTTTGTGATTTTTTCTCTGATCGAACTTCTAGTAACTTTGCTAACATGCTAGATAGTGTTTAGCTAGGCTCTGATACCACTGTAAGTCCATGTTACCCGTCCCCGGTTCTTTCGGAGTTGCGGAAATGGTAAAAAACAATTTTTTCGGTGAAGGGTAACATGGACTCTAAACCGGATCTTTGCTAAACAAACTATCTAACAACCTAACTAAGAGTTTAACTACTATGTTAGGGCTTATACCTAGTCTTGAACTCCTTCTCTTCTTCTCCTTGTAATGGTCGGATCGGCCTTACCTCGTCGTCTCCTTGTGCCGAAGATAGATCCACCCGAAAGCTTCTACCTTTGGCTCCAACCTCAATCGAGAGGAAACTAAAATACTTGGCTTGCTAGACCTTGTACTCTATAGTGAGTAGAGAAGTGATTTTAGGGTTTTATCTCAATGGTTCTTGTTTCTCAACTCATGAGATAAGAGAACCATGAGCAAGAGGAAGAGGGAGAGCTTGGATGAGAGAGAGTGGAAATGATAGAATGAGAGAAGAGTTTTACAACCATATTCTCAAAAAAAAAATCATGATAATAACAATAATTAAGTATTTTGTGATGGTTCATGTCAATGGCATTATCATTTCATGCATTTAATGCATTTTGTAAACAAACAAGCAAGCAAAAGTCATAGCCATGAAATGATAGCCATTGAAATGATGATGGTCAACAAGTCCAAACTAGTCAACCGGTCAACAAAGTCAACAAGTCAACAAAGTCAAACTTTCAACCCAACCATGGTACAATAATACTTAATTAATATTATTATTAATCATATTTCTTATTCTCATTAGGGTTTAGAAAAAGTCAACAGTCAACAACCCTAATGAGAATTCTCTGCCTCTGTCTCAGTCAACCGTGCATACACACCCGCATCCGCGTTCCAAAGAACACGAATACAAACGAGATAAAACCAATCCCAAAATGTATACTAGGATCTGGCTTAAACCAAAGCCCGCTAGTAATAACTGCCCGGACACCAAACGTGCACAAGTGCACGGATGTGAACGAACCTTGTCGCAAAACCATGCGACCTCTACTCTGTTTTGCCCAAAGCCGAATAGCTCTCTGTATGGGACTCTAAAGACTCGACACTACGCTGGCAGTGGGTTTAACCACAGACCGCAAGCGGCACTAGCTGTGCGTAACGGCCCCCAGGTAGATGCCGATAAGAAGACTGATGAGGTGAAACCTATCCGAACTCCTACTGAGCCTGAATGTGACAGTCTCCATACAGTCCGGTCTGTTCGTCTGAGAATATCGCATGGCGGGCCTAGGGGCCGGTAAACGTCAGTCCCCTAATAGCGGTACAAGTCGTGTCGGAGTGTAGCCCAGAACACCTTGAGATAACACTGGAAACCTACCAGTATATCTCGCTTGCCCTGGCCAGGGACGACTATGTGTAATGGCTCTCCTTGACACAGCGCGATATCAACTCCTAATACCGGGAGAGACGAATCTTGTCTAACCGTCACTGCCTCCAAGTGCTTCGGGACTGCACCCAACTACTACCTATTTGCATGACTCCTTTGAGCCGTGGTAGGGTAGTAATCAAAGTACAGTGGGAACACACTCGAGGCAAAGTGATGATGTCAAGTGGCGGACTAAGCTGTACTCATGTCACCTGGGAACTGATAACTGACGATAGGTATAGTACCAACGAACAGTTCCCGACGAGTCCTGTCCAATGTACTCGTAACCTAACGAGCACCCGCATACTATCTCAAGTACGACGTACCGACGTTGTGGGGCAGACCGTCTCCCCTGCTGGGATGAGAAGCGCATACGCTAGTCTACTCCGGAGTATCGATGCCCTGTCTCGATAGTCCTACGACTAGGGACCTGTATAAGGATGTGCTTGTGGATTACCCAGCCCCCACGAGTGTGACTGCCATCACAACGCTGGTAATCAAGCAAAGATCCTAAGGGCTCCACTAATGTGTATAGGTGATATGCTAAAAGAAACACATGTACACATTGAAGTAGAAACAAACCAAGTAGCATACTACCATTTCGAGCAAGATTGTCTATATAAATGTGAATATCCCAAGCTTCCATCAAGTAATATACAAACTAGTATGATACAATAATGGCCTCTAGGGCATATACACTAACACATTGGTGTTTGACATCAGAGAAAGAATACGGGTGCTCAGTGGAGACTGGGTACACTGGACGGACTCGTCGAGAACTCTCAGATGGTATTATACCTATCGTCAGATGGCAATTCTCTGGTGACACTGGTACAGGTTAGTCTGTAGACCCAAGATCGTCATAGAGTCTTGTGTGATTCCCACTGTACTTTGATTTCAACCTTACCACGTTCAAGAAAACGTGCAAAATGGTGGCTTTTGGGTACAGTCCCGAATCACATGGAGGCGATGAGCGATAGGAGGGGTTTCGTCTCTCCCGGTATTGGGGGTTGATGTTGCGCTGTGGTCGATTGGCTATAACTGGAAATCCCTGGCCAGGGTTGCTGAGATTTACTGGTAAGTGTTATCAGTAGTTTCTCGAACTGTTATGGATATCATATCGACACGACTTATCGGTTACTGGGGTCTGACGTTTACCACCCCTAGAATGGATATGCGACATATCAGGGGAAGAGACCGGACTGTACGGTAGTGTTACTGATTGGATTCGTAGGAGTTATAGCAGGCTTGCTTGTTGATCTTCTGATCGCTCAATACCTGGGTGGCCGTTGCGTGTAGCAGACCGCTTGCGGCTTGTGGGTGTTTGATATGATTATCACCTACTGCCGGCGTATTGACGAGTCTTTAGAATCCTACACGGAGGTTTCCTGGTTCACGCGAAACGGAATAGGAGCACATATGTGATATGTGCGGGACCGAGATTAATACGAGTATGTGATACCGTATTCTATTCTCGCGATATGTTATATCGGCCGGTTATATGTGATATAGCCGGGTTATCGGATCAAGTGTTGATTCGATGAAATAATATATAATATGTATGTATGTATGTATGTATGTATATGTATATATGCATGCTCACTTAAATATTTATTATTCTCACTTATGATGCATTTAACATATATGTGATATATGTTTATTGTATTGTTTTCTTTTGTTACATAAATATTATATATGTGATATATAATATTATGACATGCTAGGTTATAAATGCAACATATATGTATGAGACTTACACCATGCTAGGGTTAATGTTAGGGTTAATATTTATTCTTAAGTAATTACAATTAGTGGAGATATTTTGATGGTTGGAAGTTTGGAGAAGTTTCAAGATAACCATTGACTTAGTCCAACTATTTTGTTTTCCTTAAGATATTTATCAACCCAACCATTAACCATACACAATGGTTAACTCTCTATAAGGGTTAGATATATGATATACTCACCCATGGTTGCATTTTTAACCTTAATGGATTCATTCTTTCATCACTTGAGTTTCATCTTCTTCTTCCTCATTTTTAAGCTTTCTAGCTTTTGTGAAAGTGATGATTCCTTGTGAGAAAAATATATCTAATGTGAGCCCACTTCCTACTTCATCATCCTCTACTATTAGCCATTTAGTTTAGGGTGTTTGCTTCACTAATCTACACAATTAGTGAAGCGATAGCATGAGCTAGTGTCTCCTCGACGTAGATCATTTTCGGCCTCGAAGACTTCGAAGCAAGCTTGTTCGTTTCTTCATGGGAGCCTTTTCTAGAGTCCGGAGATTGTGATCGCAGCGAAAGACTACTACACGGAACTATTGAAGTGAAGGACCGGTCTACAAAGGTTTTATACCTTGTTCACTTAGATAAAAGTGTTTACATATCATGTTTAACCCTAATTCTCTAGTTTGATTACTTGGCGGGCTGGTTTAGCACCCCAAAATTTTAAAGTAGCATGATTGATGCTTGCTAAAACCTTCACAAGATGTTAAGCTAACCCTACAGCTTGTTGGCACACCACTTCATTCAGGGTGATTGCTTGGTAAGTTGGTTCACTTGTATCGTGACCGCCGTTGTACTTTTATTTATTTCAGTTGTATCTAGTAAGCTCCATCAACCAGACTTATATTACTTGATAAATTTAGAAGATCAGTTGCTTATTCTTTCGACCTTAGAGTCACGCTTGTATTATTATGGTTTTTTTGGTGGATTTTGGTTTTCTTTTGAGTTTTGAGCTTCGCCCTTCGGCGTTGTATATTATAGTGCATTGTGTGGTTGTTTCCGCCATTTGGCGTAGAGCTAGCTCCCGCTTGGGGATGCCTTTTTATTGCTTGTATATATTATTCTTGTTTGTACCCGTTTGTGGCCAGTTTTTACAAAGGAGACTCTGCCGAAATTTTTGAGAAAATTTGATATTACTTTTAAACTTGTTTTCCTACACTTTTTCTTTTAAATGGTTTAGATTTCTGGGCTTTGGCTTACTTAGATTACGTTACGCCTTTAGACGTTTCGTAATTTAAGTGTCGGTCACGTTCCGTACCTTCGGGTCATGACAAAGTTGGTATCAGAGCGCTAGGTTTAACCCATGTATAATTCTAGGTTGACCTTGGTTGATGGAGTAGGTGACTTAGGTAGAGTGACGTACCGTGGGTATGATCCACGGCATACTTACGCTACGCTACTCTGCTTAAGAAGCCTTAAGATGTACAATTCTTTGCACCGTATTCTATTCGTTCCTTTGATCTATCTTCGTCGATATCGGATGGTGGTTTCTGTTACCATGATCGCACGGGCAGAGAGAGCTACGGCTAGAATGCGATGACCGTTAGGGTATTGTCTATTCTGGAGGGTTGAAGCATTGTTTAGCGTGCAGACGAAGGGTATTCACATGTCATCCAGACGAAGTTAAAAGGTTCGAACGAATGTCAGAAACCCATTTTCCTAAGTTTAAGGTATTTGGAAGAATATGCAGGTATTTCTATGGACCCTCTAGAAGAATGAAACCCTAACTCGACATAATGACCATGAGAACGCCTTTGAACCTTAGGGTTTGCGGCAGTTCCGCGGTGCCATTAGTGAGGCTTGGGTTTGCCCTTCTACGGCTGGTCCGCAGGTGCTGTGGTATGTACTGGATATTTTTAAACTGTACTTGAGTGTTGAGCTCCCGGGGAATTATGGGACTTTGATGAATCGATCGAAAAGTTTAATGTAGTCCGGATATCATGTGATGGGATACATTACTTGGGAGACTCTAGATATGAGTATATCCGTTTGTAGCACAGTTCATACAGCTACGAAAAGACGAGTTCGAATCAGTCGACACCAGAGGGAAGAGGAGCACATTGACGTCGGTGTTACGATTTGCGATCTGGTGATTTGAGTATCATATTTCCGTTGTTTGGATTTTGGTATTTTGAGCATTTCGTTTTATGATTGTTTTTCCTATGTACTCATTCTTTTCACTCGATTCGTGTTCCATGTATCAGATGTATTGATATTCGTTTTGTGCATACCCATTGCACTTGACAGATGTTTTTGGTGCACACCCGTTGCACTCAGTTTTGTTTCTGTGCGTATTCATGGCATATGTATTTGATTTCGATTTTTGTGTGCACCGGACGCACGTGTTACCTTGTATACTGTATTTGAGATTGATATCATTTTGAGCAGTACGTTTTTATGATATTTAATTTGGTTTAGTAGCCGAGCAGGACTGTTTTGAGAACGGTACCTAGGATTTCGATGTACATTATGTTGGTTTTCGTATTGGACTTTGACATTGTGTTTTCACCATGACTCCGATGATTGCGTGATGCTTGACGGAGTTTTGATTTTGATTTACGTACTTGTTTTTCATGCGCATTCATTGCGTTAAGATGCGTTTTAAATATTGATGATTTCGGAGCCCCGATACTTTGAGTGTTTTGTTAAATGTTTTAGCATTTGGGGGGGTTTTAATTTAAATTTAGGGACCGAATTTCTTTAAGGGGGGAAGATTGTAACGTTTTAAAAATAAATAAATAAATAAATAAAACCTTTTAGGTGAATTTTCTGATAATCGGTAAAATAAACCGTATTTTCCGTAAAACTCAACTACAATTATTTTTCAATATAAACTTAAATATGCCTATTTTAATTATGTAATTTCTAGTATTTGGTATTTATTTGGTCACTTGTAAATTATTAGTTTACCAAAACATTTTTCCTTAAGTAATTATTTCAAATATTAATATAGGCATTTAATTATACATTAAATTGGTACAAATTAAAAATTGCAATGGGTTAATTTGACAAATGTGAACCATGACAAATTAGAATTAAGATTGTTGCATTCTCTTCTCTTTTTGAATTGTCTTCAAAGTTCTAGAGATTTCTAGGAAAAAGTTAAATTGAAAAAATTAATAACTAAGGGTTTAAGTGAAAAGATGGAATTATTAATGATGTTTCTACACAATTCCACCCATTCACACCTCACTCTCTCTCCTTCCCTCATTTGGCCGAGCCTCTCTCATGCTGCCCTCATTTTTCCCCATCTCATTTTCTCTCAAAAATTCATCATTTTTGCCTCAAAACTCCATATAAAAACCTCATTAATCTCCTAATCTAAATCCTACCCATTATTCCTTGATCAATATAGCTTGGATTCATGAAGTAAGAAGCTATTTTGGAGGCCAAGATTTTCATGCTAGATCTCTAATTTTGTGAGGTATAAATCATAAACCTATAGTGAAATTGTTGTATAAATTGCTTAAATCTAGCATATTTAAGTGTTAATTTGGTGCTAGTTGTTAATTTGAAAATTCAAGTTAGGGTTTTCAAGTTAGGGTTTGTGATCAATTGTTCATGATTTTAATGTGTAGCTTAACACATCAAGACATGTAAAATCTAATCTAGATTATTAAGTTATTAATTGTTACAACTAATTTGTCCAAATTGCTTAATTGTTGCAAAGTAGGTTTTTATAAAATATATATATATAGGTGAGATAAAATTCTAGTGAGGGTTTCTATCATTAGATTATGGTTCTAATGAGTAGATTAACATGTTAATAGAATGCAAACCTAATCTAGTTACTAGTTTGCTAATTGTTACTTTAAAATTGTGATAATTATGCTATTTTGCAAACTAGGTTTTTAGAAATTGATTAAATAATTGAGATTAAAATCTAATTATGGTTTTCATGAAATTATTAACATTATAAGTTATAGTTTAATACTTTAGATCATGCAAAACCAAGTTTAATTGTTGTTTGTGCATTTTTACTACGAAATTGTTAAAATTGGATAAATTTGCAAACTAGAATTTTGGGTTTAATAAAAATTTATGAGATTAAATTATGGTAATGGTTTGTATGACTTAGTTAGGATATTTAGTGAATATTGTGGCCACTAGATTTGTTTAAATATCAAGTTTCGAACCAAAACGGTTATTTGATGCATTCTAGGTTTTTGTGAAATAAAACGATTTGATTAATTTTACGGTTTTGATGATTTAAACCCTATTTTATATTATAATTAGTGAGTTTTGGAACTAAGATTTATACGTTTGTGTTTTATCTCGATCAATCGGCGTTTGTACGCCGATGTCGAGAGTTACTTGGTTCTTTTGCATGAGCGGGTCATAGGTTTTAACCTATGCGCGTTTCGTGCGCCGTTTTGGTTTTGTCCGCGGTTTCGGTTTACGATATTATATATGTTTGCGTATAGGTACCCCTCACGTGGACTTCGGACGATGAAGAAGAGGATGGCGGCGTCGACTTCGGCAAGCGAGGACCAGGTGAGTAGATGTATATCTACGGGGGAAGTCGGGTGGATGGCGTATAGCACCCCCGCAAACGTAGAATAAGGATATTATATACTATTATTAGGAAGTCGGACGTGACCTTAGATTCTTGGCGAGTAGGGTACTATTGAAGACTTTAAGTTTGATTAGACTGATTTAGAAAGACTTAACCAGAGGATGATTGTCTTGGAGGAAATTCGTAGGTTTCACGTAGACACACACACTCATGCACACATATAAACTTGACTTGGTGTGTGTGTGTGTGTGTGTGTGTGTGTGTGTAAGAATGTGTGTAGGTATATATATATATATATATATACACACACACACACACACACACAACATATGCATATGAGATGAGGATGTTATATGATACTTTGGGATGAGTCGATATGACTGGGCATAATGCCGTGAGATATTGGATATACGATCGAGTTATGATATGAGATGTATTATGATATTAGCGGATCGTTGGGAAATGAGAATGTATATTTATACATAAACGATAATAGGTGATGATGACATTGAAATGTACGAGACTCTAGAATAGAATCCGGATTGTAATATGTGACTTAATCACGATATGATATATAACATGATATTTTAGTGAATCATTTGACGATGTATATTTACACAGACGATGATATACGTTTGATGATATTGGAATGTATGCGATTATAGTACAGTACCCTTGATCATGATATTGTTTGATGATGATACTATACGAACAATGATGTATGTATGTGATAGTTGGCCCATATCCCGATTTTGGGATGCCGTACGATAGATTTTACCGTACGAGGAATAGATGTGATGATTGATCCGCACTCTTGACTCGAGGAAGTCGTACTACGTACGTGACGCTATTGAGGCTGGATCGCCGACTACTAGAGATATCGACTCAGACTTTAGGGGGATTCTTCTTATTTTTCGACTAGTGTCTTAGTTAGTTCCTTAGTTGGTTAGGTAGATCTTAGTTTAGGCTCGAGTCATACTTATTTTCAAAACTAACGAATCGTGCGAAATTTTAAAGATAGCCTAAGGGATACTATGGATTTTTCAAAGGACATACCTTTTCTTATAAAACCCGTAGCCCCTAATTTTCTAAAAACCACGATTCGTGCTTTTTTTTCAAACAACAAACCGTATGACTCGTAATTAGTATGTATTCTCTAGTTGTGCGTTTACTACACATTCACCGTTATATTCATGTTGTATTCATCGCATTGCATGCTCATACATATGTTTCTTTAGCTAATATGAAACTCTGTCTGTTAGGACACCAGCATCATTACCGATGATGCGCATGTTCCACGTACACTTATTTGCCAGCTCACACACATCATCATCGGTAATTGCCATGTCACGTACACTTTAGAACATATTATATTTTTATTGATATAATCAGCTAAATGTGTTGGAGATAGTGCCCTCAGAGTCAATTATTGGATCACAGGCACGTGATTGCAGTGATTGAGGGAGGACCTATCCCGGTAGAACAGTCTTGCTCGAGATGATAGTATGCTATCTGGTTCATCTTTATCATCGTGTACTGCTTTAGGTGACCTGACAGGTCGCTATTACACGTTGATAGAGCCTATAGGATTCATGCTTGACTGCCAGCAGTATGAGGGCGATCATATACATGGGAGCTGGTAGTCTATAAGCACATCCTTAAAAGGTCCCTAGTCGTGGGAGTTTCGAGACAGGGCATCGATACTCCAGAGTAGACTAGTGTATATATTCGAGACCCCGACGAGGGGCGGTGGCCGGTCTCACAAGCCACTGGTGTCAGTTGGATCACCTAAGATGTATACAGGTGCTCATTGGGTTATGAGTACACCGGACAGGACTCGCCGGGAATATGCTAGTTGGTCTTATACCTGACGTCAGATAGCAGTTCCCTGGTGACATGTGTACAGGTTAGTTCATCGACCTGGGGATCGTCATTTGTCTCGTATGAGTTCCTACTGTACTTTGATTACTACCCTACCACGCTCAAAGGAGACGTGCAAACAGGTTTTAATTGGGTACAGTCCCGAGCCACATGGAGGCAGTGAGCGGATCTTCGGGGGTTCGTCTCTCCCGGTATTGGGGGTGAGGTCGCGCGGTGTCTAGGAGAGCCAGAACATGAAAAGTCCTTGGCCAAGGCAGGAGATTTACTGGTAGGTATTCCAGTAGTATCTTAGGGTGTTCTGGGCTGATCTCTGACACGACTTGTACCGCTTTTGGGGGTCTGACTTTTACCAACCCCCTAGGCCCGCCATGCAATGCTCATAGACGAACGGACCGGACTGTACGGATATTGTCACTGACAGGCTCAGTAGGGTGTTAGGCTGAGTTCGCTCACAGACGTCCCTTTCGGTCAATAGCTGGTGGCCCGTCACGTATGGCTAATACCTCTGACGTGCTAGTGGTTAAATCCACAGCCATAGTATTGACGAGTCTTTAGAGTCCCCCACATTCAGTTGCTCAAGTTTTCGGGCGAAATGCTGTAGAGGCCGTATGGAGATATGGCAGGGTTCGATCAGATACGTGCGGTATTGCACGGATGAGGATTGGACGGTTAATACTAGCCGGCTTTGGTTTAAGCCGGATCCTAGTATAGTACAGTGTAGATTTTGTCTCATTGCATTTGTATTCGGTCGGAATACAAATACGGGTGTGTATACACAGTATCGGGGTTTTCTTGTAATTTATTACGGGACCAGTTTTTTGGAGTTGCCAGTTTGCTTTCCGCTTCAGCCATATTTCTTTGTATCTTTCATTGGCCGAAGATTGGTGGAGGAGGGCTTATTTGCATTTGTGCAAATAAGCAATTTGGAAGGGGGTCTTTGCATTTTGTTGCATCATGAAGGTGCACCATCCATTGACCTCACTTGACTTATTCATTTCATCATGGCTTGACTTTGGAGCAATCATGGTTGTTGATGATTGGTTGATGGAGTGTGAGTTTTAGTGGGTCATTATTTCCTTTTTCATGATAACCCTTTTCTCTCTCTTTCTATTATTATTGATCCATACACTCCCTCATTCACTCTCTCCTCTCTATTCCTACATGGCCGGCCAAGCTCTTGTGGGCTGTCCAAAAATTTGTAGTGTGGGATTTTGGTTCTTTTCATGTTAGGAAAAATCCCCAAGTTCCTCTTCAAAGTTCATGTATCATCCCTCCACCAAAATGGCAACCTCCATGAACCCCAAAATGAGACATGGTTCTACACACATTCTACAGCAAACCTTGGGCACGTCGGCTCGCCAACTTCGTGCCCGAGTTGCCTCGGTATAGAGGTGGGAGCCCGTAAAAGAAGCAGGCGACGTGGTGCCCTTCCGGCGACGAGGAGGAGACCGGAGATTCCGCGGGGAGATCGGGACGACGACGAGAAGACCAGAGGACATGGATCGCTCGGTATATCTCTCCACGCCATCTTGTAGTTAGCTAGGACTAGATTAATGGCACGATCCGGGTATATTGTGCGCTGTGGTGCCGGTTTTTGAAAAATTAAAGTTAAGCATCGCTTCCGCATTCCGGCGTCGGATTGACGGCCGGGACGCCGCCGTGCACTTACAGTGGTATCAGAGCCTCGCCATTAGCATAGTCTAGCTTTGTCTAATGTGTTTTACATTTCCGATCGAACAAAATTCCAAAAACCCGTATTTTCTTCACATCAGTTTCTGTCGAAATTTTTTGGAGTCCAAAAATTTTTCAGGTTGTCTCAGAATACTGTGCAGGAAATTGTAAGACATCTGTGAAAATTTGGTAGAGTGTTACTGTAGGACCGCCGCGGAACCGCGGCCAAACCCCCCTTGGAGCCGCGGTTCCGCCGCAGTTCAGTGAGTTCACTGGACCAATTTTTCACAGTGATCTTTTTACAGGGAAATAGGGGTTTTGGAATATTATTTTTGGGTCCAGAATTTCTTTAAGTGCTACAGTAAAGCTTGGGGGCCCACTTGGTAAAATTTGATCGATCGGATATTTTAAACACATTATCTCACAGTATTTACATTATATCTGCGACCGTGAATGTCACTTGATCGGTAAATCCTGTCTAACTGCTATAGCCCGGTTAGACGGATTTGCGAACGTAACATTCACATTGATGTTCTATGTTTTGCTGTGATATTGCGGATCGGTCGTGGGGGATAGCCTGGTTGCAGTGGTAGTACAGTTTTGTTGTATTATGTACATTTGATATTGCGGGGCGAGCGTCCGACAAGTGGACTGCCGTCACTGCCTGTTTGTATTATTATTTTGGGGCACGACCAGGTTGTGGTCGATGTACCCGTTGTATGTATATTTTACTTTCTGTACTAGGATTACCCCACGGAGGGGTGCACGGATAGCCGGGTTCTAGAGGGCAACAAGCCCGCATCTTATGGCATTGAGACGGAGGGGGCTTCACACTAGAACTGGCAGGCTATTCGCCGCACTCGTAGGGGGTACAGGTTGACCCAGGAGGGGTGCCCAAGTTACCGGATTCCGTGAAGTGCTGGGTGGTCCATTCACGTTGCTGAAGGGGGCTGCCTCGCTTCAGGTTTTGGCTGGTAACTTGCCGCGCCCGTAGGGGTCTAGGGTTTTCATTGCACAGGCTATCCACACGATCAGGGGAATGTCGGGTTTCAGTAGTGGCTCTGTGAAACCCGGGGATCCCAGATATCTGTATTGTTCTGTGATGCTGTACATTTCTGTGATGTTGCATTTTATCACGCCTTGAGCGAAATATAATATATTGGTATATATATATTAGTAGATGTTGTATATGTTTTGCATCCGCGCTAGTCCAGTCCCCGCTCTGTCGTTAGTTAGCTAACCTAACGGGTAATGACGGGACCCAGTGGCGAATGCGGATGGCATATACGTACATCAGTATATTTTCGTTCTTTATGGTGTGATCAATTGATGGGGCTGCAATGATTCGGATCAATGCAAGTTAAAAACAAACCTAATCTGATGTTGTTGGAACACTTTTCAAAAAGCTGTTATTTGCAAGGACGTTCACTTTTGTTTTGCATCGTGGTATTCAGTTGGAATATCCTGCTCCTCAGTCGACGAGGCAAGGGCCGAGATCCCTTCACCGGGAGTGACCCCTTGGACAAAAGTTTGCGTCAGGGCAATAACTTCACTATAGCCGATTACTTTTGCTTTGTATCGTGGTATTCAGTTGGAATATCCTGCACCTCATTCTACGGGGAAAGAGCCGAGATCCCTTCACCGGGAGTGACCTCTTTAGCAAAGGTTTTCGTCACTATATTTCTAAAATGCTATCCATTCCTTCAACGATATCAAGTTCATTACGTTAAAGGTTTTCGCCAGAAACCATTCGTAGCCCTCCGTCGTTTCATATGGGTGGTCAATAGTATTCAAGCTGTGTTTGTTGGCCAAAGTCAAGGCACAGTGTTTGGTAGCTGTTGGGTATTCATATGCAGCATAGATAGATGCGTTGGTTTGGAACAGTCGTACTGCCTTGTTAGCCAAAGTCAAGGGTAGGTACGGGTGGATTCAAATTAACCTGGAGAATGATGGGTAGAACTTGACATGTGACTTATGATTTGTTGGCCAAAGTCAATGTCATAAGAGCATGGGGCAAAAATCCACATCGGGAGTTTCAAAAGAACTGAAACTTGCCAGATATGCGCATACCTTCTGGAGTGTGATAACGTGAGCAGATTCCGTCACGTTATCATGCGATGATAGTTGGATCCCGATTCCCACTGATGAGTTGGTTTACTCCTCGGGTGACCCCGACTAATTCTTCTTTCAGGTTTGGAGGAGAATTTGAGGTTACAGTGGGAGGTTTCCTGATTAGATAAATTGATAACCATTCTGATCTAGGTTAGAGTGCATGCTGAGTGTTTCTTTTCTCTCTCTCTCTGGCAGCGACCATTGACCCGACCCTAAGACTATGACTCAGAGACCAAAATTAACCGAACCTTCTTAACACTGACTTTTGGATTGTCAGAGTTGCACACCTCATTACCACTCCTACTTTTACCCTTTTCTCCAGGACACCCCGTATTACTACGAACGTCCACTTCCATTGGACAAGACCATCGTATGGTTATATACGAACTCGAAAGGATTTATTCGAGGATGGTTTCCGGTTCTGGAGAAAACGAATAGGACTATTCAGTTGTCTTTTCCTTTTACCTTCTCTCAGGTTGCGAGTACTCCTTGGTTTAGGAGATAGTACACCTATTACGCAAATTGGATAGTCTTCTTCCAAACCATAGGCTGGTGCCGAACGGTGGGGAATGAAGAAAACCAATTAGCCTAACGATGGTGTACAGAAGGTATTATGTAAAGACAAAGAAAGGGATTAGGAAGAGAGCAAAGTAAATTGCGACTGATATTCACGACCAAACCAAGTATTTCATTACCACTCCCACTTCGCCTTTGTATTTCTCCAGAACACTCCGTATCACTACGAAGATCCACAGTTTATTGGATACTCCATCGTATGGTTATATACGAACTCGAAAGGAACTTGTTCCAGTTCGGGGATGGATTCTGGTTCAGGAGAAATAGGAATAAGGTTTATTCGGTTTTCTTTTATCTTCACCTTCTCTCGCATTGCGAGTGCTCTTAGGATTAGGACAGTACACCCATTATGCTTATTGGATAGTCTTCTTCCAAACCATAGGCTGGTGCCGAACGGTAGGGAAGGAAGAAAACCATTTGGCCTAAAGGGGTGTACAGAAGGTAATGACTAAAGACATAGAAAGGGATTTGGAGAGGTGGCAAAGAATTATACGGTTACAGTCGTGAATCTGGAAGAGGCATTACTAGGAATACCGGGATACCCCATCGAAACACTTCAATATTTCAGTTTCACTGTGCACTGTTAAAGGAAAACTGATTTCCCGATTAGATACTTACTCCAGGGTATGTATTTACCAGGTATGATTCTCACATCTGTATGGTTTTACAGATGATGAGTGGGAGCAAGTTTTTGGGAATTAGGTGATCATCCTCATTATATCGGGATTCGTTGTAATCGGTGATATTTGAGAAAATCACCTGGGCTGTTTGCCGCTCGGCAAATATTTGGTTTTGAATATCCGCTGTTATGCACCAATTTCAAATTGATATATCTGTACGTCTATTTTCATAGAGTGAGATATACCTTTCTGAAATTATGTCTATGACATTTACCTATATCAGTGGATGGTTAGGTAAGGAGCATTAAACAACGGTGTAATTCTTCTTAACCATAAGTACAGTTTTCAACCTACGACACACAGGGAGTGAGTTATTAGACTCAAGGGACTTATACAGGGTATTGTATGTTTTCCAGGGTCCATCAGGACAGAGGGGTTGGTCCTCGTACTATATTCGGTTTACTTATGACTTCTCTAGTTTTTAGACAGGTGTTTCGTGGAAACACAGGGTCCGAATTTTGAGAAGTTATAGGTATTTGAATAAAGTAGAGAACCAGATATTGCAAGTATCAGGATTCTTCAAAGTGATCGAAGATGTAGATACTTGAGTATGGTATTCAGTTGATAGTAGTGATTAAGAGAACTTGCTTCTCTTTCAGGTTACTCATAATTAGAAGCATTCCTAAGTTGAGTAACGCTGATCGGCCTCCTTCCAATTAGTTAACATGCACTGGAGATAGCTGCATGATTTGAATCTGGTTCAATTAAATCGGTGCCTCTAGTTCTATATTGGATATAGAACAGTTCATATCTTAACGATGTTAAGGTACGGGGAGTTGTCCGGATTATGCTTAAAACCAGACTCTGGATAACTCAAGGCACGTTTCTGTAATGGCTGTTTGTGGGTTGACCCAGGCTATGACGAGGGTTGACTTTCTACCATCTGGAAGATCAATAGTGATATTGTTCTAAACTCGCCACGGTTTTAATAAAAATGGATTTTTTCATAAAACAGTAGTAGGAGTATGGTAGAACTGTAAGTCTACGCTAGCGCCCCGGCCGTCTACAGACGCCAAATGCGGAACAAAAACTTTTTAACTGGCGCTATCGTATACTTTAACCCGGATCTGCCATTATTGCTAAACTAACAAACTGTAAAGAGAGTAGAAAGGTTATACCGAACGATCCGAGTCCTTCGTTCTTTAACCATCATCCCACGCTCCGTCGCGGCTGCTCCGATCTCTTCGATCTCCGATCTGCTCGTCCAGGTGGCACCACATCACTGATTCTTTAAACGGGCTCCCGCCTCTGACTCGAGGCAACTCGGTCGTCAAGTTTGCTAGAAGAGACGACCAAGAATGATGTAGAGAATGAGTAGATGACTTTGTCTCACTTCGTCCAAAACCGTGGACGATCGGTTAATGAAGTTGCCACTCGAATCGGGTGATGGAATGAAATGAGCAATGAAATTTCCATGCACCCCAAATACTATCATAATCTTTTCTACAAATGAAACATCAAGTGAGAGAGTGTGAGGAGAGAGAGGGGGCCGGCCTCTTATAGCAAAGAGGGAGGTGATCGTAGGAGAGGGGGGTGACCATTAGAAAAATATCATGTGTGAACACATGAAAATATCAAGCACAAAGATCTTAAGGAAAACAAGAAATGGTTGAAATCAAAGCATGAGTCACAATCCTTGTCACCATTTTCTAGAACCTTCTAGAACCTTCTAGAAGCATGACTCACTCTCATCCAAGAAAACATAAATCCGTCTTTAACCAAATGTTAAAAGACGGCTAATAGAAAACTGGAAACTGGCAACTTCCAAAAGTGATCCTGAAACAACTTTCAGGATAACCCCGTAACTGTATAAATATACCCGCATTTGTATTACGACCGAATACAAATGCAACTGAGACAAAGATATTATATCTACTCAATATAATACTCGGATCCGGCTTAAACCAAAGCCGACCAGTATCATCTGCCCGAAAAATAACACGTGCGTAAACGCACGTGCATTTTCCGAACCCTGCCATAAAACCATACGGCCTCTACAACGTTTCGCCCGAACTTGGGAAATTGTCTGTGGGCGACTCTAATGACTCGTCAGTACCCTGGCAGTGGGTTTAACCACAAACCGTCAGCGGCACTAGCTATGCGTAACGGTTGCCCATGGACTGACCTCAAGGGAGGCTGATGAGCGAACTCATCCAGAAACCCTACTGAGCCTAACAGTGACAATGTATATACAGTCCGGTCCGTTCGTCAATGAGTATCACATATCTGCCTAGGGGGCTAGAAACGTCAGACCCCCAATAGCAGTATAAGTCGTGTCGGAGTGTAGCCCAATAACACCCTGAGATACTACTGGAGTACCTACTAGTAAATCTCCTGCCATGGCCATGGACTTTGTGTAATGGCTCTCCTAGACACAGAACGACCTCGCCCCCAATACCGGGAGAGACGAATCCCCTGCCGATCCGCTCACGTGCCTCCATATGGCTCGGGACTGTACCCAAAAACTACCTGTTTGCACGACTCCTTTGAGCCATGGTAGGGTAGAAATCAAAGCACAGTGGGAACTCACACGAGACAAATGACGACCTCAGGTCGATGAACTAACCTGTACACATGTCACCAGGGAACTGCTATCTGACGATAGGTATAGTACTAACTAGCAGATTCCCGGCGAGTCCTGTCCGGTGTACTCATAACCCAATGAGCACCTGTATACATCTTAGGTGATCCAACTGACACCAGTGGCTTATGAGACCGGCCACCGCCCCTCGTCGGGGTCTCGACTGTATACACTAGTCTACTCCGGAGTATCGATGCCCTGTCTCGAAACTCCCACGACTAGGGACCACAATTAAGGATATGCATATAAACTACCCAACTCTCACGTATATGATCGCCATCATACTGTTGGTAGTAAAGCAAGATCCTAAGGGCTCTATCAAAGTGTAACATGTAATCAGTCACCTGAACATGTACACGACTGATAAAGGCAAACCAGATAGCATACTATCATTTTGAGTAAGACTGTCATACCGGTATAGGTCCTCCGCAATCATTGCAATCACGTACCTGCGATCCAATAATTGACTATGAGGGCACTATCTCCAACAATCTCCCACTTGCACTCAAGGCTAATTATTGCGATGTCGACTACTCACAGCCCGTGTGAAACTGAACATCCAACTCCTCTACTAATCAGTTTCACAAAGCCCGTTTGTAAAACTATTGTGTTCGAGAAATAACCTCAGTGAGTGGATCCGCCTAGAAGTTCCTTTCTATATCTCTCTTAATCTCAAGTTCGCGGAGAAAGCCATCTCCCGAATTGAGTAATACCTGTCTTAGAATATGTCTGGATATCTGATGGGACCTAGTTCATAAATGAACTCCAAATCCAAACTTCTTAGACTGTATCGATCACTGAACCTAATCAGCATCCGGCACCATGCCTCCCACAGTATCCTCTTGGACCACCTGTCCATAATACTGTCCCTCTTCGTCAGAGGGAAAACTAAAACTCTGACAATCACTCTGTCATCCATGTCACATTTGAAGCCTGGAATGATAATCGTCTCCCGAAGGAGGCTGCCGTCATCAAATCCGTAGAACATCCACTTATGTTCTAAAACTGCTTCCTTATGTTTCTCCAGGATTGGATTAATACAAACTCATTGCATCTAGTGCAAAAACAACATCTGGTGTGGTACTTGACATCTCATGATTGACTCAATTGCCTAAGCAAGTGATCTGCCAATCATGCACTTCCCTCTCCCCTTTAGTCTATACGACACCTTTGGAGAGGGTGACTCCATCACCTGCAGGTACACCACCATGCTAGGAGTCAACTATTCTAAAAACCATTAGAATATCTGTCAAAGTACCCACATTGGGAAACTACCCAAATCCATATCTAAAACCATAGATCCAGAAACCAGAATGTCAAATATTATATCCATATCCTGTCTGGAGAAACAACTGTGTGACGACCAAAGTACAACCGATCGTAGTATAGGAATTTTACTTCCTACTTTGTGTATGTCATCCAAATACCATGACATCACACCCCACTACCTTCTTAACAGATCCATCCCCTATTCTGATTGAAGTCAAACCCATGACTATCACATCAAAATTAGATGATCTATCTCCGCTATAACTGCTCTAGTCTATAAATAGACATAAGCTACTTGCCCACTATGCTTCTGTTGCTCCCACTGACTACGACAACCCTCCTACCGGGTCTCATAACCTGGAACAACAGTAGTGTCAAGTCTGGGTAGATAAGAACCTCCCTGTCACCGTCCTTGAGGCTACCGAAGTACCTCTCGGGTGTCTGAGGTTACCCACCATATCTGCGGAGTGGCTATTGGAATGTCAAACCTGATTGAATATATAGGTCCTATTAAATTTTCCGTAATCGTTTGCGGTTCTGGAATCACTTCCAGTTCTACCATACTCCCACTACTGTTTTCTGAAAAAGATCCATTTTACTAAAACTGTGGCGAGTCAAGGACAATATCACTATTGATCTTCCAAATGGTAGAATATCAACCCTCGTCATAGCCAGGGTCAACCCACAAACAACCATTACAGAAACGTGCCCTGAGTTATCCAGAGTCTGGTTTTAAGCATAAGCTGGACAACTCCCCGTACCTTAACATCTTTTAAGGTACGATCCATTCTATATCCAATACAGAAACTTTGGCACTTATTTAATTGGAACCAGATTCAAATCATGCAGCTGTCTCCAGTGCATATCAACTTAATGGAAAGAGGCTAATCAGCATTACTCAACTTAGGAATCCATCCAATTATGAGTAACCTGAAAGAGAAACACGTTTCTCAAAACCATCACTATCATCTGAATACCAATCACAAGAATCTACATCTTCGATCTCTTTGAAGAATCCCGATACTTGTGATACCTGGTTCTCTACTTTATTCTTATACCCACAACTTCTCAAAACTTAGACCTTGTATTTCTACGAAACACTTGTCTAAAAACTAGAGAAGTTATAAGTAAACAGAACATAGTACGAGGACCTACCCCTTTGTCTTGAAGGACACTGGACAACATACAATACTCTGTATAAGTCCGCTGAGTTAAACAACTCAAAATCTGTGCGTCG
Source organism: Agapanthus africanus (assembly GCA_030015575.1). Classification (NCBI taxonomy): domain Eukaryota; kingdom Viridiplantae; phylum Streptophyta; class Magnoliopsida; order Asparagales; family Amaryllidaceae; genus Agapanthus; species Agapanthus africanus. Next base: position 506,191,789 of record CM057348.1, read on the forward strand.
TAGGTTGAAAACTGTACCCTGGCGATTTCCTCAAATATCACCAATTATAACGAATTCCGATATAATGAGGATAATCACCTAATTCCCAATAACTTACTCCCACTCATCATCTGTAAAACCATACAGATATAAGAATGAAACCTGGTAAATACATACCCTTGGAGTAAGTGTCTAATCGGGAAAACAGTTTTTCTTTAACAATGCACTGAAACATAAAAATGTTTCGTAGGGGTATCTTGGTATTCATAGCAATGCCTCTTCCATAATCCAATTCATGACTTCAACCGTATATTTTATTGCCATCTCTCCAACTCCCTTTATTTGTCTTTAGTCGTTACCTTCTGTATACCATCGTTAGGCTAAATGGTTTTCTTCCTTCCCTACCGTTCGGCACCAGCCTATGGTTTGGAAGAAGACTATCCAGTAAGCATAATAGGTGTACCCTCCTAAACCAAGGAGTACTCGTATCTTGAGAGAAGGTGATGATAAAAGACAACTGAATAATACCTTATTCCTTTAAAAGTGAAATAGGAGTGGCGATGAAGTACGCGGTTTTGGTCGTGAATGATATCGGTCGCAATTTACTTTGCCCTCTTTTTAATCCCTTTATTTTGTCTTTACATATTACCTTCTGCACACCCTACTTAGGCTAATTGGTTTTCTTCATTCCCTACCTTTCGGCACCTGCCTATGGTTTGGAATAAGACTATCCAATAAGCGTAATAGGTGTACTCTCCTAAACCAAGGAGCTCTCGCAACCTGAGAGAAGGTGATAATAAAAGACAACTGAATAAACCAATTCTATTTCTCCTGAACCTGGATCCATCCTCGAAGAAGTCCCTTCGAGTTTGTATATAACCATACGATGGATCTATCCAATGGAAGTGGATGTCCGTAGTAAAACGGGTGTTCTGAGAAATGCAAAGGGTAAAAGAAGGAGTGGCAATGACTTATGCAACATAGACAATCCAAAAGCCAGTATTTTAAGAAGGTTCGGTCAACCTGGTCACTGAGTCATAGTCTAGGGTCGGTCAAAGGTCGCTGCCAAAGAGAGAGAGAAAAGAAACACTCTGCGTGCACTCTAACCTAGATCAGAATGGTTATCACTTTATCTAATCCGGAAACCTCCCACTGTCCTGTCAAATTCTCCTCCAAACCTAAAGAAGAATCAATCGGGATCACCCGAAGAGTAAACCAACTCATCAGTGGGAATCGGGATCCAACTCTCATCGCATGATAACGTGATGGAATGCATCCACGTTACTCATACTCCAGAAGGTATGCGCATACTTGGCAAGTTTCAGTTTCTTTAGAAACTCCCGATACGATTTTTGCCCCATGCTCTTATAACCTTGGCGTTAGGTCAAAATGTCATAAGTCACATGCCAAGTTCTACCCGTCACTATCTTGTTAATTTGAACCCACCCGCACATGCCTTTGGCGTTAGGTCAAAATGGCAGAACGGCTGTCCCAAACCAACTCATCTATCTATGCAACAATTGAATACCCAGCAGCTACCAAACACTATGCCTTGGCATTAGGTCAAAATACATAGCTTGAATACTACTGAATACCCAAAAGAAGTGACGGAGGGCTACGGCTGGTTTTTGGCGAAAAACCTTTAACGTAGTGAACTTGATATCGCTGAAGGAACCTGATAGCTTTTTAAAATATAGTGGCGAAAACCTGTGCTAAAGAGGTCACTCCCGGTGAAGGGATCTCGGCTCTTTCCTCGTGGAATGAGGTGCAGGATATTCCACTGAATACCGCTATGCAAAGCAACTTGTAATCGACTATAGTGAAGTTATTACCCTGACGTAAACTTCTGCCCAAGGGGTCATTCCCGGTGAGGGGATATCGGCCCTTGCCCCGTCGAATGAGGTGCAGGATATTCCACTGAATACCGCTATGCATAACAAAAGGGAACGTCTTTGCAATAACACTTTTTAAATTTGTTCCAACAACTGTAAACAGGTTTGTTTTACTTTTTTCATTGATCAGAATCAACGCAGTCCCATCAATAATCACACCAGAAAAGAACGAAAATAAAATGTACGTATATGCCATCCGCATTCGTCACTGGGTCCTGTCATCACCCGTTAGGTTACTTAACTAACGACAGAGCGGGGACTGGACTAGCGCGGGTGTAAAACATATACAACATCTAATAGTATATAAACCAATATACATAATCGCTCCAGGCGTGATAATATGCAACATTACAGAAAAGTAATAAGCATCACAGAACAATACAGATAATCTGGGATCCCCGAGTTTCACAGAGCCGCTGCTGAAACCCGACGTTCCCCTGTCGTGTGGATAGCCTGTGCAATGAAACCTAGACCCCTACGGGTGCGGCAAGTTACCCGCCAAAACCTGAAGCGAGGTAGTCCCCACAGCATAGTGAATGGAACACCCGGCACTTCACGGAATCCGGTAAATTGAGCACCCCTCCTTGGGTCAACCTGTACCCGCTACGAGTGCGGCGAATAGTCTGCCAATTCTCGAGTGGGGCCCCTCTGCCTCTCAAAGCCATGAGATGCGGACCCGTTGCCCCTTAGAACCCGGCTATTCGTGCACTCCGTCGCAGGGTAAAACCTAGTACAGTAATGAAAAATAGTACAACAGGTACATCGACCGCAACCTGGTCGTGCCCCAAAAGAATATTATACAACAGGCAGTGACGGCAGTCCACATGTTGGACGCTCGTCCCGCAATATCAAATGTACAAATAAACTCAAAATGTACTACCATTGCACACTGCTATCCACCACGACAAATCCGCAACATCACAGCACAACACAGAACATCAATGCGAATGTCACGTTCGCAAACCCGTCTAAAAGAACTATAGCAATCAGACGCGGTTTACCGATCAAATGACATTCTCGGTCGGAGATATAATGTAAGCACTGTAAACTAACATGGTTAAATTTCGATCGACTAAATATCACAAAGTGGGCCCCACGCAAATCTGGAGAACAAAAACAAAACCTGGGCCCAAAAGATATATACCAAAAACCCCAATTTCCAGAGGGGAACACACTGTACAAATTTGGGAGCATGATCTCACCAAGTGGCCGCGGATGCGCGGCCAAACCATGGGTTTGGCCGCGTTTCCACGGCGGTTTGGTGGAGTCACGTGCCCAAATATTTTCGGTGCTCTTATAAAACCCTGCACAGTTTTCTGAGATGTGTGAAATATTTTTAGGACACCATTTAAAATCAACAGAAACTGTCAAGCTGAAAAATTGCGATTTTTGATTTCCGGTTCGATCGATATTTTAAACGCGTTAGCACAAGTTAGTATAGCAAAATGGTGAGGCTCTGATACCACTGTAAGTCTACGCTAGCGCCCCGGCCGTCTACAGACGCCAAATGCGGAACAAAAACTTTTTAACTGGCGCTATCGTATACTTTAACCCGGATCTGCCATTATTGCTAAACTAACAAACTGTAAAGAGAGTAGAAAGGTTATACCGAACGATCCGAGTCCTTCGTTCTTTAACCATCATCCCACGCTCCGTCGCGGCTGCTCCGATCTCTTCGATCTCCGATCTGCTCGTCCAGGTGGCACCACATCACTGATTCTTTAAACGGGCTCCCGCCTCTGACTCGAGGCAACTCGGTCGTCAAGTTTGCTAGAAGAGACGACCAAGAATGATGTAGAGAATGAGTAGATGACTTTGTCTCACTTCGTCCAAAACCGTGGACGATCGGTTAATGAAGTTGCCACTCGAATCGGGTGATGGAATGAAATGAGCAATGAAATTTCCATGCACCCCAAATACTATCATAATCTTTTCTACAAATGAAACATCAAGTGAGAGAGTGTGAGGAGAGAGAGGGGGCCGGCCTCTTATAGCAAAGAGGGAGGTGATCGTAGGAGAGGGGGGTGACCATTAGAAAAATATCATGTGTGAACACATGAAAATATCAAGCACAAAGATCTTAAGGAAAACAAGAAATAGTTGAAATCAAAGCATGAGTCACAATCCTTGTCACCATTTTCTAGAACCTTCTAGAACCTTCTAGAAGCATGACTCACTCTCATCCAAGAAAAGATAAATCCTTCTTTAACCAAATGTTAAAAGACGGCTGATAGAAAACTGGAAACTGGCAACTTCCAAAAGTGATCCTGAAACAACTTTCAGGATAACCCCGTAACTGTATAAATATACCCGCATTTGTATTACGACCGAATACAAATGCAACTGAGACAAAGATATTATATCTACTCAATATAATACTCGGATCCGGCTTAAACCAAAGCCGACCAGTATCATCTGCCCGAAAAATAACACGTGCGTAAACGCACGTGCATTTTCCGAACCCTGCCATAAAACCATACGGCCTCTACAACGTTTCGCCCGAACTTGGAAAACTGTCTGTGGGGGACTCTAATGACTCGTCAGTACCCTGGCAGTGGGTTTAACCACAAACCGTCAGCGGCACTAGCTATGCGTAACGGTTGCCCATGGACTGACCTCAAGGGAGGCTGATGAGCGAACTCATCCAGAAACCCTACTGAGCCTAACAGTGACAATGTATATACAGTCCGGTCCGTTCGTCAATGAGTATCGCATATCTGCCTAGGGGGCTAGAAACGTCAGACCCCCAATAGCAGTATAAGTCGTGTCGGAGTGTAGCCTAATAACACCCTGAGATACTACTGGAGTACCTACCAGTAAATCTCCTGCCATGGCCATGGACTTTGTGTAATGGCTCTCCTAGACACAGCACGGCCTCGCCCCCAATACCGGGAGAGACGAATCCCCTGCCGATCCGCTCACGTGCCTCCATATGGCTCGGGACTGTACCCAAAAACTACCTGTTTGCACGACTCCTTTGAGCCGTGGTAGGGTAGAAATCAAAGCACAGTGGGAACTCACACGAGACAAATGACGACCTCAGGTCGATGAACTAACCTGTACACATGTCACCAGGGAACTGCTATCTGACGATAGGTATAGTACTAACTAGCAGATTCCCGGCGAGTCCTGTCCGGTGTACTCATAACCCAATGAGCACCTGTATACATCTTAGGTGATCCAACTGACACCAGTGGCTTGTGAGACCGGCCACCGCCCCTCGTCGGGGTCTCGACTGTATACACTAGTCTACTCCGGAGTATCGATGCCCTGTCTCGAAACTCCCACGACTAGGGACCACAATTAAGGATATGCATATAAACTACCCAACTCTCACGTATATGATCGCCATCATACTGTTGGTATTAAAGCAAGATCCTAAGGGCTCTATCAAAGTGTAACATGTAATCAGTCACCTGAACATGTACACGACTGATAAAGGCAAACCAGATAGCATACTATCATTTTGAGTAAGACTGTCATACCGGTATAGGTCCTCCGCAATCATTGCAATCACGTACCTGCGATCCAATAATTGACTATGAGGGCACTATCTCCAACAAGAACTGGAAGTGATTCCAGAATCACAAACGATTACTGGAGATTTGATAGGAACCTAAAGATTCAATCTGGTTTGACATTCCATTGGCCACTCCGCAGATAAGGTGGGTAGCTTCAGGCACCCGAGAGGTACTCCGGTAGCCTCAAGGACGGTGACAGGGAAGTTCTTGTTTACCCACACTTGCCATTGCTGTTGTTCCAGGCTGCGAGACCCGGCGGGAGGATGAGTATAGCGTCGTTCTAAACTGGCTTTAGAAGTGTACGTGTATATGACTCTGCCAGAGGGTTGTCGTAGTCAGTGGGAGCAGCGGAAGCATTGGTGGACATGTAGCTTATGTCTATTTATAGACTAAAGCAGATGTAGCGGAGATAGATCATCAATTTCTGATGTGACAGTCATAGGTTTGACTTCATCAGAATAGGGAATGGATCTGTTGAGGAGGTAGTAGGGTGTGATGTCATGGTATTTGGATGACATACACGGAATAGGAAAAGAAACTCCTATACTACGATCGGTTATACTTTGGTCGTCACACAGTGATTTCTCCACATGGGACTTGGACATTATATCAGACATACTGGTTACTAGATCTATGGTTTTACATCTAGATTTGGGTGGTTTCCAAATTAAGGGTACTTAGACAGCATTCTAAGAGTATTTAGAATGGACGACACCTGGCATGGTAGTGTACCTGCAGGTGATGGAGTCACCCTCTCTAAAGGTGTCTTACAGATTAAAAGGGAGAAGGATGTGCATGATTGGCAGATCACTTGCTCAGGCAATTGAGTCAATCATGAGATGTCAAGTACCACACCAGATGTTGTTCTTGCACTAGATGCAATAAGTTGACATTGATCCAATCCTGGAGAAACAGTCGGAAGCAGTTTTAGAATATAAGTGGATGTTCGAGGGATATGATAACGACAGCCTCATTCGGGAGACAGTTATCATTCCAGGCTTCCAAGGTGACCTGGACGACAAGGAGGTTGTCAGAGTTATAGTTTCCTTCTGACGAGGGGCAGTATTTTGGACAGGTAGTCAAAGGCAATACTGAGGGAGGCATGGCGCAAGATACCGATTAAGTTCAGTTGACGATACAGTCTAAGAAGTTTGGATTTGGAGTTCATTTATGAGCTAGGTCCCATCAGACATCCAGACACATTCTAAGACAGGTATTGCTCATTTCGGGAGATGACTTTCTCCGCGAACATGAGATATAGAGAGACATAGAAAGAAACATCAAGGCGGATCCACTCACTGAGGCTATTCCTCGAACGCAATAGTTTCGCAAACGAGCTTTGTGAGACTGACTAGTAGAGGAGTTGGATGTTCGGTATCACATGGGCTGTGAGTATGCGACATCGCAATAATTAGCCTTGAGTGCAAGTGGGAGATTGTTGGAGATAGTGCCCTCAGAGTCAATTATTGGATCACAGGCACGTGATTGCAGTGATTGAGGGAGGACCTATCCCGGTAGAACAGTCTTGCTCGAGATGATAGTATGCTATCTGGTTCATCTTTATCATCGTGTACTGCTTTAGGTGACCTGACAGGTCGCTATTACACATTGATAGAGCCCCTAGGATTCATGCTTGACTGCCAGCAGTATGAAGGCGATCATATACGTGGGAGCTGGTAGTCTATAAGCACATCCTTAAAAGGTTCCAAGTCGTGGGAGTTTCGAGACAGGGCATCGATACTCCAGAGTAGACTAGTGTATATATTCGAGACCCCGACGAGGGGCGGTGGCCGGTCTCACAAGCCACTGGTGTCAGTTGGATCACCTAAGATGTATACAGGTGCTCATTGGGTTATGAGTACACCGGACAGGACTCGCCGGGAACATGCTAGTTGGTCTTATACCTGACGTCAGATAGCAGTTCCCTGGTGACATGTGTACAGGTTAGTTCATCGACCTGGGGATCGTCATTTGTCTCGTGTGAGTTCCTACTGTACTTTGATTACTACCCTACCACGCTCAAAGGAGACGTGCAAACAGGTTTTAGTTGGGTACAGTCCCGAGCCACATGGAGGCAGTGAGCGGATCTTCGGCGGTTCGTCTCTCCCGGTATTGGGGGTAAGGTCGCGCTGTGTCAAGGAGAGCCAGAACATGAAAAGTCCTTAGCCAAGGCAGGAGATTTACTGGTAGGTATTCCTGTAGTATCTCAGGGTGTTCTGGGCTGATCTCTGACACGACTTGTACCGCTTTTGGGGGTCTGACTTTTACCAACCCCCTAGGCCCGCCATGCGATGCTCATAGACGAACGGACCGGACTGTACGGATATTGTCACTGACAGGCTTAGTAGGGTATCAGGCTGAGTTCGCTCACAGACGTCCCTTTCGGTTAATAGCTGGTGGCCCGTCACGTATGGCTAATACCTCTGACGTGCTAGTGGTTAAATCCACAGCCATATTATTGACGAGTCTTTAGAGTCCCCCACATTCAGTTGCTCAAGTTTTCGGGCAAAACGCTGTAGAGGCCGTATGGAGATATGGCAGGGTTCGATCAGATACGTGCGGTATTGCACAGATCAGGATCGGACGGTTAATACTAGCCGGCTTTGGTTTAAGCCGGATCCTAGTATAGTACAGTGTAGATTTTGTCTCATTGCATTTGTATTCGGTCGGAATACAAATACGGGTGTGTATACACAGTATCGGGGTTTTCCTGTAATTTATTACAGGACCAGTTTTTTGGAGTTGCCAGTTTGCTTTCCGCTTCGGCCATATTTCTTTGTATCTTTCATTGGCCGAAGATTGGTGGAGGAGGGCTTATTTGCATTTGTGCAAATAAGCAATTTGGAAGGGGGTCTTTGCATTTTGTTGCATCATGAAGGTGCACCATCCATTGACCTCACTTGACTTATTCATTTCATCATAGCTTGACTTTGGAGCAATCATGGTTGTTGATGATTGGTTGATGGAGTGTGAGTTTTAGTGGGTCATCATTTCCTTTTTCATGATAACCCTTTTCTCTCTCTTTCTATTATTATTGATCCATACACTCCCTCATTCACTCTCTCCTCTCTATTCCTACATGGCCGGCCAAGCTTTTGTGGGCTGTCCAAAAATTTGTAGAGTGGGATTTTGGTTCTTTTCATGTTAGGAAAAATCCCCAAGTTCCTCTTCAAAGTTCATGTATCATCCCTCCACCAAAATGGCAACCTCCATGAACCCCAAAATGAGACATGGTTCTACACACATTCTACAGCAAACCTTGGGCACGTCGGCTCGCCAACTTCGTGCCTGAGTTGCCTCGGTATAGAGGTGGGAGCCCGTAAAAGAAGTAGGCGACGTGGTGCCCTTCCGACGACGAGGAGGAGACCGGAGATTCCGCGGGGAGATCGGGACGACTACGAGAAGACCGAAGGACACGGATCGCTCTGTATATCTCTCCACCCCATCTTGTAGTTAGCTAGGACTAGATTAATGGCACGATCCGGGTATATTGTGCGCGGTGGTGCCGGTTTTTGAAAAATTAAAGTTAAGCATCGCTTCCGCATTCCGGCGTCGGATTGACGGCCGGGGCGCCGCCGTGCACTTACAAAATGTTAGTCCAATATAATATTGTGTGAATACTCTCATGTGCTTGTTTAGACATTGCATGCATTACTTAGATATTTCATGCATTCACATATTCATATTATCATGCAGTATTGTGGGGCTTATGCCGATACTCATTATTTACTTACTCATAATTTTGGGATTCGGATTTCTATGAGATTTCTGGATTTTGGGGGGAAAACCACAAGAATTTAATAAAAGCTTATTATCATCATTTTTAAAATGCATGTTGCGGTTTTCTCGTGATGTATGTGTAAGTCTATGTCACGCACCCCACGAACTTGCGGGGAGGCGGAATATATGAAAAACGATTATCAAAGCTTCGTAACACGGACTTGAGCGCATGAATCGTTATCTAAACCATTGCTAACTATCTACTAGAGCTTTAACTATTCGGATTCGAAGTTATACCTCACGTTACATGTCCTTCGGGTCTTCATCGCTGTCCTCCACTCCTCATAGGCTCCTTGGAAAATCGGCATCTCAACGGCCTCCTCGAGTCAAAGACGATCCACCCGAATGCTCCTACACCAAGCTTAATCTCTAAATTGAGATAAATAGGTTGCTTAAAGTGCTAATCTAAGCTACTTAGGGGATATAGAGTGAGCTTATGGATGTATTAGTCTAGCTAACCCTTGATCTCAACTCATAAGAGCTTAGGGTTAGGGTTTGAAGAATGAGAGAGCTTGAGGAGAGAGAAGGTGAGGATGAGAATGAAATGAGATAATGATCTATCATAATATTTATGAAGCACTATTATTTATCAAATAAATAAATAAATGATTAATCAACCATGCTTCATAAATGCATTTGAGTGATTCATCTCCTTGAGTCATTAAGCATTTATGATGCATTAATGACATGGATGAATCACACAAATGAGTCACTAATCTCATTTAATGCAATGCCACCTTACCCCCCAAGTCACCATGCTTCTAGAAGCTTCCCGACAAATTACGAGAATGCCCCTCCAATCCGTGAAAATACGAAAAAACTTTAGACTGTATAAATCCAATAACCCGATACTAGAATCTGGCTTAAACCAAAGCCGACTAGTAAAAACTGTCCGAAAAGTCGTACGCGCGTAAACACACGTACACGTCCGAACCCTTGTCGTAAAACCATACGACTTCTATATCGTTTCTCCTGGAGCAGGGAAACTCTCTGTGTGGGACTCTAAAGACTCGACACTACGCTGGCAGTGGGTTTAACCACAGACCGCAAGCAGCACTAGCTGTACGTAACGGTCCCCAGGTAGATGTCGATAAGAAGGCCGATGAGTAAACTTATCCGAACTCCCACTGAGCCTGATGTGACAATCTTCGTACAGTCCGGTCTGTTCGTCTAAGACTATCGCATATCAAGCCTAGGGGGCGGCAAGCGTCAGTCCCCCAATAGCTGTATAAGTAGTGTTGGAGCGAAGCCCATTACACCCAGAGAAGCTACTGGAACCTACCAGTATATTTCGCTTGCCCTGGCCAGGGACTTTGCGTAATGGCTCTCTGACACAGCGCGATATCATCTCCCAATACCGGGAGAGACGAATCCTATCTAACCACTACTGCCTCCAAGTGCTCGGGACTGCACCCAACTGCTACCTGTTTGCACGACTCCTTTGAGCCATGGTAGGGTAGCAATCTAAGAACAGTGGGACACACTCGAGGCGAAGTAGCAGTGTCAAGTCTGCGGACTATGCTGTACTCATGTCACCTGGGAACTGTTAACTGACGATGGGTATAATACCAACCAACAGTTCCCCTGCGAGTCCTGTCCGGTGTACCCGTAACCTAACGAGCACCTGTATACTATCTCCAGTACGACGTACTGATGGCTATGGGACAGACCATCTCCCTAACTAGGATGAGAAGCGTACACACTAGTCTACTCTGGAGTATCGATGCCATGTCTCGATAATCCTACGACTAGGGACATGTATAGGATGTTGCTTATAGACTACCCAGCCCCCACTAGTGTGACTGCCATCATAATGATGGTAATCAAGCAAAGAACCTATGGGCTCTACTAATATGTATAAGTGATACGTTACAAGAAACATATGCACATATTAAAGTAAACACAAACCAAGTAGCATACTACCATTTTTAGCAAGACTGTATATATAACTGTGAATATCCCAAGCTTCCATTAAATAATATACAATCTAGTATGATACAATAATGGCCCCTAGGGCATATACACTAACAGTATGTGTCGTCCACCATGAGTTTTCATGTTTTCTGTTGGTTTTCGAGACCCGATTCGAGGAGTGGATGAACCGTCTCGGGTACATGGTGGGCCCGGTAAGGTACCCCGGGGCAAGAAGCTCGAGTTGTAGACGATGAGCCTGGCAAGGGAAGACTACCTACCGGTGATGTCTGGCACAGCGGATATCCGGAGGATACCGACCGTTGTCGTGTGATTTGATGATATGGACCGATCCGGACTGACGGAGCCCGACGTATTGAGACTATGAGATATTGAGAATTTGAGGCTTACATGTTTTGTGTCGATGCTTGACACGGATTTCCATGGTTTCATTGATGATACTTCAGTTATTTCGGAACCTTTTATCCTGATAAAGGTAAAGATTTCTTATATAGATATATCCAGATTTCATGGTTGATTGTTTTACATTCATGATGCATGCATACTCATACATATGACATGTTACTACTTAAGGCACTGACACGAGCACTGAGTATTGCACTTACGCATAGATTGTTACCCTGTCACTACTAAATGACTAGTGTTATGTTAAGTATATTATTATGACCTAGGAGATCGCCATGCATGCGATTTCTACTCGCAGATATCTTCTACTCACGAGTTGGCAACTCACCCCCGTTGTGCCAAATTTTCCTTCAGGTTCAGATGCACAGGTTTCCTTGGCGGCTTGTTGGCACACCACTTCATTCAGGGTGATTGCTTGGTAGGTTGGTTCACTTGTATCGTGATCGCCGTTGTACTTTTATTTATTTCAGTTGTATCTAGTAAGCTCCATCAACCAGACTTGTATTATTTGATAAATTTAGAAGACCAGTTGCTTATTCTTTCGACCTTAGAGTCGCGCTTGTATTATTATAGTTTTTTTTGGTGGATTTTGGTTTTCTTTTGAGTTTTGAGCCTCGCCCTTCGATGTTGTATATTATAGGGCGTTGTAGTTTCCGCCATTTGGCGTAGAGCTAGCTCCCGCTTGAGGATGCCTTTTTATTGCTTGTATATATTATTCTTGTTTGTACCTGTTTGGGGCCAGTTTTTACAAAGGAGACTCTGCCGAAATTTTTAAGAAAATTTGATGTTACTTTTAAACTTGTTTTCCTACACTTTTTCTTTTAAATGGTTTAGATTTCTGGGCTTCGGCTTATTTAGATTACGTTACGCTTTTAGACGTTTCATAATTTAAGTGCCGGTCACGTTCCGTACCTTCGTTTCGTGATAAGGAAATACCCAAGAAGAGCATCACGTATCCACACGTGATCGGGAATCACGTGTCCACACATGATCGGGCATCACGTGGGAACACGTGACCTTTTATGAGCAAAGTTATGGGCGCTGAAATACACAGTTGGAGATGGGGTCGCGTGCCAACACGTGATAGGCCCCTGAGCCCTTTGAAATAATAGAATTAAATTCTAATGAAATGCCTAACTGGTAGGGTCACGTGCCAATACGTGATGAGCTCTTAAACCCACTGAACTAAATAAAATATACAAGAAAAGTAGTAAGAAAAAAAAAACCAAATGGGGTATCACGTGCCCATACGTGACCAGGGGTCACGTGCCAACACGTGATGGGTTCCTGATGTTGGCTATAGTGCCCTCAAGGCAATTATCATAGTCGCGGACTTGTGATTATGATGATTGAGTGAGGACCTATACCGATAAAGCAGTCTTACTCAAGATGATAGTATACTATCTGGTTTGTCTTTATCATCATATACATATTGATAGAACCCATAGGATTCTTGCTTGACTGCCAGCATTATGATGGCGATCATATATGTGGGAGCTGGGGTCTATAAGCACATCCTTAAATGTCCCTAGTTGTAGGAGTATCGAGACCGGGCATCGATACTCCAGTGTAGACTAATGTATACTGATCGAGACCCCGACGAGGGGTGATGGCCAGTTCTCACAAGCCATTGGTGTTAGTTTGTTCACCTAAGATAGTATACAGGTGCTCATTGGGTTATGAGTATACTGGACGGACTCGCCGGGAACCTGCTAGTTGGTATTATACCTATTGTCTGATAGCAGTTCCCAGGTGACATGTGTACAGGTTAGTCTGTCGACCTGAGATCGTCATTTGTCTCGTGTGAGTTCCCACTGTACTTTGATTACTACCCTACCACGACTCAAAGGAGTCGTGCAAACAGGTTTTAGTTGGGTACAGTCCCGAGCCACATGGAGGCAGTGATCGGATCGTCGGGGATTCGTCTCTCCCGGTATTGGGGGTTGATGTCGCATTGTGTATGGGTGGCCATCACCAGAAATCCATGGCCATGGTGAACGAGAATTACCGATCCAGGATCGATAGTTTCTCAAGTGGTGATGGGTTACATGCCGACACTAAATATCGCGTTGTTAGGGGTCTGACTTTATCCACCCCCTAGACTCGATATGCGATACTCTTAGACGAACAGACCGGACTGTACAGATATTGTCACTGTCAGGCTCAGTAGGGGTTCAGGATGAGTTTGCTCGTCGGCCTCCCTTTCGATCAATACCTGGGTAGCCGTTACGTACAGCTAGTGCCGCTGACGTGCTTGTGGTTAAACCCACTGCCAGCGTGTTGACGAGTCTTTAGAGTCCCACACAGAGGGTTTTCACGGTCCAGGCGATATGGTGTACATGTTGTATGTTGATACATACAGGTGTCCGATTAAATATGTGCACTTGCTGCGCAGACTTTAATCGGACGGTTGATAATACTAGCGGCTTAGGATTAAGCCGGATTATTAAATCGGGTTTTTGATTTAATAATTTACATATGTATTTATATATATGTATTCTAGTATTATTTTTCACTATTCGTTTTCTCTCTCGGTTATTCGTATTTTGGTATGAATACGCGTATATGTATTTCGATACATGTACCGGGAAGTATTCCGTATTTTATACGGAATAGCTTCTAGAAGATTTGCCACCTCATTATTGATTTTCCTTTTTAGGAAATTCATTTGTTTTTTATAATGAGGTGGAGGATGTGAGGCAGCATGGACATGGCATGGAACAAAGTATGGTTCATTTGTTTATTGGTTTCTGACTTTGGTTATTTTTTTCTTTTTTTGGAAATGAGAGGGGGAGAGGGGCAGGCCACTTTGGAGTAGGGTAGGGGTTCTTTTTCATTTGGTGATTACATGAAACATCACACACACTCTCTCACTCTCTCATGCTCCAAAAATACTTAGCCATTTTTTGTTGATGCCAAGTCTTCATCACCTCCTTCATCTTCTATGGATGCTCTCTTGAGCTCATGGGTAGAGAGAAAAATGTAGTGACACTTATATACACCTCGACTCTCTATCGCTAGTGACTTTGGAGCATCGGTTGCCTCGTTTGTCGAGGCTGGAGCTTGCGCCGTTTCCCTCAGCTGGATTATCGGAGATGGAGGAAGACCGGCAACCAAACCACATCAAGAAGCCGCTAGGAGCTTGGAATGAAGACCGAAGGACACAGATCAACTTGGTATAACGATTCTAACTCTTTGTTAGTTTGCTAGTTTAGGGTTTAAGGTCGATCCGGGAATCGGGTAGCGGTAGCGCCGGTTTGATAAAAAAAATTCCGCATTTTGGCCGTGTTTCGACGGCCGGGGCGCTGCCGAGACCCAACATGGTATCAGAGCCACCCTTTAAACCCCTTACTAGCTTGTTTAAACGTGCTTAAAAGATCGATCGACGGAATTTTCCGAAATCACGATTCCATTTTTGATGTTTCTGCCGATTTTCAAAAGTGGTCAAAAAATTATTTCCAGAGGCTTAAAAATCCGTGCAGGCTTTTTTAAGGGTACAGAAAAAATTTGAGCTCCTGAAGCCTCCAAACCGCCGCGGTACCACCGCACTTACCCCCTATTGGCGGCGGTTCCGCGGTTGTTTAGCGGCGAAGGGCTTCCAAATTTTTCCTGTAGCCCTCTGACTTGGAATTGTGATTTTTGACATATTCTGTTTTGGCCCAGATTTCTGTTTCAGTGCTGGTTTTGCTATTAGGGCCAATTTGGAAATTTAGTCGATCGATATTTTAAGTGGGCGTTTAACAGTACATACATTTATATCTGCGACCGTGAATGTCATTCGATCGGTAAACCCATCTAACTGCTATATGTTCTTTTAGACGCGTTTGCAAACGTGAAATTCACGTTGATGTTCTGTGTTGTGCTGTGATGTTGGTTGGATCGTCGTGGTGGATAGCTATGGTGCAATGTTAGTACAGTTTAATTTCATTTGTACATTTGATATTGCGGGGCGAGCGTCCGACATGTGGACAGCCGTCACTGCCAGTTTGTATATTATTCTTTTAGGGCACGACCGGGCTGAGGTTGATGTCACCCTTGTATATTATTTTATTTTCTGTACTAGGATTACCCCGAGGTGGAGTGCACGGATAGCCGGGTTCTAGAGGGCAACTGGTCCGCATCACATAGCGTTGAGACGGAGGGGGCCTTACTCTAGAATTGGCGGGCTGTTCGCCATACTCGTAGGGGGGTATAGGTATGACCCACGGAGGGGCGCTCAAGTTATCGGATTCCGAGAAGTGTCGGGTGGTCCATTCACATTGTTGAAGGGGGCTGCCTCACTTCTGGTTTTGGCGGGTAACTTTCCGCGCTCATAGGGGTCTAGGTTTCATTGCATATGCTATCCACACGACAGGGAACGTCGGGTCTCACTTGCGGCTCAGGTGAAACCCGGGGCTCCAGATTATCCACCATTCTGTGTCGTTTCTGTGATGCTTCTGTGATGTTGCTTTATATCATGCCTGGGACGATTGTTATATATATTTATATATACTAGTAGATGTTGTATATGTTTTTCACCCGTGCTAGCCTAGTCCCCGCTCTGTCGTTAGTTAAGTAACCAAACAGGTGATGACGGGACCCAGTGGCGAATGCGGATGGCATATATGTACATTTTATTTTCGTTCTTTTCTGGTGTGATTAATTGATGAGACTGTGTTGATTCTTATCAATGCAAGGATAAAACAAACCTATATTTGATGTTGTTGGAACCAAGTTTTTAAAAAACTGACATTACAGACATTCTCTTTTGCTTTGCATCGTGGTATTCGATTAGGAATATCCTGCACCTTATTCGACGAGGCAAGGGCGAGATCCCTTCATCGAGAGTGACCCCTTAAGTAAAAGTTTGCGTCAACGTAATAACTTTACTATAGTCAATTATTTTTGCTTTGTATCGTGGTATTCAGTTTGGGATATCCTGCACCCCATTCGACGGGGAAAGAGCCGAGATCCCTTCACCGGGAGTGACCTCTTTAGAAAAAGTTTTTCGCCACTATATATTTGCAAAACCACTTGGATTCTTTCAAACGAGATCAAGTTCATTACGTTAAAGGTTTTTCGCCAAAAACCAGCCGTAGCCCTCCGTCGTTTCAGAAAAGTAGCGCCTAGTATTCGTGCTATGTTTGTTGGCTTCCGTCAAGGCATAGTGTGCGGTAGCTATGTGTTACTTCTCTGTAGCATGGATATGCATTAATTTAGGACAGTCGTGCAGCCTTGTTGGCATCCGTCAAGGGCGAGTACGGGTGGGTCTAAATTAATCAGGACAATGACGGGTAGAACTTGACTTGCAACTTATGATTTGTTGGCATCCGTCAAGGTCATAAGCTGCTTGGGGTAAAAATCATATCGGAAGTTTCAAACATACAGGAAACTTGCCAGGCTTGCGCATACCTTCTGGAGTGTTGTGACTTGAGTGGCTTCCATCAAGTTATCATGCGATGATAGTTGGATCCCGATTCCCACTGATGAGTAGGATTACTCCTCGGTTGATTCCGACTAATTCTCCTTTTGGGTTTGGAGGAGAATTCGAGAAAACAGTGGGAGCCATCCAGATTAGATAAAATGATTAACCATTCTGATCTAGGTTAGAGTGCACGCTGAGTGTTTCTTCTCTCTCTCTCTCTCTGGCTACGACTATGACCCGACTTTTAACTAAAACTCATGAACCCAATTAACCGAACCTTCTTAAAACATTTTGGCTTTTTGAATGTCACGGTGTCGCATATATCATTGCCACTTCTATATCACCTTTGCATTTCTCCAGAACACCCCGTATCACTACGAACGTCCAATTCCATTGGATAAATCCATCGTATGGTTATATACGAACTCGAAGGAACTTTTTCGAGGATGGATTCTGGTTCTGGAGAGATTGAGTAGGATTATTCGGTTGTCTTTTCTCTTTACCTTCTCTCAGGTTGTGAGGGCTCCTAGGATTAGGAGAGGGTATACCTATTGAGCTTATTGGATAGTCTTCCTCCAGACCATAGGCAGGTGCCGAATGGTAGGGAAGGAAGAAAACCAATTAAGCTTAAGTGTGGTGTAAAGAAGGTAATAAGTAAAGACATATAAAGGGATTAGAATAATGGCAAAGAAAATGCGATCACCATCATTCACGACGAAACCAGGTATACCCCTGCCACTCCTACATCCACTTTGCATTTCTCTAGGACACTCCGTATCACTACGGATATCCACTTCCATTGGATAAATCCATCGTATAGTTACATACGAACTCGAAAGAACTTTTTCGAGGATGGATTCTGGTTCAGGAGAAATAGAATAGGATTATTCAGATGTCTTTTCCCATTACCTTCTCTCAGGTTGCGAGGGCTCCTAAGATTAGGAGAGTACACCTATTACGCTTATTGGATAGTCTTCTTCCAAACCTTAGGCTGGTGCCGAAGGGTAGGGAAAGAATAAAACCAATTAGCCTAAAGAAGATGTACAGAAGGTAATAAGTAAAGGCATAATAAAGGGATTGGAGTGAGGGAAGGTAAAGTATATGGTGTAGGGTTCTTAGGCACACTAATGAGGTTCCACAAGGCATCAACTATGCCAAATTCAAATTTTTTCATGTGCCTACAAACCCTAATACGGATCGTTAACTAGAGTTTAGGCGATAAAGATTACAAGTTAACAACTTAACTAAGAGTGAATGGAAAATACAACCTTTGTAGATCCGGTCCTCCACTTTCTTAGCTCCGTGATGATGTCCCTCCGCTGCGATCATAGGATCCCGGACTCTAGCGATGGTTTCGTCGAAGAAATGATCGGGCTAGGTCGTCGACTTCGATGCCGAAGATGATCTACGTCGAGGCAACTCAAGATCAAGCTCCAACTTCACCAAGTCATGAAACTTGTGAAGAAAACACCCTATACTACTTGGCAAGTGGTAGAGGATGAAGAAATAGGAAGTGGGTTCACTTTGGATTTGGATTTCTCACTTGAAATCATCACTTGACATTTTTGAAGCAAGCTTTTCTTTTCTTTTTCAAGAAGAAGAAGAAGAAGAAGAAGAATATCAATTAAAAATGAAAAATCAAGTGAAGAGTTATCATAATGCAACCATGGGTGAGGCTAACTCATGTAGAGAATAAACTAGGGTTTAGGTTGATGGTTAGGTTAAGGATAAAACAAAAATGGCAAAGACTTTCAAAGCTTCATGAAGCTTCATGAATAAAACAAGAAAGCCACCATTTTATTTTAACCATAATGAATAAATAAATGAATAAATAAATTATATATAAACCTTAACCATTAACCTAAACCATGGTTTAAAGCATACACACCCAAGTTTGCATGTATCATCAAACATGATACAATCTAGTGCACAAAACTATATTATATATACAATGTGCACATTCAAGTGAGAAAATAATCTTAAGTGAACCAATACTAGTTAATGTAAAGTAATATACATTAAATCATTAAATCAACACTTGATTTAATGATCCGGTCATACTGCATATAACCGACTAATATGAATAGTAACAACTTATCGAATCAACACTTGATCCGATAACCCGGCTATATCGCATATAACCGATCAATGTCACAGATCGCGAGAATCGAATAAAGTATCACATACTGGTATTATTCTCGGTCCCGCACATATCTCATATGCGCTCCTATTTCGTTTCGCTTGAGCCGGGAAACCTCTGTGTAGGACTCTAAAGACTCGTCAATACGCCGGCAGCAGATGATGATCATATCAAGCACCCACAGGCCGCAAGCGGTCTGCTAAACATAACGGCCACCCGGGTATTGAGCGATCAGAAGATCGACGAGCAAGCCCGCTCACACTCCTGTGAATCCAACCAGTAACACTTACCGTACAGTCCGGTCTGATCGTCTGATATGTCGCATATCTCGCCTAGGGGTGGTAAACGTCAGACCCCAGTAGCTCGATAAGTCGTGTCGATATGAGGTCTATAACAGTTCGAGAAACTACTGGTAACACTTACCAATAAATCTCAGCAACCCTGGCCAGGTATTTCCGGTTATAGCCAATCGAACACAGCGCAACATCAACTCCCTATACCGGGAGAGACGAATCCCCTCCTATCGCTCATTGCCTCCATGTGATTCAGGACTATACCCAAAAACCACCGTTTTGCACGCCCTCTTAGACGTGGTAAGGTGGAAATCAAAGAACAGTGGGAATCACACAAGACTCTATGACGATCTCGGGTCTACAGACTAACCTGTACCAGTGTCACTAGAGAACTGCCATCTGACGTAAGGTATAATACCATCTGGGAGTTCTCGGCGAGTTCGTCCAGTGTACCCAGTCTCCACTGAGCACCCGTATATCATCTCTGATGTCAAACACCAATGGATATGGGATCATCCATCGCCCATCTGTATGGGTCGAGAAGGTATACGCTAGTCTACTCTGGTATATCGATGCCCCGTCTCGATACACCCACGATAGGGACCTTGAAGGATGAACTTATGGACTACCATGTCCCCACTAGTATGATCCGCATCATAGTCCAGGTAGTCAAGTACACATCCTAAGGGCTTTACCAACATGTAACAGAGAGACAAACAGTGTACACGTTAAGGTAAAGAGCAACCAGATAGCATACTATCATGTCGAGCAAGAAAGTCCTCCCTATATATGTCCAAGCATCCACTACAATATACATCCTATGTATAGTAATGGCTTCTAGGGCATACATATAACTAACAATCTCCCACTTGTACTAGGGCCATCTGATAGCAGTGGTTGTAGTATCTCATACTTAACCATCCCATAAAAGTCTCTCTCTGGGAAAAGGCCTTTGTGAGTGGATCCGCCATGTTGTCCTCTGAGTCTACTCTCCTAACCTCGATCCCTTGGAGATCAACCATCTCCATGATCAGGTGACACTGCCTCAGAATATGTCTGGATCACTGATGGGACGGACGTTCCTAGGCATAAGCCACAACTCCATTGTCTCACAATGGTAGGAACGAAGTTCATCTCATGAACTAATATACACCCAGACAGCCTCTTTGGTAGCATCTTAAATAGCGATGTATCTAGCCTTTATCGTCTAGTATGTCACGGTATCTAGCTTGGAACTCTTCCAACATACCGTCCCTCCATAGAGGGTAAAGACAATGCCTGTGACTGACATTCAGTCGTCCTGATCACCCTGGAACACTTCCAGTGATTCTCCCCAGGATCATCTGATACCATCTCACTACAACTAGTGAGTATCCTAACATCCAATTAGATCTATCTCATAGATCCAAAACCCAGGATTTAGGAGGTATCACTTTGATCCTATATGGAGAATCATTGTGATAAGCGGAGATTGACCGAGCGTAGCATAGGAAACTCCTTTCTTATCAAGAGTATGTCATCCACGTACTCTACGAGGATCACCACCATACTCCCTACTACCTTTTTGTATATACAAGGTTCATCTACCATTTTGATGAAGTCAAACTATTTGACTACTACATCAAAACAGATGTTTCAACTCCGCGATGCCTGCTTTATCCTATAAAGCATCTTGTACACGTTTCCGCTGCTCCCACTATCTACGAAGCCCTCTGGCTGTGTACTTACAGACGCTCTCTTCTAAAACATCATTTTAGAAAAGCAGTCATGACATCCAACCGCCAGATATCGTAGTCATGGTATGTAGCCGTGGAAAGTAGGATCTGGATGGACTTAAGCATAGCTACTTAGAAAAGGTTTCAACAAAATCCATACCTGGTCAATGATGCAAACCTTTAACAAGTCTAGCTTTGAAAGTCTCAACCTTTCCATCTACACCAAGTAATCTTCTCAAGATATACTTGCTCCTGATGGGGATTTAACCCTTCAGATATAGCTACCAAAGTCCATACTTTGTTGGTGTACATGGATTCCATCTCAGATCGCGAAGCATCCAGCCATTCTTACAGAGTCCCTACTCTCGATGGCCTGCTCGAAACTAGTTGGGTCATCATCTCATGATGCAATCCTCGCTCCCACTGTCATAGAGAAACAGTAGTATCTCTCAGGTGGGTGAGGAACCCTACTAGATCGGCGGAGAGGCTGAGGTTCGTTGGTTACTATTGAATCCTTTGGTTTTATCAAATCATCTGCTGTAGTTTGTATAGCTGGAACCTTTCCAGTTCTACATTACAGACCTTGCATCGAGCTTGTCCGGATTTTGCTTTTAGACATAGGCCGGTCAACCCCAAATCTTAACTAGCTTAAGACATGGGCTCTTCCCATACCATATCTCATATGGAGTGGTAGGCTGTGATCTGATTCGAACCTAATTCAATAGGTATGCAGCTTCTCAAGTGCATAACCCCCAAAAGGAAATTGGAAACTCAGTAGTACTCATCATAGAGCACACCATATCGAATAGGGTGCAATTGCTCCGCCCCGATATACCATCGTGCTATGGTGTATACGGAGGAGTAATGCTGAGAGAGAATCTCATTCTTCTTTAGAATAGTCCAGGAATTCTATGCACAAGTATTCTCCTCCTTGATCTCATCAAAGGACATAATACTTATACCCGTATTGGTTCTCTACTTCTAACTTATATTCTGTGAATATCTCAAAAGGTTCGGACTTGTGTTTCAACAAGAACATATGTCTGAATCTAGAGAGATCATCAGTGAATATAATGAAGTACAAAGAACCAGTCTTGGCATATGTAGACAGAGGACTTTACATACATCAACATGTATCATCCCAAGAGTTTACTAACTCTTTCTCTGCTTCAAATAAACAGAGCTGTGGTCATCTTATCTTTGTGACATGACCGGCAAGTTTTCACAAGATGTAAATTCAAACAGATTTAAATATGCATCTTTGTGCAACTTAGCTAGTCGGGTCGCATTGATATGACCTAGTCTACAATACCTCAAGAAAGATCCGTTCATTTCTGAACTCTTCCTCTTGTGTGTGTTCCGTATACTAAAGAACTGTAGTTTGATTTAGAACATCAATGCTTTTAGATAACGTGCCTGAACCGATCAACTTTTGATATAGGAAATGTTCAAAACATTATCCAACAATACAAAATTTTATCGTTTCTTTACTAATAAAGAGACTGATATGGTTTTGTATATCAGGTTCGGTATCTAATAGCATTTGTTCAGAATCAATGTACTGATAATACAGGGTGACAGTGACCAACAGACTTGGCTGCAACACTTGCCCCGTTTTCTGTCTCATGAAACTTATCACCCGTTCTCAGTTCTCTACCTATCTGTAGCCCTATGTAACAGATTACATATCTGGGATCCTGATTCGGTATCAAATACCCAGGACGTAGAGGATACAGAGAAACAGTTCTTTGTAACGAACACACCCGAAGATGATGCATCAACATGCACTTTCTTCGTTTGGGCGGCACGGGAAATCTGGTATTCCCCAATTCCTGCTCTGTCTTATAACAATTATAAGTTGGAGCGGGACCTACGTTCCCCAGCTCGGTATAACAAACGGGTTCGGTCAATATATCCGTTTTATTATCTTGATTAAGGCGTGATATGGTCGCTACCTGGAGAGAGAGAGAAGAAAACACTCAGCGTGCGCTCTTGTAAGATCAGATTGGTTATTTGTTTTATCTAATCGGGATGGCTCCCACTGTTTTTATCAAATCTTCCTTCAAACCCTAAAAGGAAAGACTAGCTGGGATTAATTACACACTATAAGTTCGCCAATCTTTCATCCAGGCCAGTGTCGGTACTTTGAGGGAGGTCCCCCGTGCTTTCGCACGAACCTAATTAATGTAAACCTCGTTTTCCCAGAGGCGTAACCCCGTTGACACCTTTATAGACACCTACTTGATCGGCTAATTGTAATTTGTAAAACTCTCCCAGGAGTAACTCTTACTCGCAGTGGGTATCGGGATCCAACTATCTCATAGAAAGTATGCAATCTCATTGCAAATTTCAACACTTGAAATTCCCGATAATATTTTGCCCCTAGCATCCTATGACCTTGACGGAGGTCAACAAACCATAGGGTACTAGTCAAGTTCAACCCGTCATTTCTTGATTGAATCAAACCCACTCGCACGACCCTTGACGGAGGTCAACAAGGCCGTACGACTACCCTAACCCAATCTGCATCATATGCATAAGCAGATAAATACTAGTTAGCTACCGCACACTACGCCTTGACGGAGGTCAACAAACGTAGCAAAAATACTAAGTAGGACTTATCTGAAATGACGGAGGGCTACGACAGGTTTTTCTGAAAACCTTTAGCGTAATGAACTTGATATCGTTGTAGAATCAAATGATTTTAAAATGGAGTATTTTTTAGGCTTTTCTAGTTTTGCTAAAGGGGTCACTCCCAGTGAAGGGATCGTCGGCCTTTTTCTCGTCGAATGAGGTGCGGGATATATCATATATCACTGTGCAAAGCAGAAACTATAGAAGCTATCAAAAGAAAAACTGATTGTGTAGCATCTGCCAGTTATTGCTAAAGGGGTCACTCCCGGTAAAGGGATCGTCGGCCCTTTCCTCATCGAATAAGGTGCAGGATATATCATATATACAGCTGTGCAAAGAAAGAACTGTAGCTACCTGTTTTAATTTTGAAATTCGATTCCACAACATCATTAGGTTTCTTTTATTTCATTAATCATATTAATGAAGTCCCATCATTTAAGTTACCTAAACATCACAGATAAATACGACGTACACTTATGCCATCCGCATTCGCCTCGATGTCCCCTCGTGCACCGTTAGGTTAGGTAACTAACGGCAGTGCGGGGCAGGGCTAGCGCGGGTGTAAAACATAAGTAACGTCTATATAATATATCATATATACTATATATAGTATCTATCACAGAACATATCACATGATCACATCACAGATATCGCAGCAGAAGAATCATATATGAAATATTGGATATACTAGGACGTCCGTGTTTTCAATACGAGCCAGTACAAAACACGGATTCCACGGTCGTGATGAATAGCCAAACCCATACCCCTAGACCCCTACGAGAGCGGCAAGCAACCCTACCAATTCTAGAGTTAGGAGACCCGGACTCGACTCCTCGAGATGGTCTCCTACTGGACCCTAGAACCCGGTTACTTGTGCTCTCCTTCTTGGGTCTATCCTAGTGCGGAAAAGTAAATAATATACAAAAGGTGACATCTTCCGCAACCTGGAAGTGCCCCAATAAAAGAATATTACATACAAGCTTTTACATGAATGAAAATGAAAAGCACTCATCTCACATAAAAACCCCCGGCTATTCAAACACGACGATCCAATATAACATATCCAGCAACACATAACATCACATGTCATCAACGTAAGTAAACATGCGTATCCCAATTGTCGTTGACATATAGCAACGAAACCGGCGATATCACATATTACACTTACGGTCATAGAAAAGAAAGTGTAAAACTACAACAGTTGGAATCCGCAACCTCCTTAGACATCACATGCCTAATCAAATGAATTCTTTAAACATCGCATGCCTAACAATTATAAACCCCGCATTTCAGTCTCATTATCGAAAACACTTTTCAATATCATGTCGGACAATTCAACAAGATTCCCGACATTTTGATCGGATGCTCGTCGCAAACTTTAGTAGACGGCCGCACCCCCGATACCGTTGACTAAGTGCACCAAGGCGGAACACCGCTACCGCGAGCACCCGAACGGATGCTTTCGGCGACGGGGTTCTCCTACAGTCACTTGGTCGGGGCTAAGGGATGTAGCTGTCTATTAAGTTTATCCGGCGAGTATCCGCGTACGCTACGTGATTGCGACGGACTTTTGATCGCATCAAAATTCTGTGGCAACCGATCATTCGAGACTAAACTGCTACGTTTATAACATTCATACAGTTATCTCATAACAACTTATGAATTCCAAATGTTGTATCACATTCCGGATAAATAGAAAATGCTAAACTTTCCGATCGAACAATCGAACACCCAAGTTTTCCCGAAACAGCTCAACACATGAAATAAGTTCAAAAACATTCACTTCATGCCTCAGTACCAACGGTCCAGCCGTAGAAGGGTCAAGCCAACGCCTCACATGTGGCACGCCGTACTGCCCCAAACCCTAAGGTTCAAAGGGCGGTTCAAGACGGTCACATAATCGAGTTAAGGTTTGTTGTCTTCTAGAGGGACCATCGTGTTACTTGCACTACTTAGAACGTCATTAAACTAAGGAAAAATCCAACAATTGGAAATTTCCCGGCAGGGGAAAAAGTGGGTATTTATATCCAGTCGAACTTTTTAACATATTCTAAAATTACCCGGAAAGCAAAGTAAACAAAGTTAAATAATCCGATCGAATCATCGAGTCCCAATACGACCCCAGAACACTTAACTCTTAAGTCATAATAAAAATACCCATAAACTATAAATCACAGAAATAGGAATTATGGTGCAAAAATGATAACCTAACTCTTCTGTACGGCCGCGTAACCGCGGCACAAGAAGGCTATTGTCGCGGTTTCGCGGTGGAATGTACGATTTAGGGGTTTGTTTTTCACCACAATTCTTATATTTCCCTGCTGAATTTTTCAGGTATTTTTAATTCAGAAAAATCCACAATTTTCAAAAATGTACAGAGAAGGGTGATGCATTAGGGTTTCGGGTTCGATCGGACTTCTAACATCGTTTACGCATTGCCTAAGGCTCTAGCTTGGCTCTGATACCACTGTAGGGTTCCTAGGCACACTAATGAGGTTCCACAAGGCATCAACCATGCCAAATTCAAATTTTTTCATGTGCCTACAAACCCTAATACGGATCGTTAACTAGAGTTTAGGCGATAAAGATTGCAAGTTAACAACTTAACTAAGAGTGAACGGAAAATACAACCTTTGTAGATCCGGTCCTCTACTTCCTTAGCTCCGTGATGATATCCCTCCGCTGCGATCATCGGATCCCGGACTCTAGCGATGGTTTCGTCGAAGAAATGATCGGGCTAGGTCGTCGACTTCGATGCCGAAGATGATCTACGTCGAGGCAACTCAAGATCAAGCTCCAACTTCACCAAGTCATGAAATTTGTGAAGAAAACACCATATACTACTTGGCAAGTGGTAGAGGATGAAGAAATAGGAAGTGGGTTCACTTTGGATTTGGATTTCTCACTTGAAATCATCACTTGACATTTTTGAAGCAAGCTTTTCTTTTCCTTTTCAAGAAGAAGAAGAAGAAGAAAAGAATATCAATTAAAAATGAAAAATCAAGTGAAGAGTTATCATAATGCAACCATGGGTGAGGCTAACTCATGTAGAGAATAAACTAGGGTTTAGGTTGATGGTTAGGTTAAGGATAAAACAAAAATGGCAAAGACTTTCAAAGCTTCATGAAGCTTCATGAATAAAACAAGAAAGCCACCATTTTATTTTAACCATAATGAATAAATAAATGAATAAATAAATTATATATAAACCTTAACCATTAACCTAAACCATGGTTTAAAGCATACACACCCAAGTTTGCATGTATCATCAAACATGATACAATCTAGTACACAAAACTATATCATATATACAATGTGCACATTCAAGTGAGAAATAATCTTAAGTGAACCAATACTAGTTAATGTAAAGTAATATACATTAAATCATTAAATCAACACTTGATTTAATGATCCGGTCATACTGCATATAACCGACTATTATGAATAGTAACAACTTATCGAATCAACACTTGATCCTATAACCCGGCTATATCGCATATAACCGATCAATGTCACAAATCGCGAGAATCGAATACAGTATCACATACTGGTATTATTCTCAGTCCCGCACATATCTCATATGCGCTCCTATTTCGTTTCGCTTGAGCCGGGAAACCTCTGTGTAGGACTCTAAAGACTCGTCAATACGCCGGCAGCAGATGATGATCATATCAAGCACCCACAAGCCGCAAGCGGTCTGCTAAACGTAACGGCCACCCGAGTATTGAGCGATCAGAAGATCGACAAGCAAGCCCGCTCACACTCCTGTGAATCCAACCAGTAACACTTACCGTACAGTCCGGTCTGATCGTCTAATATGTCGCATATCTCGCCTAGGGGTGGTAAACGTCAGACCCCAGTAGCTCGATAAGTCGTGTCGATATGAGGTCTATAACAGTTCGAGAAACTACTGGTAACACTTACCAATAAATCTCAGCAACCCTGGCCAGGTATTTCCGGTTATAGCCAATCGAACACAGCGCAACATCAACTCCCTATACTGGGAGAGACGAATCCCCTCCTATCGCTCATTGCCTCCATGTGATTCGGGACTGTACCCAAAAACCACCGTTTTGCACGCCCTCTTAGACGTGGTAAGGTGGAAATCAAAGCACAGTGGGAATCACACAAGACTCTATGACGATCTCGGGTCTACAGACTAACATGTACCAGTGTCACCAGAGAACTGCCATCTGACGTAAGGTATAATACCATCTGGGAGTTCTCGGCGAGTCCGTCCAATGTACCCAGTCTCCATGAGCACCCGTATATCATCTCTGATGTCAAACACCAATGGATATAGGATCATCCATCGCCCATCTGTATGGGTCGAGAAGGTATACGCTAGTCTACTCTGGTATATCGATGCCCCGTCTCGATACACCCACGACTAGGGACCTTGAAGGATGTACTTATGGACTACCATGTCCCCACTAGTATGATCCGCATCATAGTCCAGGTAGTCAAGTACACATCCTAAGGGCTTTACCAACATGTAACAGAGAGACAAACAGTGTACACGTTAAGGTAAAGAGCAACCAGATAGCATACTATCATGTCGAGCAAGAAAGTCCTCCCTATATATGTCCAAGCATCCACTACAATATACATCCTATGTATAGTAATGGCCTCTAGGGCATACATATAACTAACATATGGTTACTGTCGTGAATCAGGATAATGGAAGAGGCGTTACTAGGAATACCAGTTAACCCTTTTGAAACATTTTCATGTTTCAGTTTCACTGTGCAATGTTAATTGAAAACTGTTTTCCCGATTTGAATCTAACTCCAGGGTATGTATTTACCAGATCAGTTTCTCACATCTGTATGTTATTACAGATGGTGAGTGGGAGTAAGATATTGGGAATTGGGTGATTAGATCCTCATCATATCGGAATTCGTTGTAATTGGTGATATTTGAGGAAATCATCTGTTTTTTGCCGGATGGCAAATATTTGGTTTTGAATATCCGTTGTTATGCACCAATTTCAAACTGATATATCTATACATTTATTTTAAAAAGTGAGATATAACTTTTTGATATTATGTCTATGACATTTACCTATATCAGTTGGTGATTAGGTAAGGTGCATGTAGGACTACGGCAACGCCCCGGCCATCTTTCCGAGGCCAAAATGCGGAAACGAAAATTTTTCTTAACTTGAAAACCGGCGCTATCGTATGCTTAAAACCCGGATCGAACCATTAACCTAATGCTAGCAATCAAGAGAAGGGATAGAGGGCTATACCGATCGATCCGTGTCCTTCGGTCTTCGGCCACCATCCCAAGCTCCTCGCGGCATCTCCGGTCTTCATCTTTTCGTCGAAAAGGGCACCACATCGAGAAGTCTTTTTACTGGCTCCCGCTTCATCTGAAGCAACTTGGGTGCGAAGTGTGCTAGCCGACGTGCCCAAGAAAAAGTAGAGAATGTTGTGATCACTTTGTCTCTTGCATCCATGGCTTTGGATGGAGGTTAAAGTGTTGCCATTGATGAAAGCAATGAGCTAGAGGAAGAAGAAGAAGAACAAGAGCTTTTCTTTTTCTTTTCTTTTCTTTTTATGTAATGCTATGAATAATGAGAGTGAGAGAGTAAGTCTATATCAAAAATTACAAGACTAAAACTCCAACAATGGCAGCCCCTCTCTCTCTCCATCTCATTTCAACACATAAAACAATTCATTAATATGACACATTTGCTAAAAAAGAGACCATGACTCGTGATACAAGTCCATGTCACATTAATGCATTGTCATGATGAAAATCTAGCTCATTATTTCCTTATGCAAACATTAATCCAAATGTTTTCCACAACAAAAAGATACGGCAACATCTAAAGTAAACTCGTGACGGATCACAAGGATACCCCTCACCTGTATATACATACCTACACCCGCATTCCAACTAAATGCGAATGCGATGAGACTAAAATAATCCAACAAATCTAATACTAGGATCCGGCTTAAACCAAAACCCACTAGTATGATCCGTCCGATCATGATCCGTGCAATACCGCACGTATATGATCGAACCCTGCCATATATCATACGGCCTCTACAACGTTTCGCCCGAAACTTGAGAAACTGTCTGTGGGGGACTCTAAAGACTCGTCAATACTTTGGCTGTGAATTTAACCACTAGTACGTCAGAGGTATTAGCCGTACGTAACGAGCTACCAGGTATTGACCAAAAGGGAGGTCGATGAGCGAACTCATCCTGACACCCTGCTGAGCCTATCAGTGACAATATCCGTACAGTCCGGTCCGTTCGTCTATGAGTATCGCATGGCGGGCCTAGGGGGTTGTAAAAATCAAACCCCCAAAAGCGGTACAAGTCGTGTCGGAGTGTAGCCCAGAACACCCTGAGATACTACTGGAATACCTACCGGTAAATCTCCTGCCTCGGCCGAGGGCTTTGTGTAATGGCTCTCCTAGACACAGCGCGACTTCACCCCCAATACCGGGAGATACGAACCCCTGCAGATCCGCTCACTGCCTCCATGTGGCTCGGGACTGTACCCAACTAAAACCTGTTTGCACGACTCCTTTGAGCCGTGGTAGGGTAGTAATCAAAGTACAGTAGGAACTCACACGAGACAAATGATGATCTCAGGTCGATGAACTAACCTGTACATATGTCACCAGGGAACTGCTATCTGACGTCTGGTATAAGACCAACTAGTATGTTCCCGGCGAGTCCTGTCCGGTGTACTCATAACCCAATGAGCACATGTATACATCTTAGGTGAACCAACTGACACCAGTGGCTTATGAGACCGGCCACCGCCCCTCGTCGGGGTTTCTACTGTATACACTAGTCTACTCTGGAGTATCGATGCCCTGTCTTGTAAACTCCCACGAGTAGGGACCTTTTAAGGATGTGCTTACAGACCCCAGCTCCCACGTATATGATCGCCATCATACTGTTGGCCGTCAAGCAAGAATCCTAAGGGCTCTATCAACGTGCAATAGTGACATGTAAGGTCACCTTAAACAGTACACGATGATAAAGATAAACCAGATAGTATACTATCATCTTGAGTAAGACTGTTCTAACGGTATAGGTCCTCTCTCAATCATTGCAATCACATGCCTGTGATCCAATAATTGACTCTGAGGGCACTATCTCCAACAATCTCCCAGTTGCACTCAAGGCTAATTATTGCGATGTCGCATACTCACAGCCCGTGTGATACCGAACACCCAACTCCTCTACTAATCAGTCTCACAAAACCCGCTTGCGAAACTAATGCGTTCGAGGAATAGCCTCAGTGAGTGGATCCGCTCTAATATTTCTTTCTATGTCTCTCTTTATCTCAAGTTTGCGGAGAAAGCCATCTCCCGAAATGAGCAATACCTGTCTTAGAATATGTCTGGATATCTGATGGGACCTAGTTCATAAATGAACTCCAAATCCAAACCTTTTAGACTGTATCGTCAACTGAAACCAATCAGTATCCTGCGCTATGCCTCCCTCAGTATCCACCTGGACCACCTGTCCAAAATACTGCCCCTCGTAAGAGGGAAAACTATAACTCTGACAGTCACTCTATCATCCAGGTCACCTTGGAAGCCTGGAATGATAACCGTCTCCTCAAGGAGGATGCCGTTATCATATCCCTAGAACATCCACTTATGTTCTAAAACTGCTTCCGAATATTTCTCCAGGATTGGATTAATATCAACTTATTGCATCTACTGCAAAAAAACAACATCTGGTATGGTACTTGACATCTAATGATTGACTCAATTGCCTAAGCAAGTGATCTGCCAATCATGCACATCCCTCTCCCCTTTAGTCTGTAAGACACCTTCAGAGAGGGTGACTCCATCACCTGCAGGTACACCACCATGCCAGGAGTCGTCCATTCTAAAACACTTTTAGAATGCTGTCTAAGTACCCAGATTGGGAAACTACCCAAATCTAGATCTAAAACCATAGATCTAGTAACCAGAATATCTGATATTATATCCAAGTCCTATGTGGAGAAACCACTGTGTGACAACCAAAGTATAACCGATCGTAGTATAGGAATTTCACTTCCTACTCTGTTATGTCATTCAAATACCAGGACATCACACCCTACTACCTTCTTAACAAATCCATCCCCTATTCTGATAAAGTCAAACCTATGACTGTGATATCAGAAATAGATGATCTATCTCCGCTATATCTGCTTTAGTCTATAAATAGACATAAGCTACTTGTCCACTATACTTCCGCTGCTCCCACTGACTACGACAACCCTCTGGCAGAGCCATATTGTCACGACCCGAAAGTACGGAACATGACCGGCACTTAAACTACGAACGTCTCGAGACGTACGTAATCTAAGTAAACCGAAAACCCAGAAATCCAAACCAAGAAGAGTAGTAGAGAGTAGGAAAAACCAATTTAAATCAAGTAGTTTTAATAGCATAAGCCGAATTATGCGGGTTTCTAAAAACATCAAAAATTTACTGAAAATTTCGGCAGAGTCTCCTTTGTAAATACTAGCCCCTAAACGGGATACAACATGAATAGTATACGAAATCAAGAAAAGGGCATCCCCAAGCGGGAGCTAGCTCTTCGTCAATCGACGGTCACAACCACACAAACAATATAATATACAACGCCAACGGCGAGGATCAAAACTCAAAAGGAAACTCAAAACCACCAGAAAAATAACGAGCGACTCTAAGGTCGAAAGAATAACCAACACTGGTCTCTATCTCAATAAATACATGTTTGGTTGATGGAATTCTAGATACAACAGAATGATGATATACAAGATAAATAATAGGGGTATGATACAAGTAAACCCACCTACTAGCAAATCACCCGAATGAAACTATGCCCGCAAAGCCGTAAGGAACCTGTACGGCAACCTGCAAGAAACTGGGGCACAACGGGGGTGAGTTGCCAACTCGTGAATAGAAAAACATCTACGCACAGAAATCGCATAAATAACGCAATCCTAGGTCAATGATCATAATATATCCTCAAATATATATAACATGCAGCCTATAACAATGGCTAGGGTAAATATCTAACCCGAGTGTAAACTCATGTGCCCGTGTCAGTGCCTCAGGTAGCAATATATCATATGAATGAGGTATGAATGCATGAAAACAGAATACATGTAAATGAAGAAACTGTTTTCATAAATTAGTGAGATTTCCTTCATATTTTAAACTGAGGTATCATAATTAAAATCAGTATCAACAGTGTCTAGCATCGACACAAAACATAAATCTCACTGTCTCGAAATATCAGTGTCTCAATCTCAATATCTAGGGCGCCGTCAGTCCGGACCGGCCCCTACCATCCATCTCAAGACCACGACGGTATCCTCCGGATATCCGACGTGTCGGGTAATATCACCGGTAGGTAGTGCTCCCCAGCCAGGCTCAACGTCAACACCACATTCCTCTTGCCCCGGGGTACCATACCGGGCCCACCATGTACCCGTGACGGTTCCTCCACTCCTCGACACGGATCTCCAAAACCACAGCAAACTCATGGTGGACGACACTTTACATCACTAGAAAACCGCAACATTTTATATTTTAAAAGATCATAAGTTGTAAATTTTGCGGCTTTCCCCGAAATCCAGAAATATCATAAATCTCAAGAAATCATCACAAGTGTATATGTCAATGATAATGAACTAGGCATGAACAACTGAATAACAGTATGCATGAAGTGGTAGGTAATAACTACAATGTCTAATATGGCATATAAGGGAAGTACACTAATATCATGTCAAAACTACTAGCTAACAATCTAAGTCAAGCAATTATATTCTCTAAAGTGTACGTGACATGGCAATTACCGATGAAGATGTGTGTGAGCCGGCAAGTAGGTGTACGTGGTACATACGCATCATCGGTAATGGTGCTGGTGTCCTAACAGCATGATATGAATAATGGAATATGCAGCAAAATAAATATGCGAGGCAGAGCGAACAGCAATAATGTGCGGGAGCTGAATACTAGACACAACGATAACTAATCTGCAATAATCTAATATAAGTCCTACAAATGGTGCCTTTTGAAATAACACGAATCATGGGGTTTTGAAAATAGGGGCTACGGTGTTTTTATGAAAAGATACGTCGTTTTTGAAATATCCGTAGATTCCCTTGAGCTGTCTTTAAAAATGCCCACGATTCGTTAGTTTTTGAAATAGGTAAGAAGTCTAATCTAATCTAACAACTACACTAAACTATACGGCTGAACTAACAAGCTGAACTACAGGTAAGGAAACCGCCTATCATCTGAGTCGATACATATACATACCTGTATATGTATAGTCGGTGATCCCGCCTCAATAATATCATATCCGATACCATATCTATAATCAGGCATCCCAAGTCAAGAGTGCGGATCAATCATCAATATAGCTCGTACGTAAATCCGTCGTACGGCATCCCAATCTGGGTACGGTTCAATATCACATTCATCATACTATTCACCCGGTATCCTCTTTATCAAATATCATGATCGGGGTACTGATCTACGTCTAGTACCATACTGATACCGCCTACGTATGCATGGACGTGTCTGAAACACTACGTCAAGGACCCGCTACAACGTCATGTCGTATCTAAGATACGAACCCTGCTATATCACCGATCTCACGGCCTCAAATCAAATCTCATCGACTCAGCTCAATCCCAAGTATCATCCTCAATCCGTATGTGAACACATAGTCCCATACCCATGTGAACACATAACTATAAAGAATCCCATGAGCACATATCAATAGGAATGTATGCAAGTATGTATGTGTGTATGTGTGTGTGTAACACTACCCTAGGGTTCGCAACACTAAAGTAATCCAACACACCAATATCCATCCTAAGCATCGTTATTAATCCCAAATAACATATAATAATTGTTGGTGTGTATACGCATCCGTATACACCACCACGGACTGCGGGGGTGCTATACGCCATCCACCCGACTTCTCCCCGTAGATATAAATCTACTCACCTGGTCGTCGCTAGCCGGTGCCGACGTCGCCACGCGCTTGCTTGTCGTCTCGAAGTCCACATGGGGGTACCTACATATCATAACGTACCATATCGCATTAAAACTAAATTCGAAATCGAAACGGCATACGAAAATCAAATCGGCACGCGTATCATGCATAGGTCCAAACCTATCGCCCACGCATGCAGGAATAGTCAAACCAACCCTCGATGTCGATATACGAACGTCAAACCATCGAGAAAATCCAATCACACCCATTTGCACATTCACGAACACTAATTTTAATATAAACTAGGTTAAAACTCACAAAAACCCCATTTTCACTTAAAAAGTCATTTTTCCGAAAATCTAGCAAGCACAATTCGCCGTTTTTGTACAAAACATGATGTTTAAATGAAAGTAGCGGCCAATATACTTATTAAATATCTTAAATAAGTCGTATAAACAATTTCCGGAATTTAATCTCATTAAATTCCAAAAATCCTAATATTCTAGTTTACAAAAATACCCTTTTTTAACAATTTCAAAGCAAAAATGCACAAACTACAATCTAGCTTAGATTTGCATGATCCAAAGCATTAAACCACACTTAATAAAGTTAATGAAGCCAAGAAAACCCTAATCACATTTTTAATCCCAAGAATTTAACAAATTTCAAAATCCTAGTAAGCAATTAGCAAATTAACACAATTTTTCAAGTAACAACTTGTAATTAACAACTAGATTAGTTTTCTACAAAACTAATTATGTTAAACCACTTCACTAAACCATGCACAATCAAACACAACTCATTTCCACAACAAACCCTAACTTGAAATCCAAAACTTGCAATTAAACTCACATATCCAAGTTAACACTTAATTTAAATTAGCTTTAAGAAACAAGTAACAATTTAAGCAAAAAGTTTTAGAATTATACCCAAAAATATATGAAGGTCCACAAGCATCCATGGCCTCCCAAAATGCTCTCTTTTCATAAGGATCCATGCTATACGGGCTAAGCTAAAATGGGTAGGAGTCGGATTTGGGTTTTGGGATTTTTTTGATGGATTTAGAAGCAATTTTTCATGAAGTTTGAAGAGAAAAGAGAAGGGAAATTGGGGGGGGGGGCTGTTGCTGCAGTAGGGGAGGGAAATTTCGGCTGGAATTGTGAGTGGGAGAGGAGAGAGAGGGAGGTAGAGAAAGTGGGGCAAAGTCAAGGTCAAAGCAAGTCAAAAGTCTAACTACTTATTCATTTTCTATTCTTTTCTTTCATTTCCTTTCATTTGAAAATTTAAGGGGGGAAAAATTAGGGTGGCTGCTGAATTCAGCCATGGGGAGGAGTAAGTGGGGGTGTGTGGGTGTGGGTACGGGTGTGGGGTGATGAAAAATGATAAATACAATACCCCAAATATCCATTTACGCTAAAAAAAAGCCTTTTTTCTTCAATAATTTCTAAACCGTTTTAGCAAATGATTTCGTTCCAAAAACCACATGATAAATTTTTATTTAATGTTTTATGATGCACAAAATTTGTTTCAACTCATTCCAATTTGTAATTTTTCCTAATTAATTGTATTAGTGACGGCTTAAAATAATAATAAAATAATATTTTTTTCAGAAAATTTGAAATTTCACCAGCGGCTCAATAAACACCAAATAATAGCAATTACATAGCTAGAATATGTATATTTAATTTTTATAATAAGATATTTGCATTTTGACTTTTTACAGAAAACCCCCTTATTTTACCGATTTTTCCGAAATTTCACCGAAACGATTTTCAAAACGCTACAATCTTCCCCCCTTAAAGAAATTCGGTCCCCGAATTTAAATTAAAACTCTCCCCAAATACTAAAACATCTAAACCAAAACCATCAAGTCGTCGGGGCTCCGAAATTGTAAATACATAAAACAAATCGTAGCGCAGCGCATGCGCATGAAAAATGAGCATATAACTCAAATCACAACTCTGTCAAGCATCCCGCAATCATCGGAGTCGTGGGGAAGACATCAATGCCAAATCCAAAGCAAAACCAATATGATATAACTCGAAACTATACATGTAAATATCGAATCTATATCTGTAAGTATCTGAAGGAAATGCATGCAAAATATATTCAGGTACTGTTCTCTGACTAGTCCCGCTCAGTACGAAAACACATAGCAATATCATAAAAACGTACTGCTCTATAAGAAATCAATCCCAAAATATGCACATGAATACTACGTGCGTCTAGTGCGCACGGAAATCAATATCCATGAATGTGCCATACATGCGCACAGAAACAACATCTAAGTGCATCGGGTGTGCACGAAACATCTGTTGTAGGCAACATGTGTGCCTGACAGCAAAATCAGGTGCATCTGACATGCACGAAAAAAATCTCGATTTAGTGCATCTGGTGCGCACCAAAATCACCCTTCAAAACATGCGTCCAACATGCGCGAAAATCCAAATCAGGTGCATCCATCGTGCACGAAATCATGAAATCCAATATCAAGCGTCGAACATGCGCAAAATCCAATCAGGTGCACAAGGTGCACAAAACAAATATCGAGTATCACAATCAAAATCGAAGTCCAGTGCATCTAAGTGCATAAAAGGCGTATCACTGCACTGCAAGCATATATAAACTATACCGAGTGCAGGAACGAAATCGTGTGCATGCATACGCACAAAACCAACTCAACTGTTTAAAACCGTAAAATCACAAACATGTGAAACTAAAGAACGAAAACGATATCAAGTGCAACACTGTGCAAAGATCGTAAATCCTCAATCATCAAAATCAAATCATACGAATAAATCACCCAAAACATCGTAATCAATAATGGCAGAACAGTACCGCTCAAGTGCATTCTCTAAGAATCTCGGCCAACTGTCGCGGTCACTAGTGGGACATCTCGTCGATGATCATGAACTCTGTCCTGCTGGTGTGCGTAACCATGACCACTCCTGGGTCAAGGTCTTCACTGTGAATTACCAATCTTTCGGTCCATCGGCTCATCGGCCCTGTCAGGTGTGCTAACGGGGACGATTCCGTTCTGGCACTTCTCTGGTCATCTCTTGGTCAATCATCGCGACCACTCGTAAGACAGCATATCACTGGCGTCGGCCTCTGGCTCTCTGAATGTACGTGACACATCTGATCCTGGGTGCAAGTATCATTGCAGCACTGTCCTGGAAGGAATCCTGCTCACGGTCTCTTCCATGTCTCGTCTCTGCCAACTGTCCGGAAGTCATTGTCCTTTCCTATATCTGCATCTTGCTCTGTAACGGCTGCATACCCATCGCGACTCCTTCTGGAAGGTATACTCTGCCTCGGCATGCGCATCGCATCTCTGATGTCGGCGGAGTGGAACGTCATCTCATCTAGATCTGGTACGAACCTCTTACTTCACTTTTCTCTAATGCCGTCTGCTTTGGGCTCGTCTCGTCGTGGCTGCATGGACTGAGCTCCAACGACTATCCTCGTATCTAGAGTCACCCAAGAATGCATCTCACCACCTAGCATCCGATTGAAGTCGAACCATTCGATCGATTCGTCAAAACCTCATAATCCCCCAAGAGCTCAACATCTTGGTACAGTTTAATAGTATCGAATATATATACCACAGCATCGGTGGTCCAGCCGTAGAAGGGCAAACCCAAGCCTCACTAATGGCGCCGTGGAACTGCCGCAAACCCGAAGGTTCAAAGGCTTTCACACGGTCATTAAGTCGAGTTAGGGTTTCATTCTTCTAGAGGGACCATAGAATTGCCTGCATATCTTTCCGACTACTTTAAACTTGGAATAATAGGTTTCTGACATTCGATCGTCTCTGTCGACTCCCAACGTCTCCGCGTGAAGTCGTCTCTAGCTGGAATCAATCTATCTGATGACCTCGCATCGGGTTAAGCGAACGAACCACATGTCCTAGTCATTCATCATCGGGTGACTAGCGACCTTGTATCATCTATTCGTACAACTCGCCCCGCAATAGCTCCAACATATGGGGCGATATCTCGTC
Source organism: Agapanthus africanus (assembly GCA_030015575.1). Lineage (NCBI taxonomy): Eukaryota > Viridiplantae > Streptophyta > Magnoliopsida > Asparagales > Amaryllidaceae > Agapanthus > Agapanthus africanus. Next base: position 506,230,452 of record CM057348.1, read on the forward strand.
GCTCGCAGCAACCACTGGCTTGCTCGTCTGCATGCTAAACAGTGCCTCAATCGTCAGGAGTAAGCAACACACCAACGGTCATCAAAATCTGGCTGGCCTCTATCATTGGCACAATTCTCTAGTGTCGATCAGCACCTCCGAGTAACCTCATAAGGGCGATCCGCCAAACGCTCGTGGCGCGGAAACACAGTAAGAAGACACATCTCTGCAATCGTGTCGCCGGAATTTAGCCCTGGTCAGTCCTCGTTCGTGACGAGCTTGTGCTGACCGCAACTCTAGCCGTAGCTCTCCCTGCCGTAACCGTAGCAGCAAAACCAAACTGGTACCGACGAGGCTAGATCAGGAAGGAATATAATACTGAACAAGGAAATGTACATCCTAAGGCTTCATAAGTGGAGTGGCGTGTCGTAAATATGCCGCGGAACATACCAACGGTACGTCACTCTACTTTAGTCACCTATTCCATCAACCAAGGGTCATCCTACGCTCCGAAGGTTAAAACCTAACGCTCTGATACCAACTTTGTCACGACCCGAAAGTACGGAACATAACCGGCACTTAAACTACGAACGTCTCGAGACGTACGTACTCTAAGTAAACCGAAAACCCAGAAATCCAAACCAAGAAGAGTAGTAGAGAGTAGGAAAAACCAATTTAAATCAAGTAGTTTTAATAGCATAAGCCGAATTATGCGGGTTTCTAAAAACATCAAAAATTTACTGAAAATTTCGGCAGAGTCTCCTTTGTAAATACTAGCCCCTAAACGGGATACAACATGAATAGTATACGAAATCAAGAAAAGGGCATCCCCAAGCGGGAGCTAGCTCTTCGTCAATCGACGGTCACAACCACACAAACAATATAATATACAACGCCAACGGCGAGGATCAAAACTCAAAAGGAAACTCAAAACCACCAGAAAAATAACGAGCGACTCTAAGGTCGAAAGAATAACCAACACTGGTCTCTATCTCAATAAATACATGTTTGGTTGATGGAATTCTAGATACAACAGAATGATGATATACAAGATAAATAATAGGGGTATGATACAAGTAAACCCACCTACTAGCAAATCACCCGAATGAAACTATGCCCGCAAAGCCGTAAGGAACCTGTACGGCAACCTGCAAGAAACTGGGGCACAACGGGGGTGAGTTGCCAACTCGTGAATAGAAAAATATCTACGCACAGAAATCGCATAAATAACGCAATCCTAGGTCAATGATCATAATATATCCTCAAATATATATAACATGCAGCCTATAACAATGGCTAGGGTAAATATCTAACCCGAGTGTAAACTCATGTGCCCGTGTCAGTGCCTTAGGTAGCAATATATCATATGAATGAGGTATGAATGCATGAAAACAGAATACATGTAAATGAAGAAACTGTTTTCATAAATTAGTGAGATTTCCTTCATATTTTAAACTGAGGTATCATAATTAAAATCAGTATCAACAGTGTCTAGCATCGACACAAAACATAAATCTCACTGTCTCGAAATATCAATGTCTCAATCTCAATATCTAGGGCGCCGTCAGTCCGGACCGGCCCCTACCATCCATCTCAAGACCACGACGGTATCCTCCGGATATCCGACGCGTCGGGTAATATCACCGGTAGGTAGTGCTCCCCAGCCAGGCTCAACGTCAACACCACATTCCTCTTGCCCCGGGCTACCATACCGGGCCCACCATGTACCCGTGACGGTTCCTCCACTCCTCGACACGGATCTCCAAAACCACAGCAAACTCATGGTGGACGACACTTTACATCACTAGAAAACCGCAACATTTTATATTTTAAAAGATCATAAGTTGTAAATTTTGCGGCTTTCCCCGAAATCCAGAAATATCATAAATCTCAAGAAATCATCACAAGTGCATATGTCAATGATAATGAACTAGGCATGAACAACTGAATAACAGTATGCATGAAGTGGTAGGTAATAACTACAATGTCTAATATGGCATATAAGGGAAGTACACTAATATCATGTCAAAACTACTAGCTAACAATCTAAGTCAAGCAATTATATTCTCTAAAGTGTACGTGACATGGCAATTACCGATGAAGATGTGTGTGAGCCGGCAAGTAGGTGTACGTGGTACATACGCATCATCGGTAATGGTGCTGGTGTCCTAACAGCATGATATAAATAATGGAATATGCAGCAAAATAAATATGCGAGGCAGAACGAACAGCAATAATGTGCGGGAGCTGAATACTAGACACAACGATAACTAATCTGCAATAATCTAATATAAGTCCTACAAATGGTGCCTTTTGAAATAACACGAATCATGGGGTTTTGAATATAGGGGCTACGGTGTTTTTATGAAAAGATACGTCGTTTTTGAAATATCCGTAGATTCCCTTGAGCTGTCTTTAAAAATGCCCACGATTCGTTAGTTTTTGAAATAGGTAAGAAGTCTAATCTAATCTAACAACTACACTAAACTATACGGCTGAACTAACAAGCTGAACTACAGGTAAGGAAACCGCCTATCATCTGAGTCGATACATATACATACCTGTATATGTATAGTCGGTGATCCCGCCTCAATAATATCATATCCGATACCATATCTATAATCAGGCATCCCAAGTCAAGAGTGCGGATCAATCATCAATATAGCTCGTACGTAAATCCGTCGTACGGCATCCCAATCTGGGTACGGTTCAATATCACATTCATCATACTATTCACCCGGTATCCTCTTTATCAAATATCATGATCGGGGTACTGATCTACGTCTAGTACCATACTAATACCGCCTACGTATGCATGGACGTGTATGAAACACTACGTCAAGGACCCGCTACAACGTCATGTCGTATCTAAGATACGAACCCTGCTATATCACCGATCTCACGGCCTCAAATCAAATCTCATCGACTCAGCTCAATCCCAAGTATCATCCTCAATCCGTATGTGAACACATAGTCCTATACCCATGTGAACACATAACTATAAAGAATCCCATGAGCACATATCAATAGGAATGTATGCAAGTATGTATGTGTGTATGTGTGTGTGTAACACTACCCTAGGGTTCGCAACACTAAAGTAATCCAACACACCAATATCCATCCTAAGCATCGTTATTAATCCCAAATAACATATAATAATTGTTGGTGTGTATACGCATCCGTATACACCACCACGGACTGCGGGGGTGCTATACGCCATCCACCCGACTTCTCCCCGTAGATATAAATCTACTCACCTGGTCCTCGCTAGCCGGTGCCGACGTCGCCACGCGCTTTCTTGTCGTCTCGAAGTCCACATGGGGGTACCTACATATCATAACGTACCATATCGCATTAAAACTAAATTCGAAATCGAAACGGCATACGAAAATCAAATCGGCACGCGTATCACGCATAGGTCCAAACCTATCGCCCACGCATGCAGGAATAGTCAAACCAACCCACGATGTCGATGTACGAACGTCAAACCATCGAGAAAATCCAATCACACCCATTTGCACATTCACGAACACTAATTTTAATATAAACTAGGTTAAAACTCACAAAAACCCCATTTTCACTTAAAAAGTCATTTTTCCGAAAATCTAGCAAGCACAATTCGCCGTTTTTGTACAAAACATGATGTTTAAATAAAAGTAGCGGCCAATATACTTATTAAATATCTTAAATAAGTCGTATAAATAATTTCCGGAATTTAATCTCATTAAATTCCAAAAATCCTAATATTCTAGTTTACAAAAATACCCTTTTTTAACAATTTCAAAGCAAAAATGCACAAACTACAATCTAGCTTAGATTTGCATGATCCAAAGCATTAAACCACACTTAATAAAGTTAATGAAGCCAAGAAAACCCTAATCACATTTTTAATCCCAAGAATTTAACAAATTTCAAAAACCTAGTAAGCAATTAGCAAATTAACACAATTTTTCAAGTAACAATTTGTAATTAACAACTAGATTAGTTTTCTACAAAACTAATTATGTTAAACTACTTCACTAAACCATGCACAATCAAACACAACTCATTTCCACAACAAACCCTAACTTGAAATCCAAAACTTGCAATTAAACTCACATATCCAAGTTAACACTTAATTTAAATTAGCTTTAAGAAACAAGTAACAATTTAAGCAAAAAGTTTTAGAATTATACCCAAAAATATATGAAGGTCCACAAGCATCCATGGCCTCCCAAAATGCTCTCTTTTCACAAGGATCCATGCTATACGGGCTAAGCTAAAATGGGTAGGAGTCGGATTTGGGTTTTGGGATTTTTTTGATGGATTTAGAAGCAATTTTTCATGAAGTTTGAAGAGAAAAGAGAAGGGAAATTGGGGGGGGGGCTGTTGCTGCAGAAGGGGAGGGAAATTTCGGCTGGAATTGTGAGTGGGAGAGGAGAGAGAGGGAGGTAGAGAAAGTCGGGCAAAGTCAAGGTCAAAGCAAGTCAAAAGTCTAACTACTTATCCATTTTCTATTCTTTTCTTTCATTTCCTTTCATTTGAAAATTTAAGGGGGGAAAAATTAGGGTGGCTGCTGAATTCAGCCATGGGGAGGAGTAAGTGGGGGTGTGTGGGTGTGGGTACGGGTGTGGGGTGATGAAAAATGATAAATACAATACCCCAAATATCCATTTACGCTAAAAAAAAGCCTTTTTTCTTCAATAATTTCTAAACCGTTTTGGCAAATGATTTCGTTCCAAAAACCACATGATAAATTTTTATTTAATGTTTTATGATGTACAAAATTTGTTTCAACTCATTCCAATTTGTAATTTTTCCTAATTAATTGTATTAGTGACGGCTTAAAATAATAATAAAATAATATTTTTTTCAGAAAATTTGAAATTTCACCAGCGGCTCAATAAACACCAAATAATAGCAATTACATAGCTAGAATATGTATATTTAATTTTTATAATAAGATATTTGCATTTTGACTTTTTACGGAAAACTCCCTTATTTTACCGATTTTTCCGAAATTTCACCGAAACGATTTTCAAAACGCTACAATCTTCCCCCCTTAAAGAAATTCGGTCCCCGAATTTAAATTAAAACTCTCCCCAAATACTAAAACATCTAAACCAAAACCATCAAGTCGTCGGGGCTCCGAAATTGTAAATACATAAAACAAATCGTAGCGCAGCGCATGCGCATGAAAAATGAGCATATAACTCAAATCACAACTCTGTCAAGCATCCCGCAATCATCGGAGTCGTGGGGAAGACATCAATGCCAAATCCAAAGCAAAACCAATATGATATAACTCGAAACTATACATGTAAATATCGAATCTATATCTGTAAGTATCTGAAGGAAATGCATGCAAAATATATTCAGGTACTGTTCTCTGACTAGTCCCGCACAGTACGAAAACACATAGCAATATCATAAAAACGTACTGCTCTATAAGAAATCAATCCCAAAATATGCACATGAATACTACGTGCGTCTGGTGCGCACGGAAATCAATATCCATGAATGTGCCATACATGCACACAGAAACAACATCTAAGTGCATCGGGTGTACACGAAACATCTGTTGTAGGCAACATGTGTGCCTGACAGCAAAATCAGGTGCATCTGACATGCACGAAAAAAATCTCGATTTAGTGCATCTGGTGCGCACCAAAATCACCCTTCAAAACATGCGCCCAACATGCGCGAAAATCCAAATCAGGTGCATCCATCGTGCACGAAATCATGAAATCCAATATCAAGCATCGAACATGCGCAAAATCCAATCAGGTACACAAGGTGCACAAAACAAATATCGAGTATCACAATCAAAATCGAAGTCCAGTGCATCTAAGTGCATAAAAGGCGTATCACTGCACTGCAAGCATATATAAACTATACCGAGTGCAGGAACGAAATCGTGTGCATGCATACGCAAAAAACCAACTCAACTGTTTAAAACCGTAAAATCACAAACATGTGAAACTAAAGAACGAAAACGATATCAAGTGCAACACTGTGCAAAGATCGTAAATCCTCAATCATCAAAATCAAATCATACGAATAAATCACCCAAAACATCGTAATCAATAATGGCGGAACAGTACCGCTCAAGTGCATTCTCTAAGAATCTCGGCCAACTGTCGCGGTCAGTAGTGGGACATCTCGTCGATGATCATGAACTCTGTCCTGCTGGTGTGCGTAACCATGACCACTCCTGGGTCAAGGTCTTCACTGTGAATTACCAATCTTTCGGTCCATCGGCTCATCGGCCCTGTCAGGTGTGCTAACGGGGACGATTCCGTTCTGGCACTTCTCTGGTCATCTCTTGGTCAATCATCGCGACCACTCGTAAGACAGCATATCACTGGCGTCGGCCTCTGGCTCTCTGAATGTACGTGACACATCTGATCCTGGGTGCAAGTATCATTGCAGCAGTGTCCTGGAAGGAATCCTGCTCACGGTCTCTTCCATGTCTCATCTCTGCCAACTGTCCGGAAGTCATTGTCCTTTCCTATATCTGCATCTTGCTCTGTAACGGCTGCATACCCATCGCGACTCCTTCTGGAAGGTATACTCTGCCTCGGCATGCGCATCGCATCTCTGATGTCGGCGGAGTGGAACGTCATCTCATCTAGATCTGGTACGAACCTCTTACTTCACTTTTCTCTAATGTTGTCTGCTTTGGGCTCGTCTCGTCGTGGCTGCATGGACTGAGCTCCAACGACTATCCTCGTATCTAGAGTCTCCCAAGAATGCATCTCACCACATAGCATCCGATTGAAGTCGAACCATTCGATCGATTCGTCAAAACCTCATAATCCCCCAAGAGCTCAACATCTTGGTACAGTTTAATAGTATCGAATATATATACCACAACATCGGTGGTCCAGCCGTAGAAGGGCAAACCCAAGCCTCACTAATGGCGCCGTGGAACTGCCGCAAACCCGAAGGTTCAAAGGCTTTCACACGGTCATTAAGTCGAGTTAGGGTTTCATTCTTCTAGAGGGACCATAGAATTGCCTGCATGTCTTTCCGACTACTTTAAACTTGTAATAATAGGTTTCTGACATTCGATCGTCTCTGTCGACTCCCAACGTCTCCGCGTGAAGTCGTCTCTAGCTGGAATCAATCTATATGATGACCTCGCATCGGGTTAAGCGAACGAACCACATGTCCTAGTCATTCATCATCGGGTGACTAGCGACCTTGTATCATCTATTCGTACAACTCGCCCCGCAATAGCTCCAACATATGGGGCGATATCTCGTCGCTCGCAGCAACCACTGGCTTGCTCGTCTGCATGCTAAACAGTGCCTCAATCGTCAGGAGTAAGCAACACACCAACGGTCATCAAAATCTGGCTGGCCTCTATCATTGGCACAATTCTCTAGTGTCGATCAGCACCTCCGAGTAACCTCATAAGGGCGATCCGCCAAACGCTCGTGGCGCGGAAACACAGTAAGAAGACACATCTCTGCAATCGTGTCGCCGGAATTTAGCCCTGGTCAGTCCTCGTTCGTGACGAGCTTGTGCTGACCGCAACTCTAGCCGTAGCTCTCCCTGCCGTAACCGTAGCAGCAAAACCAAACTGGTACCGACGAGGCTAGATCAGGAAGGAATATAATACTGAACAAGGAAATGTACATCCTAAGGCTTCATAAGTGGAGTGGCGTGTCGTAAATATGCCGCGGAACATACCAACGGTACATCACTCTACTTTAGTCACCTATTCCATCAACCAAGGGTCATCCTACGCTCCGAAGGTTAAAACCTAACGCTCTGATACCAACTTTGTCACGACCCGAAAGTACGGAACATGACCGGCACTTAAACTACGAACGTCTCGAGACGTACGTAATCTAAGTAAACCGAAAACCCAGAAATCCAAACCAAGAAGAGTAGTAGAGAGTAGGAAAAACCAATTTAAATCAAGTAGTTTTAATAGCATAAGCCGAATTATGCGGGTTTCTAAAAACATCAAAAATTTACTGAAAATTTCGGCAGAGTCTCCTTTGTAAATACTAGACCCCAAACGGGATACAACATGAATAGTATACGAAATCAAGAAAAGGGCATCCCCAAGCGGGAGCTAGCTCTTCGTCAATCGACGGTCACAACCATACAAACAATATAATATACAACGCCAACGGCGAGGATCAAAACTCAAAAGGAAACTCAAAACCACCAGAAAAATAACGAGCGACTCTAAGGTCGAAAGAATAACCAACACTGGTCTCTATCTCAATAAATACATGTTTGGTTGATGGAATTCTAGATACAACAGAATGATGATATACAAGATAAATAATAGGGGTATGATACAAGTAAACCCACCTACTAGCAAATCACCCGAATGAAACTATGCCCGCAAAGCCGTAAGGAACCTGTACGGCAACCTGCAAGAAACTGGGGCACAACGGGGGTGAGTTGCCAACTCGTGAATAGAAAAATATCTACGCACAGAAATCGCATAAATAACGCAATCCTAGGTCAATGATCATAATATATCCTCAAATATATATAACATGCAGCCTATAACAATGGCTAGGGTAAATATCTAACCCGAGTGTAAACTCATGTGCCCGTGTCAGTGCCTCAGGTAGCAATATATCATATGAATGAGGTATGAATGCATGAAAACAGAATACATGTAAATGAAGAAACCGTTTTCATAAATTAGTGAGATTTCCTTCATATTTTAAACTGAGGTATCATAATTAAAATCAGTATCAACAGTGTCTAGCATCGACACAAAACATAAATCTCACTGTCTCGAAATATCAATGTCTCAATCTCAATATCTAGGGCGCCGTCAGTCCGGACCGGCCCCTACCATCCATCTCAAGACCACGACGGTATCCTCCGGATATCTGACGCGTCGGGTAATATCACCGGTAGGTAGTGCTCCCCAGCCAGGCTCAACGTCAACACCACATTCCTCTTGCCCCGGGGTACCATACCGGGCCCACCATGCACCCGTGACGGTTCCTCCACTCCTCGACACGGATCTCCAAAACCACAGCAAACTCATGGTGGACGACACTTTACATCACTAGAAAACCGCAACATTTTATATTTTAAAAGATCATAAGTTGTAAATTTTGCGGCTTTCCCCGAAATCCAGAAATATCATAAATCTCAAGAAATCATCACAAGTGCATATGTCAATGATAATGAACTAGGCATGAACAACTGAATAACAGTATGCATGAAGTGGTAGGTAATAACTACAATGTCTAATATGGCATATAAGGGAAGTACACTAATATCATGTCAAAACTACTAGCTAACAATCTAAGTCAAGCAATTATATTCTCTAAAGTGTACGTGACATGGCAATTACCGATGAAGATGTGTGTGAGCCGGCAAGTAGGTGTACGTGGTACATACGCATCATCGGTAATGGTGCTGGTGTCCTAACAGCATGATATAAATAATGGAATATGCAGCAAAATAAATATGCGAGGCAGAGCGAACAGCAATAATGTGCGGGAGCTGAATACTAGACACAACGATAACTAATCTGCAATAATCTAATATAAGTCCTGCAAATGGTGCCTTTTGAAATAACACGAATCATGGGGTTTTGAAAATAGGGGCTACGGTGTTTTTATGAAAAGATACGTCGTTTTTGAAATATCCGTAGATTCCCTTGAGCTGTCTTTAAAAATGCCCACGATTCGTTAGTTTTTGAAATAGGTAAGAAGTCTAATCTAATCTAACAACTACACTAAACTATACGGCTGAACTAACAAGCTGAACTACAGGTAAGGAAACCGTCTATCATCTGAGTCGATAAATATACATACCTGTATATGTATAGTCGGTGATCCCGCCTCAATAATATCATATCCGATACCATATCTATAATCAGGCATCCCAAGTCAAGAGTGCGGATCAATCATCAATATAGCTCGTACGTAAATCCGTCGTACGGCATCCCAATCTGGGTACGGTTCAATATCACATTCATCATACTATTCACCCGGTATCCTCTTTATCAAATATCATGATCGGGGTACTGATCTACGTCTAGTACCATACTAATACCGCCTACGTATGCATGGACGTGTATGAAACACTACGTCAAGGACCCGCTACAACGTCATGTCGTATCTAAGATACGAACCCTGCTATATCACCGATCTCACGGCCTCAAATCAAATCTCATCGAATCAGCTCAATCCCAAGTATCATCCTCAATCCGTATGTGAACACATAGTCCTATACCCATGTGAACACATAACTATAAAGAATCCCATGAGCACATATCAATAGGAATGTATGCAAGTATGTATGTGTGTATGTGTGTGTGTAACACTACCCTAGGGTTCGCAACACTAAAGTAATCCAACACACCAATATCCATCCTAAGCATCGTTATTAATCCCAAATAACATATAATAATTGTTGGTGTGTATACGCATCCGTATACACCACCACGGACTGCGGGGGTGCTATACGCCATCCACCCGACTTCACCCCGTAGATATAAATCTACTCACCTGGTCCTCGCTAGCCGGTGCCGACGTCGCCACGCGCTTTCTTGTCGTCTCGAAGTCCACATGGGGGTACCTACATATCATAACGTACCATATCGCATTAAAACTAAATTCGAAATCGAAACGGCATACGAAAATCAAATCGGCACGCGTATCACGCATAGGTCCAAACCTATCGCCCACGCATGCAGGAATAGTCAAACCAACCCACGATGTCGATGTACGAACGTCAAACCATCGAGAAAATCCAATCACACTCATTTGCACATTCACGAACACTAATTTTAATATAAACTAGGTTAAAACTCACAAAAACCCCATTTTCACTTAAAAAGTCATTTTTCCGAAAATCTAGCAAGCACAATTCGCCGTTTTTGTACAAAACATGATGTTTAAATGAAAGTAGCGGCCAATATACTTATTAAATATCTTAAATAAGTCGTATAAACAATTTCCGGAATTTAATCTCATTAAATTCCAAAAATCCTAATATTCTAGTTTACAAAAATACCCTTTTTTAACAATTTCAAAGCAAAATTGCACAAACTACAATCTAGCTTAGATTTGCATGATCCAAAGCATTAAACCACACTTAATAAAGTTAATGAAGCCAAGAAAACCCTAATCACATTTTTAATCCTAAGAATTTAACAAATTTCAAAAACCTAGTAAGCAATTAGCAAATTAACACAATTTTTCAAGTAACAACTTGTAATTAACAACTAGATTAGTTTTCTACAAAACTAATTATGTTAAAACCACTTTACTAAACCATGCACAATCAAACACAACTCATTTCCACAACAAACCCTAACTTGAAATCCAAAACTTGCAATTAAACTCACATATCCAAGTTAACACTTAATTTAAATTAGCTTTAAGAAACAAGTAACAATTTAAGCAAAAAGTTTTAGAATTATACCCAAAAATATATGAAGGTCCACAAGCATCCATGGCCTCCCAAAATGCTCTCTTTTCACAAGGATCCATGCTATACGGGCTAAGCTAAAATGGGTAGGAGTCGGATTTGGGTTTTGGGATTTTTTTGATGGATTTAGAAGCAATTTTTCATGAAGTTTGAAGAGAAAAGAGAAGGAAATTGGGGGGGGGGGGGCTGTTGCTGCAGTAGGGGAGGGAAATTTCGGCTGGAATTGTGAGTGGGAGAGGAGAGAGAGGGAGGTAGAGAAAGTGGGGCAAAGTCAAGGTCAAAGCAAGTCAAAAGTCTAACTATTTATCCATTTTCTATTCTTTTCTTTCATTTCCTTTCATTTGAAAATTTAAGGGGGGAAAAATTAGGGTGGCTGCTGAATTCAGCCATGGGGAGGAGTATGTGGGGGTGTGTGGGTGTGGGTACGGGTGTGGGGTGATGAAAAATGATAAATACAATACCCCAAATATCCATTTACGCTAAAAAAAAGCCTTTTTTCTTCAATAATTTCTAAACCGTTTTGGCAAATGATTTCGTTCCAAAAACCACATGATAAATTTTTATTTAATGTTTTATGATGCACAAATTTTTTTTCAACTCATTCCAATTTGTAATTTTTCCTAATTAATTGTATTAGTGACGGCTTAAAATAATAATAAAATAATATTTTTTTCAGAAAATTTGAAATTTCACCAGCGGCTCAATAAACACCAAATAATAGCAATTACATAGCTAGAATATGTATATTTAATTTTTATAATAAGATATTTGCATTTTGACTTTTTACAGAAACCCCCCTTATTTTACCGATTTTTCCGAAATTTCACCGAAACGATTTTCAAAGCGCTACACATATACACGTGCACTTCTAAAGCTAGTTTAGAACGACGCTATACTCATCCTCCTGCCGGGTCTCATAGCCTAGAACAACAGTAGTGTCAAATCTGGGTAAACAAGAACCTCCCTGTCACCGTCCTTGAGGCATACCGAAGTACCTCTCGAGTGCCTGAGGTTACCCACCGTATCTGCGGAGTGGCCAATGGAATGTCAAACCAGATTGAATCTTTAGGTTCTTATCAAATTTTCAGTAATCGTTTGCGGTTCTGGAATCACTTCCAGTTCTACCATACTCCCACTACCGTTTTCTAAAAAAAATCCATTTTTATTAAAACTGTGGCGAGTCTAGAACAATATCACTATTGATCTTCCGGAAGGTAGAAAGTCAACCCTCGTCATAGCCCGGGTCAACCCACAAACAGCCATTACAGAAACGTGCCTTGAGTCGTCCAGTGTCTGGTTTTAAGCATAAGCTGGACAACTTCCCGTACCTTAACAATTTCAAGATATGAACTGTTCTATATTCAATACAGAAACAGAGGCACTCATTTAACTGAACCAGATTCAAATCATGCAGCTGTCTCCAGTGCATGTCAACTAAATGGAAGGAGGCCGATCAGCGTTACTCAACTTAGGAGTGCTTCCAATTATGAGTAACCTGAAAGAGAAGCAAGTTCTCTTAATCATTACTATCAACTGAATACCATACACAAGTATCTACATCTTCGATCACCTTGAAGAATCCTGATACTTGTAATACCTGGTCTCTACTTTATTCATATACCTATAATTTCTCAAAACTCAGACCTTGCATTTCCACGAAACACATGTCTAAGAACTAGAGAAGTCACAAGTAAACAGAATATAGTACGAGTACTAACCCCTCTGTCCTCATGGACACTGGATAACATACAATACTCTGTATAAGTCCCTTTGAGTCTAATAACTCATTCCCTGTGTGTCGTAGGTTGAAAACTGTACTTATAGTTAAGAAGAATTACACCGCTGTTTAATGCTCCTTACCTAACCATCCACTGATATAGGTAAATGTCATAGACATAATTTCAAAAAGTTATATCTCACTCTATAAAAATAGACGTACAGATATATCAATTTGAAATTGGTGCATAACAACGGATATTCAAGACCAAATATTTGCCGTCCGGCAAACAACCCAGGCGATTTCCTCAAATATCACCAATTACAAGGAATCCCAATATAATGAGGATAATCACCCAATTCCCAATAAATTACTCCCACTCATCATCTGTAAAACCATACAGATGTGAGAATCAAACCTGGTAAATACATACCCTGGAGCAAGGGCTAATTGGGAAATCAGTTTTCTTTTAACAATACACAGTGAAACTGAAACATGTAAATGTTTCGAAGGGATATCCGGGTATTCCTAGTAATGCCTCTTCCATTATCAGATTCACAACTATAACCGTATATTACTTTGCCATCTCTCCAAATCCCTTCATATGTCTTTAGTCATTACCTTCTGTACACCCTTTTATGCTAAATGGTTTTCTTCCTTCCCTACCCTTCGGCACTAGCCTATGGTTTGGAAGAAGACTATCCAATAAGCATAATGGGTATATTGTCCTAATCCTAGGAGCACTCGCAACGCGAGAGAAGGTAAAGATAAAAGACAACTGAATAAACCTTATTCCTATTTCTCCTGAACCAGAATCCATCCCCGAACTGAAACAACCTTTCGAGTTCGTATATAACCATACGATGGAGTATCCAATAAACTCTGGATCTTCGTAGTGATACGGAGTGTCCTGGAGAAATACAAAGGTGGTGCAGGATTGGCGAAGAAATACTTGGTTTGGTCGTGAATAGCAGTCGCAATTTACTTTGCTCTCTTACTAATCCCTTTATTTGTCTTTACTTAATACCTTCTGTACACCATCGTTAGGCTAATTGGTTTTCTTCATTCCCTACCGGTCGGCACCTGCCTATGGTTTGGAAGAAGACTATCCAATTTGCGTAATAGGTGTGCTGTCCTAATCCAAGGAACACTCGCAACCTGAGAGAAGGTAAAAGAAAAGACAACTGAATAGTCCTATCCGTTTTCTCCAGAACCGGAAACCATCCCCGAATAAATTCCTTCGAGTTCGTATATAACCATACGATGGTTTTATCCAATGGAAGTGGATGTTCATAGTAATACGGGGTGTTCTGGAGAAAAGGGTAAAAGTAGGAGTGGCAATGAGGTATGCAACTCTGACAATCCAAAAGCCAGTGTTTCAAGAAGGTTCGGTCAACTTGGTCACTGAGTCATAGTCAAGGGCCGGGTCATGATCGCTGCCAAAAAGAGAGAGAAAAGAAACACTCAGCATGCACTCTAACCTAGATCAGAATGGTCATCACTTTATCTAATCAGGAAACCTTCCACTGTAACGTCAAATTCTCCTCCAAACCTGAAAGAAGAATTAGTCGGGATCACCCGAGGAGTAAACCAACTCATCAGTGGGAACCGGGATCCAACTATCATCGTATGATAACGTGATGGAATCCACTCACGTTATCACACTCCAGAAGGTATGCGCATATCTGGAAAGTTTCAGTTTCTTTAGAAACTCCCGATGTGTGATTTTACCCCTAGGACCCAAGTGACCTTGACTGAGCCAACATATCAAAGGATCCTAGTCAAGTTCAACCTGTCATTATCTTGACTGCATTAGACCCACCCGCATGAGTCCTTGACTGAGCCAAAATGACCGTACGACTGTCCTAACCAATCATATATCCATAAGACAGAAAAGCATTACAGAGCTACCGCACACTACGCCTCGGCTGAACACGACATACGTAGCACGAATACTAAACAATACTAATCTGAAATGACGGAGGGCTACGTTTGGTTTTTGGCGAAAAAACTTTTAACGTAATGAACTTGATATCGTTGAAGGAACCGGATAACTTTTTATAAAAATATAGTGACGAAAACCTTTGCTAAAGAGGTCACTCCCGGTGAAGGGATCTCGGCTCTTTCCCCATAGAATGAGGTGCAGGATATTCCAACTGAATACCACGATGCAAAGCAAAAGGCAATCGTCTATAGTGAAGTTATTACCATGACGCAAACTTCTGTCCAAGGGGTCACTCCCGGTGAAGGGATCTCGGCCCTTGCCCCGTCGACTGAGGTGCTGGATATTCATAACAGAATACCACTGTGCAAAACAAAAGAGAACGCCCTTACAATAACAGCTTTTTGAAAAATTGTTCCAACAACATCAGAATAGGTTTGTTTAGCTTGCATTGATCCGAATCAATGCAGTCCCATCAATTGATCACACCAATAAAGAACGAAAATAATGATGTACGTATATGCCATCCGCATTCGCCACCGGGTCCCATCATCACCCATTAGGTTACTTAACTAACGACAGAGCGGGGACTGGACTAGCGCGGATGCAAAACATATACAACATCTACTAGTATATATATCAATATATAATAATCGCTCAAGGCGTGATAAAAAGCAACATCACAGAAAGTAATAAGCATCACATAACAATACAGATAATCTGGGATCCCCGGGTTTCATAGAGCCACTACTGAAACCCGACGTTCCCATGGTCGTGTGGATAGCCTGTGCAATGAAATCCTAGACCCCTACGGGCGTGGCAAGTTACCCGCCAAAACCTGAAGCGAGACAGCCCCCTTCAGCAACGTGAATGGACCACCCAGCACTTCACGGAATCCGGTAACTTGGGCACCCCTCCTTAGGTCAACCTGTACCCCCTTACGAGTGTGGCGAATAGCCCGCCAATTCTAGAGTAAAGCCCCCTCCGTCTCAACGCCATGAGATGCGGTCCCGTTGCCCTCTAGAACCCGGCTACCCGTGCACCCCTCCGCGGGGTAATCCTAGTACAGAAAGTAAAATATACAACGGGTACATCGACCTCAGCCCGGTCGTGCCCCAAAAGAATAATATACAAACAGGCAGTAACGGTAGTCTACATGTCGGACGCTCACCCCGCAATATCAAATGTACATAATAAACCAAACTGTACTACCATTGCATCCAAGCTATCCACCACGACAAATCCGCAACATCACAGCACAACACAGAACATCAACGTGAATGTCACGTTCGCAAATCCGTCTAAAAGGGCTATAGCAGTTAGACAGGTGTAACATTTTAAAATAATTAAATAAATAATTAAATAAATAAAATTATTTAAGTGAATTTTTGTGACTTTCGGTAAAGTAAAACGTATTTTTCGTAAAACAAAACCGTAATTATTTTTCACTATAAATTTAAAAATACCTATTTTAATTATGTTATTACTAGTAAATGGTGTTTATTTAGTCACTTATAAATTTTTAGTTTAATTAAATATTTTTCCTAAATTAATTGTTTTAAATATTAACATAATCTTTATTTTTACACTAAATTAGTGTAAATTACAAATTTGAATGGTTTTAATTTGTAAATATGAACCATGGCATATTAGAATTTAGTGTGTTTCATGCAAAATTTATTTTCAATTCTTTCCTTGTTCTAGATTTTTCTTGAGTTATTTTAGAAAAGAAATAAAAAGAAATTAAGTAAAGTAAAGAAAAGACATAATGAAGTGATATTTTGGGGGAAACTTCTACACAACTCCTCACTCATTTCTTTCTCTCCCTCACCTCCCAAACTTGGCCGGCCTCACCCCCATGGCAACCCCCCATTTTCCAATTTTATTTTAACTCTAAAAATCATCAAAAATCCTCCAAAATTCAATAAAAATTGCACAAAATCCAAATAAATTCCTACCCTTTATTCTTTGCTCTTATTTAAATGGATTTTGGAGTGGGAAAGCATGCATTTTGGAGGCTCATTTTAATGTTTGGACTTTATGTTGTGGAGGTATAAATCTTTCTCTTTTGATTTATTTCTATTAGATGTTTCTTTTCAAGCATAATTAGATTTATTAAATTAATTCTATTTGCAAATTTTAAAATTGAAGTTAGGGTTTGTAAATTCAAGTTGTGGTTTTTATTAATTAAATAAGGTTATATTAGCTAGTTTAACATTTTTTTAGTGGACAAATCTTGCATGGTTGTAGTATAATAAATTGTTTATTCAAATTGTTTTAATTAAGCTATTTAGCTAACTAGGTTTTTATAAAATGTGTTTGTGGGTAATATAAAATTCTAATTAAGGTTTCTATCATTAGATTGTAGTTTTAGTGAGAATATTAGAATGTTAATGGAAAGAAAAACTTAGTTTGATCACTAGTTTCTTTTGATAATTGGAAAATACTAATAAAATGCTATTTTTGTAAACTAGATTTTGGAAATTCCTAAATAAATGAGATTAAAAATATAATTATGGTTTCATTATATCATTATCATCATGAATTGTAATTTAATACATTAATTCATGCAAAATCAAGTTTTGTTGTGGAATTGTGAAATTTTGCTCGTAAGAAGTTGAAAATTGCTAATGGTTGCAAACTAGAAATTTCAGATTAATACAAATTTGTGTAATAAAAATATAGTAATGGGTTGTATAGTCTAGTTATGCTATTTAATGAGTTTTATGACCATTGGTTTCATTTAAATGTCAAGTTTTGAAGAAAAACGGTAAATTGGCATTTTCGGTTTTACGAAATTGGACGGTTTGATCGATTTTTAGGGTTTCGATGGATTTAATCATGTTATATATTATAAGTAACGAGTATTAAAACTATGAGTTGTTTGTTGATGTTATCTCGATCCATCGGAGTTTGTACGCCGATATCGAGTGATATTTGGTTCATTTGCGTGGACGGGACATAGGTTTTAACCTATGCTTGTTCCTTGCATCGTTTTGACTTTTGTATGTGATTCAGTTTACGATACTATTTATATGTTTGCGTTTAGGTACCCCTCACATGGACTGCGGGCGATGAAGAGGAGGATGGCGACACCGTCTTCGACAGACATGGACCAGGTGAGTAGATGCATATCTACGGGGGGAAGTCGGGTGGATGGCGTTTAGCACCCCCGCAACGTAGAATAGGAATAGTACTTATTGACATTAGGAAACCAGATGTGACCCTAGATTCTTAACGAGTAGGACCCTAGTAATGACCGTAGGCTAGACTAGACTGATTTAGGAAGACCATATCAGAGGATGAATATCTTGGAAGAGGTTCGTAGGTTTCAGGTAGAAACACACACACGCACACACTGAAACTCGGCATGGTGTATACGTGTATGTGTATATATATATAGGACTAGGTATAGGTATATATATATACAACACGGATATGGGATACATTGATGTGATATGATACACGGGAATGAAACAGTATAACTGGGCTTGATGCAGTGATTCTTGGCTATGCAGTCGTATTAAAATGTTAGCGGATCATTAGAAAATGATAATGAACAGGTATACATAAATTCTAATGGGTAGTGATGATATTGAGGTACATGGGACTCTATAATAGAACCGGAACTGTAACTTGTGACTGATCACGATATGATATATGTATGACTTGATTACGACATCATATAGGTGTGACCTGATGTCGATATCATATAGGTATGACCTGATGTCGATATCATATAGGTGTGACTTGATGACGATATGATATCAGTATGACTTAATCACAATATGATACTTATGACATGATATTTCGAAGGATAAATTAATGAGGTATATTTATGATGGCAATGTTATATAATTGATGTATGCGATTACATCATAGCACCTTGATCATGACATGTGTTGATGATGATATTATACGAATAATGAGACACGTAGGTGATATTTGACCCGTACCCCGATATTGGGATACCGTACGATGGATTTTACCGTACGAGGCATAGATGTGATGATTGATCCGCACTCTTGATTTGAGGAAGTCGTACTATGTACGTGACGCTATTGAGGCTGGATCGCCGACTATTAGAGATATGGACTCAGACTTTAGGTGTACTCCTACTTCTTATCGACTAGTTCTTAGGTTTAGTTTTCCTTAGGGGGTTAGATGGACACTAGTTTAGGTTCGAGTCTTATAGTGGTAGTTATATTTGTATATCAAATGGGTGGGTAACACACATCTGTCTTTACTTTCATACCGTAATCATAATGTGCATGTTCATATATATGTTTTTATAATCAGCATAAAACTTTGCCTGTTAGGACACCAGCACCCTTACCGATGATGCGCATATTCCACGCACACTTATTTGCCGGCTCACACACATCATCATCGGTAATTGCTATGTCACGTACACTTTAGATCATATTATCTTTTATTGATAGAATCAGTTAACAACTAGACCGATATAATATTGTGATTACTCTCGGATGTTAGTATAGACATGGTATTTATTACTTAGGCATTCATGCATTCATATTTTCATGTTATCATGCAGTATTATGGGCATATGCCGACACTTATCATATACTTACTCATGATTTTGAGATTTGCGTTTTTATGAGATTTCTGGATTTTTGGGGGAAACCGCAAGAATATATAAAAGCTTCTCTCTCTCTCCTCCTCTCTTTTTAAAATATAAGATGCGGTTTTCTCATGATGTATGTGTCGTCCACCATGAGATTTCATGTTTTCTGATGGATTTCGAGACCCGATTCGAGGAGTGGATGAACCGTCTCGGGTACATGGTGGGCTCGGTATAGTACCCCGGGGCAAGAAGATCGAGTTGTAGACGATGAGCCTGGCAGGGGAAAGAGTACCTACCGGTGATGTCTGGCGCGGCGGATATCCGGAGGATACCGACCGTTGTCGTGAGATTTGATGATATGGGCCGATCCGGACTGACGAAGCCCGAGATATTGAGACTATGAGACATTGAGATTATGAGGTATCGAGATTTGAGATTTACGTGTTTTGTGTCGATGCTTGACACGGATTTCCATGGATTCATCGTTGATGTTTCAGATTTCTATACACTCTTTACCATGATAAAAGCTAAAGATCTTCTTTATACAGATACATCTAGATTTCAGGATTGATTGTTTTACAGTCATATTGCATGCATATTCATTCACATGACATACTATTACTCGAGGTACTGACATGAGCATGGAGTATCTGCATTTACACGTAGCTTATTATCCTGTCTTACTTGATGATTAGTAATAGATTAGTATATTATTATGACCTAGGATAGCGTCGTACATTCGATTTCTTTTCGTAGATGTCTTCTACTCACGAGTTGGCAACTCACTCCCATTGTGCCAAATTTTATTACAGGTTGATGTACAGGGTCCCTTGGCAGTTGCTGGCACATCATTTTCATTCCGGGTGATTTGCACGATAGGTTGGTTCATTTGTATATGAACCGCCGTTGTATTTTTATTATTTCATTTGTATCTAGAAAGCTCCATCAACCAAACTTGTATTATTTGATAGATTACTGGACCATTTATTTATTTTGACCTTAGAGTCGCGCACGTATTATTCTGATTTGGTGGATTGTTTTCTTTTGAGTTTTGAGCCTCGCCCTTTGGCGTTGTATACTATTGTGTATTGTTGTGGTTGTTTTCGCTGGTTGGCGTTGAGCTAGCTCCCGTTTGGGGATGCTTTTTATTGTTTATGTATATTATACTTAATGTACCCGTTTGGGGCCAGTTTTTACAGAGGAGACTCTGCCGAAATTTTTGGGAAAATTTGCTGATGCTTTTAAACTTGTTTTCTTTTTCTTCTTCTTCTTTTTTTATGGTTTATATTTCTGGGCTTCGGCTTACTTAGGTTACGTGGCGTCCCTAGACGCTTCGTAATCTAAGTACCGGTCATGTTCCGTACTTTCGGGTCATGACAAAGTTGGTATCAGAGCGCTAGGTTTAACCTTGTATAAGTCTAGGTGACCCTTGGTTGATGGAGTAGGTGACTTAGGTAGATGACGTACCGTTGGTATGATCCGCGGCATACTTACGATACGCTACTCTGCTTAAGGAACCTTAGGATGTACATTTGTTTGCACCGTATTTCATTCGTTCCTTTGATCTATCTTCGTCGATGTCGGAGGGTGGTTTCTGTTACCACGGGCGCACGGGCAGAGGGAGCTGCGGCTCGAATACGATAACCATTAGAGTATTGGTTATTCTTGAGGATTGAAGTATTGTTTAGCGTGCGGATGAAGGGTATTCACATGCCGTCCAGACGAAGTTAAAGGGTTCGAACGATTATCAGAAAACCATTTTCCCAAGTTTAAGGTATTCGGAAGAACATGCAGGTATTTCGATGGACCCTCTAGAAGAATGAAACCCTAACTTGACATAATGACCACGAGAACGCCCTTGAACCTTAGGGTTTACGGCAGTTCCGCGGTGCCATTAGTGAGGCTTGGGTTTGCCCTTCTACGACTGGACCATCGATGCTGGGGTATATACCGGATATTTTTAAACTGTACTTGAGTGTTGAGCTCTCGGGGAATTATGGGATTTTGATGGATCGATCGAAAAGTTTAATGTAGTCCGGATGTCAAGTGAAGGGATCGACTATGTGGGAGACTCTAGATATGAGTATTGCCGTTAGTAGCGCAGTCAGCACAGCTACGAAGAGACGAGTTCGAAGCAATCGACATCAGAGGAAAGGGGCGCACATTGACGATAGTGTTTACGATTGTGATTTGGTGATTTGAATTTCATATTTCTGTTATTGGATTTTGGTATTTTGAGGATTTTGTTCTACGATTGGTATTTCTTATATGTACCTTCATTACATTCTATTTGTGTTTCATATATCAGTTGTATTGATGTTGTTTAGTACACACCCAGTACACTTGATTTGGTTTTATATATTCTGAGATTTTTGATTTGATTTCGTGCATAGGGGTTACACATGATTTTGACATATGTTTCGACCTAGTTTTCATGCATTTTTGTACTGTGATTTCGATTTTGATATTCGATGTATGTTTTCGTGCACCATGTGCACCTGATTAGGATTCTTGCGCATACTTGGCGCACTTGATGCGATTTTGTGCACACCAGATGCACTAAATTGGGGTTTTATGCAGATTAGATGCACCTGATATTGAGTCGTGCACGCCCGTTGCACTTGACAGATGTTTTTGGTGCACACCTGTTGCACTTAGTTTTGTTTTTGTGTGTATTCGTGGTATCTGTATTTGGTTTCGATTTCAGAGCGCACCGGACGCACATGATATTTTTATGATGTGATTGGGATTGATTTCAGTTTGAGCAGTATGTTTTCATAATCATTATTATTTAATTTAGTAACCAGGCGGGACGTGTATGTTAAATAAAAGATATATATATATATAGCTGATTTTTTTTAAATAAACGTCCACTACTTATGCCGTGACACGTGCATCACACGGCGATTTTCAAAAGGGTTTTTTGCATATTTCCTTATCCAGATATTTGGACGGTTTTACTATGATGCGCACTATATATAAGTTATAGATTGATGTATATTATGATGGTTTTCATATTGGATTTCGATATTTTATTCTCGCCATAACTCCAATGATTCCGTTATGCTTGACGGAGTTGATTTTAGTTAGGTATTGATGATTTCGGAGCCCCGACGATTTGAGTGTTTTGCTAAATATTTTAGTATTTGGAGGGGGAGTTTTAATTTAAATTCGAGGACCGAATTTCTTAAAGGGGGGAAGATTGTAACATTTTAAAATAATTAAATAAATAAAATTGTTTAAGTGAATTTTTGTGACTTTCGGTAAAGTAAAACGTATTTTTCGTAAAACAAAACCGTAATTATTTTTCACTATAAATTTAAAAATACCTATTTTAATTATGTTATTACTATTAAATGGTGTTTATTTAGTCACTTATAAATTTTTAGTTTAATTAAATATTTTTCCTAAATTAATTGTTTTAAATATTAACATAAGCTTTATTTTTACACTAAATTAGTGTAAATTACAAATTTGAATGGTTTTAATTTGTAAAAATGAACCATGGCATATTAGAATTTAGTGTGTTTCATGCAAAATTTATTTTCAATTCTTTCCTTGTTCTAGATTTTTCTTGAGTTATTTTAGAAAAGAAATAAAAAGAAATTAAGTAAAGTAATGAAAAGACATAATGAAGTGATATTTTGGGGGAAACTTCTACACAACTCCTCACTCATTTCTTTCTCTCCCTCACCTCCCAAACTTGGCCGGCCTCACCCCCATGGCAGCCCCCTATTTTCCAATTTTATTTGAACTCCAAAAATCATCAAAAATCCTCAAAAATTCAATAAAAATTGCACAAAATCCTAATAAATTCCTACCCTTTATTCTTTGCTCTTCATTAAATGGATTTTGGAGTGGGAAAGCATGCATTTTGGAGGCTCATTTTCATGTTTGGACTTTATGTTGTGGAGGTATAAATCTTTCTCTTTTGATTTATTTCTATTAGATGTTTCTTTTAAAGCATAATTAGATTTATTAAATTAATTCTATTTGCAAATTTTAAAATTGAAGCTAGGGTTTGTAAATTCAAGTTGTGGTTTTTATTAATTAAATAAGGTTATATTAGCTAGTTTAACATTTTTTTTAGTGGACAAATCTTGCATGGTTGTTGTATAATAATTTGTTTATTCAAATTGTTTTAATTAAGCTATTTAGCTAACTAGGTTTTGTAAGTCGATGTACAACACCCCAGTACTTGTGGGGAGGCGGAATTTTCAAAAACGAACTTGTTTAGTGAACAAACATCGACTAACCGCTTGAATCGAAGCTAAACGATAACTAACTACAAACATAGAGTTTCTATGCTACTATATTTAGGGATTATACCTAATGAATCGTGTCCTTCGTCTTTGCGAACTCCACCTCCTCCTCGGCCTTCTCGAAGTAGTAGACGATCCACCTGAGAGCTTTACTCCAAGCTTAGCCTCTAAACTTGAGGCAACTAACCTTCTTTAAGTGCTAATCAAAGAAGCTAGGTGATATAGAGTGAGGGTTATGGTTTAATTAGTCTAACTAATCCTTGTACTCAACACATGAGAGGGGAGGATTAGGGTTTGAAGAGGGAGAGCTTGAGGAGAGAGAAGGTGAAGATAATAGTGAAGTGAGAAGAATGAGTTATCATAATATATATCAAGCATTTCTTTTTAACAAGAAAAGAAAAGAAATCATTTTACAACCATGCTTGATAAATATCTTGTGGTGATTCATCTCCATGAGTCATTAAGCAATTATGAAGCATTAATGACATGGATGAATCATCCATATGACTCACTAATCTCATTCAATGTATATGCCACCTAAACCTCCTTAGTCACCATCTTCTAGAAGCTTCTCGCGCAATTACGAGAACGCCCCTCCTTTCCGCAAAAATACGGAAAAACTTTAGACTGTATAAATCCAATAACCGGATACCAGTAACTGGCTTAAACCAAAGCCGACTGGTAAAAACTGTCCGAAAGTCGTACGTGCGTAAACACACGTATGCGTCCGAACCCATGTCGTAAAACCATACGACCTCTATATCGTTTCTCCTGGAGTAGGGAAACTCTCTGTGTGGGACTCTAGAGACTCGACTACTACGCTGGCAGTGGGTTTAACCACAGACCGCAAGCGGCACTAGCTGTACGTAACGGTCCCCAGGTAGATGTCGATAAGAAGGCCGATGAGGAAACCCATCCGAACTCTTACTGAGTCTGATGTGACAATCTCCATACAGTCCGGTCCGTTCGTCTTAGACTATCACATATCGGGCCTAGGGGGGCGGCAAGCGTCAGTCCCCTAATAGCGGTATAAGTCGTGTCGGAGGGAAGCCCATTACACCCTGAGAAACTACTGGAACCTACCAGCAAATCTCGCTTGCCCTGGCCAGGGACTTTGCGTAATGGCTCTCTGACACAGCGCGATATCAACCCCCAATACCGGGAGAGACGAATCCTGTCTAACCGCCACTGCCTCCAAGTGCTCGGGACTGCACCCAACTGCTACCTGTTTGCACGACTCCTTTGAGCCGTGGTAGGGTAGCAATCTAAGAACAGTGGGACACACTCGAGGCGAAGTAGCAGTGTCAAGTCTGCGGACTATGCTGTACTCATGTCACCTGGGAACTGTTCACTGACGACTGGTATAAAACCAACCAACAGTTCCCTGTGAGTCCTGTCCGGTGTACCCGTAACCTAACGAGCAACTGTATACTATCTTCAGTACGACGTACTGACGGCTGTGGGACAGACCATCTCCCCAACTGGGATGAGAAGCGTACACACTAGTCTACTCCGGAGTATCGATGCTCTGTCTCGATAATCCAACGACCAGGGACCTGAATAAGGATGTGCTTGTAGACTACCCAGCCCCCACTAGTATGACTGCCATCACAACGCTGGTAGTCAAGCAAGATCCTAAGAGCTCTATCAATACGTATACTCACAAATTAAGATAGAAAAACCAAGTAGCATACTACCATGTTTAGCAAGACTGTTATATACATGTGAATATCCCAAGCTTCCATTAAGTAATATACAAACTGGTATGATACAGTAATGGCCTTCTAGGGCATAAACACTAACAATCTCCCACTTGCACTAGGGCCATGTACTGGCGTATCGTAAACCGATGATCTCGAGTAGCCTCTCGAACTGAATCTGAGGTAGGGCCTTCGTGAATGGATCAGCAATGTTCTCTTCAGAAGCAACTCTCCGAACCTCGATCTCCTGACGATCAATGATCTCCCTGATCAGGTGATACCGCCTTAAGATGTGTCTGGATTTCTGATGGGACCTTGGTTCCTTCGCTAAAGCTACAGCTCCGTTGTTGTCGCAATACAGAGGTATTGGATCAACTATGGTAGGAACCACCTGAAGTTCTGTTAGGAACTTCTTCATCCAGGCTGCTTCTTTTGCGGCATCGCAAGCAGCTATATACTCCGCTTCCATCGTTGAGTCACCAACGGTGTTTGGAGCTCTTCCAGCACACCGCCCCTCCATTGAGGGTAAAGACATAACCCGACATGGACTTGGAATCGTCCTTATCACTCTGGAAGCCGGAATCAGCAAAGGCCTCCAACCTGAGGTCTTTTCCGCCATAAACTAAGAACATCTCCTTAGTCCTTCTCAGGTACTTGAGAATGTTCTTTACTGCTATCCAGTGCTTCTCCCCTGGGTCTGACTGATACCGGCTTACCACGCTCAGTGCGTAAGCTACATCTGGTCTGGTGCACAACATCGCATACATTATAGAGCCTACCATAGAAGCGTAGGGTATAATAGACATGCGTTCCCTTTCCAAATCAGTCTTGGGAGACATCTCTTTGAAGAGGGTGATTCCGTGACAAGCCGGTAGATTACCGCGCTTAGAATCTTCCATACTGAATCTTTTCAGTACAGTGTCGATATACCTGGACTGCGAAAGTCCCAACATCCTCTTGGATCTATCACGATAGATCCGGATCCCCAGAATGTAAGAGGCATCACCCAGGTTTTTCATGGAGAACCTGTGTGATAAGAATCCTTTGACAGATTGTAGCATAGGAATGTCATTTCCTATCAATAGAATGTCATCCACGTACAAGACGAGGAATACGACACTTCTGGCTACAACTTTACTATATATGCACGGTTCATCTGGATTTTTGACAAAGTCATATTCTTTGACTGTCTCATCAAAACAGATGTTCCAACTCCGCGATGCCTGCTTTAGTCCATAAATGGACTTAAGCAGCTTGCATACTTTCCCGCTGCTCCCACTCTGATTGAAACCCTCTGGCTGATCCATAAAGACGCTCTCTTCTAAATTTCCATTCAGAAAAGTCGTCTTTACGTCCATCTGCCAGATTTCATAATCATGGAAGGCAGCAATAGCAAGAAGGACCCGAATGGATTTGAGCATAGCCACTGGAGAAAAAGTTTCGTCATAGTCCAAACCAGGTCTTTGACGAAAACCCTTTGCAACAAGTCTAGCCTTATAGGTTTCCACCTGTCCATCTACACCAATCTTTTTCTTGAAGATCCATTTGCATCCTATGGGTTTTACCCCATCTGGAGCAAAGTCCAAAGTCCATACTTTGTTGGTGTACATGGACTCCATTTCGGTCCGCATTGCATCTAGCCATCGTACCGAGTCGCCGCTCTGGATGGCCTGCTGGAAGTCAGTAGGTTCATCATCATCTATGATGCAATCCTCTCTATCCCCATCTATGAGAAAACCGTAGTATCTCTCAGGCGGATGAGACGGCCTACTATTCTTGCGGAGGGGTGCGGGAATGTCCTGTTCTTCTTGAACTACCGGTTTTACCAAACTTTCAGTATTAGTTTGTGGTTCTGGAATTTCTTCCAGTTCTATTTCGCTCCCACTTGATTCCTTTTCTAAAAACTGATGTTCTAGAAAATGGGCATTACGAGAAACAAATACCTTTTGTTCCTCTGCGTAATAGAATAGATATCCCCTGGAGTTCTTTGGATATCCCACAAACATACACTTTACTGATCGTGCCTCGAGCTTGTCCACATGCTGCTTTTTAACAAAAGCTGGACATCCCCAAATCTTTATATACTGTAGATGGGGTTTCTTCCCGCTCCACATCTGATATGGAGTGGTAGGCACAGTCTTGGTAGGAACCATGTTCAAAAGATATGCCGCTGATTCCAGCGCATAACCCCAGAAAGATCGCGGTAACTCAGCATTACTCATCATGGATCGTACCATATCTAATAGGGTTTGATTCCGTCTCTCCGATACACCGTTATGCTGTGGAGTGTATGGAGGAGTAAGCTGAGAGAGAATTCCTTTCTCTTTTAGGTAACCAAGGAACTCGGCACTCAAGTATTCACCACCTCGATCAGATCTAAGTGTCTTGATACTTTTGCCGGTTTGGTTTTCTACTTCATTCTTATACTCTCGGAATTTCTCAAAAGCCTCGGATTTATGTTTCATCAGATAAATGAATCCGTATCTTGAGTAATCATCCGTGAAAGTAATGAAATAGGAAAAACCACCTCTTGCATGTGTAGACATCGGACCGCATACATCGCTGTGTATGAGTCCTAAGAGCTCGCTCGCTCTTACTCCATGTCCAGTAAATGGAGTCTTTGTCATCTTTCCTTTGAGACAAGATTGACAAGTGTCATAAGTTTGATATTCGAACGAGTCCAAATATCCTTCTCTATGCAACTTAGTCAACCTTCTCTCATTGATGTGACCCAGTCTACAATGCCATAAGAAAGCTTTATTTAAATCTGGAGACTTTCTTTTTAGTGTGTTCTGGACGTTGAAAATTTGGAGTTGGTTTAAAACATATATACCGTTATTTAGGGTACCGGACCCAATCAAACCATGATTAAGGTGGATGTTAACAACATCTCTTACAAACGTGAAATCATAACCTTTATTTGATAACAAGGAAACTGATATGATATTACACGTTAAGCTTGGTACAAAATAACAGTTATGTAAAACCAAAATGTGTCCACTCGTCAATCCTAGGTGATAATCCCCGACGGACGCAGCTCCCAGGCTAGCTCCGTTAGCAACCTTTAGGGTCATATCACCTTCCTTCAGCACTCTACGGTTTCTCAGTGCCTGCAATGAATTGCAAATATGAGATCCTGATCCGGTATCCAATACCCAGGAAGTAGAGTTGATCGACAGACAATTCTCAATTACAAACACACCTGAAGTCGAAGCCACAGCTTGCTTCGGTTCCTGGTTCTTGGCGTTCCACGCCTTGCAATCCTTCTTCCAGTGCCCTTTCCTGTGACAATGGAAGCACTCATCCTGGCCAACTACCGGTACCGCAAACTTTTTCTTTCCCTTCCCTCCCACCTTACTAACACCTCCTCTAGGTTTGGTGGCGGCCTTCTTCTTCCTTCCTTTGGCCTTAGCCTTGGACCCGGAAGAAGATGCACCGCTAATAAATATAGCGGGTGTTTCCCTTGTTTTTTGCAAGGTGCCCTCTGCACTCCTTAACATGTTCAGGAGTTCCGGAAGTTCAACTTCTTTTCTTTGAAGGTTGAAGTTCAGGATAAACTGGGCGTAGGTGTGAGGAAGGGATTGGAGAATAAGGTCTGTATAGAGCTCATTATCCAAAGTCGTCCCAAGGTCTGCGAGCTCTTTAATATAGCCGATCATCTTTAGGACATGTTCTCCTACCGATGACCCGACAGCCAACCTCGCTCGAAACAAGTTCTTAGAGGTCTCGTATCTTGCTATACGAGATTGCTCTCTATAAAGTTCCTTTGTATGGAGAAATATGCCATCTAGGGTCATATCCTCGTGCCTCCTCTGATGTTCATTGTTCATTGAGGCAAGCATGATGCACTTGGCTTTCGCGCAATCTAAATCCCAGGTTTTGCGGATTTCCTTATCCGCATTGCTGGATTTGGGACCAGGGGCAGCAGGTGCCGTAGCGGTGAGGACGTACCCCAATTTGTCATAGGTCAAAGCCATTTTGACATTCCGCAGCCAATCTTTATAGTTTGGCCCTGTCAGTATATTTTTCTCTAAAAGTAACTTAAGTCCAGTCATTTTCAGGGTCGCTGCAATTAGGAGAGAGAGAAGAAAACTCTTTAGCATGATGCTCTTGCAAGTTTAGAGTGGTTTTTAGTTTATCTAAACTGGATGGCTCCCACTGTTTCTCGAATCCTTCCTCAAACCATAAAAGAAGAATTAGCCAGGACTATTCTCACTGTACAATACTTGCTTAACCGTTCAGCCAGGCTAGTGTCGATACTTCGAGGGAGGTTTTCCAACGCTTTCGCGAAGTTCCTTAATTAAATAACCTCTTTTCTCTGGGGGCGTAACCCCGCTGACACCTTTCTGGACACCTACTTGGTTTATAGCATTGATCGTTAAGTGACGAATCTCCTGATAAGTAGCATATACTCACAGTAGGATCGGGATCCAAATATCATTGTATGATAATGTTGAAGGAATCCTACCAACATTCATCAAACTCCAAATGGTATGCAACTCTTTGCAAATTTCAGTTTCTTTAGAAATTCCCGATATATATTTCTGCCCCATGCTCTTATGACCTTGGCGTTAGGTCAAAATGTCATAAGTCACATGTCAAGTTCTACCCATCATTATCTTGTCAATTTGAACCCATCCGTATATATCCTTGACGTTCGGCCAAAATGATAATACGACTGTCCCAAACTAACTCATCTATCTATGCAACAAATGAATACCCAGTAGCTACCAAACACTATGCCTTGGCGTTAGGTCAAAATACATAGCTTGAATACTACTGAATACCCAGATGAAATGACGGAGGGCTACGAATGGTTTTGGCGAAACCGTGAACGTAGTGAACTTGATATAACCGAAGGAACCTGATAGCTTTTAAAAGGAGTGGTTAAAGCTCCGCATTTAAAAATATCTGTTTTTAAAATTAACCGAGTGGTTTCTTTTAAATTGTTCCAACGATTAAACTTTTTGGTTTATTTTCTTTGCATTATAAATAATGCGTCCCATCATTAACCTATCATTGCAGAAAACAACGAAAATACAACGTCCTCTTATGCCATCCGCATTCGCCACGGGGTCCCGTCATCACCCGTTAGGTTACTTAACTAACGACAGAGCGGGGGCTGGGCTAGCACGGGTGTAAAACATAAGTGACGTCTAAATAGCTATCATATATAGATATTGTACATTCGTCAGACGCAATAATAAGCATTCCAGATCACAGATGAACTTTATTGGATTTGCAAGCAATCCGTGTTTGTTTTGAGCCTGCAACAAAAGACGGATTACACAGTTGTGATGAATAGCCATTACCCCACCCAAGACCCCAACGGGTATGGCAAACTACCCACCCGGCAGTTTGTGCACCCCACCTTGGGTCTGTCCTAGGAGCAAAAACAGTAAAATGAAATAATACAACGGTGGCTACAACCGCAACCTGGATGTGCCCCGCAAAATAATATTACAATAAATTACATTTACATCAAATGAATTAAATAATAACCCATCACATAACCCCGGCTATACATCACAACAGTCCAACACAGTTCATATGCACAAACAGATAAAAATCCATTACAGAAATGTGCAACCCCTGCCAACCGACATACTAGCAGTTAGGGGAGGTTTACGAACACATTACACAAACACAGATATAATCCAATAAGCAAATACTGTATAATTTCGATCGATTAAACACATTTAATATTTCTCCAATACTTCTCTGTAAACTTGAAACCTGAGCAAAATTAAAAAATACCAGAAAATCCCAAATATCACAGAGAACCATCACAAGAAAAATGGGTCCCTGAATCGTCAACTCGGTGGCGGAAGCGCGGCGGATCGGTGATATCCGCCACGGTTCCGCGGCGCCGTAGGCGATTCAGGGGACCAAATTTTTTGTGTGTTCTACTACTGTCATTTTAAGCTTTCTGAACATCCCTGAAAAAAATTTGGACTTCATTTATAAATCGACAGAAACTTGATATTTTAGGGTTTTCCGGTTTCGTTTTTTCCGTTCGAAATTCATACAAATTTGCAAAAAAGTTATTTATTGTTTAGCGAGGCTCTGATACCACTGTAAGTCGATGTACAACACCCCAGTACTTGTGGGGAGGCGGAATTTTCAAAAACGAACTTGTTTAGTGAACAAACATCGACTAACCGCTTGAATCGAAGCTAAACGATAACTAACTACAAACATAGAGTTTCTATGCTACTATGTTTAGGGATTATACCTAATGAATCGTGTCCTTCGTCTTTGCGAACTCCACCTCCTCCTCGGCCTTCTCGAAGTAGTAGACGATCCACCCGAGAGCTTTACTCCAAGCTTAGCCTCTAAACTTGAGGCAACTAACCTTCTTTAAGTGCTAATCAAAGAAGCTAGGTGATATAGAGTGAGGGTTATGGTTTAATTAGTCTAACTAATCCTTGTACTCAACACATGAGAGGGGAGGATTAGGGTTTGAAGAGGGAGAGCTTGAGGAGAGAGAAGGTGAAGATAATAGTGAAGTGAGAAGAATGAGTTATCATAATATATATCAAGCATTTCTTTTTAACAAGAAAAGAAAAGAAATCATTTTACAACCATGCTTGATAAATATCTTGTGGTGATTCATCTCCATGAGTCATTAAGCAATTATGAAGCATTAATGACATGGATGAATCATCCATATGACTCACTAATCTCATTCAATGTATATGCCACCTAAACCTCCTTAGTCACCATCTTCTAGAAGCTTCTCGCGCAATTACGAGAACGTCCCTCCTTTTCGCAAAAATACGGAAAAACTTTAGACTGTATAAATCCAATAACCGGATACCAGTAACTGGCTTAAACCAAAGCCGACTGGTAAAAACTGTCCGAAAGTCGTACGTGCGTAAACACACGTATGCGTCCGAACCCATGTCGTAAAACCATACGACCTCTATATCGTTTCGCCTGGAGTAGGGAAACTCTCTGTGTGGGACTCTAGAGACTCGACTACTACGCTGGCAGTGGGTTTAACCACAGACCGCAAGCGGCACTAGCTGTACGTAACGGTCCCCAGGTAGATGTCGATAAGAAGGCCGATGAGGAAACCCATCCGAACTCCTACTGAGTCTGATGTGACAATCTCCATACAGTCCGGTCCGTTCGTCTTAGACTATCGCATATCGGGCCTAGGGGGGCGGCAAGCGTCAGTCCCCTAATAGCGGTATAAGTCGTGTCGGAGGGAAGCCCATTACACCCTGAGAAACTACTGGAACCTACCAGCAAATCTCGCTTGCCCTGGCCAGGGACTTTGCGTAATGGCTCTCTGACACAGCGCGATATCAACCCCCAATACCGGGAGAGACGAATCCTGTCTAACCGCCACTGCCTCCAAGTGCTCGGGACTGCACCCAACTGCTACCTGTTTGCACGACTCCTTTGAGCCGTGGTAGGGTAGCAATCTAAGAACAGTGGGACACACTCGAGGCGAAGTAGCAGTGTCAAGTCTGCGGACTATGCTGTACTCATGTCACCTGGGAACTGTTCACTGACGACTGGTATAAAACCAACCAATAGTTCCCTGTGAGTCCTGTCCGGTGTACCCGTAACCTAACGAGCACCTGTATACTATCTCCAGTACGACGTACTGACGGCTGTGGGACAGACCATCTCCCCAACTGGGATGAGAAGCGTACACACTAGTCTACTCCGGAGTATCGATGCTCTGTCTCGATAATTGCTTGTAAGATGTTGAAAATTGCTGATGGTTTCATTATATCGTTATCATCATGAATTGTAATTTAATACATTAATTCATGCAAAATCAAGTTTTGTTGTGGAATTGTGAAATTTTGCTTGTAAGATGTTGAAAATTGCTGATGGTTGCAAACTAGAAATTTCAGATTAATACAAATTTGCGTAATAAAAATATAGTAATGGGTTGTATAGTCTAGTTATGCTATTTAATGAGTTTTATGACCATTGGTTTCATTTAAATGTCAAGTTTTGAAGAAAAACGGTAAATTGGCATTTTCGGGTTTTACTAAATTGGACGGTTTGATCGATTTTTAGGGTTTCGATGGATTTAATCATGTTATATATTATAAGTAACGAGTATTAAAACTATGAGTTGTTTGTTGATGTTATCTCGATCCATCAGAGTTTGTACGCCGATATCGAGCGATATTTGGTTCTTTTGCGTGAACGGGACATAAGTTTGAACCTATGCTTGTTCCTTGCGTCGTTTTGACTTTTGTATGTGATTCAGTTATGATACTATTTATATGTTTGCGTTTAGGTACCCCTCACATGGACTGCGGGCGATGAAAAGGAGGATGGTGACACCGTCTTCGGCAGACATGGACCAGGTGAGTAGATGCATATCTACGGGGGGAAGTCGGGTGGATGGCGTTTAGCACCCCCGCAACGTAGAATAGGAATAGTACTTATTGACATTAGGAAACCAGATGTGACCCTAGATTCTTAACGAGTAGGACCCTAGTAATGACCGTAGGCTGGACTAGACTGATTTAGGAAGACCATATCAGAGGATGAATATCTTGGAAGAGGTTCGTAGGTTTCAGGTAGAAACACACACACGCACACACTGAAACTCGGCATGGTGTATACGTGTATGTGTATATATATATAGGACTAGGTATAGGTATATATATATACAACACGGATATGGGATACATTGATGTGATATGATACACGGGAATGAAACAGTATAACTGGGCTTGATGCAGTGATTCTTGGCTATGCAGTCGTATTAAAATGTTAGCGGATCATTAGAAAATGATAATGAACAGGTATACATAAATTCTAATGGGTAGTGATGATATTGAGGTACATGGGACTCTAAAATAGAACCGGAACTGTAACTTGTGACTGATCACGATATGATATATGTATGACTTGATTACGACATCATATAGGTGTGACCTGATGTCGATATCATATAGGTGTGACTTGATGACGATATGATATCAGTATGACTTAATCACACTATGATACTTATGACATGATATTTCGGAGGATAAATTAATGAGGTATATTTATGATGGCAATGTTATATAATTGATGTATGCGATTACATCATAGCACCTTGATCATGACATGTGTTGATGATGATATTATACGAATAATGAGACACGTAGGTGATATTTGACCCGTACCCCGATATTGGGATGCCGTACGATGGATTTTACCGTACGAGGCATAGATGTGATGATTGATCCGCACTCTTGATTTGAGGAAGTCGTACTATGTACGTGACGCTATTGAGACAGGATCGCCGACTATTAGAGATATGGACTCAGACTTTAGGTGTACTCCTACTTCTTATCGACTAGTTCTTAGGTTTAGTTTTCCTTAGGGGGTTAGATGGACAGTAGTTTAGGTTCGAGTCTTATAGTGGTAGTTATATTTGTATATCAAATGGGTGGGTAACACACATCTGTCTTTACTTTCATACCGTAATCATAATGTGCATGTTCATATATATGTTTCTATAATCAGCATAAAACTTTGCCTGTTAGGACTCCAGCACCCTTACCGATGATGCGCATATTCCACGCACACTTATTTGCCGGCTCACACACATCATCATCGGTAATTGCTATGTCACGTACACTTTAGATCATATTATCTTTTATTGATAGAATCAGTTAACAACTAGACCGATATAATATTGTGATTACTCTCGGATGTTAGTATAGACATGGTATTTATTACTTAGACATTCATGCATTCATATTTTCATGTTATCATGCAGTATTATGGGCATATGCCGACACTTATCATATACTTACTCATGATTTTGAGATTTGGGTTTCTATGAGATTTCTGGATTTTTGGGGGAAACCACAAGAATATATAAAAGCTTCTCTCTCTCTCCTCCTCTCTTTTTAAAATATAAGATGCGGTTTTCTCGTGATGTATGTGTCGTCCACCATGAGATTTCATGTTTTCTGATGGATTTCGAGACCCGATTCGAGGAGTGGATGAACCGTCTCGGGTACATGGTGGGCCCGGTATGGTACCCCGGGGCAAGAAGATCGAGTTGTAGACGATGAGCCTGGCAGGGGAAGGACTACCTACCGGTGATGTCTGGCGCGGCGGATATCCGGAGGATACCGACCGTTGTCGTGAGATTTGATGATATGGGCCGATCCGGACTGACGGAGCCCGAGATATTGAGACTATGAGACATTGAGATTATGAGGTATCGAGATTTGAGATTTACGTGTTTTGTGTCGATGCTTGACACGGATTTCCATGGATTCATCGTTGATGTTTCAGATTTCTATACACTCTTTACCATGATAAAAGCTAAAGATCTTCTTTATACAGATACATCTAGATTTCAGGATTGATTGTTTTACAGTCATATTGCATGCATATTCATTCACATGACATACTATTACTCGAGGTACTGACATGAGCATGGAGTATCTGCATTTACACGTAGCTTATTATCCTGTCTTACTTGATGACTAGTAGTAGATTAGTATATTATTATGACCTAGGATAGCGTCGTGCATTCGATTTCTTTTCGTAGATGTCTTCTACTCACGAGTTGGCAACTCACCCCCGTTGTGCCAAATTTTATTACAGGTTGATATACAGGGTCCCTTGGCAGTTGCTGGCACATCATTTTCATTCCGGGTGATTTGCACGGTAGGTTGGTTCATTTGTATCTGAACCGCCGTTGTATTTTTATTATTTCATTTGTATCTAGAAAGCTCCATCAACCAAACTTGTATTATTTGATAGATTACTGGACCATTTATTTATTTCGACCTTAGAGTCGCGCACGTATTATTCTGATTTGGTGGATTGTTTTCTTTTGAGTTTTGAGCCTCGCCCTTTGGCGTTGTATACTATTGTGTATTGTTGTGGTTGTTTCCGCTGGTTGGCGTTGAGCTAGCTCCCGTTTGGGGATTCTTTTTATTGTTTATGTATATTATACTTGATGTACCCGTTTGGGGCCAGTTTTTACAGAGGAGACTGCCGAAATTTTTGGGAAAATTTGCTGATGCTTTTAAACTTGTTTTCTTTTTCTTCTTCTTCTTTTTTTATGGTTTAGATTTCTGGGCTTCGGCTTACTTAGGTTACGTGGCGCCCCTAGACGCTTCGTAATCTAAGTGCCGGTCATGTTCCGTACTTTCGGGTCGTGACAACAGGATTTACCGATCAAGTGACATTCACGGTCGCAGATATAATGTAAATACTGTGAACTAATATATTTAAAATTTCGATCGACTAAATTTTCCGAAGTGGGCCCCAAGCACAACTGTAGCACTCAAAATAAATCTGGGCCCAAACAGAATATACCAAAAACCCCATTTCCAAGTCTAAGACCCACTGTAGAAATTTGGTGCAGAGAAGAGATTAAATGGCGGCGGAACCGTGGCCAGAGCATGGGTTTGGCCGCGGTTCTGCGGTGGAACAGTAACATCATGCGACCAAATTTCTACAGAATTCTTAGAATCGCCTGCACGTATTTCTGCAATATACCAAATATTTTTTTGACAACTAGAAAATTTCGACAGAAACTGATGCATTTGAAAACGTGGCTTTTGGAAATTCCGTTCGATCGAGTTCTAAACACGTTAGAGCAAGCTAGACTAGGTTAATGGCGTGGCTCTGATACCATGTAGGACTACGGTAGCGCCCCGGCCGTCTTTCCGAGGCCAAAATGCGGAAACGAAAATTTTTCTTAACTTGAAAACCGGCGCTATCATTTGCTTAAAACCCGGATTGAACCATTAACCTAATGCTAGCAATCAAGAGAAGGGATAGAGGGCTATAACGATCGATCCGTGTCCTTCGGTCTTCGGCCACCATCCCAAGCTCCTCGCGGCATCTCCGGTCTTCATCTCCTCGTCGGAAAGGGCACCATATCGAGAAGTCTTTTTACGGGCTCCCGCTTAATCCGAAGCAACTCGGGCGTGAAGTGTGCTGGCCGACGTACCCAAGGTGAAGTAGAGAATGTTGTGATCACTTTGTCTCTTGCATCCATGGCTTTGGATGGAGGTTAAAGTGTTGCCATTGATGAAAGCAATGAGCTAGAGGAAGAAGAAGAAGAACAAGAGCTTTTCTTTTTCTTTTCTTTTCTTTTGTTGTAATGCTATGAATAATGAGAGTGAGAGAGTGAGTGTATATCAAAAATTACAAGACTAAAACTCCAACCATGGCAGCCCCCCTCTCTCTCCATCTCATTTCAACACATAAAACAATTCATTAATGTGATACATTTGCTAAAAAAGAGACCATGACTCATGATACAAGTCCATGTCACATTAATGCATTGTCATGATGAAAATCTAGCTCATTATTTCCTTATGCAAACATTAATCCAAAAGTTTGCCACAACAAAAAGATACGGCAACATCTAAAGTTAACTCATGACGGATCACAAGGATACCCCTCACCTGTATATACATAACTGCACCCGCATTCCGACTGAATGCGAATGCGATGAGACTAAAATAATCCAACAAATCTAATACTAGGATCCGGCTTAAACCAAAACCCACTAGTATGATCCGTCCGATCATGATCCGTGCAATACCGTACGTATATGATCGAACCCTGCCATATATCATACGGCCTCTACAACATTTCGCCCGAAACTTGAGAAACTATCTGTGGGGGACTTTAAAGACTCGTCAATACTTTGGCCGTGGATTTAACCACTAGCACGTCAGAGATATTAGCCGTACGTAACGAGCTACCAGGTATTGACCAAAAGGGAGGTCGATGAGAGAACTCATCCTGACACCCTACTGAGCCTGTCAGTGACAATATCCGTACAGTCCGGTCCGTTCGTCTATGAGTATCGCATGGCGGGCCTAGGGGGTTGGTAAAAGTAAGACCCCCAAAAGCGGTACAAGTCGTGTCGGAGTGTAGCCCAGAACACCTTGAGATACTACTGGAATACCTACCAGTAAATCTCCTGCCTCGGCCTAGGACTTTGTGTAATGGCTCTCCTAGACACAGCGCGACCTCACCCCCAATACCGGGAGAGACGAACCCCTGCAGATACGCTCACTGCCTCCATGTGGCTCGGGACTGTACCCAACTAAAACCAGTTTGCACGACTCCTTTGAGCCGTGGTAGGGTAGTAATCAAAGTACAGTGGTAACTCACACGAGACAAATGACAATCTCAGGTCGATGAACTAACATGTACACATGTCACCAGGGAACTGCTATCTGACGTCTGGTATAAGACCAACTAGCATGTTCCCGGCGAGTCCTGTCCGGTGTACTCATAACCCAATGAGCACCTTTATACATCTTAGGTGAACCAACTGACACCAGTGGCTTGTGAGACCGGCCGCCGCCCCTCGTCGGGGTCTCGACTGTATACACTAGTCTACTCTGGAGTATTGATGCCCTGTCTCGAAAACTCCCACGACTAGGGACCTTTTAAGGATGTGCTTATAGACCCCAGCTCCCACGTATATGATCGCCATCATTTTGCTGGCCGTCAAGCAAGAATCTTAAGGGCTCTATCAACGTGCAATAGTGACCTGTAAGGTCACCTTAAACAGTACACGATGATAAAGATAAACCAGATAGCATACTATCATCTTGAGTAAGACTGTTCTAATAGTATAGGTCCTCTCTCAATCATTGCAATCACGTGCCTGTGATCCAATAATTGACTCTGAGGGCACTATCTCCAACAGTGCATTCAACAGCGGTGTAATCCTTCTTAACCATACTACAGTTTTTCAACCTACGACACACAGGGTTTAAGTTATTGAACTCAGGGGACTTATACAAGTATTGTATGTTATCCAGTGTCCATTAGGACAAAGGGGTTGGTACTCGCATTGCATTCTATTTACTCATAACTTCTTTGATTCTAGACATGTACTTCGTTGAAGTGCAAGGTTCAGATTTTGAGAAGTTATAAGTATAAGAATAAAGTAGAGAACCATCTGTTGTAAGTATCAGGATTCTTCGAGGAAGTCGAAGATGTAGATACTTGTGTTTGGTATTCAGTTAATAGTAACGGTTTTGAGAACTTGCTTCTCTTTCGGGTTACTCATATATGGGTGCACTCCTAGATGAGTAATGCCGATTGTCCTCTTTCCATTTGGTTGATATGCACTGGAGACAGATGCATGATTTTGAATCTGGTTCAAATTAAATTAGTGCTTTTGTTTCTATATCAGATATATATAGAATCAATTTATATCTTAACGATGTTAAGGTATAGGGAGTTGTCTGGCTGATGCTTAAAACCAGAATCCGGATAAACTCAAGGCACGTTTCAGTAATGGTTGTTTGTGGGTTATCTCGGGCTTTGACGAAGGTTAACTTTCTACCATCAGGAAGATCAATATTTATATTGTTCTTGACTCGCCACAATTTTAGTAAAATAGATTTTTTCAGAAAAACAAAAGTGGGAGTATGGTAGAACTGGAAGTGCTTCCAGAACCACAAACGATCACTGATGATTTAATAGAACCTAACGATTCAATTAGTTTCAACGTTCCATTAGCCACTCCGCAGATTTTGGTGGGTAACCTCAGGCACCTGAGAGGTACTTCGGTCTTCTCAGAGATGGTGACAGGGAGGTTCTTGTTTACCTAGACTTGCCATTGCTGCTGTTCTAGACTATAAGACCCGACAGGAGGATGAGTATAGCATCATTCTAAACTAGTTTTAGAAGTGCATGTGTATATGACTCTGCCAGAGGGTTGTTGTAGTCAGTGGGAGCAGCGGATGCATAGAAGGCAAGTAGCTTATGTCTATTTATAGACTAATGCAAGTATAGCGGAAATAGATCATCTATTTTTGATGTGACAGTCATAGGCTTTGACTTCGTCAGAATAGGAGATCGATCTGCTAAGAAGGTAGTAGGGTGTGATATCCTGGTATTTGGGATGACATGCAATTGATAGGAAGAGATATTCCTATACTACGATCGGTTGTACTATGGTTGTCATAAAGTTGTTTCTCCACACAGGATATGGATATAATATCAGGTTTTCTGGTTGCTAGATCTATGGTTTTAGATCTAGATTTGGGAAGTATCCCAATCTGGATACTTTGACATTAAATGGACGACTCCTGGCATGGTGGTGTACCTGCAGGTGATGGAGTCACCCTCTCTAAAGGTGTATTACAGACTAAATAAGAGAGGGACCTGCATGATTAGCATATCACTTGCTTAGGCAATTGAGTTAATCATGAAATGTCAAGTACCACACCAGATATTACTTTTGCACTAGATGCAATAAGCAGATATATTAATCCAATCCTGGAGAAACATTGGGAAGCAGTTTATGAACATGAATGGATATTCTATGGATATGGTAACGGAAACCTCCTTCAGGAGACGGTTATTATATCAGGCTTCCAAGGTGACATGGATAACAGAGTGGCTGTCAGAGTTATAGTTTTCCCTCTTTTGAGGGACAGTATGTTGGACGGGTAGTCCAAGCGAATACTGAGGAAAGGCATGGCGCGAGATACTGATTAAATTCAGTGGACGATACAGTCTAAGTAGTTTGCTGGATTTGGAGTTCATTTGAGAACTGGGTCCCATCAGATAACCAGACAAATTCTAAGACAAGTATTGCTCATTTCGGGAGATAGTTTTCTCCGTGAGGTTGAGATATAGAGAGATACAGAAAGAAACATTGGAGCGGATCCACTCACTGAGGCTATTTCTCGAACGCAGTCATTTTCGCAAACGGGCTTTGTGAAACTGATTAGTAGAGAAGTTGGGTGTTCGGTATCACACAGGCTATGAGTATGCGACATCGCAATAATTGGCCTTAAGAGCAAGTGGGAGATTGTTGTCTATAGTGTAGGGTTCCTAGGCACTCTAGTGAGGTCTCACAAGGCATCGAACATGCCAATTTAAAATTTTATGGGTGCCGAGAAACCCTAATACGGATCGTCGGCTAGATTTCTAGGCGAAACTATAAACTAGTTAACACTTTAACTAAAAGTAAGATGGTACAACCTTTGTAGATCCGGATATCCACTTCCTTAGCTCCACGTAGTCATCCTCTCGCTGTCCTTTTCGAATCCTAGACTCATTCGTCGGCTTCATCGGGAAAACGAGCGGAATAGGTCGTCGGCTTCGTGGCAAAGACAATCTACGTCGAGGTTGCGCAAGTTCAAGCTCCAACTTCACCAAGTTGTGAAACTTGTGAAGAAAACACCCAAAACAACTTGGCAAGAGGTAGAGGGTGAAGAAATAGGAGGTGGGTTCACTTTAGAATTGGATTTCACTCACTTTTTCTCAAGTTGCCATTGATGGCATCTAGTTTTCTCTCTTGAAGAAGAAGGAGAAGATCAAGCTAGTTATGATAAGTTCTCTTTTAAAATGAAAAGAAAATCCAAACTTATCATAACTTTAACTAGGGTTAAGTGTAGAGAATAAACCATGGTCATTTGAGTGGGTTAGGGTTAAGCATGAAGACAAGAATGGTTAGCAAAGTCAAAGCTTCATGAAGCTTCAATATGAAACAAAAATTGCCACCATTTTCATCTTAAAGTTTATCCAAATAAATGAATAAACAAATAAATGAATAAATGCATAATCAAAACCCTAATCTCAAGTTAACTATGGTTTAATTCTATACACTTAACCATACGATCAAGTATCATCAAACATGATACAAAAATGTGCACAAAAGCATATCACATATACAATGTGCATCAAGTGAGAAAAATCCGTTTAAAGTGAACCAATACCAGTTAATGTAAAGTAATATATCAAATATATAATTATACATTAAATCATTAAATCAACATTTGATTCAATGATCCGGTCATGTCGCACATAACCGACTAGAATCCAATGTATCGATTTATCGAATCAATGATTCGATAACTAGGTCATATCGAATATAACCAATCGAAACATATATCGCGAGAATGAAATGCGGTATCACATACACGCATTATTCTCGGTCCTGCACATATCTCATATGCGCTCCTATTTCGTTTCGTTTGAACCAGGAAACCTCTGTGTAGGACTCTAAAGACTCGTCAATACGCCGGTAGCAGATGATGATCATATCAAGCACCCACAAGCCGCAAGCGGTCTGCTAAACGTAACGGCCACCCGGGTATTGAGCGATCAGAAGATCGACGCGCTAGCCCGCTCACACTCCTGCGAATCCGACCAGTAACACTTACCATACAGTCCGGTCTCTTCGTCTGATATGTCGCATATCAAGTCTAGGGGTGGTAAACGTCAGACCCCA
The DNA here is from genome assembly GCA_030015575.1 of Agapanthus africanus. Taxonomy (NCBI): domain Eukaryota; kingdom Viridiplantae; phylum Streptophyta; class Magnoliopsida; order Asparagales; family Amaryllidaceae; genus Agapanthus; species Agapanthus africanus. Next base: position 506,273,264 of record CM057348.1, read on the forward strand.
ATAACCGATAAGTCGTGCCGATGTGAGGCTCATAACGGGTCGAGAAACTACTGGTAACACTTACCAGCAAATCTCTGATCAGCCCTGGCCAGGGACTTCCCTGTTACGGCCAATCGAGCACAGCGCAACATCAACCCCCAATACCGGGAGAGACGAAACCCCTCCTATCGCTCATTGCCTCCATATGACTCGGGACTGTACCTAAAGACCACCGTTTTGCACGCCTTCATGGACGTGGTAAGGTGGAGATCAAAGCACAGTGGGAATCACACAAGACTCTATGAAGATCTCGGGTCTACAGACTAACCTGTACAAGTGTCACCTGAGAACTGCCATCTGACGTGAGGTATAATACCATCTAGGAGTTCTCGGCGAGTCCGTCCAGTGTACCCAGTCTCCACTGAGCACCCGTATACCATCTCTGATGTCAAACACCAATGGATATGGGATCATCCATCGCCCATCTCATGGGTCGAGAAGCGTATACGCTAGTCTACTCTGGTATATCGATGCCCCGTCTCGATACACCCACGACTAGGGACCTTGAAGGATGTACTTATGGACTACCATGTCCCCACTAGTATGATCTGCATCATAGTCCAGGTAGTCAAGTACACATCCTAAGGGCTTTACCAACATGTAACTATAAGACAGTATAAAGAGACAAGTGTACATGTTAAGATAAAGATCAACCAGATAGCATACTATCATGTCGAGCAAGAAAATCATCTCTATATATGTCCAAGCATCCAATATAATATACATAATCTGTACAATACTGGCCTCTAGGGCATACATACAACTAACATATAGTGCCTTCAAGGCAATTATCATAGTCGCGAACTTGTGATTATGATGATTGAGTGAGGACCTATACCGATAAAGCAGTCTTACTCAAGATGATAGTATGCTATCTGGTTTGTCTTTATCATCATATACATGTTGATAGAGCCCATAGGATTCTTGCTTGACTGCCAGCATTATGATGGCGATCATATATATGGGAGCTGGGGTCTATAAACACATCCTTAAATGTCCCTAGTCGTAGGAGTATCGAGATCGGGCATCGATACTCCAGTGTAGACTAGTGTATACTGATCGAGACCCCGACGAGGGGCGATGGCCAGGTCTCACAAGCCATTGGTGTTAGTTTGTTCACCTAAGATAGTATACAGGTGCTCATTAGGTTATGAGTACACTGGACGGACTCGCCGGGAACCTGCTAGTTGGTATTATACCTATTGTCAGATAGCAGTTCCCAGGTGACATGTGTACAGGTTAGTCTGTCGACCTGAGATCATCATTTGTCTCGTGTGAGTTCCCACTGTACTTTGATTACTACCCTACCACGGCTCAAAGGAGTCATGCAAACAGGTTTTAGTTGGGTACAGTCCCGAGCCATATGGAGGCAGTGATTGGATCGTCGGGGATTCGTCTCTCCCGGTATTGAGGGTCGATGTCGCATTGTGTACGGGTAACCATCACCAGAAATCCATGGCCATGGTGAACGAGAATTACTGATCCAGGATCGATAGTTTCTCAGGTGGTGATGGGTTACATGCCGACACTAAATATCGCGTTGTTAGGGGTCTGACTTTATCCACCCCTCTAGACTCGATATGCGATACTCTTAGACGAACAGACCGGACTGTACGGATATTGTCACTATCAGGCTCAGTAGGGGTTCAGGATGAGTTTGCTCGCCGGCCTCCCTTTCGCTCAATACCAGGGTAGCCGTTACGTACAGCTAGTGCCGCTGACGTGCTTGTGGTTAAACCCACTGCCAGCGTATTGACGAGTCTTTAGAGTCCCACACAGAGGGTTTTCACGGTCCAGGCGATATGGTGTACATGTTGTATATTGATACATACAGGTGTTTCCCCCAATCAGAGCAAAGCTCTGTTGAAATTCAAAATTCAAAATTTTGAAGCAACGTTTCAAATCTCGGGCGCAACGCGCCACATGTCAGGCGTTGATACGTCAGCACAGCGCCCAAGAAGGCGCGCCCAATCAGAGCAAAGCTCTATTTAAACTAAAATTAAAGGAAGCAACGCTTCAGTTGCGCAAGCACTGCGCTGCGCGACACGTGTCAGCGCAGATGCGCTAGCGCAGTTGCGCTGCGCTTTGCGCTGCGTGACACGTGTCACACGCTGGGGCACTTGCGCCAAACAGAATTAAGATTTTAAAGAAATCTTTCTGTTCTTGTTAAAACAAGAAGATTTTCTTCTGTAAAACAGAAGCCCTTGGATCAAAGATCCAACGGTGGGGAAATTCCCCAAATCACTCAGAGAAAGATCTCTTTAACAAATTTAACTAATTTATGGGCACTATAAAAAGGACCCTAGGCCTCAATTCAAAGGCATCAACATTCTCTAAAAAAAAAAGAAGAAGGGAAAGAGAACTCTGAAGAATTCCTCAAGAACAAAAAGGTAAAAACCTTTAGAAAAACAGAGAAAGTTCTCTCATGAACAGATCATAGATCTAAAAACAAGATCAATGATCTTTAATAAAAAAAATAATAATAATAAAATAGTGCTTTGCACTTTTATGAACCTACGGTTCTTTGAGATAAGAAAAACAAGAAAAACTTATCTTTTCTTTGATCTAAATTAGATCAAGAAATCAAATAGTGCTTTGCACTTCTGTTCTTGAATCTAAAAGATTCTTAGTGCTTTACACTTCCAAACTGCGCTGTTGCGCTCTTGGGAGAGCGCCACGTGTCAGCTACAGAACAACTTGCGCTACGCGCTCTTGAAATAGGGCTTTGCTCTCCGGAATTGGCGCAACTCACCAGAACGCGCCTCGTGTCAGCAGCGCAACAGCGCAGCGCACTAGCGCAACGCACTGCGCTGTTGCGCTTGCGCTCACCAGAGCATGACACGTGTCCTCATCACAAGCGCTTGCGCTCAATAATTGGCGCAAAGCGCCTGACAAGCCACTATCAGATAATTAATGCACTGCATTATTTACAGAAGGGCCAAGCCCAATTAAAAAAGGCCTAACAGGCCAAATTAAATGCAATGCATTACTTTAAAAAGGGCAGAGCCCAAATAAAAAACAGATGCTGCGCATCATTTATAAAAGGGCAGAGCCCAAATAAAGGTCTAATAGACCAAACAAAAATGCTATGCATTATTAGACAGGAGCAGAGCCCCAGTAAAAGCCTAACAGGCCAAATGCAAATAAAATGTTGAACATTTTCAACTGGACTTAGCCCAATTCTGGCCGTAAGTCCTTAAATTAAATTGAACTAAGCACAAATGCTCTCTCAAATCAATTTACCTCCGGTTCGAGGGTACATCTCTGAACTCCTCTGACACCCATCGTTGTAATCCTTCAACGACGTCAGAGAGGTGACTGGTCCCGACGACCACGCATCGATACGGACTGCGGGGTCCTTAAACTAATGGACCGAAACGTCCTTAAACTAACAATGGACCGAAACGTCCTTAAACTAATGATGGACCACTACGTCCTTAAACTGGCGATGGACCGAAACGTCCTTAAACCAATGTTGGACCGAAACGTCCTTAAACTAATGATGGACCACCACGTCCATAAACTGGCGATGGACCACCACGTCCCTAAACTGGAACATGGACCACCACGTCCCTAAACTGGAACAATAGAGCCTCCAAATGCTCTTTTGCCGGATCTAAACGATCCCGTTTAAGTTGATCTTAGCCCCCAAACACGGCTAACGTATCCTTAAACTAAAAACACCAAACCCAAATCTAAGTAAATACGGATTTGGACTAATCCAGTCCTACGGGCGATGGCATTACTCAGTCTCCGTATACAATCCACGGGCAACTATAAACAAAACAAACACACACGACACGAAGTGAAATTCTGGAGAAGAAGAAAGTTGTTACCGCGATGAGGTAGCGTAATTAACTGCAGGGGCTTGCGCCTGCAGGGAAGAGCGTCCCCACAATCAAAAACCCCTCAAGCGAGGGGGAATCTGAATAAGTCTGCTACATCGGCCGCATCCGTCTAAACCTCCGATACACGGTGCCATAAATCAACTTGGCATCTTCGGAGAGGTGGACGGATAAAACCAAATAGCATCTGCCCCAAATCTCAGCGTCAGGACATCGCAGTCTTGTGCGCCGTCCTTCGGAGGGGAACAGATTCTGGCATGCCCGGTGGGACCTTTTCCTCTTTCCACTCCACACTTCGTGTGTCGTCTTCGCGAACCAATTGCGGTTTGTTAAATGGTTGCCTTTGGATTTCAAGTTGCTAAGATTTGGTCTTTTGCCTGGCGCAGAACTCAAGATTCAATGGTATTTAACTGCACCAACTGCTCGAAATGCCACTGCAACGGACGCTCCACCTCACCAGGAGGTGTAGCATATGGGCCCCAAGCGGCTTCCTTCCTCGCTCTGCCGGTAGACTAGGTAACCCAAGCCACCACTGGCCTGTTCTTCGGGACCATGATCCCACCTACAAGCTTCTCTGAGCCAATACCTGCACTGGAAGTGAACAAGAAGTCGGTCTTCGACCGGCTCACTGCCACGACGACCCCTGTCAACGGGTCGCCCACTTCCAAACCGACAGCCTCTGTTTTCACCAGGCTAAATCAGAACTCTAATTTGGCTGTCCCAAGGAAAGCAATAACGGTTGCTCCAGAAGTCGTCAAGGCGGCTTCCCCTTTCAAAGAGTCAGTCTTTTCAAGACTGACGATTCCTGCTCCTGCCCCTGCCCGAGGATTTGTCTTCGACAGTTTAAATATCATCCCTCAAAGGACAACCTCAGTCTTTAAGAGGTTAACACCAGCCGTGCCTCATTCAGACAGGGGGCAAAAAGAAGCAACCTCTATCTCCGAGCCAGTCCCAACGGCTCGTCATGCTCGACGTCGCCACTGGCAATGAGTAAGGAAGGCAGGGGGCAACTCCCCCTCAGGGATAACTCCACCAGCTCCAGAGGTAGAAGTCAACGCTGCTATTCCAACTGGGAACAGCTTTGAACTGCTGAGGAGGGTACGTAAGAACTCTCCAACCGCTACACTGAAAAGATCTCCTCCACCTGTGGAGAGAGCTCCAGAAACGAAGCAAGAACAGCCCCCTCAACGGCTGTCCTCAAAAATATACAAGGTTTGGCGAAGGGTTCAAGACTCCGTGATCAACCCAGATCACTCTCGTCAACAAAAGAAGGCGAAAGTGCAAAAAGAAAAAGATCTTCCTATTAAACAGCAGGGGACAACAATCGCTAGGGTGCCCACTACAACGGCCCCTTCAACTTCAACGGCCCACAAAAGAAGAAGGCCGGAGAAAACCCTCGTGCCGGCGACAAATATCAAAGGTGGTGAACCCAAACGCCCTAAGTCAGGAGGCATGATAGTTCATACGGTCTATATGGCATCGGGAAAGGAGGACAGCCGCATATCAACAGGCCATAGACCGCACACGAGGTCAATGACCAAAGCTCAGGAGCAGCAGCAGAAGCTCCAAGAGATAATGAACGCTATGGCCGCACTTACAGGACCAAAATAAACCCCTGAAACGTCCCCGGACGAGCGTCAAGAACAAGAAACTGATGCTGAGTTCCTGTAAGCCCGCGGGGGCGCCCCGGCCGTCGACCCGACGCCGGAAACGCGGAAAACAAAACTTTGCGAACTTTGCAAAACGGCACCGCCGCGGACTTTTTACCCGGATCGGGCCATTAACCTAGCAACTAGCAAAATAGAAAAGAGTAGAGATGCTATACCAAACGATCCGTGTCCTTCGGTCTTCGTCTCCACTCCGATCTCCCGCGGAATCTCCGTCACCTCCTCGCTCGTCGGAAAGGGCACCACGTAGCCGGAATCTTTTACGGGCTCCCGCCTCTTGACCGAGGCAACTCGGGCGCGAAGTTGGCTAGCCGACGCGTCCAAGGCTTGCTATAGAATAGTGTAGTGAACTTGTCTCTTGGGGTTTTGAGGTTGCCATGGTTTGTGGAGGAAACAAGGAAGAACTTTGGAGAAGGGTTATTGGATTTTTGGAGCAAGCAAGAATGAGATGATATAATTTCCATACACCATGAAATTTCCTCTCATCTCTCCCCTCCCCATAGTGGTCGGCCCTCTCTCCTTAAGAATGAGATTGGAGAGAGAAAAAGAATTCTCCAAGTATATAAAACTACAATGGAAAAACCAAATAAAGAAAATGGTCACTCTCATTTCTTTTCTCAAACCATCAAGTGAAAAGCCATCAAATGGATAAGAAAGGAATATCATCATGAAGCAAGTCTCATCATAATCCACAAGTGCAAGAAAACCCTCCACAAAAGAGTTATTTGCAAATTGCAAATAACCCCCTCCAACAAGAAAGTCCGACCGAGAAGGAATGAAGGAAAACCGGCCGGAACGGAATGCAAACTGGCAACTTCATAAAACCGATCCCGTAATAAATTACAGGAAAACCCCGCTACTGCAAATACATGCCCGCATTTGTATTCGCACTGAACACAAATGCAAAGAGATAAAATCTACACTATCTAATACTAGTATCCGGCTTAAGCCAAAGCCGGCTAGTAAAAAACTGTCCGATCACGATCCGTGCAATACCGCACGTATCTGATCGAACCCTGCCATATCTCCATACGGCCTCTACAGCGTTTCGCCCGAAACTTGAGTAGCTGTCTGTGTGGTGGACTCTAAAGACTCGTCAATACCTTGGCTGTGGATTTAACCACTGGCACGTCAGAGGTATAAGCCAATACGTGACGGGCCACCAGCTATTGACCAAAAGGGACGTCGATGAGGAAGCTCACCCCGACACCCTACTGAGCCTGTCAGTGACAATATCCGTACAGTCCGGTCCGTTCGTCTATGAGTATCGCATGGCGGGCCTAGGGGGTTGGTAAAAGTCAGACCCCCAAAAGCGGTACAAGTCGTGTCGGAGTGTAGCCCAGAACACCCTGAGATACTACTGGAATACCTACCAGCAAATCTCCTGCCTTGGCCAAGGACTTTTCATGTTCTGGCTCTCCTAGACACAGCACGACCTCACCCCCAATACCGGGAGAGACGAACCCCTGCAGATCCGCTCACTGCCTCCATGTGGCTCGGGACTGTACCCAACTAAAACCTGTTTGCACGACTCCTTTGAGCCGTGGTAGGGTAGTAATCAAAGTACAGTGGGAACTCACACGAGACAAATGACGATCCCAGGTCGATGAACTAACCTGTACACATGTCACCTGGGAACTGCTATCTGACGTCTGGTATATACCCAACTAGCAGGTTCCCGGCGAGTCCTGTCCGGTGTACTCATAACCCAATGAGCACCTGTATACATCTTAGGTGAACCAACTGACACCAGTGGCTTGTGAGACCGGCCACCGCCCCTCGTCGGGGTCTCGACTGTATACACTAGTCTACTCCGGAGTATCGATGCCCTGTCTCGAAACTCCCACGACTAGGGACCTTTTAAGGATGTGCTTGTAGACCCCCAGCTCCCACTTATATGATCGCCCTCATACTGCTGGTGGTCAAGCAAGAATCCTACGGGCTCTATCAACGTGTAATAGCGACTTGTCAGGTCACCTAAAGCAGTACACGATAATAAAGATAAACCAGATAGCATACTATCATCTCGAGTAAGACTGTCCTACCGGGATAGGTCCTCCCCTCAATCATTGCAATCACGTGCCTGTGACCCAATAATTGACTCTGAGGGCACTATCTCCAACAATCTCCCACTTGCACTCGAGGCTAATTATTGCGATGTCGCATACTCACAGCCCGTGTGATACCGAACACCCAACTCCTCTACTAGTCAGTCTCACAAAGCTCGTTTGCGAAACTATTGCGTTCGAGGAATAGCCTCAGTGAGTGGATCCTCCTTGATGTTTCTTTCTATGTCTCTCTATATCTCATGTTCGCAGAGAAAACTATCTCGCGAAATGAGCAATACCTGTCCTAGAATGTCTGGATGTCTGATGGGACCTAGCTCATAAGTGAACTCCAAATCCAAACTTCTTAGACTGTATCGACAACTGAACTTAATCAGTGTCCTGCGCCATGCCTTCCCTCAGTTTCCACCTGGACCACCTGTCCAAAATACTGCCCCTCGTCAGAGGGAAAACTATAACTCTGACAGCCACTCTGCCATCCATGTCACCTTGGAAGCCTGGAATGATAACCGTCTCCAAAAGGAGGCTGCCGTTATCAAATCCCTAGAACATTCACTTATGTTCTAAACTGCTTCCGACCGTTTCTCCAGGATTGGATCAATATCGACTTATTGCATCTACTGCAAGAACAACATCTGGCGTGGTACTTGACATCTCATGATTGACACAATTGCCTAAGCAAGTGATCTGCCAATCATGCACATCCCTCTCCCCTTTAGTCTGCAAGACACCTTTAGAGAGGGTGACTCCATCACCTGCAGGTACACTACCGTGCCAGGAGTCGTCCATTCTAAATACTCATAGAATGCGGTCAAAGTACCCAGATTGGGAAACCACCCAAATCTAGATCTAAAATCATAGATCTAGTAACCAGAATGTCTGATATAAAATCCAAGTCCTATGTGGAGAAACCACCGTGTGACGACCAAAGTATAACCGATCGTAGTATAGGAATATCACTTCCTACTCTGTGTATGTCATCAAACACCAGGACATCACACCCTACTACCTTCTTAACAGATCCATCCCCTATTCTGATGAAGTCAAACCTATGACTGTCACATCAGAAATAGATGATCTATCTCCGTTATATCTGCTTTAGTCTATAAATAGACATAAGCCTGATGTCCACCAATGCTTCCGCTGCTCCCACTGACTACGACAACCCTCTGGCAGAGTCATATACACGTACGCTTCTAAAGCAAGTTTAGAACGACGCTATACTCATCCTCCCGCCGGGTCCCGCAGTCTGGAATAACAGCAATGGCAAGTGTGGGTAAACAAGAACCTCCCTGCCACCGTCCTTGAGCATACCGAAGTACCTCTCGAGTGCCTGAGGTTACCCACCATATCTGCGGAGTGGCTAATGGAATGTCAAACCAGATTGAATCTTTAGGTTCTTATCAAATCTTCAGTAATCGTTTGCGGTTCTGGAATCACTTCCAGTTCTACCATACTCCCACTACTGTTTTCTGAAAAAATCCATTTTTAATAAAACTGTGGCGAGTCTAGAACAATATCACTATTGATCTTCCAGATGGTAGAAAGTCAACCCTCGTCATAGCCCGGGTCAACCCACAAACAGCCATTACTGAAACGTGCCTTGAATTGTCCCGAGTCTGGTTTTAAGCATAAGCCGGACAACTCCCCGTATCTTAACAATGTCAAGATATGAACTGTTCTATATCCAAGAAACAGAGGCACTGATTTAATTGAACCAGATTCAAATCATGCAGCTGTCTCCAGTGCATGTCAACTAAATGGAAGAGAGGCCGATCAGCGTTACTCAACTTAGGAGTACTTCCAATTATGAGTAACCTGAAAGAGAAGTTAGTTCTCTTAATCATTACTATCAACTGAATATCATTCACAAGTATCTACTCTTCGATCACCTTGAAGAATCCTGATACTTGCAACACCTGGTTCTCTACTTTACTCTTTTACCTATAACTCCTCAAAACTTAGACCCTGTGTTTCTACGAAACACATGTCTAAGAACTAGAGAAGTTAAAAGTAAACAGAATATAGTACGAGGACCAACCCCTCTGTCCTAATGGACACTGGACAATATACAATACTCTGTATAAGTCCCCTGAGTCTTGTGACTCATTCACTGTGTGTCGTAGGTTGAAAACTGTACTTTTGGTTAAGAAGAATTACACCGTTGTTCAATGCTCCTTACCTAACCATCCACTGGTATAGGTAAATGTCATAGACATAATTTCAAAAAGATATGTCTCACTCTATAAAAATAGACGTACAGATATATCAATTTGAAATTGGTGCACAACAACGGATATTCAAAACCAAATATTTGCCGACCGGCAAACAACCCAGGTGGCTTCCTCAAATATCACCAATTACAACGAATCCCGATATTATGAGGACGGTCACCTAATTCCCAATAACTTACTCCCACTCATCATCTGTAAAACCATACAGATGTGAGACTCATACCTGGTAAATACATACCCTGGAGCAAGTGCCTAATTGGGAAATCAGTTTTCATTTAACAGTACACAGTGAAACTGAAACATTGAGATGTTTCGATGGGGTATCCTGGTATTCTTAGTAATGCCTCTTCCATTATCCAGATTCACAACTATAACCGTATAATTCTTTACCATCTTTCCAAATCCCTTTACATGTCTTTAGTCATTACCTTCTGTACACCCCTTTAGGCCAAATGGTTTTCTTCCTTCCCTACCGTTCGGCACCAGCCTATGGTTTGGAAGAAGACTATCCAAAAAGCATAATGGGTGTACTGTCCTAATCCGAGGAGCACTCGCAATGCGAGAGAAGGTGAGGATAAAAGACAACCGAATGTACTTAATTCATAGGTGATTTAGGATTGACAAAGAAGTACATGGTTTGGTCGTGAATAGCAGTCGCAATTTACTTTGCCCTCTTACTAATCCCTTGCTTTGTCTGAACTTAATACCTTCTGTACACCGTTTAGGCTAATTGGCTTTCTTCATTCCCCACCGTTCGGCACCAGCCTAAGGTTTGGAAGAAGACTATCCAATTTGCGTAATAGGTGTACTATCTCCTAAGCCAAGGAGTACTCGCAATCTGAGAGAGAAGGTAAAAGAAAAAGACAACTGAATAGTCCTATTCGTTTTCTCCAGAACCGGAAACCATCCTCGAAGTCCTTCGAGTTCGTATATAACCATACGATGGTTTTGTCCAATGGAAGTGGACGTTCGTAGTAATACGGGGTGTCCCGGAGAAAAGAGTAAAAGTAGGAGTGGCAAAGAGGTCTGCAACTCTGACAATCCAAAAGCCAGTGTTAAGAAGGTTCGGTCAACTTGGTCACTGAGTCATAGTCTAGGGTCGGGTCAATGGTCGCTGCCAGAGAGAGAGAAAAGAAACACTCAGCGTGCACTCTAACCTAGATCAGAATGGTTGTCACTTTATCTAATCTGGAAACCTCCCACTGTAACGTCAAATTCTTCCCCAAACCTGAAAGAAGAATTAGCCGGGATAACCCGAGGAGTAAACCAACTCATCAGTGGGAATCGGGATCCAACTCTCATCGCATGATAACGTGACGGAATCCGCTCACGTTATCACACTCCAGAAGGTATGCGCATATCTGGCAAGTTTCAGTACTTTTGAAACTCCCGATGTGATTTCTGCCCCATGCTCTTATGACCTTGACTTTGGCCAACATATCATAAGTCACATGTCAAGTTCTACCCGTCATTTTCCTGGTTAATTTGAACCCACCCGTACCTACCCTTGACTTTGGCCAAAATGGCAGTACGACTGTCCCAAACCAACGCATCTATCTATGCTGCATATGAATACCCAACAGCTACCAAACACTGTGCCTTGACTTTGGCCAACATACACAGCTTGAATACTATTGACCATCCATATGAAACGACGGAGGGCTACGAATGGTTTCTGGCGAAAACCTTTAACGTAACGAACTTGATATCGTTGAAGGAACTGATAGCTTTAGAAAATATAGTTACGAAAACCCTTGCTAAAGAGGTCATTCCCGGTGAAGGGATCTCGGCTCTTTCCCCGTAGAATGAGGTGCAGGATATTCCAAATGAATACCACGATGCAAAGCAAAAGTAATCGGCTATAGTGAAGTTATTGCCCTGACGCAAACTTCTGTCCAAGGGGTCACTCCCGGTGAAGGGATCTCGGCCCTTGCCTCGTCGACTGAGGAGCAGGATATTCCAACTGAATACCACGATGCAAAACAAAAGAGAACGCCCTTGCAATAACAGCTTTTTTTTTTTAAAATGTTCCAACAACATCAGATTAGGTTTGTTTAACTTGCATTGATCCGAATCAACGCAGTCCCATCAATTGATCACACCAATAAAGAACGAAAATATACTGATGTACGTATATGCCATCCGCATTCGCCACTGGGTCCCGTCATCACCCGTTAGGTTAGCTAACTAACGACAGAGCGGGGACTGGACTAGCGCGGATGAAAAACATATACAACATCTACTAATATATATATAATATATAATTTTCGCTCAAGGCGTGATAAAATGCAACACAGAAATGTATAGCAACACAGATCAATACAGATATCTGGGATCCCCGGGTTTCACAGAGCCGCTACTGAAACCCGACGTTCCCCTGGTCGTGTGGATAGCCTGTGCAATGAAAATCCTAGACCCCTACGGGCGCGGCAAGTCACCCGCCAAAACCTGAAGCGAGGCAGCCCCCTTCAACGACGTGAATGGACCACCCAGCACTTCACGGAATCCGGTAACTTGGGCACCCCTCCTGGGTCAACCCTATACCCCCTACGAGTGCGGCGAATAGCCCGCCAATTCTAGAGTGAAGCCCCCTCCGTCTCAATGCCATGAGATGCGGGCTTGTTGCCCTCTAGAATCCGGCTATCCGTGCACCCCTCCGCGGGGTAATCCTAGTACAGAAAGTAAAATATACATACAACGGGTACATCGACCGCAACCAGGTCGTGCCCCAAAATAATAATACAAACGGGCAGTGACGGCAGTCCACATGTCGGACGCTCGTCCCGCAATATCAAATGTACATATAAAACAGAACTGTACTACCACTGCAACCAGGCTATCCCCCACGACCGATCCGCAACAACACAGTACAATCACAGAACATCAACGTGAAAGTCACGTTCGCAAATCCGTCTAACCGGGCTATAGCAGTTAGACGGGATTTACCGATCAAGTGACATTCACGGTCGCAGATATAATGTAAAAACTGTGAACTGGCATGTTTAAAATATCCGATCGAACAAATTTATCAAAGTGGGCCCCACACACTACTGTAGCACTTACAGAAAATCTGGGCCCAAAGAAAATGTCCCAAATACCCTATTTCCTACTCATAAGCTTACTGGGAAAATATGGTGCCACGATTCCCCTTTTCCGCCGCGCAAGTGCGGCCAAACCAGGGGTTTGGCCGCGCTTCCGCGGTCAAAATAAGGAATGAGTGGATCGTATTTTCCCAGAATTCTTATAATTTGTTGTACATGTCTCTGAAATCACCAGAAAAATTTTAGGAGCTCAAAAAATTTTAACAGAAAACACATGTACACAAAAAATACGGTTTTTGGGGATTTTGTTCGATCGGGTTCTAAACGCGCTAGAGCAAGCTAGGCTAGGTTAACGGCGTGGCTCTGATACCATTGTAAGCCCGCGGGGGCGCCCCGGCCGTCGACCCGACGCCGGAAACGCGGAAAACAAAACTTTGCGAACTTTGCAAAACGGCACCGCCGCGGACTTTTTACCCGGATCGGGCCATTAACCTAGCAACTAGCAAAATAGAAAAGAGTAGAGATGCTATACCAAACGATCCGTGTCCTTCGGTCTTCGTCTCCACTCCGATCTCCCGCGGAATCTCCGTCACCTCCTCGCTCGTCGGAAAGGGCACCACGTAGCCGGAATCTTTTACGGGCTCCCGCCTCTTGACCGAGGCAACTCGGGCGCGAAGTTGGCTAGCCGACGCGTCCAAGGCTTGCTATAGAATAGTGTAGTGAACTTGTCTCTTGGGGTTTTGAGGTTGCCATGGTTTGTGGAGGAAACAAGGAAGAACTTTGGAGAAGGGTTATTGGATTTTTGGAGCAAGCAAGAATGAGATGATATAATTTCCATACACCATGAAATTTCCTCTCATCTCTCCCCTCCCCATAGTGGCCGGCCCTCTCTCCTTAAGAATGAGATTGGAGAGAGAAAAAGAATTCTCCAAGTATATAAAACTACAATGGAAAAACCAAATAAAGAAAATGGTCACTCTCATTTCTTTTCTCAAACCATCAAGTGAAAAGCCATCAAATGGATAAGAAAGGAATATCATCATGAAGCAAGTCTCATCATAATCCACAAGTGCAAGAAAACCCTCCACAAAAGAGTTATTTGCAAATTGCAAATAACCCCCTCCAACAAGAAAGTCCGACCGAGAAGGAATGAAGGAAAACCGGCCGGAACGGAATGCAAACTGGCAACTTCATAAAACCGATCCCGTAATAAATTACAGGAAAACCCCGCTACTGCAAATACATGCCCGCATTTGTATTCGCACTGAACACAAATGCAAAGAGATAAAATCTACACTATCTAATACTAGTATCCGGCTTAAGCCAAAGCCGGCTAGTAAAAAACTGTCCGATCACGATCCGTGCAATACCGCACGTATCTGATCGAACCCTGCCATATCTCCATACGGCCTCTACAGCGTTTCGCCCGAAACTTGAGTAGCTGTCTGTGTGGTGGACTCTAAAGACTCGTCAATACCTTGGCTGTGGATTTAACCACTGGCACGTCAGAGGTATAAGCCAATACGTGACGGGCCACCAGCTATTGACCAAAAGGGACGTCGATGAGGAAGCTCACCCCGACACCCTACTGAGCCTGTCAGTGACAATATCCGTACAGTCCGGTCCGTTCGTCTATGAGTATCGCATGGCGGGCCTAGGGGGTTGGTAAAAGTCAGACCCCCAAAAGCGGTACAAGTCGTGTCGGAGTGTAGCCCAGAACACCCTGAGATACTACTGGAATACCTACCAGCAAATCTCCTGCCTTGGCCAAGGACTTTTCATGTTCTGGCTCTCCTAGACACAGCACGACCTCACCCCCAATACCGGGAGAGACGAACCCCTGCAGATCCGCTCACTGCCTCCATGTGGCTCGGGACTGTACCCAACTAAAACCTGTTTGCGCGACTCCTTTGAGCCGTGGTAGGGTAGTAATCAAAGTACAGTGGAAACTCACACGAGACAAATGACGATCCCAGGTCGATGAACTAACCTGTACACATGTCACCTGGGAACTGCTATCTGACGTCTGGTATATACCCAACTAGCAGGTTCCCGGCGAGTCCTGTCCGGTGTACTCATAACCCAATGAGCACCTGTATACATCTTAGGTGAACCAACTGACACCAGTGGCTTGTGAGACCGGCCACCGCCCCTCGTCGGGGTCTCGACTGTATACACTAGTCTACTCCGGAGTATCGATGCCCTGTCTCGAAACTCCCACGACTAGGGACCTTTTAAGGATGTGCTTGTAGACCCCCAGCTCCCACTTATATGATCGCCCTCATACTGCTGGTGGTCAAGCAAGAATCCTACGGGCTCTATCAACGTGTAATAGCGACTTGTCAGGTCACCTAAAGCAGTACACGATAATAAAGATAAACCAGATAGCATACTATCATCTCGAGTAAGACTGTCCTACCGGGATAGGTCCTCCCCTCAATCATTGCAATCACGTGCCTGTGACCCAATAATTGACTCTGAGGGCACTATCTCCAACAGTTCCTTCGTCGCGTACTGGAGAAGAAAGACAAAGAGGCTGCTGAACAAGCAGCCAACATAAAGAAAATAGCCCTCCTGTTCCAGGATATGGTGGGTATGATGATTCAACAAGATCCACCTGCTGAAGATCCCCCGATCATCCTTGAAGACGATAGGGGAGAGACGTCTAATCCTCCACCAGCTCTGTCGACGGCTAAAGAGGATGCAATCTCCAAAGCCGATCTGGACGAATACATAGCTCAGCAGATCCGGGTCCATCAAGCGACGGAAGCAGCGGGTCAGGTCGTAAAAACGGGACGGCCATATCTAAGCTGGTACGACCAAATCAAGTACCCACCCGGTTACACAATTCCCAAGTTCCATGTCTACAAGGGGACGGGCAATCCTCACCAACATGTTGCCCAGTTCAGGGCACTCTGCGGCAATACCGGCGGTGATGACAAGCGTTTGCTTCGCCAGTTCGTTGGTAGCTTGTCAGATACGGCGTTCGAGTGGTACTTTGAACTCCCGAACGACTCGATCAAGACCTTCGTAGAGATGGAGTTACTGTTTACTCAGCGTTTTGCAAGCGCCAGTGAATGTACCCCGATGATGGCACTGATTAACGCCAGGGTAAAACCAGGTGAGACATGGGTTCAGTACGCTATACGGTGGCGGAACTTATGGTCGAAGTGCGAGCAGCGCATTAAAGAAGCTCCCGCAGTGGGTATGTTTGTGGGAACCCTCGATCCACAAGCAACCATCTCGCAGTTTATGATGTTTTTCAAGCCGACTACCTTCCAGGCCTTGATTGACAAGCTAGCACAGATGGATCAAATAGGCCATAAACCTCCTCTCCCAAAGCCGGACTCCCGAAATGACAAGGGGAAGGGAAAAGTGATCGTTGTCGCTAATGCTCAACAACAACCGAGTGACTCGAAACCGGTTGCTCGTCAAAATAATGTGCGTCCGTACTTAGCCCTTGAGGAGAGGCTAGGACGTTCTTACTCCTTTCCCCGCGATAAAACGAGGAGGTTATTCGAACTGGCGTTGCGCAACAGACTCATAAATCTGCCGGATCCAAAACGTCCGTTGCAACCAAGTGACGTCAACGAGCCCAACTACTGTCCTTATCATTGAGTACTAGGCCATCCGATCGAAGATTGCTACGTTTTCAAAAATTGGCTTGAAAACCAGTACCGACAGGGCAAGTTCGCGTTATCTGACAAATGGAAGGTGAATCCCCCGCAGCCCCACACCTCTAAGGGGACGAATACGCCGGGGGCAACATGCTCCATCGTTGAAGAAGCTCCTTGGGAGGTTGTATTATCAGCCAAGACAAAGAGGATGCTGAACGACCTTCAGACATGTCCAGCGATTAGGTGGAAGAACCCGTTGGAACCGCAGGTCATTGAGGGGATGTTGAAGCCATGTCCAACTCCAAAGACCGATGGTGGTGGCTCAAGCACTCGCAACCAGCCGTCAAAATCCTCGAAGAAGAAGAAAAAGAAGTCAAAGAAGCCCGTAAAGCTTGGCGACAAGCGCACGGACCTGCAAAAACAAATTGACGCGCTGGAGAAATACAACCAGAAGGCACGGACTCCTATTACATTTCAAGAGTTTCTCAACCACGTCTTTCAAGAGGAAGGTGAGGAAGAAAGTTCGTCAGATGAATCTGAAGAATGCGTGGCGAGCTGTTATATGATTTCCCATTCGTTCACGAATGATGAGGAGACTTCTTGTACTGAAACGCTGGGGGCAGACCCTGAATCAAAAATTCTGGGGCCATCTCCTCAACGAAGCTCGATTGAAAAGTAAAGCGGATCGAGAACGCGAGGAGGTTATATTCGAAAGGGCCAAACGCCAGCGCCTTGACGAAAGAATTGAGATACTCCCGCTGGAGAGAAGTACACCCACTGCGGACAAAAGCAAATTCAAGATGAGGAAAAGGTTTGCTAAGGCCATATCAATGGGCATGAAGCTACCATCCTCCGAAGGAAAAATTACTGGTGAAATGGAAATGCACCCCTCCTATTGCTTGTATCATCGGAAGACTTCGCACCCCACTGAAGAGTGCAAAGCTTTCGATAGATGGTGGCAAGGATATGTTGCTCATCGACAACACTTTAAGCGAGAGAAACGCAAAATTCGTCGGGAACAAAGAAATACGACCGAAGGGCTTAAAAGAACTGCTGGCGATTGTTGCATGGTTAACACCGGTGGATCACAAGTACCTACATTCGGGAGTGATTCTGATGAAGAGCTAGAACTTGCCCCTCTCTTTAAAGAGTCCGCTTCGGGAAAAGAAGAAGAACCGAAGGTCTGCGAGAATATCCGGCTGCGGAATCGGACGCTGCCTGAAAAGAACCTCGGACCCTTAAACAGAAAAGATAAAGGGAAAGAAAAGGTCTCTGAAGATATCGTCTTAGATGACCAAGTGGTGAAAGAGCTAGCCGCCAAGGACCCGCCAAAGAAGAATAAGGTGGATTACAACGTCTTAGCACATCTAAGGAAGCTGCCCTCATAGCTCAGCATTCTTGACGCCCTTTTGCTATCAAAAGAGGCGAGAGATTCGTTAATTAAGGCACTCTAAGATCCAGAACAATTCCAAGCATGCCTGGCCGAGGAAAAGATGAAGGATGAATTGGAGGAAGTGCACACGGCCGATGTCACTTTCGGCGACGAAGACCTTCTCCTTGGGACGTGCGAGCACAATCGCCCCCTCTACGTCTCGGGATACTGCCATGATATAAAGATAGGCAAAATCCTGATCGATAACGGGTCGTCCGTTAACCTACTCAATGTACGGGTCTTAAAAGAAATCTGCATGAGCGTCCAGCACCTTGCTCGGGATAAGATCACCATCTCCGGGTTCGACTCCCAATCGTCAAAGACTCTTGTATCTGTGATACTGACGCTACGCTTCGGCCTACTCGTCACGGACATTAAGTTCCACGTCATAGAAGCCAAGACATGCTACAACACTCTGCTCGGCCGACCATGGTTACACGAGTATAACATCATCCCTTCTACACAGCATCAGTGTATGAAGTATTTTAAGGATGGTTTCGAGTATACCGTGACGGGAGAACCGAACCCGTTCTCTGTGAACGAGGTCCGCAAATATGAAGATGCCAAATACTTCTTACCGGATTTCGAAGACACGGAGAAGTGTCACAAGCCAGAGAATAAAGCTAACGCCACCATCCCTGTCTTCGGCAGTGATACCGAGGAGGAAGAGGAGATAGTTTGTTCGGGTCCGTCCCAACACAACAAGCCAGGACCGTCCATTCCTACGTTGGTCTTTGGTAGCAACTCGGAAGATGAACTCCATGCTGTATTCTCTGCTCGACCTTCAATACAAACGCCCGCTGATGAAGAGCAAAGTCTACAAGTCGCCATGGTGCCGCCTAAACATCATAAAGAACTGGATGCACTTAATATCTACAGTGTAGAAGAGCTGCGGACATTCTATATCCCTCCCAAACGAGAAAGCGAAAAAGCAATTCTATTCTACCGCTCTGAAGAAAACAAAGCGGAGAAAGAAGTCTGGCACGGGGCGGATCCTACGTTGGACAGGCTTTAACCCATCCGTCTCCCCAGATATTATACAGAGGGTTTGAAAAAGCTGCTGAAACGCCAGGGGATATCCTTCGAGCAAACCGTTCGAAAAGCCAAGTTCTATGACAAAGTCTGGAACGTTCTCGGGACTCAACGCAAACTGCCTAATGGGAAAATGCAGACAAAAGGACTTGGATATATCCGATCAAAGAAACGAGAGCTACTAAACAGCTGCTATGTCATGTATGACTTCGATGAAGAAGCGGATGCTCAATGGGAGGACGTTAATCCTGAGACAGTGAAAGTTCCAAATGCAAAAGAGCCCAGTCCGTCGTTCGAAGAACAAATGGACAAGCTTATAAGGGAAGCAGGTCAAAAAGTCCGGGACGACCATAACCGCGAAATGGCCATCTACGAGAAAGCCAGAACGCAACGCCTCCTTCAACAGGCCGTGAAAGATGAAAATGCCGCTCCTTGTCAACCTGTTATAAAGAAGGCTCGGCGCAAAAGCAGAAATAAGTCGAAAGGCCAAAAAGGCGCTCAACAGCAACAAAGCAGGGCTAAGAAGCCACGCAAACGGGAGTCAAGCGTTATTGATCTATCACTCATGAAGAAGATGGGTCGAGCGTACTCGTTTCCTCGGGACAAGACGAAGAAAATACTTGACCTCGCTTTAAAACATCGGATGCTTGCACTACCGGAATCTAAACACCCTGAACAAGCAGGCGAAGTCTCTCACCCGGACTATTGCTTTTATCACCGAGTGATAGGGCACCCTCTCGAGGACTGCTTCACCTTCAAAAATTGAGCTGAAGATCAGTATCAGCTTGGCAAATTCACTCTGTCTGACAGATGGAGGGTAGCGCCGCCAAAGAAGCACGAACCCAAGGCCACGAAATAAGAACCAGTTCCGCATTGGGATTGGAAGCGAATCTGTACTTGTCACGTGATAACGATATCAAAAGAAGAGCCCGAGGGCATGGATGACCTTCCCTGGTGCTTCGAAAACAGCAAAGACGAGGTAATCTCAGAATTTCCACCAGCGCCAAAAGAACTGGAAGATGGAATTCATACCACTGCAGATAACCTTAAGAAAATTGAGTTGGGAACGGCAAATGACCCGCGACCAACATTCGTCAGCTAGCTGCTATCTGAAGAAAGGGTGGCTACGTTAAAAGACGTTCTTGTACAGCATAGAGATTGCTTCACATGGAATTATTCCGAAATGCCGGGACTAGATCCAGAAGTTGCCGTGCACAAATTGGCGATATCCCCGGACGTCAAGCCCGTCAAACAGGTGCCGAGGAGAATGCGGCTCGAGCTTGAGATGAGCATCAACGCCGAGGTCAAAAAGCTAATCGACTCTGGCTTTATACAGGAGGTTCAATATCCGGAATGGATCGCCAACATCGTCCCGGTGATGAAGAAAAATGGGACAGTGCGCATATGCGTAGACTTCCGGGATCTTAATAAAGCTTGCCCGAAGGATGATTTTCCAGTGCCGGTCACCGAACTGATGATAGACAATACGTCTACTCACGAGGTTTTCTCCTTCATGGATGGCTCGCCAGGGTATAATCAGATAAAGATGCATCCCGAAGACCAGAAGCACACAGCCTTCAGGACCCCTTTGGGAATATTCTGTTATAAAGTGATGCCCTTCGGATTAAAGAACGCCGGTGCCACTTACCAAAGGGCCATGACGAAGATCTTCAATGACCTTATACATGAAATCGTCGAGTGCTATATCGACGACCTCGTGGTTAAGAGCAAATCATACGAGAAACATCTCGAGCATCTAAAGACTGTATTTCAACGCCTTCGACAATACAGCTTGAAGATGAACCCTCTTAAGTGTGCATTCGGAGTTTCCTCAGGCAAATTCTTAGGATTCATCGTCCGACACCGGGGTATCGAAATAGATCCGTCCAAGATTAAGGCGATCATGGAAATGCCTCCGCCAAGGACTCTCAAACAGTTGCGGTCTCTCCAAGGAAAGCTCGCATATATTCGGCGATTTATAGCCAACCTCTCTGGCAAGTGCCGCCCTTACAGTCACCTGATGAAGAAGGGAACTCCATTCGTCTGGGATCAAAAATGCCAAGGCGCGCTGGACGAAATTAAATAGTACCTGCAGAACCCGCCGGTGTTGGCTGCTCCGGTCAAGGGAAAACCCCTCATTCTTTATACAACCGCCCTCGAAGGTTCCTTAGGCGCATTATGGGCACAAGAGAATGATCAAGGGAAATAAAGAGCACTCTACTACTTAAGTCGGGTTCTGCTGGGGGCAGAAAGCAACTACTCTCCCATTGAAAAATACTGCCTGGCGTTGATCTTCGCGATAACAAAGCTCAGGCACTATGCATTGGCGCATGAGGTCCGTCTCATTTCGAAGGTGGACCCTCTTAAGTATTTAATGTCAAAGGCCATACTGATAGGTCGACTCGCTAAATGGGCCCTGCTCTTGATGGAGTTCTCGATAACGTATCAACCTCTCAAGGCAGTGAAAGGCCAGGCCATCGCCGACTTCCTTGCTGAGCACCCGATACCTGCCGATTCTCCCTTGAATTGCGATTTTCCAGACGAACATGCGTTTGACGCGATCGACGGTGGTGATACCCAATGGGAACTTTATTTCGATGGAGCATCTTCCATGAAAAAGCGCAAACAAAGTACCCCTATAATCAAATCGGGGGTAGGCCTCATCTTCGTGACTCCACAAGGAGGGATAATGCGCTTCGCTTTCTCCTTAACAGAGCCAGGGACGAATAACGAAGCTGAATATGAAGCCTTGATAGCAGGTCTTGAGATCGCCGTCGACATAGGAATTGAAAACCTCCTCATATACGGAGATTCTCAACTGGTCGTTAGTCAAGTAAACGGCGACTACCAAACGTGCAAAACGGAGTTAGTGAAGTACGGGGAAAAGGTGCAACAACTGTTGACCCAAATTCCCTCCTATACTTTGGAGAACATACCACACGCAGAAAACAACAAAGCAGACGCGTTGGCCAAACTTGCTAAAGAGCTGGCTGACGAGAACCTCGATGACGTCAGAATCATGGTACAAAGCCGTCGGGTGCTTGCCCCAGCAGAAATATCTCCGGAATCATCCGAAGAAAAAGGAGCAAGCGAGTAAACGACCCTGCAAGTAAAAGATTGGGAAAATACCGAGGATTGGAGAGAAGTCTTCATAGACTACTTTAAATCCTACCGAATGCCTGAAGAAGCGTCCACAAGACATCAGCTCATGAAACAAGCTCTGTCTTTCGCCTTCGTCAATGATACTCTGTACAAGAGGTCGTTTGATTCCCTGTGGCTGAGATGCTTAGGACCCGACGAAGCGAAAAGAGTCGTCCAGGAAGTTCACAACGGACTCTGCGGTTCTCACCAAGCAAGCCCAAAGATGAAGTTGAAGATCAAAAGGATGGGCTACTATTGGCCCACAATGATCCAGGACTGCCTCGAATATGCGAAGAAATGCCATTCATGCCAAATTCATGGGGACTTCATCCACCAGCATCCAAATCCACTACAGCCGACGGTGGCTAGCTGGCCTTTCGAAATGTAGGGAACTGACATAGTCGGCCCCATCGAACCAGCATCGTCTAGGGGACATCGTTTCATCCTGGCAACGACTGACTACTTCTCTAAATGGGCAGAAGCAGTACCGTTAAGAGAAGTTAAGACGGAGAATATCCTCCATTTCTTCAAGACGCATGTCATATATCGATTTGGAACTCCGCGACGGATCATCTCCGATAACGGGCCAGCCTACAGAAGTCATAAGATCAGCCGCTTTGCGCAACAGCATAATATAGACTGGAGGTATTCCTCGGTTTATAATCCGCGAGCCAACGGTCTTGCCGAGGCCTTCAACAAGACCTTGACGAAAATCATAAAGAAAACGGTGTCCCGAAATAAGAGAGACTGGCACAAGAGACTGCAAGAGGCTCTTTAGGCGTATCGAACTACGTTCAAGACGGCCACGAACACAACGCCATATGCGTTGGTATTCGGTACAGAAGCAGTACTCCCTCTCGAGATAGAATTACCCTCTCTACGAGTGGCAGTCCATTATGAGCTGACTGACGAAGAAAACGCTCACCTTCGGCTTGAGGAGCTTGACACCCTTGATGAAACCCGGCTCATAGCACAGCAAAATCTGGAAGCTTATAAGGCAAAGATGACGCGCTCATATGAAAGATTGACCCGACCGAGGACATTCCGCCAAGGGGAACTCGTGCTAGTGGTCAAAAGGCCTATGATTCCCAATCATGCCAAGCGAGGAAAATTCGAGCCAAACTATGAAGGCCCATAAATCATAGATAAGGTCTACCAGGATGGGGCCTATTTACTCATGGACATGCACGGTGAAAGGCCTTTCAGGCCAATAAACGGTCGCTTCCTAAAGAGATACTACGCTTAATGAGCCACAGCCTAGGTCAATGATAAATGATGACGACTATGTCCGCCGCTATCTTCCTAAGCTCAAACTCTATCAGCAGTAACCAACCTTCTCAAAGTCGGACCGAAATATCCTTAAACTAATAGCAGACCAAAACGTCTTTAAACTACTATCGCGGCATCTTTAGGCTGACAAGATATAAAAAAAAACATATAAAAATAAAATTAAAAAAACGGTATGTCCATAAGCAAAAAGGGCACGGATGAAAACCCGAAAGGGCTCCGTGAGTAAAAACAGCAGGGCTACCGGCGAGTGTTCGTGAAAACCCGAAAGGGCGCGACCTCGTAAAAAAAATATATAAAAATAAAAAGAATAAAAAAAACGGTTTGTCCATAAGCAAAATGGGCACGGATGAAAACCTGAAAGGGCTCCGTGAGTAAAAACAGCAGGGCTACCGGCGAGTGTTTGTGAAAACCCGAAAGGGCGCAACCTCGTTAAAGAGCACTTACAAGATCCTCTCGACCTTGTAAGGAGAAGCCACCCGCGTGAGATCCTTACGACTCACAAGGGAGCAACACACTTAGGGATCCCCACGATTCCTAAGGAGAAAATACACTTACGAGATCCTCACGACTCGTAAGGAGAACTCTCTTATAGGACCCTCACGGCTCATAAGAGTTGAAAGTCTTAAGTTACAGAGACCTAAACCTGTGCTTAAGCAACTCCCACGACTTCCGATATTGCCCTACAAGTGGTTCAATATTGACCCTTGTATACAATCCACGGGCGCGAATAAACATTTCCCTAATCAAGTCTCATCCGAGACTGGGGATATGTTCGCATGATGAACAACCCTTATAAGTCCTCTCGACTTACAAGGAGAAAACCCTCTTGTAGGATCCTTACGACTTACAGAGGAACATACACTTAGGAATCCTCACGATTCCTAAAGAGAAAATACACCTACAAGATCTTCACGACTTGTAGGGAGAAATACCTTTGTGAGACCCTTACGGCTCATGAAGTTAAAAGCCTTAGACGACAAGACCCTAACCCTGGTCGCTAAGCCACCTTTGTTCAACATCGACAGAGGCAGATGATGATTCTCTCCTGACAATATTCCAGTTGTAGCGGTGCTGATGCCGAAATCGGTGTTTAATTTCAGGTTTACGACGAAAGCCAGTAGACCGCTCGTGCATATGAAATAGCCGAAATGATGGGGCAACTTGCAATAAAAGCAGCAAGTAAAAATGTATGCATGCGAAATAGCCGAAATGATGGGGCAACTCGCAATAAAAAGCAGCGAGTAAAAATAAAATAAACAGCCGAAATGATTGGGCAACTCGCAATAAAAAGCAGCGAGTAAAAAAGAAATAAACAGCCGAAATGATTGCGCACCGCGAAAAATAGCCGAAATGATTGGGCAATCGCGACCTTCGCGATATAAAAGCTGAAATGATAGAGCATCGCGGAAATAAAACAAAAAAAGGGAAGATGATAAAACTTTGGCCCTATAGTTAAGATCACATCGATCCCTGTATACAATCCAAGGGCGTAAACAAACAAGAGGGAACCATACTTTCCCAACAGGCTCCGCCAGAAGACGAGGCCAAATCTCGACGGTTCAGTCCAACTTCGAAGAAACCAGTGTCTTCAGCAAATTCCTCGACTCACGGATACAAACACTCCTTGACGAGAGTCTCCTGATCCGCGTCGACTCGCAGAACCACCAGTGCCTCCGTGGGAAATTCTCGACTCGTTTCAAACCCCAAGGAAACAAATAATCCTTGGCGCTAGGGAAACAAATAATCCTTAGCAAATTCCTCGACTCACGGATACAAACACTTCTTGACGAGAGCCTCCTGATCCGCGTCGACTCGCAGAGCCACCAGTGCCTCCGTGGGAAACTCTCGACTCGTTTCAAACCCCAAGGAAACAAATAATCCTTGGCGCTTGGGAAACAAATAATCCCTAGCAAATTCCTCGACTCACGGATACAAACACTCCTTGACGAGAGCCTCCTGATCCGCGTCGACTCGCAGAGCCACCAGTGCCTCCGTAGGAAATCCTCGACTCGTTTCAACCCCAAGGAAACAAATAATCCTTGGCGCTTGGGAAACAAATAATCCCTAGCAAACTCCTCGACTCACGGATACAAAAGATCCTTGACGAGAGCCTCCTGATCCGCGTCAACTCGCAGAGCCACCAGTGCCTCCGTGGGAAATCCTTGACTCGTTTCAAACCCCAAGGAAACAAATAATCCTTGGCGCTAGGGAAACAAATAATCCCTAGCAAATTCCTCGACTCACGGATACAAACACTCCTTGACGAGAGCCTCCTGATTCGCGTCGGCTCGCAGAGAAGCCAGTGTCTCCGCGGGAAAAATCCCGATTCGTCTCAACTAGCAAGATGAAGCCTCAGGCAGCAAGGATTAAAAAAAACTTTCTTCCTGAACAATGGGACCCTGCAAATCGATCTAGACGGTCTCTTGCATACTATTCACGGGTCTCACTCTTCAAAGTCGAATTTCGACGAGGAGGGAAACAACCGCTTACGAGTCCTCTCAACTCGTAAGAGAGAAAAATTCTCTTATAGGATCCTTACGACTTATAAGAGAAAATCACACTTAGGAATCCTCACGATTCTTAAGGAGAAAAACCCACCTACGAGATCCTCTCGATCCGTAGGGAGAAAAATCTCTACGAGACCCTCACGGCTCATAGAGTTGAAAAGTCTTAGGCAGCAGATCTGAACCTGCGGCCTAAGCCATCGCTATTTCTTAAGAAAGTCAAGATGCGTGCTCTATTATCTATTGACCATGTTTACTCAGGTGGCGTGCTGATAATAAAATAAAGAAAAGGCGGAGAAATGACACAAGACATTACAGAAAATGTGTATCTTTTATTCATAAACTTGATTGGGTACAAAATACCTTGTGTTAAAGAATAAAAAATATATATATACACATTCTTTTATCTACAAGCACAAACGATACAAAGAAGGATAGCTACTGAGGAGGAAGTGTCTTTAGTAAATCCACAAGTTGCTCTCGCACTTCCTTCAGCGCCTCCTCCTGAGCGGCTGCCGCAGCCACCTCCGCTTCCACCTGGGTCCGCTGCTGTAAAAAGGATGAAAGTTGCTCCTCGGCCGCCTTCTGGGCTGCTTCTTGGCTGGGTAAATCCCGCTCGACAACGTTAAGCTGTTGCCTCAAGGATAACCCTTCAGAAAGACATTGCAGAAGACCCTCAAAGGCAGCCTTCAGCCGTACAGCATTGGCCTCTACCCGACATGCAGCTGGGCAGACTTGCTCGAGGTCTCGCCGCGCTCCTTACGCCTTGAAATAACTTCTTGTTTAAGATGGCGGAAGTAAGAAGCGCTCCACTCAATCCACGCTGCTCTTTGATTGCTGGCAGCCAAGGTCTCAGGAGCGGGACGCAACGACTCCAGCTGATGAAGGCGAGCCTCAATCTCCCGACAGTGATTAACCCAGGAGGCGACGATGCCCTCGTCATGGAAGTTGGCAAATATTACCAGAATCTGGTTAACCGTCGTAGCAAAGTCCCCAGCAGACGTAGGAGTCTCGACGTCGAGTTCCTCGATGTAGTCACTCAACATGCGCAGGCTATTCACCGCACCTTTTGAGGACAGACGTCTCTGAGAAGGGCCGGCCGGCATTGTAATATGGGACTCAAAAGGCGCCAAGACCAGAACGGCGGCTGAAAAGAAGCAAGATGTGATCAGATAACAGTTCAGGAAATAAAAGAGGGAGAAGTCATTAATGTGATAGTCACCATACCAGCCGAGACAGGTGGCAAGGCCAGAAGGACCGGTGGCGCAGCCGATCTTGTATCCCCTCCTTCAATCTGTAGCGCTGCAGTCAGGAGGAGAAAAAGGGTTAGAAGTAATTCCATCAATAAAAAAGAAAGATATCAATGGAAATCATACTCACCAGCGCCACCAGAGGAAGAAGCGAGTTCGGATGGAAAGGAGAAGTGTGGGAGCAACATCTGATATACATGATCAAAGAGCACTCCTGAAAAGACACAACAATATGACTTTAGTACACAAATTATACGTCTGAAAAGTGAGATTAATAAGTTGCGAACCCATACCTTCCAGCATCTTAGATGGTATGAGAGAGGGTTGAGAGGTGACCACCGCCAAGGCAGTCGTTGAAGGGGATCCTTCAAGCAGTGGGGCATCGGCGCTGGTTGCACCTGTGTTACGAACAAATGTGAACTCGTCAGAGAGGATGGTAAGATAAAGAAGATAGCAACTTCGGATTTACCTAATGAGCTGCCAGCTGAAATGGAGACGATTCCTTCCTCTGTTGACATGAGGCCGCCGCCTGTGGCCTCATCACCTGACTCAATGGGAACCGTTGTTGTGCTCGTGAGACCGAGAGACGGCGGAGGACCATAGACGGGGAGGGCTATGACTGGAGCATTGCCAGACTCCAGAGAAGGAGCGGTTGGCTCATCCTCGGGAATCATGGCCACCTTACCCACTACTCCCTCAGGTTCAGTAATCGCGGTTGTCTCGTCCACCATCACCACGAGGTCGCCAGCCTCAAGTGCCTCGTCCGTCACCACCCTGGGCTCAGTTGTAATGATCATTTCATCTGCCGCCACTTCAGACTGGGCATCAATGACCTTCTCGGCTGTAGACCCCTCAACCCCCATCTCAGGCCCCGAAGCCTCAGTGACGTTGCCCACCGTGGGCTCAGGTTCGGTAGGTGCCGCCCCCTCTATTTCTTTGGGTTCAACGGTCTCCGTCTCCCCCTCGGTCGGACTTGGCTTTACAGGATAAGATATATAAGGACCGATGGCATTAAAACTCCTACAACAAGAACTCTGAGAGAAATATTACCTGAAGTGGATTTACCGTTTGCGCTCCGAACTGCACGCGCCACTTCTCTGTGAGCAGTGGATAGGGCAACAGGAGCCTCTTCGGACGGTGTATCAGCACGAGGGGCTGTGCTGGGGCCCGCTCCCACAGCTAAGGCAGCCCTGCGCGCCTTCGCTTCATGCCTTAGCCGCTTCCTTTCCTCCCGAGCTGTCACGATGGACCTCTGTGACGCCTCCTTCACCAAAGCGTCGTCGTCCGTATACAAGGACACCTCTAAAGCCTTTAAGGCATCTCTCATCGGCTCCTCAAGACGGACCTCTTGCGGTAACCCTGAGGAAGCAGGAACGTCAGCAGCTGGTAGGACATTTGCGTCGCTTGGCGGGAGCGGCATTGAGGTCCCTGCGATAAAAAGGGAAAGGTTAGATTATCCATAACACAAGGAAAACGAAAACATGATGAATCGAAACTTACCGAGGCCTAAAGACACTGTGAGGCGTTCCTCCTCTTGGAAGGTCTTGAGGGAAGCGGCAATGGCTTCTTCAGTGGTGATGCCTGTTGGGAGAAAAGAAGGGAAAATATTAGTCATAGGCAATAATAAAGATATGGTGTAATAGAAAATGCGACTAATGATTACCTGACGCCGCAAGCTTAGCCAGCCATGCATTACGCCTCACCAATTGCTCCGAAGATCTGAGGGCGGCCTCCAGGTTCGTGTCATCCGGCTGCATGACTAATCCCTCATTAGTCCCATACTCGCTCAGGCCCTCACTGTACGGAGCGTGGGGTTCCTGACCGAACGCGATGTCCGCGGCGAAGAGCGACTTCTTTTTCTTCTGCCCGCCAACCCTAGGTGCACGCGGGATCGACTTACGCTTAGCAGCCACCTTGGGACGGCGGGTCCCGATGTCCGCACCTACGCCAGACTCTGGCGAAACTACAACCTCTGTCTCCACTGGAGCACAGGGCGCTGGGGATGCATCCGCAATATCAGGGAGTGGCAATCCGCGTGGAGGACTTTGCGCACGCGGGGGTCCGGTTCTAACCTCTTTCAGAGGAGCAACTACTGGAGTCCTGGGAACCAAAGGAGCGTTGCGGTCGGTACCTGGAGGCACACCCTTACGATCGACCAGCAATCGCCTTTCCTCCTTTATAACTGCTCCTGTTGCATGATTGTACCAGTCTTTGTACACATTGAGGAGTCGTGGAGTGCAGGCCGGCGCACTGATAAAAAAACGAGAGCCCGTGTTCAGGCGCATGAAGTGATGTAACGCGTTCTCCATCCCTTCTTCATTGGCAGCAGGTTCCAGTAAGAAAGCTTCCAAGGGTACCCCTTGATCATAGCCCAGTTGTTGGACGAAACGATGTGGGTTATATCTCATGAAGATTGCCGCACCGCCCTGCCTGAAGACTAGGAAGCCCGGTCTAATAGAATACAAGTGGAGGGTCTCCTGGGCCGTCAAAACTGAAGCTCCATCCTTAAAGGAGTCCTGTAACGGTCGCACCACAGCGGTGGACACTTTTCCAATGGTTAATACCTTTTCAATGAAGGACATCCCGACTCCAACGGTGTGAGGGCGAAGCAGTAAACCCCTGGCGTTCCGTGGTGAAGGGGTCACGATTGATGCGCCAATCAACTGAAGGATGCGAGGGAAACCACACTTGTCAAAGAACGAGGGCCTTTTGTGCATGCCGAAGACACCCGCCGTATGTAGCTCAAGCCACGACATAAAGTAGTGCATCGGGAAGACCGCGTGCAATACCCCGGGCTTGTTAGCATCCGCTGCTCGGCTGAGGCCATGGTATAGGTGCGCCAAGCCAGCGATCCCAACAGCCACCTTTACCCCGATGGCCATCTGGTGGGCTGGGTAAAAGACAGAGGGCCGCATACGATGAGAGTGCATTAGGATCGCAAACCAGCTCAGCCACAATCCAAGAAATCCTAAGAAAAAGGCCTCCTCATCAATTCCAGGGGCCGCAATTTCTGCAAATGACATGGTAGGGAAGTCTGGAAGGAAAAACCCCTTTTGATCTATCTCCTTCTCCGGTAGGTTGTCCGCACCTAGACCGAAAGGGTCAGCCAGAGTGGCAAACTTGGCAGCCTCTGATGAGAGGACGCTTGGGCGAAGGAACCGAGCGATGAAATCCTCAAAGTTAACCCCCCGACTCCCATGTTCGATAAAAAGAGATTCATAGATGTTCAACACCTTAATCAAGCTTGGGAATTGATGTTGAACAGCATTCTCCGATGTGACCCCCCTTACCACCGGCCTAGCACCAAAGACGTACACATCTGTCGGGAGCAGCTCCTCATAATGTTCTCCCATGACTGGTAGACCGGATACCTCCATGAACTCCTCCAAAGAGATGGACACTTCCCGATCCATGGCAAGGAAAGTGTCGGTAGGAATGTTCCACTGCTCCAGGAAAGCCTTAAACCACCAGGTGGGGAGCGTGGGATACTGGAAGAGAGAGACGTAGACCGCGGTGTACAATCTTAATCTTATCAACTGCGACTTCTTCGTCGACAGGATATACCGAGCCCACGGCAGGTAGCCAATCGGATGGCGGGGGATCAGACCAATGTTATATGATTGCCCTCAGGGTCTCGCCTCGCCCTGACAGATACGACGTCCTAGGATATCCAAGACCATAGGACGTTGGACCGGAACCGCATCCATAGCGGGATGAAGAAAGCTGTTCGCGGTCCAATCCACCATCTCCACGGCATACTGCACTGAGGGTGGGGTAGCATAATGAATCGCCGTTATGGGTTCTGACGGCACCGCGCATGTGAAGCTCCGTCGGCCCATGATGATCTGATTGTACCACGACCCCCAAAGGTGGAGAATTTTGTATTCCGGGTCGTACTCCTTAATCATGGCCAGGACTTCACGGTCCAATGGCGCCTCGGGAAATCCCTCCTCCGAGCGGACGCACGGGAATGAAGTGTCTAGAGACATGATCGCTGCAAAAGAACAATTTAGCCGTTAGTGTTGTAATTCCAACGATTGGCGTTTAAAAAATGCGTTAATTAATTAATTAAAAATTACTTAAATTAAAATTAATTAATTACACCACACAGCAGTGCGGCGGGTAAAAGACCGAAGGGGGACCCACAAAATCTGGATGACAATATGTCAGTTAATAAGACAACCTCATCATTGAATGAGATTGTCAGTTGGTCCCCAGGAAAACATTCCCACTAATAATAATAATAAAAGAATCCCTAGAAACAAGGAGAAAATCTCCTCTTTCAGAGCAAAGCTCTGTCACAGAATGACACTTGTCAAATTCTGATCTCAAAGGAATAAAATTCCTTAAAAGAGCATAGCTCTGTGATAATAATGGAAAAGATCCATCAGAAAATTTTAACACTTAAAATTACTTTTTTTTAAAAAAATTATGGGACTTTGAAAAATCCATGAAAACTTATAATGAGCTCTTCATTTTTCAAATCTAAAAGATCTACAGTTGATTCAAGAGCAAAGCTCTGTTCATGGGTTAGAACCCATGAACAAAATCTCTGCAGATCTATAAGTTCTTGATAGCAAAGCTCTGTTTATGAAACCCCAATGGGGATCTCTTTAGATCAAAAGATCTGTGAGAGCAAAGCTCTATTGGTTAATTAAAATTAATTTAACTTAAGATTAATTTTACCTAAAGTTTTCTAACTTGGAAAATGAGAGCAAAGCTCTAAAGTTCTGGAAACGAGAGCAAAGCTCTGGAGTTCTAAGCAGGAGCAAAGCTCTGGAAATCAAAATCTAGAAAATGGTGAGATTTTTCTAAGGGCCAGAGGTCCTATTTATAAGGCGCGTGCGCCCCTTGAGCTCACCCCTTGATCCAACGATCAGGAGTTTGCCACCGCTGCACTCACGTGTGCGCCACGTGAGCGCAACGGTGGGGGGGCATTTGTTTCCCCCAATCAGAGCAAAACTCTGTTGAAATTCAAAATTCAAAATTTTGAAGCAACGTTTCAAATCTCGGACGCAACGCGCCACATGTCAGGCGCTGATACGTCAGCACAGCGCCCAAGAAGGCGCGCCCAATCAGAGCAAAGCTCTATTTAAACTAAATTTAAAGGAAGCAACGATTCAGTTGCGCAAGCACTGCGTTGCGCGACACGTGTCAGCGCAGATGCGCTAGCGCAGTTGCGCTGCGCTTTGCGCTGCGCGACACGTGTCAGCGCAGATGCACTAGCGCAGTTGCGCTGCTCTGTGCGCGGCGCGACACGTGTCAGCGAAGATGCGCTAGCGCAGTTGCGCTGCTCTGTGCGCTGCGCGACACGTGTCACGCGCTGGGGCACTTGCGCCAAATAGAATTAAGATTTTAAAGAAATCTTTCTGTTCTTATTAAAACAAGAAGATTTTCTTCTGTAAAACAGAACCCTTGGATCAAATATCCAACGGTGGGGAAAATTCCCCAAATCACTCAGAGAAAGATCTCTTTAACAAATTTAACTAATTTATGGGCACTATAAAAAGGACCCTAGGCCTCAATTCAAAGGCATCAATATTCTCTAAAAAAAAAGAAGAAGGGAAAGAGAACTCTGAAGAATTCCTCAAGAACAAAAAGGTAAAAACCTTTAGAAAAAAAGAGAAAGTTCTCTCATGAACAGATCATAGATCTAAAAACAAGATCAATGATCTTTAATAAAAAAAAATAATAATAAAATAGTGCTTTGCACTTTTATGAACCTTCGGTTCTTTGAGATAAGAAAAACAAGAAAAACTAATCTTTTCTTTGATCTAAATTAGATCAAGAAATCAAATAGTGCTTTGCACTTCTTTTCTTGAATCTAAAACATTCTTAGTGCTTTGCACTTCCAAACTGCGCTGTTGCGCTCTTGGGAGAGCGCCACGTGTCAGGTACAGAACAACTTGCGCTACGCGCTCTTGAAATAGGGCTTTGCTCTCCGGAATTGGCGCAACTCACCAGAGCGCACCACGTGTCAGCAGCGCAACAGCGGAGCGCACTAGCGTAACGCACTGCGCTGTTGCGCTTGAGCTCACCAGAGCATGACACGTGTCCTCATCATAAGCGCTTGCGCTCAATAATTGGCGCAAAGCGCCTGACAAGCCACTATCAGATAATTAATGCACTGCATTATTTACAGAAGGGCCAAGCCCAATTAAAAAGGGCCTAACAGGCCAAATTAAATGCAATGCATTACTTTAAAAAGGGCAGAACCCAAATAAAAAACAGATACTGCGCATCATTTATAAAAGGGCAGAGCCCAAATAAAGGTCTAATAGATCAAACAAAAATGCTATGCATTATTAGACAGGAGCAGAGCCCCAGTAAAAGCCTAACAGGCCAAATGCAAATAAAATGTTGAACATTTTCAACTGGACTTAGCCCAATTCTGGCCGTAAGTCCTTAAATTAAATTGAACTGAGCACAAATGCTCTCTCAAATCAATTTACCTCCGGTTCAAGGGTACATCTCTGAACTCTTCTGACACCCATCGTTGTAATCCTTCAACGACGTCAGAGAGGTGACGGGTCCCGACGACCACGCATCGATACGGACTGCGGGGTCCTTAAACTAATGGACCGAAACGTCCTTAAACTAACAATGGACCGAAACGTTCTTAAACTAACAATAGACCGAAACGTCCTTAAACTGGCGATGGACCGAAACGTCCTTAAACTAATGTTGGACCGAAACGTCCTTAAACTAATGATGGACCACCACGTCCATAAACTGGCGATGGACCACCACGTCCCTAAACTGGAACAATAAAGCCTCCAAATGCCCTTTTGCCGGATCTAAACGATCCCGTTTAAGTTGATCTTAGCCCCCAAACGCGGCTAACGTATCCTTAAACTAAAAACACCAAACCCAAATCTAAGTAAATACGGATTTGTACTAATCCGCATCCTACGGGCGACGGCATTACTCAGTCTCCGTATACAATCCACGGGCAACCACAAACAAAACAAACACACACGACACGAAGTGAAATTCTGGAGAAGGAGAAAGTTGTTACCGCGATGCGGTAGCGTAATTAACTGCAGGGGCTTGCGCCTACAGGGAAGAGCGTCCCCACAATCAAAAACCCCTCAAGCGAGGGGGAATCTGACGAAGTCTGCTACATCGGCCGCATCTGTCTAAACCTCCGATACACGGTGCCATAAATCAACTTGGCATCTTCGGAGAGGTGGACGGATAAAACCAAATAGCATCTACCCCGAATCTCAGCGTCAGGACATCGCAGTCTTGTGCGCCGTCCTTCGGAGGGGAACAACAGGTGTCCGATTAATATGTGCACTTGCTGCGCAGACTTTAATCGGACGGTTGATAATACTAGCGGCTTAGGATTAAGCCGGATTATTAAATTGGGTTTTTGATTTAATAATTTACATATGTATTTATATATATGTATTCTAGTATTATTGTTCACTATTCGTTTTCTCTCTCGGCTATTCGTATTTTGGTACGAATACGCGTATATGTATTTCGATACATGTAACGGGAAATATTCCGTATTTTATACGGAATAGCTTCTAGAAGATTTGCCACCTCATTATTGATTTTCCTTTTTAGGAAATTCATTTGTTTTTTATAATGAGGTGGAGGGTGTGAGGTGGCATGAACATGGACATGGCATGGAACAAAGTATGGTTCATTTGTTTATTGGTTTTTGACTTTGGTTATTTTTTTCTTTTTTTGGAAATGACAGGGGGAGAGGGGCCGGCCACTTTAGAGTAGGGTGGGGGTTCTTTTTCATTTGGTGATTACATGAAACATCACACACTCTCTCTCTCTCTCACTCTCTCATGCTCCAAAAATACTTAGACATTTTTTGTTGATGCCAAGTCTTCATCACCTCCTTCATCTTCTATTGATGCTCTCTTGAGCTCATGGGTAGAGAGAAAAATGTAGTGACACTTATATACACCTCGACTCTCCATCGCTAGCGACTTTGGAGCGTCGGTTGCCTCGTTTGTCGAGGCTGGAGCTTGCGTCGTTTCCCTCAGGTGGATCATCGGAGATGGAGGAAGACCGGCAACCAAACCACATCAAGGAGCCGCTAGGAGCTTGGAATGAAGA
This sequence comes from Agapanthus africanus, assembly GCA_030015575.1. Classification (NCBI taxonomy): domain Eukaryota; kingdom Viridiplantae; phylum Streptophyta; class Magnoliopsida; order Asparagales; family Amaryllidaceae; genus Agapanthus; species Agapanthus africanus. Next base: position 506,308,504 of record CM057348.1, read on the forward strand.
CCGAAGGACACGGATCAACTCGGTATAACGATTCTATCTCTTAGTTAGTTTGCTAGTTTAGGGTTTAAGGTCGATCCGGGAATCGGGTAGCGGTAGCGCCGGTTTGATAAACTTTTGTTCCGCATTTTGGTCGCGTTTCGACGATCGGGGCACTGCCGGGATCCAACACCTGAGCCCTCTGAAACAATAGAATTAAATTCTAATTAAAAGGAATCAAAAGCCTTAATTAGAAAAATATTTCCCTAGATCTTTCTAAACAAAAAAGATTGCGCTCTGTAAAGTGGAGCACCGTTGGATTAAAAATCCAATGGTGATTAAAATTCACCAATTTGTAGAAAGATTCTATACGAAGAAATATTTTCCTAAAATTTGCCTGGAACAACGAACAAAATATCTTTTGGATTAAAAATCCAATGGTGAATAAAATTCACCGAGTGGTCTAAAAGATCATGTTGGTTATAAAATCAATCAAAATCTTTCAATGAAAGATTGACTAAACAAACTGATTCTTTTCTTTCTCCTATAAATAGGAGCCAAGATACAACAACAAAAAAAAGGACGGAAGAAAGAAAAAAAAAAGAAGAGAATTTAATTCTCCCCAAAAGAAGAAGATCTCTTCAGAAAAGAAAGAAACCCTAGGTAAGAGAGGGAAAGAGATCATTCTATAAACTCCCACAAAACAAAAGAGAATTTAATTCTCAAACTAAGAGTTTAACTCTTCTTAATAAGAACTTAGTTCTTCCTTTGGTTGAAAATCTGCAAAAGCAGATATCCCCATAAGTTGAGAATTTAATTCTCATCGGGGGGATTCTGCCATGCAGATCTAAAATCTAAGGGAGGACCTAAGTTCAGAGAATTTTATTCTCCCACAAAGCACATACGAATTTAATTCCTCCAACAAAATAAGGTTTAACCCTTAATATAAGAACTTAGTTCTTCTTCGTGGTAATAGATCTGCAGAAGCAGATCTTCCCATAAGTTGAGAATTTAATTCTCATCGGGGAGATTCTGCTATGCAGATCCAAAACTTAGAGGGAGAATTGAGTTTAAAGAATTTAATTCTTTCAAACATATAGGAATTTAATTGCTCTAAATAAAATAAGGTTTAACCCTATAAGAGAATTTAATTCTTAAACAAGGGATTTATCTCTCCATGCACGAAAAAAGATCAAGTACCCAACATGATCACGTGGCAACACGTGACTCTCCCCCTCAATGATCAAAAGAGAACGAATAAGATTAGGTCACGTGCTCCCACGTGACCCCTGAACAGACTCCTCAAAATAAGAAGGGCAGAACAGATTTTGGACGCCTCACGTGTCTCCACGTGACCCCTTGACAAACCTCTTTTTAAAAGAGCAAATGGGGGAAATCTGAGGAATTGATACCCAATGCATGGGCACTATCACGTGTCCATGCGTGATAATCGTGGAAATCAAGTGTTTAACACTTATATGCATATTCTGAGAATAAAATAAAGGAAGTAAGGCCCAATACTCGGGCGCCTCACATGACCCCACGTGAGCGCTTCCTTTTTTTAGTGTTTAACACTATTTTGTGCGCTTCATCCCTAATGTTTAACACTATTCTAAGCGCATCACGTGGGAGCACGTGATAGCCGAGTGTACTCTAGTGTTTAACACTATATTCGAGCCAATCTTAACATAAATTAGCTAAGTCTTCCAGAGGCAGGATCCCTTTTTGGCTGAACCTCAAATACACTCTTATCTTCCAAAATTGAGCATCTCATATGGCATTCAAAGCAAAACCCAGAGCCTTTCAACCAACATTGGTTCAAGGGTACATCTCTTCCTACCTCTGATATATGTCATTGTAATTCCTCAGTGTCTTTAGAGAGATGGAAGGACCCGATAACCGATAACTTTTGGTGCATCCCCAAACAGTTGAATCAAGGCCAAACAGACTATGACGTCTTTAAACTGGACCGTAATGTCCCTAAACTAAACTCTATGGAATGTGAGGTCCTTAAACTCATGGACTATGATGTCCTTAACCTCTATGGACTGTGGGGTCCTTAAACTCATGGACTATGATGTCCTTAACCTTTATGGACTGTGAGGTCCCTAAACTCATAGACTATGATGTCTTTAAACTTACAGACTATGATGTATTTAAACTAGACCGTAATGTCCTTAAACTAATTACGGACTGTAATGTCTCTAAACTAAAACAATAGAGCCCAAATACTCTTTTGTTGGATCTAAATGATCCTGTTAAGTAGATCTTAGTCTAAAATGAGACTAACGTATCCTTAACAACCACTTAAGTTGATCTTAATCTCAAACGAGATTAACGATCCTTAAATCAATCCAACTACAGATCCCTCAACTACACTGGTTCATGGGTACATCTCCTCACACCTCTGATATATGTCGTTGTAATTCTTCAACGTCTTCAGAAAGGTGGCGAGTCTCGGCAACCAGACATTCAATGGACCGCAACGTCCTTAAACTAAAACAATAGAGCACAAATGCTCTTTTGTTGGATCTAAATGATCCTGTTAAGTTGATCTTAGTCTAAAAATTAGACTAACGTGTCCTTAACAAACGTTAAGTTGATCTTAGTCTAAAATTAGACTAACGTATCCTTAACGAATGTTTAAGTTGATCTTAATCTCAATGAGACTAACGATCCTTAAACCCAACCCAAAACCTAAATCTAAGAAAATATGGATTTGGACTAATCCACGCCCTACGGGCGACAACATAAATTAGTCTCCGTATACAATTCACGGGAAACCAAAAATAAAACAAAGCAAGCAGTTCACCCATTAGTTCATTTTCTCGTCCGAAGCACACACGACACGAAGTGACCATCTGGAGAAGAAGAAAGTGGCTACCGCGATGTGGTAGCGTAATTAACTGCAGGGGTTTGCGCCTGCAGGGAAGAGCGTCCCCACAATCATAAAACCCCTCAAATGAAGGGGAATCTGACGAAGTTTGCTACATCGGCCGCATCCGTCTAAACCTTCGATGCACGGTGCTATAAATTAACTTGTCATCTTCGGAGAGGTGGACTGATAACACCAAATAGCATCTGCCCCCAGATTCAGGAAAGACGTTAATCTTCCCGATTTTCGGTGGTAAACAGATTCTGGAAGGCCCGGTGGGACATTTTTCCTCTTTCCACTCCACACTTCGTGTGTCGTCTTTTTTCCACGATCAGATTCTGGAAGGCCCGGTGTGTATGTTTTTGGTTGCCCTTAGGGGAGTGGATACTGAAGCCAACATTTCGTCTCTATGAAGAATGGTGTTTGCTCCCACCCTAGCAACTCAGGCTCTGTCATATCCGGTGGAGTCAAGTATGGACCACTTGCAGCCTCAAATCTCTGCAATCCGGCTCTTCAAGAAATCAACGGGCTTCTTTTTGGGTCGATACTCCCACCTCCCACTCTCGGTGCCTCAACGTCGAAGGAGGAAGCCCAGAAGAAGTCTGTCTTCTACAGGCTGGCTCCCCAAGCAGCAGCTTTGTAGACGGAATCAGTCCTCAAACAACTGGCACCTGCCAAGGACCAAGGTCGACGCAGGGGGCAGAATATTCAAGCTTTTAAAAGAAGCAGGGGGCAAGCTCGGCAAAATAATGAAGTTAATCAAATCCCGGCCGTAAGAAACGGTCGACGTCGATATCAGCGTCATACAAAATGAGCTGGGAGCAGTTCTCCATATGGTCCTGTTTCAACCCCAGTGGTGAATGTTGTTGTTCCAACTGGGAACAGCTTCAAATTGTTGTGAAGGGTCAGACAAAGTTCTCCTACCGCAATATTGAAGAAGTCTCCGCAGCCCATGGAGATCCCACGAGAGCAGAAACCAGTTCGCTCCCTGAGACAACTTTCCTCATCTATATATAAGGTATGGAAGCAGAAGAAAGGGACTCACCCCAAGACGGATCCTGATACAGCGGTTCCTCCCAAAACCAAAGCGGCTTTTCACAAAAAAGAGAGGCCCAATAAAGCTCAAGTGCCCGAAGCAAACTCCAAAGGCCAAAACTCCAAACACCCCAAGCCTGGAGGCATGGTAGTTCACATAGTCTATGTGGTGAATTCCAAAGAGGAAGTTCGAGCTTCTACTAGTCACCGACCTCAAACTAGATCCTTAACAAAAGTTCAACTGCAACGTGAAAAACTGTAGGAGATGCTTGCTCAGGCTGTACCACTCGCTAATCCATCGTCTAAGGCAAATCCCGAAGTCGCACCTGGAGAAAAAGGTCTGGCTTGGTGCCTATTCTAAGCTTGACAGACTCCAGCCCATCCGTCTGCCCAGATACTATACAGAAAGATTAAAAAGGCTATTAAGGCGCCAAGGCGTACCCTTCAAGCAGACCGCACGACAAGCTCAGCTCTACAACAGGATCTGGAACGTCCCCGGAACTCAGCGAAAGTTGCCCAATGGGAGAATGGAAGTGATCGGGCTTGGATATGTTCAATCCAAGAAACGGGAGCGATTATATGGCTGCTATGTTATACATGACTTCGATGAAGAAGGAGATGTTCTGATAGAAGACGCTAACCCTAAACCAAAACAAGGTCCCGCCATGAAAGTGCCAAGTCCGTCGTTCGAGGAACAGATGGACAAGCTAATAAGGGAAGCGGGTCAAAAGGCCCGGGATGACCATATCCGCGAAATGGCCATTTATGAAAAAGCCAGAACGCAGAGCCTCCTTCAGCAGGCTATGAAAAATGACGATGCCCTTCGTCGTCAGCCCGTCATATGGAAGACTCGACGCGGAGGCACAAATAAACTGAAGAACGAAAAAATGTTCGACAGCAGCAAAGCGGGTCCAAGAAGCCTCGCGATCGAAAATTGAGCAGCCAGGATCCGTCTCTTATAAAGAAAATGGATCGAGCATATTCTTTTCACCAAGATAAGACAAGAAAGATATTCAGTCTTGTCATTAAACATCAGATGATTACCCTCCCGGGGTCCAAGCACCCTGAACAAGCAAACAAGGAACATCACCCAAATTATTGCTCCTATCACCGAGTGGTAGGACATCCTCTCGAGGACTGCTTCACATTCAAAAACTGGGTTGAAGACCAATACCAACTCGGCAAATTCGCTCTATCCGACAGTTGGAGGGTAGCCCCACCGCAAAGGCATGTGCCGAAAGCAACGCACATAGCGAGAGTAGAACCAGATCAAGATCGGTCTTGGAAACGATCTCGCACCTGTCACGTAATAACGCTGACAGAAAAAGGAGTGCCCGAGAATATGGACAACCTCTCCTGGTGCTTCGAGAACAATGATGACGAAGTGATCTCAGAGTTTCCACCGGCGCCAAAAGAGCTGGAAGATAGGATACATACTACTGCAGATAACCTCAAAAAAATCGACTTGGGGACGGAAAACGACCCGCGGCCTACATTCGTCAGTGAGCTGCTGTCTGAAGAAAAGGTGGCTGCCCTCAAAGATGTGCTCATGCAGTATAAAAACTGCTTCTCATGGAACTACTCCGAAATGCCGGGACTAGATCCAGAAGTAGCTGTGCACAAATTGGCGATATCTCCGAACATCAAGCCAATCAAATAAGCACCGAGAAGAATGCAGCTCGAACTTGAAATGAGCATCAACGCCGAGGTCAAGAAGCTAATCAATTCCGGCTTCATCCAAGAGGTTCAGTACCCTGACTGGATCACCAACATCGTCCCAGTGATGAAGAAAAATGGGACGGTGCGCATTTGCGTGGACTTTCGGGACCTTAACAAAGCCTGTCCGAAGGATGATTTTCCCGTACCAATCACCGAGCTGATGATAAATAACACATCCACTCACGAAGTCTTCTCCTTCATGGACGGATCATCGGGGTACAATCAAATAAAGATACATCCCGAGGACCAGAAGCATACCGCTTTCCGGACCCCGCTAGGCATATTCTGCTACAAAGTGATGCCTTTCGGTCTGAAGAACGCCGGCGCCACCTATCAAAGGGCCATGATGAAGATCTTTGATAACCTTATACACGAGACTGTCGAAAATTATATCAACGACCTCATGGTAAAAAGCAAATCACACGAGGAGCATTGGGAGCATCTGAAGGTAGTATTCCAAGGTCTTCGGAAATACAACCTAAAGATGAACCCTCTCAAATGCGCGTTCGGGGTTTCTTCGGGAAAATTTCTAGGGTTCATCATACGACATCGAGGCATCGAAATAGATCCATCGAAAATCAAGGCGATTATGGAAATACTTTCGCCAAGAACTCTCAAGCAACTGCAGTCTCTCCAAGGGAAGCTCGCGTATATCCGGCGGTTCATAGCTAACCTCTCCGGCAAATGTCATCCCTATAGTCACTTGATGAAGGAGGGGACCCCGTTCGTCTGGGATCGCAAATGCCAAAGCGCACTGGATAAAATCAAGCAATACCTGCAGAATCCGCCGGTACTGACCGCTCCGATCAAGGGAAAGCCCCTCATTCTGTACGCAACCGCCCTTGAGGGTTCTCTAGGTGCATTATGGGCACAAGAGAATGACCAAGGGAAGGAGAGAGTGTAGGGTTCCTAGGCACACTAATGAGGTCTCACAAGGCATCAACCATGCCAATTTCAAATTTTACAAGTACCGAGAAACCCTAATACGGATCGTTAACTAGATATATAGGCGAAAGATGCAACTAGTTAACAACTTAACTAAGTGAACGGAAATACAACCTTTGTAGATCCGGTTCTCCACCTCCATAGCTCCGTGATGAAGTCCCCTCGCTGTACAAATCGCATCCCGGACTCTAGCATCAGCTTCATCGGAGAAATGGGCGGGCTTGGTCGTCGGCTTCGATGCCGAAGATGATCTACGTCGAGGCAACACTAGATCAAGCTCCAACTTCACCAAGTCAAGAAACTTGTGAAGAAAACACCCTATACTACTTGGCAAGTGGTAGAGGATGAAGAAATAGGAAGTGGGTTCACTTTAGAATTGGATTTCTCACTCTTTTCATCAAGTCATCATTGATGAAGCAAGGTTTTCTTCAAGTGAAGAAGAAGAAGAATATTATGATATGATAAGCATAATAAAATAGAAAAGAAAAATCAATTCTTATCATATACAAACCATGGTTTAGTGTAGAGATTTAACTAAGGTTAGATGGAGTGGTTAGGGTTAAGCATGAGACAAAATGGTCACTTAGTCAAAGCTTCATGAAGCTTCAAGATGCAAACAAAGAAAGCCACCATTTTTCTCATTATGCCATTTATTTTCCAAAAAGAATAAATAAATAAATAAATGAATAAGAAAAGAAAACCCTAACCATTCATATAACCATGGTTTAATCTTTATGTTAGTTATATGTATGCCCTAAAGGCCATTACTATACATAGGATGTATATTGTAGTGGATGCTGGGACATATATAGGGAGGACTTTCTTGCTCGATATGATAGTACGCTATCTGGTTACTCTTTACCTTAACGTGTATACTGTTTGTCTCTCTGTTACATGTTGGTAAAGCCCTTAGGATGTGTGCTTGACTACCTGGACTATGATGCGGATCATACTAGTGGGGACATGGTAGTCCATAAGTACATCCTTCAAGGTCCCTAGTCGTGGGTGTATCGAGACGGGGCATCGATATACCAGAGTAGACTAGCGTATACCTTCTCGACCCATACAGATGGACGATGGATGATCCCATATCCATTGGTGTTTGACATCAGAGATGATATACGGGTGCTCAGTAGAGACTGGGTACACTGGACGGACTCGCCGAGAACTCCCAGATGGTATTATACCTTACGTCAGATGGCAGTTCTCTGGTGACACTGGTACAGAGTAGTCTGTTGACCCGAGATCGTCATAGAGTCTTGTGTGGTTCCCACTGTGCTTTGATTTCCACCTTACCACGTCCAAGAGGGCATGCAAAACGGTGGTTTTTGGGTACAGTCCCGAATCACATGGAGGCAATGAACGATAGGAGGGGATTCGTCTCTCCCGGTATAGGGAGTTGATGTTGCGCTGTGTTCGATTGGCTATAACCGGAAATCCCTAGCCAGGGTTGCTGAGATTTACTGGTAAGTGTTACCAGTAGTTTCTCGAACTGTTATAGACCTCATATCAACATGACTTATCGAGCTATTGGGGTCTGACGTTTACCACCCCTAGGCGAGATATGCGACATATCAGACGACCAGACCGGACTGTACGGTAAGTGTTACTAGTTGGATTTACAGGAGTATGAGCGGGCTTGCTCGTCGATCTTCTGATCGCTCAATACCCGGGTGGCCGTTACGTTTAGCAGACCGCTTGCGGCTTGTGGGTGCTTGATATGATCATCATCTGCTACCGGCGTATTGATGAGTCTTTAGAGTCCTACACAGAGGTTTCCTGGCTCAAGAGAAACGAAATGGGAGCGCATATGAGATATGTGCGGGACCGAGAATAATGCGTGTATGTGATACCGTATTTCATTCTCGCGATGAATGTGTCGAATGGTTGTATGCGATATAACCTAGTTATCGAATCAAGGATTGATTCGATAAATCGATACATTGTATACTAGTCGGTTATGTGCGACATGACCGAATCATTGAATCAAGTGTTGATTTAATGATTTAATGCATAATTATATATTTGATATATTACTTTGCATTAACTAGTATTGGTTCACTTTAAATTGATTTTCTCACTTGAAGTTCACAAGTTGTATATGTGATATACTTTTGTGCACTTGATTGTATCATGTTTGATGATACATGCTTACTTGAGTTTGTGTAAAGATTGAACCATGGTTATTTAAATGGTTAGGGTTTTGTTTTTCATTTTCTTATTCATTTATTTATTTGTTTATTCATTTTTGGAAATGATAAGCATAAAGAGAAAATGGTGGCTAACTTTGTTTGTTGTTGAAGCTTCTTGAAGACTTTGACCAAGTGACCATTTTGTCTCATGCTTAACCCAAACCATTCCATTTAACCATGATTAACTCTTTACACATTACCAAGGTTTGAATATGATAAGTATTCATTTTTCTTTTGGATTTAAATTAACTTATCATATTCATTTCTTTCTTCTTCTTCTTCTTCATCACATGAAGAAAGCTTGCTACTACAATGGCAACTTGAGAAAACAAGTGAGAAATCTAATTCTAAAGTGAACCCACCTCCTATTTCTTCATCCTCTACCTCTTGCCAAGTAGTATAGGGTGTTTTCTTCACAAGTTTCATGACTTGGTGAAGTGGGAGCTTGATCTAGTGATGCCTCGACGTAGATCATCTTCGGCACGAAGCCGACGACCTTGCCCGCCCATTTCTCCGATGAAGCCGACGCTAGTGTAGGGTTCCTCGGCACACTATAGAGGTATCACAAGGCATCGAACATGCCAATTTAAAATTTTATGGGTGCCGAGAAACCCTAATACGGATCGTCGGCTAGATTTCTAGGCGAAACTATAAACTAGTTAACACTTTAACTAAAAGTTAGATGCTACAACCTTTGTAGATCCGGATATCCACTTCCTTAGCTCCACGTAGTCATCCTCTCGCTGTCCTTTTCGAATCCTAGACTCATTCGTCAGCTTCATCGGGAAAACGAGCGGAATAGGACGTCGGCTTCGTGTCAAAGACGATCAACGTCGAGGTTGCGCAAGTTCAAGCTCCAACTTCACCAAGTTGTGAAACTTGTGAAGAAAACACCCAAAACAACTTGGCAAGAGATAGAGGGTGAAGAAATAGGAGGTGGGTTCACTTTAGAATTGGATTTCACTCACTTTTTCTCAAGTTGCCATTGATGGCATCTAGTTTTCTCTCTTGAAGAAGAAGGAGAAGATGAAACTAGTTTATGATAAGTGTTATGATAAATTAAAAAAGAAATCAATACTTATCATAATCTAACCTTAGTTGAGTGTAGAGAATGGACCATGGTTACTTGGATGAGTTAGGGTTAAGCATGAAGACAAGAATGGTCACTAAGGTCAAAGCTTCATGAAGCTTCAACATAAAACAAATAAAGCCACCATTCTTATCTTAATCCATTTCAAATAAATAAATAAATAGATAAATGAATTTGCAAACCCTAATCAACACTTAACCATGGTTTAATTCTTTACACTTAACCATGAAAGCAAGTATCATCAAACATGATACAAACATGTGTACAAAAGTATATCACATATACAACTTGCACATCAAGTGAGAAAATCCATTTAAAGTGAACCTATACTAGCTAATGCAAAGTAATATATCAAATATATAATTACACATTAAATCATTAAATCAACATTTGATTCAATGATCCGATCATGTCGCACATAACCGACTAGTATTCAATGTATCGATTTATCGAATCAATGATTCGATAACTAGGTCATATCGAATATAACCAATCGAAACATATATCGCGAGAATGAAATGCGGTATCACATACACGCATTATTCTTGGTCCTGCACATATCTCATATGCGCTCCTATTTCGTTTCGCTTGAACCAGGAAACCTCTGTGTAGGACTCTAAAGACTCGTCAATACGCCGGTAGCAGATGATGATCATATCAAGCACCCACAAGCCGCAAGCGGTCTGCTAAACGTAACGGCCATCCGGGTATCGAGTGATCAGAAGATCGAAGAGCTAGCCCGCTCACACTCCTGTGAATCCAACCAGTAACACTTACCGTACAGTCCGGTCTATTCGTCTGATATGTCGCATATCAAGTCTAGGGGTGGTATACGTCAGACCCCAATAACCGATAAGTCGTGCCGATGTGAGGCTCATAACGGGTCGAGAAACTACTGGTAACACTTACCAGCAAATCTCTGATCAGCCCTGGCCAGGGACTTCCCTGTTACGGCCAATCGAGCACAGCGCAACATCAACCCCCAATACCGGGAGAGACGAAACCCCTCCTATCGCTCATTGCCTCCATGTGACTCAGGACTGTACCTAAAGACCACCGTTTTGCACGCCCTCATGGACGTGGTAAGGTGGAGATCAAAGCACAGTGGGAATCACACAAGACTCTATGACGATCTCGGGTCTACAGACTAACCTGTACAAGTGTCACTTGAGAACTGCCATCTGACGTGAGGTATAATACCATCTGGGAGTTCTCGGCGAGTCCGTCCAGTGTACCCAGTCTCCACTGAGCACCCGTACACCATCTCTGATGTCAAACACCAATGGATATGGGATCATCCATCGCCCATCTCATGGGTCGAGAAGCGTATACGCTAGTCTACACTGGTATATCGATGCCCCGTCTCGATACACCCACGACTAGGGACCATGAAGGATGTACTTATGGACTACCATGTCCCCACTAGTATGATCTGCATCACAGTCCAGGTAGCCAAGTACATATCCTAAGGGCTTTACCAACATGTAACTATAAGACAGTATAAAGAGACTAGTGTACATGTTAAGATAAAGAGTAACCAGATAGCATACTATCATATCGAGCAAGAAAGTCATCTCTATATATGTCCAAGCATCCAATATAATATACATCATCTGTACAATACTGGCCTCTAGGGCATACATACAACTAAGAATCTCTCACTTGCACTAGGGCCAGCTGCTGTAGTATCGCATACCGAGCATCCCGAAGAGTCTCTCAAACTGTATCTGGGGAATGGCCTTCGTGAGTGGATCCGCGGTGTTGTTCTTCGTGTCAACCCTCCTGACCTCGATCTCCCGGCGATCAACTATCTCCCGGATCAGGTGATACCGCCTCAGAATATGCCTGGACCGCTCATGGGACCTGGGTTCCTTGGCCAAAGCCACCGCTCCATTGTTATCGCAATACAAAGGTATTGGATGCTCAATGGATGGAACCACACCAAGTTCAGTAATGAACTTCTTGATCCAAACAGCTTCTTTAGCAGCATCGTTGGCAGCAATGTATTCAGCCTCCATCGTCGAGTCTGCCACGGTTTCCTGCTTGGAACTCTTCCAGCTAACCGTCCCTCCGTAAAGGGTAAAGACAAAGCCCGACTGCGACTTAGAGTCGTCCTTATCACTCTGGAAGCTCGAATCGGTAAAGGACTCCACTTGGAGTTCTCCGTTACCATACACCAAGAACATATCTCTAGTCCTTCGCAAGTACTTGAGAATGCTCTTCACAGCTGTCCAGTGACTCTCTCCAGGATCAGCTTGATACCTGCTCACTACACTTAGTGAGTATGCTACATCGGGTCTGGTACATAGCATCGCATACATGATAGAGCCTACTGCCGAAGCATAGGGTATCCCTTGCATGCGAGCTCTCTCCAAATCAGTCTTGGGAGACATCTCTTTGGAGAGAGTGACTCCAGAGATCGTGGGCAAGTTCCCACTCTTGGACTCTTCCATACTAAACCTCTTTAGTATGGTTTTAATGTACCTGGATTGGGACAATCCCAAAATCCGTTTGGATCTATCTCTATAGATCCTAATTCCCAATATGCAGGAGGCATCACCAAGATCTTTCATCGAGAATCTTTGTGATAAGAAGAGCTTGACCGATTGCAGCATAGGAATATCATTTCCTATCAAGAGTATGTCGTCCACGTACAATACGAGGAAGACAACCTTACTCTCTGCCACCTTCTTGTAGATACAAGGTTCATCTGGATTTTTGACGAAATCAAACTCTTTGATAATGACGTCAAAGCAGATGTTCCAACTCCGCGATGCTTGCTTTAATCCATAAATGGATTTAAGCAGCTTGCACACCTTCCCGCTGCTCCCACTGTCTACGAAGCCCTCTGGCTGAGTCATGTACACGCACTCTTCTAAATCACCATTTAGAAAGGCGGTCTTAACATCCATTTGCCAGATTTCGTAATCATGATAAGCAGCGATGGCAAGCATGATCCGGATGGATTTAAGCATAGCCACTGGAGAAAAGGTCTCGTCATAGTCCACACCTGGTCTTTGACGAAAACCCTTTGCTACAAGTCTAGCTTTGAAAGTCTCCACTTTCCCATCTACACCAAGTTTCTTCTTGAAGATCCACTTGCTCCCAATGGGTTTTACCCCTTCAGGAGCAACTTCCAAAGTCCATACTTTGTTGGTGTACATGGATTCCATCTCGGACCGCATAGCATCCAGCCATTTCACTGAGTCCCTACTCGTGATGGCCTGCTCGAAGCTAGTTGGGTCATCATCCTCCATGATGCAATCCTCGCTCCCACCGTCCATGAGAAAACCGTAGTATCTCTCAGGTTGGCGAGGAACCCTACTAGATCGGCGGAGTGGCTGGGGTTCATCGGGAACTACGGAATCCTCTGGTTCCACCAGATCTTCTGTTGTAGCTTCTGCAGCTGGAACCTCTTCCAGTTCTACCTCATGACCACTAATCTCTTTTTCAAGAAATTCCTTTTCTAAAAAGGTGGCATGCCGAGAAACAAATACTCTTTGTTCCTCAGGGTGGTAGAAGATATACCCTTGAGAATTCTTGGGATATCCTATAAATTTGCATAGAACAGACCGTGCCTCGAGTTTGTCCGGATTTTGTCGTTTGACATAGGCTGGACAACCCCATATCTTAACATAGTTAAGACATGGTCTCTTCCCTTTCCATATCTCATATGGAGTGGTAGGCACAGATTTGGTGGGGACCATATTCAATAGATGTATGGCTGTCTCAAGCGCATACCCCCAGAAGGAAATAGGTAACTCAGCTGTGCTCATCATAGAGCGCACCATATCTAATAGAGTGCGGTTCCTCCGTTCTGATACACCGTTGTGCTGTGGTGTATATGGAGGAGTCAGCTGAGAGAGAATCCCATTCTCTTTTAGGAAGTCCAGGAATTTATTGCTCAAGTATTCACCTCCTCGATCAGATCGAAGGATTTTAATACTTTTTCCGGTTTGGTTTTCGACTTCTTGTTTATATTCTCTAAATTTCTCAAAAGCTTCAGACTTGTGTCTTATCAAGTACACATGTCCGTATCTTGAGAGATCGTCAGTGAATGTAATGAAGTACGAAGAACCATCCCTGGCATGTGTAGACATTGGACCGCATACATCACTATGTACTAGTCCTAAGAGTTCAGTAACTCTTTCTCCGTGTCCCGTAAACGGAGTTTTGGTCATCTTGCCTTTGAGACATGACTGGCAAGTGTCATAAGATGAAAATTCGAATGGTTTCAAATACCCATCCTTATGCAACTTAGCCAGTCGTGTCGCATTGATGTGACCCAGTCTACAATGCCACAAGAAGGATTCGTTCAGTTCAGAACTCTTCCTCTTGTGTGTGTTTGTTATGCTCAGAACTGTTGATTGGTTTAGAACATAAATGCCATTGCACAACGTGCCTGATCCAACCAACTTTTGGTTACGGAAAATGTTCATAACATTATCCTGTAATACAAAATTATATCCCTCTTTACTCAACAAAGAAACCGATATAATGTTGCATATCAGGTTCGGCATGTAATAGCATTCGTTCAGAACCAATGTATTACCTGTTGGTAATACAAGGTGATATTCCCCGACAGTCTTAGCTGCAACAATTGCACCATTTCCAACTCTAATGTCTTTATCACCTTCTCCAAGTTCTCTACCTTTCCTCAGCCCATGTAACTGATTACATATATGGGATCCTGACCCGGTATCTAATACCCAGGACATAGGGCAAATGGAGAAACAGTTCTCTGTAACGAACACACCCGAAGAAAATGCATCATCATGTACTTTCTTCATTCGGGTGGCATGGGAATCCTGGTATTCCCCTATATCCTGTTCAGTCCTATAACTCTTATAGGAAAGAACGGAACCAACGTTCCCCAGCACAGTATAACATGCGGGTTCGGTCAATACATCCATATTATTATCTTTATTAAGGCATGAAATGGTCGCTACCTGGAGAGAGAGAGAAGAAAACACTTTAGCGTATGCTCGTGCAAGATCAGATTGGTTATTATCTTATCTAATCAGGATGGCTCCCACTGCTTTTTATCAAATCTTCCTTCAAACCCTAAAAGGAAAGACTAGCCGGGATTAATTACACACTATAAGTTCGCCAATCTTTCAGCCAGGCCAGTGTCAGTACTTTGAGGGAGGTCCCCCGTGCTTTCGCACGAACCTAATTAATGTAAACCTCGTTTTTCCAGAGGCGTAACCTCGTTAACACCTTTCTAGACACCTACTTGATCGGCTAATTGTAATGTGTAAAACTCTCCCAGGAGTAACTCTTACTCGCAGTGGGTATTGGGATCCAACTATCTCATAGAAGGTATGCAATCTCATTGCAAATTTCAACACTTGAAATTCCCGATAATGCTTTTGTCCCTAGCGTGCTATGACCTTGACGAAAGCCAACAAACCACAGCCCGCTAGTCAAGTTCAACCCGTACATTTCTTGACTGAATTAAACCCACCCGCACGACCCTTGACGAAAGCCAACAAAGCCGTACGACTACCCTAATCCAGTCGCATCATATGCAGCAGATAAACAGCACATAGCTACCGCACACTACACCTTGACGAAAGCCAACAAATGTAGCACGAATACTATATGTAATTTATCTGAAATTACGAAGGGCTACGACAGGTTTTCTGAAAACCTATTGCGTAATGAACTTGATATCGTTGTAGAATCAAATGAAGTTTTAAAATGGAATGATTTTGAGGCTTTTCTAGTTTTGCTAAAGGGGTCACTCCCGGTGAAGGGATCGTCGGCCCTTTCCTCGTCGAATGAGGTGCGGGATATATCATATATATCACTGTGCAAAGCAAAAACTCTTAAAAGCAATCAAAGCCAAACCGAGTGTGTAGCATCTGCCAGTTATTGCTAAAGGAGTCACTCCCGGTGAAGGGATCTCGGTCCTTTCCTCATCGAATAAGGTGCAGGGTATATCATATATACCGCTATGCAAAGCAAGAACTGTAGCTACCTGTTTTGTTTAAAATCTGATTCCACAACATCTTAGGTTTCTTTTCTTTCATTAATCACATTAATGAAGTCCCATCATTTAAATACCTAAACATCACAGATAGATATGACGTACACTTATGCCATCCGCATTCGCCTCGATGTCCCCTCGTGCACCGTTAGGTTAGGTAACTAACGACAGAGCAGGGCAGGGCTAGCGCGGGTGTAAAACATAAGTAACGTCTATATAATATATCATATATACTATATACTATATCCATCACAGAACATCTCATGATCACATCACAGATATCGCAGCAGAAGAAACATATGAAACATTGGATATACTAGGACGTCCGTGTTTTCAATACGAGCCAGTATAAAACACGGATTCCACGGTCGTGATGAATAGCCAATCCCACACCCCTAGACCCCTACGAGAGCGGCAAGCAACCCTGCCAATTCTAGGGTTAGGAGACCCGGACTCGACTCCTCGAGTTGGTCTCCCACTGGACCCCAGAACCCGGTTACTTGTGCTCCCCTCCTTGGGTCTATCCTAATGCGGAAAAGTAAATAATATACAAAAGGTGACAACTTCCGCTACCTGGAAGTGCCCTAAATAAAAGAATATTACATACAAGTTTTTACATGAATGAAAATGAAAAACACTCATCTCACATAAAAAAACCCGGCTATTCGAACACGACGATCCAATATAACATATCCAGCAACACATAACATCACATGTCATCAACGTAAGTAAGTATGCATACCCCAATTGTCGTTGACGTATAGCAACGAAACCGGCGATATGATCATACTACACTTACGGTCACAGAAAAGAAAGTGTAAAACTACAACAATTGGAATCCGCAACTACTTTAGACATCGCATGCCTAACAGATATAAATCCCGCATTTTAGTCTCATTATCGAAAACTCTTTTCAATATCATACGGGACTAAATTGCTAGATTTATAACATTCATTCAGTTATCTCATAACTACTTGTGAATTCCAATTATTGTATCACATTCCAGATAAACAGAAAATGTTAAACTTTTCGATCGAACAGTCGAATACCCAAGTTTTCCCGATACAGCTCAACACATGAAATAAGTCTAGCAACATTCAGTTCGTGCCTCAGTACCGACGGTCCAGCCGTAGAAAGGTCAAGCCAACGCCTCACATGTGGCACGCCGTACTGCCCCAAACCCGAAGGTTCAAAGGACAGTTCAAGACGGTCACATAATCGAGTTAAGGTTTGTTGTCTTCTAGAGGGTCCATCGCGTTACTTGCACTACTTAGAACGTCGTTAAACTACGGAAAAATCCAACATTTGGAAATTTCCCGACAGGGGAAAAGTTGGGTATATATATCCGGTCGAACTTTTTAACATGTTCTATAAATTATCCGAAAATACACAAAGACGAAATTTGATAATCCGATCGAACTATAGAAGCTCCAAAGCAACCCCAGAAAGAGCAACTCATGAAATATATTAAAAACAACCAGAGAACTCAGCACTGTTATATAAGAGTTACTGTGCACAAATATAGGGATGACGTCATCAAGCCGCCGCGGAACCGCCGCCTAAGCTGGCTTAGGCCGCGGTTCCGCCGCGCTTGTCACTGTTCATGGAATAAAATTTGCGTCGTAATTCTTAGAATTCTCTGCTGAGTTTTCTGCATATTTTTAATTTTGAAAAATCCACGATTTTATAAAAAGTACAGAGAGCAATTTTTGGGGTTCGGTTTCGGTTCGATCGGAGTTCAAATTCCGTCTAGACTTCGCCTAAGGCTCTAGCTAGGCTCTGATACCACTGTAGGGTTCCTAGGCACCCAAGTGAGGTCTCACAAGGCATCGAACATGCCAATTTAAAAAAAATGGTGCCGAGAAACCGTAGACTACGGATCTTAGACTAGATGTTTAGGCGAAATGATAAACTAGTTAACACTTAACTACTAGGATACGGAAATTACAACCTTTGTAGATCCGGATATCCACCTCCACGGCTCCGCAACGAAGTCTTCTCGCTGTACATCATGAATCCTAGACTCATTCGTCGGCTTCATCGGGAAAACGGGCGAGCTAGGTCGTCGGCTTCGTGTCAAAGACGATCTACGTCGAGGTTGCACTAGTTCAAGCTCCGACTTCACCAAGTAGTGAAACTTGTGAAGAAAACACCCAAAACCACTTGGCAAGAGGTAGAGGATGAAGAAATAGGAGGTGGGTTCACATTAGATTTGGATTTCTCTCACTAGAACTCAAGTTGCCATTAAAGTAGCAAGCTTTTCTTTTGAAGAAGAAGATGAAGAAGATGATAGAATATGATAAATAACTTAATCAAAATAGAAAAGAAAATGATATTTATCATATCCTAACCATGGTCAAGTGTAGAGAATTGACCATGGTTAGTGGGAGTGGTTAGGTTTAAGTATGAAGACAAAATAGCATCATTAGTAAATGCTTCATGAAGCTTCACCAATCTTCATGATAAATGAAACCATTTTATTTTCATAAAACCCAATTATTAAATAATGAATGGATTAAATAATAAGTGAATAAATCATAAACCCTAACCACTCTCATAACCATGGTTCAATTCTTTTACACAAAGTCAAGTCAACATGCATCATCAAACATGATACAATCATGTGCACAAAAGCATATCACATATACAATGTGCATCAAGTGAGAAAAATCCGTTTAAAATGAACCAATACTAGTTAATGCAAAGTAATATATCAAATATATAATTATACATTAAATCATTAAATCAACACTTGATTCAATGATCCGGTCATGTCGCACATGACCGACTAGTATTCAATGTATCGACTTATCGAATCAATGATTCGATAACTAGGTCATATCGAATATAACCAATCGAAACATATATCGCGAGAATGAAATACGGTATCATATACACGCATTATTCTCGGTCTTGCACATATCTCATATGCGCTCCTATTTCGTTTCGCTTGAGCCAGGAAACCTCTGTGTAGGACTCTAAAGACTCGTCAATACGCCGGTAGCAGATGATGATCATATCAAACACCCACAAGCCGCAAGCGGTCTGCTAAACGTAACGGCCACCCGGGTATTGAGCGATCAGAAGATCGACGAGCTAGCCCGCTCACACTCCTGCGAATCCGACCAGTAACACTTACCGTACAGTCCGGTCTCTTCGTCTGATATGTCGCATATCAAGTCTAGGGGTGGTAAACGTCAGACCCCAATAACCCGATAAGTCGTGCCGATGTGAGGCTCATAACGGGTCGAGAAACTACTGGTAACACTTACCAGCAAATCTCTGATCAGCCCTGGCCAGGGACTTCCCTGCTACGGCCAATCGAGCACTGCGCAACATCAACTCCCAATACCGGGAGAGACGAAACCCCTCCTATCGCTCATTGCCTCCATGTGACTCGGGACTGTGCCCAAAGACCACCGTTTTGCACGCCCTCATGGACGTGGTAAGGTGGAGATCAAAGCACAGTGGGAATCACACAAGACTCTATGACGATCTCGGGTCTACAGACTAACCTGTACAAGTGTCACCTGAGAACTGCCATCTGACGTGAGGTATAATACCATCTGGGAGTTCTCGGAGAGTCCGTCCAGTGTACTTAGTCTCCACTGAGCACCCGTATACCATCTCTGATGTCAAACACCAATGGATATGGGATCATCCATCGCCCATCACATGGGTCGAGAAGCGTATATGCTAGTCTACACTGGTATATCGATGCCCCGTCTCGATACACCCACGACTAGGGACCTTGAAGGATGTACTTATGGACTACCATGTCCCCACTAGTATGATCTGCATCATAGTCCAGGTAGTCAAGTACATATCCTAAGGGCTTTACCAACATGTAACTATAAGACAGTATAAAGAGACTAGTGTACATGTTAAGATAAAGAGTAACCAGATAGCATACTATCATATCGAGCAAGAAAGTCATCTCTATATATGTCCAAGCATCCAATATAATATACATCATCTGTACAATACTGGCCTCTAGGGCATACATACAACTAACAATCTCCCACTTGCACTAGGGCCAGCTGCTGTAGTATCGCATACCGAGCATCCCGAAGAGTCTTTCAAACTGTGTCTGGGGAATGGCCTTCGTGAGTGGATCCGCGGTGTTGTTCTTCGTGTCAACCCTCCTGACCTCGATCTCCCGGCGATCAACTATCTCCCGGATCAGGTGATACCGCCTCAGAATATGCCTGGATCGCTGATGGGACCTGGGTTCCTTGGCCAAAGCCACCGCTCCATTGTTATCGCAATATAAAGGTATTGGACGCTCAATGGATGGAACCACTCCAAGTTCAGTAATGAACTTCTTGATCCAGACAGCCTCTTTGGCAGCATCGTTGGCAGCGATGTATTCAGCCTCCATCGTCGAGTCTGCCACGGTTTCCTGCTTGGAACTCTTCCAGCTAACCGCCCCTCCGTAAAGGGTAAAGACAAAGCCCGACTGCGACTTAGAGTCGTCCTTATCACTCTGGAAGCTCGAATCGGTAAAGGACTCCACTTGGAGCTCTCCGTTACCATACACCAAGAACATATCTCTAGTCCTTCGTAAGTACTTGAGAATGCTCTTCACAGCTGTCCAGTGACTCTCTCCAGGATCAGCTTGATACCTGCTCACTATACTTAGTGAGTATGCTACATCGGGTCTGGTACATAGCATCGCATACATGATAGAGCCCACTGCCGAAGCATAGGGTATCCCTTGCATGCGAGCTCTCTCCAAATCAGTCTTGGGAGACATCTCTTTGGAGAGAGTGACTCCAGAGATCGTGGGTAAGTTCCCACTCTTGGACTCTTCCATACTAAACCTCTTTAGTATGGTGTCAATGTACCTGGATTGGGACAATCCCAAAATCCTTTTGGATCTATCTCTATAGATCCTAATTCCCAATATGCAGGAGGCATCACCAAGATCTTTCATTGAGAATCTTTGTGATAAGAAGAGCTTGACCGATTGCAGCATAGGAATATCATTTCCTATCAAGAGTATGTCGTCCACGTACAATACGAGGAAGACAACCTTACTCTCTGCCACCTTCTTGTAGATACAAGGTTCATCTGGATTTTTGACGAAATCAAACTCTTTGATAACGACGTCAAAGCAGATGTTCCAACTCCGCGATGCTTGCTTTAATCCATAAATGGATTTAAGCAGCTTGCACACCTTTCCGCTGCTCCCACTGTCTACGAAGCCCTCTGGCTGAGTCATGTACACGCACTCTTCTAAATCACCATTTAGAAAGGCGGTCTTAACATCCATTTGCCAGATTTCGTAATCATGATAAGCAGCGATGGCAAGCATGATCCGGATGGATTTAAGCATAGCCACTGGAGAAAAGGTCTCGTCATAGTCCACACCTGGTCTTTGACGAAAACCCTTTGCTACAAGTCTAGCTTTGAAAGTCTCCACTTTCCCATCTACACCAAGTTTCTTCTTGAAGATCCACTTGCTCCCAATGGGTTTTACCCCTTCAGGAGCAACTTCCAAAGTCCATACTTTGTTGGTGTACATGGATTCCATCTCGGACCGCATAGCATCCAGCCATTTCACTGAGTCCCTACTCGTGATGGCCTGCTCGAAGCTAGTTGGGTCATCATCCTCCATGATGCAATCCTCGCTCCCACCATCCATGAGAAAACCGTAGTATCTCTCAGGTTGGCGAGGAACCCTACTAGATCGGCGGAGAGGCTGGGGTTCATCGGGAACTACGGAATCCTCTGGTTCAACCAAATCTTCTGTTGTAGTCTGTATTGCTGGAACCTCTTCCAGTTCTACCTCAATGCCACCTATCTGTTTTATAAGAAAACCTTTTTCTAAGAAAGTGGCATGCCGAGAAACAAACACTTTTTGTTCCTCGGAGTGGTAGAAGATATACCCTCGCGAATATTTGGGATATCCAACAAACTTACATAGAACAGACCTTGCCTCGAGCTTGTCCGGATTTTGTGTTTTAACATAGGCCGGACAACCCCATATCTGAATAAAATTAAGACATGGTCTCTTGCCATTCCATATCTCATATGGAGTGGTAGGCACTGATTTGGTCGGAACTCTATTCAGTAGGTATGCAGCAGTCTCCAGTGCATATCCCCAGAAGGAGATAGGTAACTCAGCTGTACTCATCATAGAGCGCACCATATCTAATAGGGTGCGATTTCTCCGCTCCGATACACCGTTGTGCTGTGGTGTATATGGAGGAGTCAGCTGAGAGAGAATCCCATTCTCTTTTAGGAAGTCCCGGAATTCATTGCTCAAGTATTCACCTCCTCGATCAGATCGTAGGATTTTAATACTTTTTCCGGTTTGGTTCTCGACTTCTTGTTTATATTCTCTAAATTTCTCAAAAGCTTCTGATTTGTGTTTCATCAGGAACACATATCTGAATCTAGAGAGATCGTCAGTGAATGTAATGAAGTACGAAGAACCATCCCTGGCATGTGTAGACATGGGACCGCATACATCACTATGTATTAGTCCCAAGAGTTCGGTAACTCTTTCTCCGTGTCCCGTAAACGGAGTTTTGGTCATCTTGCCTTTGAGACATGACTGGCAAGTGTCATAGGATGAAAATTCAAACGGATTTAAATATCCATCCTGATGCAACTTAGCCAGTCGTGTCGCATTGATGTGACCCAGTCTACAATGCCACAAGAAGGATTCGTCCAGTTCAGAACTCTTCCTCTTGTGTGTGTTTGTTATGCTCAGAACTGTTGATTGGTTTAGAACATAAATGCCATTGCACAACGTGCCTGATCCAACCAACTTTTGGTTACGGAAAATGTTCATAACATTGTCCTGTAATACAAAATTATATCCCTCTTTACTTAATAAAGAAACCGATATAATGTTGCATATCAGGTTCGGCATGTAATAGCATTCGTTCAGAACCAATGTATTACCAGTTGGTAATACAAGGTGATATTCCCCGACAGTCTTAGCTGCAACAATTGCACCATTTCCAACTCTAATGTCTTTATCACCTTCTCCAAGTTCTCTACCTTTCCTGAGCCCATGTAACTGATTACATATATGGGATCCTGACCCGGTATCCAATACCCAGGACGTAGAGCAAATAGAGAAACAGTTCTCAGTAACGAACACACCCGAAGAAAATGCATCAACATGTACTTTCTTCATTCGGGTGGCATGGGAATCCTGGTATTCCCCTATATCCTGTTCATTCCTATAACTCTTATAGGAAAGAACGGAACCAACGTTCCCCAGCACAGTATAACATGCGGGTTCGGTCAATACATCCATATTATTATCTTCATTAGGGCATGAAATGGTCGCTACCTGGAGAGATAGAGAAGAAAACACTTTGGCGTATGCTCGTGCAAGATCAGATTGGTTATTATCTTATCTAATCAGGATGGCTCCCACTGCTTTTTATCAAATCTTCCTTCAAACCCAAAAAGGAAAGACTAGCCGGGATTAATTACACACTACAAGTTCGCTAATCTTTCAGCCAGGCCAGTGTCGGTACTTTGAGGGAGGTCCCCCGTGCTTTCGCACGAACCTAATTAATGTAAACCTCGTTTTCCCAGAGGCGTAACCCCGTTGACACCTTTCTAGACACCTACTTGATCAGCTAATTGCAATGTGTAAAACTCTCCCAGGAGTAACTCTTACTCGCAGCGGGTATCGGGATCCAACTATCTCATAGAAGGTATGCAATCTCATTGCAAATTTCAACACTTGAAATTCCCGATAATGTTTTGCCCCTAGCGTCCTATGACCTTGACGGAAGCCAAACAACCCATAGTCCGCTAGTCAAGTTCAACCCGTCATTTCCTGATTGAATTAAACCCACCCGCACGACCCTTGACGGAGGCCAAACAACGCCGTACGAATACCCTAATCCAATCGCATCATATGCTAGCAGATAAGCACTAGTTAGCTACCGTACACTGCGCCTTGACGGAGGCCAAACTACCGCAGCACGAATACTAACTAATACTTATCTGAAATGACGGAGGGCTACGCAGGTTTTTCATAAAAACCATGAGCGTAATGAACTTGATATCGTTGTAGAATCAAATGAAGTTTTGAAATGGAGTGATTTTGAGGCTTTTCTAGTTTTGCTAAAGGGGTCACTCCCGATGAAGGGATCGTCGGCCCTTTCCTCGTCGAATGAGGTGCGGGATATATCATATATATCACTGTGCAAAGCAACCCTGCCAATTCTAGGGTTAGGAGACCCGGACTCGACTCCTCGAGTTGGTCTCCCACTGGACCCCAGAACCCGGTTACTTGTGCTCCCCTCCTTGGGTCTATCCTAATGCGGAAAAGTAAATAATATACAAAAGGTGACAACTTCCGCTACCTGGAAGTGCCCCAAATAAAAGAATATTACATACAAGTTTTTACATGAATGAAAATGAAAAACACTCATCTCACATAAAAAACCCCGGCTATTCGAACACGACGATCCAATATAACATATCCAGCAACACATAACATCACATGTCATCAACGTAAGTAAGTATGCATACCCCAATTGTCGTTGACGTATAGCAACGAAACCGGCGATATGATCATACTACACTTACGGTCACAGAAAAGAAAGTGTAAAACTACAACAATTGGAATCCGCAACTACTTTAGACATCGCATGCCTAACAGATATAAATCCCGCATTTTAGTCTCATTATCGAAAACTCTTTTCAATATCATACGGGACTAAATTGCTAGATTTATAACATTCATTCAGTTATCTCATAACTACTTGTGAATTCCAATTATTGTATCACATTCCAGATAAACAGAAAATGTTAAACTTTTCGATCGAACAGTCGAATACCCAAGTTTTCCCGATACAGCTCAACACATGAAATAAGTCTAGCAACATTCAGTTCGTGCCTCAGTACCGACGGTCCAGCCGTAGAAGGGTCAAGCCAACGCCTCACATGTGGCACGCCGTACTGCCCCAAACCCGAAGGTTCAAAGGGCAGTTCAAGACGGTCACATAATCGAGTTAAGGTTTGTTGTCTTCTAGAGGGTCCATCGCGTTACTTGCACTACTTAGAACGTCGTTAAACTACGGAAAAATCCAACATTTGGAAATTTCCCGACAGGGGAAAAGTTGGGTATATATATCCGGTCGAACTTTTTAACATGTTCTATAAATTATCCGGAAATACACAAAGACGAAATTTGATAATCCGATCGAACTATAGAAGCTCCAAAGCAACCCCAGAAAGAGCAACTCATGAAATATATTAAAAACAACCAGAGAACTCAGCACTGTTATATAAGAGTTACTGTGCACAAATATAGGGATGACGTCATCAAGCCGCCGCGGAACCGCCGCCTAAGCTGGCTTAGGCCGCGGTTCCGCCGCGCTTGTCACTGTTCATGGAATAAAATTTGCGTCGTAATTCTTAGAATTCTCTGCTGAGTTTTCTGCATATTTTTAATTTTGAAAAATCCACGATTTTATAAAAAGTACAGAGAGCAATTTTTGGGGTTCGGTTTCGGTTCGATCGGAGTTCAAATTCCGTCTAGACTTCGCCTAAGGCTCTAGCTAGGCTCTGATACCACTGTAGGGTTCCTAGGCACCCAAGTGAGGTCTCACAAGGCATCGAACATGCCAATTTAAAAAAAATGGTGCCGAGAAACCGTAGACTACGGATCTTAGACTAGATGTTTAGGCGAAATGATAAACTAGTTAACACTTAACTACTAGGATACGGAAATTACAACCTTTGTAGATCCGGATATCCACCTCCACGACTCCGCAACGAAGTCTTCTCGCTGTACATCATGAATCCTAGACTCATTCATCGGCTTCATCGGGAAAACGGGCGAGCTAGGTCGTCGGCTTCGTGTCAAAGACGATCTACGTCGAGGTTGCACTAGTTCAAGCTCCGACTTCACCAAGTAGTGAAACTTGTGAAGAAAACACCCAAAACCACTTGGCAAGAGGTAGAGGATGAAGAAATAGGAGGTGGGTTCACATTAGATTTGGATTTCTCTCACTAGAACTCAAGTTGCCATTAAAGTAGCAAGCTTTTCTTTTGAAGAAGAAGATGAAGAAGATGATAGAATATGATAAATAACTTAATCAAAATAGAAAAGAAAATGATATTTATCATATCCTAACCATGGTCAAGTGTAGAGAATTGACCATGGTTAGTGGGAGTGGTTAGGTTTAAGTATGAAGACAAAATAGCATCATTAGTAAATGCTTCATGAAGCTTCACCAATCTTCATGATAAATGAAACCATTTTATTTTCATAAAACCCAATTATTAAATAATGAATGGATTAAATAATAAGTGAATAAATCATAAACCCTAACCACTCTCATAACCATGGTTCAATTCTTTTACACAAAGTCAAGTCAACATGCATCATCAAACATGATACAATCATGTGCACAAAAGCATATCACATATACAATGTGCATCAAGTGAGAAAAATCCGTTTAAAATGAACCAATACTAGTTAATGAAAAGTAATATATCAAATATATAATTATACATTAAATCATTAAATCAACACTTGATTCAATGATCCGGTCATGTCGCACATGACCGACTAGTATTCAATGTATCGACTTATCGAATCAATGATTCGATAACTAGGTCATATCGAATATAACCAATCGAAACATATATCGCGAGAATGAAATACGGTATCACATACACGCATTATTCTCAGTCCTGCACATATCTCATATGCGCTCCTATTTCGTTTCGCTTGAGCCAGGAAACCTCTGTGTAGGACTCTAAAGACTCGTCAATACGCCGGTAGCAGATGATGATCATATCAAACACCCACAAGCCGCAAGCGGTCTGCTAAACATAACGGCCACCCGGGTATTGAGCGATCAGAAG
Source organism: Agapanthus africanus (assembly GCA_030015575.1). Lineage (NCBI taxonomy): Eukaryota > Viridiplantae > Streptophyta > Magnoliopsida > Asparagales > Amaryllidaceae > Agapanthus > Agapanthus africanus. Next base: position 506,335,186 of record CM057348.1, read on the forward strand.
ATCGACGAGCTAGCCCGCTCACACTCCTGCGAATCCGACCAGTAACACTTACCGTACAGTCCGGTCTCTTCGTCTGATATGTCGCATATCAAGTCTAGGGGTGGTAAACGTCAGACCCCAATAACCCGATAATTCGTGCCGATGTGAGGCTCATAACGGGTCGAGAAACTACTGGTAACACTTACCAGCAAATCTCTGATTAGCCCTGGCTAGGGACTTCCCTGCTACGGCCAATCGAGCACTGCGCAACATCAACTCCCAATACCGGGAGAGACGAAACCCCTCCTATCGCTCATTGCCTCCATGTGACTCGGGACTGTGCCCAAAGACCACCGTTTTGCACGCCCTCATGGACGTGGTAAGGTGGAGATCAAAGCACAGTGGGAATCACACAAGACTCTATGACGATCTCGGGTCTACAGACTAACCTGTACAAGTGTCACCTGAGAACTGCCATCTGACGTGAGGTATAATACCATCTGGGAGTTCTCGGCGAGTCCGTCCAGTGTACTCAGTCTCCACTGAGCACCCGTATACCATCTCTGATGTCAAACACCAATGGATATGGGATCATCCATCGCCCATCACATAGGTCGAGAAGCGTATACGCTAGTCTACACTGGTATATCGATGCCCCGTCTCGATACACCCACGACTAGGGACCTTGAAGGATGTACTTATGGACTACCATGTCCCCACTAGTATGATCTGCATCATAGTCCAGGTAGTCAAGTACATATCCTAAGGGCTTTACCAACATGTAACTATAAGACAGTATAAAGAGACTAGTGTACATGTTAAGATAAAGAGTAACCAGATAGCATACTATCATATCGAGCAAGAAAGTCATCTCAATATATGTCCAAGCATCCAATATAATATACATCATCTGTACAATACTGGCCTCTAGGGCATACATACAACTAACATCCATGTGACTCGGGACTGTACCCAAAGACCACCGTTTTGCACGCCGTCATGGACGTGGTAAGGTGGAGATCAAAGCCCAGTGGGAATCACACAAGACTCTATGACGATCTCGGGTCTACAGACTAACCTGTACAAGTGTCACCTGAGAACTGCCATCTGACGTGAGGTATAATACCATCTGGGAGTTCTCGGCGAGTCCGTCCAGTGTACCCAGTCTCCACTGAGCACCCGTACACCATCTCTGATGTCAAACACCAATGGATATGGGATAATCCATCGCCCATCTCATGGGTCGAGAAGCGTATACGCTAGTCTACACTGGTATACCGATGCCCCGTCTCGATACACCCACGACTAGGGACCATGAAGGATGTACTTATGGACTACCATGTCCCCACTAGTATGATCTGCATCACAGTCCAGGTAGTCAAGTACATATCCTAAGGGCTTTACCAACATGTAACTATAAGACAGTATAAAGAGACTAGTGTACATGTTAAGATAAAGAGTAACCAGATAGCATACTATCATATCGAGCAAGAAAGTCATCTCTATATATGTCCAAGCATCCAATATAATATACATCATCTGTACAATACTGGCCTCTAGGGCATACATACAACTAACAGCTAGAGCCCGAGTTTCCATTTGGACAGCGAGGAGACTTCATTGCGGAGCTATGGAGGTGGAGGACCGGATCTACAAAGGTTGTATTTCCGTTCTCTTAGTAAAGTAGTTTACTAGTTGCATCTTTCGCCTAGACATCTAGTTAACGATCCGTAGTCTAGGGTTTCTCGGCACCGTAAAATTTGAAATTGGCATGGTTGATGCCTTGTGAGACCTCCTTAGTGTGCCTAGGAACCCTACACTTTACACAAACCCAAGTAAACATGTATCATCAAACATGATACAATCAAGTGCACAAAAGTATATCACATATACAACTTGTGCAATGCAAGTAAGAAAATCCATTTAAAGTGAACCAATACTAGTTAATGCAAAGTAATATATCAAATATATAATTATGCATTAAATCATTAAATCAACACTTGATTTAACGATCCGGTCATATCGCATATAACCGACTAATATCCAATGTATCGACTTATCGAATCAATCCATGATTCGATAACTAGGTTATATCGCATACAACCATTCGATACATTCATCGCGAGAATGAAATACGGTATCACATACACGCATTATTCTCGGTCCCGCACATATCTCATATGCGCTCCTATTTCGTTTCGCTTGAACCAGGAAACCTCTGTGTAGGACTCTAAAGACTCGTCAATACGCCGGCAGCAGGTGATGATCATATCAAACACCCACAAGCCGCAAGCGGTCTGCTAAACGTAACGGCCACCCGGGTATTGAGCGATCAGAAGATCGACGAGCAAGCCCGCTCACACTCCTGTGAATCCAACCAGTAACACTTACCGTACAGTCCGGTCTCGTCGTCTGATATGTCGCATATCTCGCCTAGGGGTGGTAAACGTCAGACCCCAATAGCTCGATAAGTCGTGTCGATATGAGGTCTATAACAGTTCGAGAAACTACTGGTAACACTTACCAGTAAATCTCAGCAACCCTGGCCAGGGATTTCCGGTTACAGCCAATCGAACACAGCGCAACATAAACTCCCTATACCGGGAGAGACGAATCCCCTCCTATCGCTCATTGCCTCCATGTGATTCGGGACTGTACCCAAAAGCCACCGTTTTGCACGCCCTCTTGGACGTGGTAAGGTGGAAATCAAAGCACAGTGGGAACCACACAAGACTCTATGACGATCTCGGGTCAACAGACTACACTGTACCAGTGTCACCAGAGAACTGCCATCTGACGTAAGGTATAATACCATCTGGGAGTTCTCGGCGAGTCCGTCCAGTGTACCCAATCTCTACTGAGCACCCGTATATCATCTCCGATGTCAAACACCAATGGATATGGGATCATCCATCGCCCATCTGTATGGGTCGAGAAGGTATACGCTAGTCTACTCTGGTATATCGATGCCCGTCTCGATATACCCACGACTAGGGACTTTGAAGGATGTACTTATGGACTACCATGTCCCCACTAGTATGATCCGCATCATAGTCCAGGTAGTCAAGTACACATCCTAAGGGCTTTACCAACATGTAACAGAGAGACAATCAGTGTACACGTTAAGGTAAAGATCAACCAGATAGCATACTATCGTGTCGAGCAAGAAAGTCCTCCCTATATATGTCCAAGCATCCACTACAATATACATCCTATGTATAGTAATGGCCTCTAGGGCATACATATAACTAACAATCTCCCACTTGCACTAGGGCCATCTGACAGCAGTGGTTGTAGTATCTCATACTCAACCATCCCATAAAAGTCTCTCTCTGGGAAAAGGCCTTTGTGAGTGGATCCGCCGTGTTGTCCTCTGAGTCTACTCTCCTAACCTCGATCACCCTGGAGATCAACTATCTCCATGATCAGGTGCTGCTGCCTCAGAGTATGTCTGGATCACTGATGGGACCGGCGTTCCTTGGCATAAGCCACAACTCCATTGTCACACAATGGGAGGAACTAAGTTCATCTCATGAACAAATATACATCCAGACTGCCTCTTTGGTAGCATCTTAAGTAGCGATGTATTGAGCCTTTATCATCCAGTATGCCACGGTATCTAGCTTGGAACTCTTCCAACATACCGTCCCTTTACTAAGGGTAAAGACAATGCCTGTGACTGACTTTCAGTCGTCCTTATCACCCTGGAACCCTTCCAGTGATTCTCCCCAGGATCGATTGATACCATCTCACTACAACTAGTGAGAATCCTAACATCCAATTAGATCTATCTCATAGATCCAAAACCCAGGATTTAGGAGGTATCACTTTTATCCTATATGGAGAATCATTGTGATAAACGGAGATTGACCGAGCGTAGCATAAGAAACTCCTTTCTTATCAAGAGCATGACATCCGTGTACTCTACGAGGATCATCACCATACTCTCTACTACCTTTTTGTTTATACAAGGTTCATCTACCATTTTGATGATGTCAAACTCTTTGACTAACACATCAAAACAGATGTTCCAACTCCGCGATACCTGCTTTATCCTATAAAGCATCTTGTACACGTTTCCGCTGCTCCCACTGTCTACGAAGCCCTCTGGCTGTGTACTTATAGACGTTCTCTTCTAAAATATCATTTAGAAAAGCAGTCATGGCACCCAACCGCCAGATATCGTAGTCATGGTATGTAGCCGTGGCAAGTAGGATCTGGATGGACTTAAGCATAGCCACTTGAAAAGGTTTCATCATTATCCATGTCTGGTTGATGACGAAAAGCTTTAACAAGTCTAGCTTTGAAAGTCTCAACTTTTCCATCTACCCCAAGTAATCTTCTCAAGATATACTTGCTCCTGACGGGGATTTAACCCTTCAGATATAGCAACCAAAGTCCATACTTTGTTGGTGTACATGGATTCCATCTCAGATCGCTAAGCATCCAGCCATTCTTATGTTGGAGATAGTGCCCTCAGAGTCAATTATTGGATCACAGGCACGTGATTGCAATGATTGAGGGAGGACCTATCCCGGTAGGACAGTCTTACTCGAGATGATAGTATGCTATCTGGTTTACCTTTATCATCGTGTACTGCTTCAGGTGACCTTACAGGTCGCTATTACACGCTGATAGAGCCCCTGGGATTCTTGCTTGACTGCCGGCAGTATGATGGCGATCATATACGTGAGAGCTGGTGGTCTACAAGCACATCCTTAAAAGGTCCCTAGTCGTGGGAGTTTCGAGACAGGGCATCGATTCTCCAGAGTAGACTAGTGTATACAGTCGAGACCCCGACGAGGGGCGGTGGCCGGTCTCATAAGCCACTGGTGTCAGTTGGTTCACCTAAGATGTATACAGGTGCTCATTGGGTTATGAGTACACCGGACAGGACTCGCCGGGAACATGCTAGTTGGTCTTATACCTGACGTCAGATGGCAGTTCCCTGGTGACATGTGTACAGGTTAGTTCATCGACCTGAGATCGTCATTTGTCTCGTGTGAGTTCCCACTGTACTTTGATTACTACCCTACCACGGCTCAAAGGAGTCGTGCAAACAGGTTTTAGTTGGGTACAGTCCCGAGCCACATGGAGGCAGTGAGCGGATCTGCAGGGGTTCGTCTCTCCCGGTATTGGGGGTGAGGTCGCGCTGTGTCTAGGAGAGCCATTACGCAAAGCCCTCGGCCGAGGCAGGAGATTTTCTGGTAGGTATTCCAGTAGTATCTCAGGGCGTTCTGGGCTACACTCCGACACGACTTGTACCGCTTTTGGGGGTCTGACTTTTACCAACCCCCTAGGCCCGACATGCGATACTCATAGACGAACGGACCGGACTGTACGAATATTGTCACTGACAGGCTCGGTAGGGTGTCAGGATGAGTTCGCTCATCGACGTCCCTTTTGGTCAATAGCTGGTGGCCCATCACGTATTGGCTTATACCTCTGACGTGCTAGTGGTTAAATCCACAGCCATAGTATTGACGGGTCTTTAGAGTCCACCACACTTTCAGTTACTCAAGTTTTCGGGCGAAACGCTGAAGAGGCCGTATGGAGATATGGCAGGGTCCAATCAGATACGTGCGGTATTGCACGGATCAGGATCGGACGGTTTGTACTAGAGGCCGTATGGTTATATGGCAGCGTTCGATCAGATACGTGCGGTATTGCACGGATCAGGATCGGACGGATAATATTAGCCGGCTTTGGTTTAAGCCGGATCCTAGTATAGTACAGTGTAGATTTTGTCTCATTGCATTTGTATCCGGTCGGAATACAGATGCGGGTGTGTATGCACAGTATCGGGGTTTTCCTGTAATTTATTACGGGACCAGTTTTCTGGAGTTACCAGTTTGCATTCCGTTCCGGCTGGTTTTCCTTTGTTCTTTCCCGGCCGGACTTTTCCGATGGAGGGGGTAATTTGCAGTTTTGCAAATTACATTTGGGGAGGGGGTGTCTTGCATATTGGTGGCATCATGATAGCTTTTCATGATTATATTCTTTTTCCATCACCTCATTTGCTTTATGTTGATTAGAGTTGATTAGGAATTGATTTGAGTTTTTGTTATCATGATGTTTTGATGTGGTTACCCTCCACCTTTTCCTACACTCACCTTCCTTCTAAGGTGATGGATTCATATTCTTTTCCTCCACCATTTTTCTAAAAAGAGAAGTTTTTCATGGTTGAGAGAAGAAGAAGAAGAGAGCTTCATTCATGAGAGTTTCTTTCTTGATCTCATTTTCATGCTAGAAAAATGTAAGTACCATTTTTCTAATCCTTGTTTCCTCCATCATCCTCAATGGCAACAACATAACCCCAAAGAGATAAGCATCCTCTACACTACATTCTACAGCATATCTTGAGCATGTCGAGTTGCCGGCTTCATGCCCGAGTTGCCTCGGTATTGAGGCGGGAGCCCGTAAAAGACGCAGGCGATGTGGTGCCCTTTCCGGCGAGGAGGCGACGATGTGGAGACAAGACTTTCCGCGGGAGATCGGGGCGATGATGAGAAGACCGGAGGACTCGGATCACTTGGTATACTTCTCACCCTATCTCTTGTTTGCTAGCATTAGGTTAATAGTTACGATCCGGGTTTTTTCTTTGTCCGCGGTAGCGCCGGTTTCCGAGTAAGGAAAAAATTTTGATTCCGCATTTTGGCCTCGAGTACGAGGCCGGGGCGCTGCCGTGGCGCAACATGGTATCAGAGACACGCCATTAACCTTTCCTAGCTTGTTCTAATGCGTTTTGCTTATCCGATCGACCAAAATCCCAAAAACCACATTTTCCTTCACATCAGTTTTCTGTTGGAATTTTTTGGTGTCAAAAAATTTTTCAGGTTGTAGAAAACTGCTGTACAAGACATTCTAAGACTTCTGCTAAAATTCGACAGTGTCAGTCGCTGAGTGGAGCGCGGAACCGCGGCCAAACCCCCCTTGGGCCGCAGTTCCGCCGCACTCTACTGTGCTCACTTTGTCCAATTTATACAGTGGCCTTATGGGCTTATTTTAGGGGTTTTGGGATATTAAATTTGGGCCCAGATCTTCTGTGACTGCTACAGTTTTACTTGGGGGCCCACTTGTTAATTGTTTGATCGATCGGATATTTTTAAACACATTATTTCACAGTATTTACATTATATCTGCGACCGTGAATGTCACTTGATCGGTAAATCCCGTCTAACTGCTATAGCCCGGTTAGACGGATTTGCGAACGTGACTTTCACGTTGATGTTCTATGTTTATGCTGTGTTGTTGCGGATCGGTCGTGGGGGATAGCCTGGATGCAATGCTAGTACTGTTTTGTTGTATTATGTACATTTGATATTGCGGGGCGAGCGTCCGACATGTGGACTGCCGTCACTGCCTGTTTGTATTATTCTTTTGGGGTACGGCTTGGTTGCGGTCGATGTACCCGTTGTATGTATATTTTACTTTCTGTACTAGGATTACCCCGCGGAGGGGTGCACGGATAGCCGGGTTCTAGAGGGCAACGGGCCCGCATCTCATGGCATTGAGACGGAGGGGGCTTCGCTCTAGGATTGGCGGGCTATTCGCCGCACTCGTAGGGGGTAAAGGTTGACCCAAGAGGGGTGCCCAAGTTGCCGGATTCCATGAAGTGCTGGGTGGTCCATTCACGGTGCTGGAGGGGGCTGCCTCGCTTCAGGTTTTGGCGGGTGACTTGCCGCGCCCGTAGGGGTCTAGGATTTCATTGCACAGGCTATCCACACGACCAGGGGAACGTCGGGTTTCAGCAGCGGCTCTGTGAAACCCGGGGCTTCCAGATATCTGTATTGTTCTGTGATGCTGTACATTTCTGTGATGTTGCATTTTTTATCACGCCTTGAGCGAAATATAATATATTGGTATATATATTAGTAGATGTTGTATATGTTTTGCATCCGCGCTAGTCCAGTCCTCGCTCTGTCGTTAGTTAAGTAACCTAACGGGTGATGACGGGACCCAGTGGCGAATGCGGATGGCATATACGTACATCAGTATATTTTCGTTCTTTATTGGTGTGATCATTTGATGGGACTGCGTTGATTCGGATCAATGCAAGATAAGCAAACCTATTCTGATGTTGTTGGAACATTTTTCAAAAAGCTGTTATTGCAAGGACGTTCACTTTTGTTTTGCATCGTGGTATTCATTTGGAATATCCTGCTCCTCAGTCGACGAGGCAAGGGCCGAGATCCCTTCACCGGGAGTGACCCCTTGGACAGAAGTTTGCGTCAGGGCATTAACTTCACTATAGCCGATTGCTTTTGCTTTGCATCGTGGTATTCAGTTGGAATATCCTGCACCTCATTCTACGGGGAAAGAGCCGAGATCCCTTCACCGGGAGTGACCTCTTTAGCAAAGGTTTTCGTCACTATATTTTATAAAAGGTTATCCAGTTCCTTCAACGATATCAAGTTCATTACGTTAAAGGTTTTTCGCCAAAAACCAGTCGTAGCCCTCCGTCATTTCAGATTAGTATTGCTTAGTATTCGCGCTACGTTTGTCGTTGCTATTCGCCGAGGCGTAGTGTGCGGTAGCTCTGTAATGCTTTCTGTCGTATGGATATGTGGATTGGTTAGGACAGTCGTACGACTTTGTTGATTATTCGTCAAGGGTCGTGCGGGTGGGTTTAACGCAATCAAGATAATGACGGGCTGAACTTGACTAGGACCTTTTGATTTGTTGATTATTCGTCAAGGTCACTTGGGTCCTAGGGGTAAAAATCACATCGGGAGTTTCAAAAGAACTGAAACTTGCCAGGTATGCGCATACCTTCTGGAGTGTGGTGACGTGAGTGGATTCCGTCACGTTATCATGCGATGATAGTTGGATCCCGATTCCCACTGATGAGTTAGTTTACTCCTCGGGTGACCCCGACTAATTCTTCTTTCAGATTTGGAGGAGAATTTGAGGTACAGTGGGAGGTTTCCAGATTAGATAAAGTGATAACCATTCTGATCTAGGTTAGAGTGCACGCTGAGTGTTTCTTTTCTCTCTCTCTTTGGCAGCGACCATTGACCCGACCCTGGACTATGACTCAGTAACCAAGTTGACCGAACCTTCTTAACACGGGCTTTTGGATTGTCAGAGTTGCAGACCTCATTGCCACTCCTACTTTTACCCTTTTCTCCAGGACACCCCGTATTACTACGAACGTCCACTTCCATTGGACAAAACCATCGTATGGTTAGATACGAACTCGAAGGAATTCGAGGATGGTTTCCGGTTCTGGAGAAAACGGATATGATTATTCAGTTGTCTTTTCCCTTTTACCTTCTCTCAAGTTGTGAGTACTCCTTGGTTTAGGAGATAGTACACCTATTACGCAAATTGGATAGTCTTCTTCCAAACCTTAGGCTGGTGCCGACCGGTAGGGAATGAAGAAAACCAATTAGCATAACGATGGTGTGCAGAAGGTATTAAGTTAAGACAAAGCAAGGGATTAGTAGGAGGGCAAAGTAAATTGCGACTGATATTCACGACCAAACCAAGTATTTCTTCGCCAATCCTAAATCACCTTTGTATTTCTCCAGGACACTCCGTGTCACTACGAAGATCCACAGTTTATTGGATGCTCCATCGTATGGTTATATACGAACTCGAAAGGAACTTGTTCCAGTTCGGGGATGGATTCTGGTTCAGGAGAAATAGGAATAAAGTACATTCAGATGTCTTTTATCTTCACCTTCTCTCGCATTGCGAGTGTTCCTAGGATTAGGACAGTACACCCTTTATGCTTTTTGGATAGTCTTCTTCCAAACCATAGGCTGGTGCCGAACGGTAGGGGAAGAAGAAAACCATTTGGCCTAAAGGGGTGTACAGAAGGTAATGACTAAAGACATATAAAGGGATTTGGAGAGATGGCAAAGAGATATACGGTTACAGTTGTGAATCTGGATAATGGTAGAGGCATTACTAGGAATACCAGGATACCCTATCGAAACATTTTAATGTTTCAGTTTCAACTGTGTACTGTTAAAAGAAAACTGATTTCCCGATTAGACACTTGCTCCAGGGTATGTATTTACCAGGTTTGATTCTCACATCTGTATGGTTTTACAGATGATGAGTGGGAGTAAGTTATTGGGAATTGGGTAATCATCCTCATTATATCGGGATTCGTTGTAATCGGTGATATTTGAGGAGATCACCAGGGCTGTTTGCCGGTCGGCAAATATTTGGTTTTGAATATCCGCTGTTGTGCACCAATTTCAAATTGATATATCTGTACGTCTATTTTCATAGAGTGAGATATACCTTTTGATATTATGTCGATCACATTTACCTATATCAGTGGATGGTTAGGTAAGGAGTATTAAACAGCGGTGTAATTCTTCTTAACCATAAGTACAGTTTTCAACCTACGACACACAGTGAAAGAGTTGTTAGACTCAGCGGACTTATACAGAGTATTGTATGTTGTCCAGTGTCCATTAGGACAGAGGGGTTGGTCCTCATACTATATTCTGTTTACTTTTAACTTCTCTAGTTCTTAGACATGTGTTTCGTAGAAACACAGGGTCTAAGTTTTTGAGGAGTTATAGGTATTTGAATAGAGTAGAGAACCAGGTATTGCAAGTATCGGGATTCTTCAAAGTGATCGAAGATGTAGATACTTGTGTATGGTATTCAGTTGATAGTAATGATAAAGAGAACTTGCTTCTCTTTCAGGTTACTCATAATTGGAAGCATTCCTAAGTTGAGTAACGCTGATCGGCCTCTCTCCATTTAGTTGACATGCACTGGAGACAGCTGCATGATTTGAATCTGGTTCAATTAAATCAGTGCCTCTGGTTCTATATTGGATATAGAACAGTTCATATCTTAACGATGTTAAGGTACGGGGAGTTGTCCGGCTTATGCTTAAAACCAGACTCCGGATAACTCAAGGCACGTTTCTGTAATGGCTGTTTGTGGGTTGACCCAGGCTATGACGAGGGTTGACTTTCTACCATCTGGAAGATCAATAGTGATATTGTTCTAGACTCGCCACAGTTTTATTAAAAATGGATTTTTCAAAAACAGCAGTGGGAGTATGGTAGAACTGGAAGTGATTCCAGAACCGCAAACGATTACTGAAGATTTGATAAGGAACCTAAAGATTCAATCTGATTTGACATTCCATTGGCCACTCCGTAGAGGAGGTGGGTAACTTCAGGCACCCGAGAGGTACTCCGGTAGCCTCAAGGACGGTGACAGGGAAGTTCTTGTTTACCCACACTTGCCATTGTTGTTGTTCCAGGCTGCGAGACCCGGCAGGAGGATGAGTATAGCGTCGTTCTAAACTAGCTTTAGAAGTGCACGTCTATATGACTCTGCCAAAGGGTTGTCGTAGTCAGTGGGAGCAGCGGAAGCATTGGTGGATATCAGGCTTATGTCTATTTATAGACTAAAGCAGATATAGCGGAGATAGATCATCTATTTCTGATGACAGTCATAGGTTTGACTTCATCAGAATAAGGGATGGATCTGTTAAGAAGGTAGTAGGGTGTGATGTCCTGGTATTTGGATGACATACACAGAGTAGGAAAGGAAACTCCTATACTGCGATCGGTTATACTTTGGTTGTCACACAGTGGTTTCTCCACACAGGACTTGGATATTATATCAGACATTCTGGTTACTAGATCTATGGTTTTAGATCTAGATTTGGGTGGTTTCCCAATCTGGGTACTTTGACAGCATTCTATGAGTATTTAGAATGGACGACTCCTGGCATGGTAGTCTACCTGTAGGTAATGGAGTCACCCTCTCTAAAGGTGTCTTATAGACTAAAGTAGAGAGGGATGTGCATGATTGGCAGATCACTTGCTTAGGCAATTGAGTCAACCATGACATGTCAAGTACCACACCAGATGTTGTTCTTGCACTAGATGCAATAAGTTGATATTGATCCAATCCTGGAGGAACAGTCGGAAGCAGTTTTAGAACATAAGTGAATGTTCTAGGGATATGATAACGGCTGCCTCCTTTAGGAGACGGTTATCACTCCAGGCTTCCAAGGTGACATGGACGACAAGGAGGTTGTCAGAGTTATAGTTCTCCCTCTGACGAGGGACAGTATTTTGGACAGGTGATCCAAGGCAATACTGAGGGAGGCATGGCGCAGGATACTGATTAAGTTCAGTTATCGATACAGTCTAAGAAGTTTGGATTTGGAGTTCATTTATGAGCTAGGTCCCATCAGATATCCAGACATATTCTAAGACAGGTATTGCTCATTTCGGGAGATGGTTTTCTCCGCGAACTTGAGATATAGAGAGACATAGAAAGAAACATCGCAGCGGATCTACTCACTGAGGCTATTCCTCGAACGCAATAGTTTCGCAAACGAGCTTTGTGAGACTGACTAGTAGAGGAGTTGGGTGTTCGGTATCACACGGGCTGTGAGTATGCGACATCGCAATAATTAGCCTTGAGTGCAAGTGGGAGATTGTTGGAGATAGTGCCCTCAGAGTCAATTATTGGATCACAGGCACGTGATTGCAATGATTGAGGGAGGACCTATCCCGGTAGGACAGTCTTACTCGAGATGATAGTATGCTATCTTGTTTACCTTTATCATCGTGTACTGCTTCAGGTGACCTTACAGGTCGCTATTACACACTGATAGAGCCCCTGGGATTCTTGCTTGACTGCCGGCAGTATGATGGCGATCATATACGTGAGAGCTGGTGGTCTACAAGCACATCCTTAAAAGGTCCCTAGTCGTGGGAGTTTCGAGACAGGGCATCGATTCTCCAGAGTAGACTAGTGTATACAGTCGAGACCCCGACGAGGGGCGGTGGCCGGTCTCATAAGCCACTGGTGTCAGTTGGTTCACCTAAGATGTATACAGGTGCTCATTGGGTTATGAGTACACCGGACAGGACTCGCCGGGAACATGCTAGTTGGTCTTATACCTGACGTCAGATGGCAGTTCCCTGGTGACATGTGTACAGGTTAGTTCATCGACCTGAGATCGTCATTTGTCTCGTGTGAGTTCCCACTGTACTTTGATTATTACCCTACCACAGCTCAAAGGAGTCGTGCAAACAGGTTTTAGTTGGGTACAGTCCCGAGCCACATGGAGGCAGTGAGCGGATCTGCAGGGGTTCGTCTCTCCCGGTATTGGGGGTGAGGTCGCGCTGTGTCTAGGAGAGCCATTACGCAAAGCCCTCGGCCGAGGCAGGAGATTTTCTGGTAGGTATTCCAGTAGTATCTCAGGGCGTTCTGGGCTACACTCCGACACGACTTGTACCGCTTTTGGGGGTCTGACTTTTACCAACCCCCTAGGCCCGACATGCGATACTCATAGACGAACGGACCGGACTGTACGAATATTGTCACTGACAGGCTCAGTAGGGTGTCAGGATGAGTTCGCTCATCGACGTCCCTTTTGGTCAATAGCTGGTGGCCCGTCACGTATTGGCTTATACCTCTGACGTGCTAGTGGTTAAATCCACAGCCATAGTATTGACGGGTCTTTAGAGTCTACTACACTTTCAGTTACTCAAGTTTTCGGGCGAAACGCTGAAGAGGCCGTATGGAGATATGGCAGGGTCCAATCAGATACGTGCGGTATTGCACGGATCAGGATCGGACGGTTTGTACTAGAGGCCGTATGGTTATATGGCAGCGTTCGATCAGATACGTGCGGTATTGCACGGATCAGGATCGGACGGATAATATTAGCCGGCTTTGGTTTAAGCCGGATCCTAGTATAGTACAGTGTAGATTTTGTCTCATTGCATTTGTATCCGGTCGGAATACAGATGCGGGTGTGTATGCACAGTATCGGGGTTTTCCTGTAATTTATTACGGGACCAGTTTTCTGGAGTTGCCAGTTTGCATTCCGTTCCGGCTGGTTTTCCTTTGTTCTTTCCCGGCCGGACTTTTCCGATGGAGGGGGTAATTTGCAGTTTTGCAAATTACATTTGGGGAGGGGGTGTCTTGCATATTGGTGGCATCATGATAGCTTTTCATGATTATATTCTTTTTCCATCACCTCATTTGCTTTATGTTGATTAGAGTTGATTAGGAATTGATTTGAGTTTTTGTTATCATGATGTTTTGATGTGGTTACCCTCCACCTTTTCCTACACTCACCTTCCTTCTAAGGTGATGGATTCATATTCTTTTCCTCCACCATTTTTCTAAAAAGAGAAGTTTTTCATGGTTGAGAGAAGAAGAAGAAGAGAGCTTCATTCTTGAGAGTTTCTTTCTTGATCTCATTTTCATGCTAGAAAAATGTAAGCACCATTTTTCTAATCCTTGTTTCCTCCATCATCCTCAATGGCAACAACATAACCCCAAAGAGACAAGCATCCTCTACACTACATTCTACAGCATATCTTGAGCATGTCGAGTTGCCGGCTTCATGCCCGAGTTGCCTCGGTATTGAGGCGGGAGCCCGTAAAAGACGCAGGCGATGTGGTGCCCTTTCCGGCGAGGAGGCGACGATGTGGAGACAAGACTTTCCGCGGGAGATCGGGGCGATGATGAGAAGACCGGAGGACTCGGATCACTTGGTATACTTCTCACCCTATCTCTTGTTTGCTAGCATTAGGTTAATGGTTACGATCCGGGTTTTTTCTTTGTCCGCGGTAGCGCCGGTTTCCGAGTAAGGAAAAAATTTTGATTCCGCATTTTGGCCTCGAGTACGAGGCCGGGGCGCTGCCGTGGCGCAACATCTTACAGAGTCTTACTCCTGATGGCCAGCTCGAAACTAGTTGGGTCATCATCTCATGATGCATTCCTCGCTCCCACTGTCATAGAGAAACAGAAGTATCTCTCAGGTGGGTGAGAAACCCTACTAGATCGGCGGAGAGGCTGAGGTTCGTTGGTAACTATCGAATCCTTTGGTTTTATCAAATCATCTGCTGTAGTTTGTATAGCTGGAACCTTTCCAGTTCTACATTACAGACCTTGCCTCGAGCTTGTCCGGATTTTGCTTTTCAGACATAGGCTGGACAACCCCAAATCTTAACCAACTTAAGATATGGGCTCTTCCCTTATCATATCACATATGAAATGGTAGGCAACTGATTTGATTTGAACCTAATTCAATTGGTATGCAGCTTCTCAAGTGCATAACTCCCAAAAAAGGAAATAGGTAACTCAGTAGTACTCATCATAGAGCACACCTTATCATATAGGGTGAGATTGCTCCGCCTCGATATACCATCGTGCTATGGTGTATACGGAGGAGTAATACTGAGAGAGAATCTCATTCTCCTTTAGAATAATCCAGGATTTTCGTGCTCAAGTATTCTCCTCCTCGATCTCATCAAAGGACATAATACTTATACCCGTGTTTTGGTTTTCTACTTCTAAATCATATTCTGTGAATATCTCAAAAGGTTCGGAGTTGTGTTTCAACAGGAACATATGTCTGAATCTTGAGAGATTATCAGAGAATGTAATGAAGTATAAAGAACCAGTCCTGGCATATGTAGACAGGGGACCTACATACATCAACATGTATCATCCCAAGAGTTCACTAACTCTTTCTCTGTTTCCAGTAAACGGAGCTATGGTCATCTTATCTCTGTGACACGACTGGCAAGTTTCACAAGATGTAAATTCAAACTGATTTAAATATGCATCTAAAATGTAACTTCAGCCAGTCGAATCGCATTGATATGACCTAGTCTACAATGCCTCAAGAAGGATTCGTTCATTTCTGAACTCTTCCTCTTGTGTGTGTTCCGTATACTAAAGAACTGTAGTTTGATTTAGAACATCAACGCTTTTAGATAACGTGCCTGAACCGATCAACTTTTGATATAGGAAATGTTCAAAACATTATCCAACAATACAAAACTTTATAATTTCTTTACTAATAAAGAGATAGATATGATTTTGTATATCAGGTTCGGTATCTAATAACATTTGTTCAGAATCAATGTACTGGTCATACAGGGTGACAGTGACCAACAGACTTGGCTGCAACACTTGCCCCGTTTTCTGCCTCATGAAACTTATCACCCGTTCTCAGTTCTCTACCTAGCTGTAGCCCTATGTAACAGATTACATATCTGGGATCCTGATCTGGTATCATATACCCAGGACGTAGAGGATACAGAGAAACAATTCTGTGTAACGAACACACCCGAAGGAGATGCATCATATGCACTTTCTTCGTTTGGGCGGCACGGGAAATCTGGTATTCCCCAATTTTCTGCTCTGTCTTATAACAATTATAAGTTGGAGCGGGACCAACGTTCCCCAGCTCAGAATAACAAGTGGGTTCGGTCAATATTCCGTTTTATTATCTTGATTAAGGCGTGACATAGTCGCTACCTGGAGAGAGAGAGAAGAAAACACTCAGCGTGCGCTCTTTCAAGAATAGATTGGTTATTATTTTATCTAATCAGGATGGCTCCCACTGGTTTTTATCAAATCTTCCTTCAAACCCTAAAAGGAAAGACTAGTCGGGATTAATTACACACTACAAGTTCGCCAATCTTTCAGCCAGGCCAGTGTCGGTACTTTGAGAGAAGTCCCCCGTGCTTTCGCACGAACCTAATTAATGTTAAACCTCATTTTCCCAGAGGCGTAACCTCGTTAACACCTTTCTAGACACCTACTTGATCGGGTAATTGTAATGTGTAAAACTCTTCCAGGAGTAACAATTACTCGCAGCGGGTATCGGGATCCAACTATCTCATAGAAGGTATGCAATCTCATTGCAAATTTCAACACTTGAAATTCCCGATAATTTTGCCCCTAGCATCCTATGACCTTGACGGAGGTCAACAAACCATAGGCTTCTAGTCAAGTTCAACCCGTCATTTCTTGATCGAATTAAACCCACCCGCACGACCCTTGACGGAGGTCAACAAGGCCGCACGACTACCCTAATCCAATCTGCATCATATGCATAAGCAGATAAATACTAGTTAGCTACCGCACACTACGCCTTGACGGAGGTCAGCAAACGTAGCACGAATACTAAATAGGACTTATCTGAAATGACGGAGGGCTACGACAGGTTTTTCTGAAAACCTATTGCGTAATGAACTTGATATCGTTGTAGAATCAAATGTTTTTTAAAAAAATGGAGTGTGATTGAGGCTTTTCTAGTTTTGCTAAAGGTGTCACTCCCGGTGAAGGGATCGTCGGTCCTTTCCTCGTCGAATGAAGTGCGGGATATATCATATATATCACTGTGCAAAGCAGAAACTATAGAAGCAATCAAAAGACAAACCGAGTGTGTAGTATCTGCCAGTTATTGCTAAAGGAGTCACTCCCGGTGAAGGGATCTTGGTCCTTTCCTCATCGAATAAGGTGCAGGATATATCACATATACCTCTGTGCAAAGCAAGAACTGTAGCTACCTGTTTTATTTTGAAATTCGATTCTACAACATCTTAGGTTTCTTTTATTTCATTAATCACATTAATGAAGTCCCATCATTTAAGTACCTAAACATTACAGATAAATACGACGTACACTTATACCATCCGCATTCGCCTCGATGTCCCCTCGTGCACCGTTAGGTTAGGTGGCTAACGGCAGAGCGGGGCAGCGCTAGCGTGGGTGTAAAACATAAGTAACGCCTATATAATATATCATATATACTATATGCAGTATCCATCACAGAACATATCACATGATCACATCACAGATATCGCAGCAGAAGAAACATATGAAATATTGGATATACTAGGACGTCCGTGTTTTCAATACGAGCCAGTATAAAACACGGATTCCACGGTCGCGATGAATAGCCAAACCCACACCCCTAGACCCCTACGAGAGCGGCAAGCAACCCTACCAAATCTAGAGTTAGGAGACCCGGACTCGACTCCTCGAGTTGGTCTCCCACTGGACTCCAGAACCCAGTTACTTGTGCTCCCCTCCTTGGGTCTATCCTAGTGCGGAAAAGTAAATAATATACACAGGGTGACATCTTCCGCAACCTAGAAGTGCCCCAATAATAGAATATTACATACAAGTTTTTACATGAATGAAAATGAAAAACACTCATCTCACATAAAAAACCCCGGCTATTCAAACACGACGATCCAATATAACATATCCAGCAACACATAACATCACATGTCATCAACGTAAGTAAATATGCGCATCCCAATTGTCGTTGACATATAGCAACGAAACCGGCGATATCACATATTACACTTACGGTCACAGAAAAGAAAGTGTAAAACTACAACAGTTGGAATCCGCAACCTCTTTAGACATCGCATGCTTAGCCAAATGAAATACTTAGACATCGCATGCCTAACAATTATAAACCCCGCACTTTAGTCTCAAAATCGAAAACATTTTTCAATATAAAGTCGGGCAATTCAACAAGATTCCCAACATCCTGATCGAATGCTCGTCGCAAACTTTAGTAGACGGCCGCACCCCCGATACCGTCGACGAAGTGCACCAAGGCGGAACACCGCTTCCGTGAGCACCCGAACGGATGCTTTCGGCGACGGGGTTCTCCTACAGTCACTTGGTCGGGGCTATGGGGTGATGCTGTCTATTAAGTTTACCCGGTGAGTATCCGCGTACGCTACGTGATTGCGACGGACTTTTGATCACATCAAAATTCCGTGGCAACAGATCAAGTGAGACTAAACTGCTATGTTTATAACATTCATTCAGTTATCTCATAACTGTTTGTGAATTCCAATTATTGTATCACATTTCGGATAAATAGAACATGTTAAACTTTCCGATCGAACAATCGAACACCCAAGTTTTCCCAATACAGCTCAACTCATGAAATAAGTTCAAAGACATTCAATTCGTGCCTCAGTACCAACGGTCCAGCCGTAAAAGGGTCAAGCCAACGACTCACATGTGGCACGCCGTACTGCCCCAAACCCTAAGGTTCAAAGGGCAGTTCAAGACGATCACATAATCGAGTTAAGGTTTGTTGTCTTCTAGAGGGTCCATCACGTTACTTACACTACTTAGAACGTCTTTAAACCACGGAAAAATCCAACATTTGGAAATTTCTCGACAGGGGAAAAATTGGGTATTTATATCCGGTCGAACTTTTTAACATATTCAACAAATTATCCGGAAAACACATAGACAAAATCTGATAATCCGATCGAATCATCTAAGCTCCAAAACACCCTGGAATATTCAACTCTTGAATAAATATTAAAAAATTCCCAGAAAATCCAGCATCTGAAGTGACAAATTACTGTGCAAAAATGGAGGGCTGACGTCATTATATGGCCGCGGAACCGCCGCGCTTTAGATGAGTTAGCCCCTCGAATTTCACAGTAATTCAACTACAACCCTGCTGAATTTTTTAACAATTTTTAATCTGGAAAAAACCCAGTTTTGGAAAAAAGTCCAGAGAGCATTTTGGAAATGGGATTTCGGTTCGATCGGACTTCAAACTCCGTCTACGCATCGCCTAAGGCTCTAGCTAGGCTCTGATACCACTGTAGGGTTCCTAGGCACACTAATGAGGTCTCACAAGGCATCAACCATGCCAATTTCAAATTTTACAAGTGCCGAGAAACCCTAATACGGATCGTTAACTAGATATATAGGCGAAAGATGCAACTAGTTAACAACTTAACTAAGTGAACGGAAATACAACCTTTGTAGATCCGGTTCTCCACCTCCATAGCTCCGTGATGAAGTCCCCTCGCTGTACAAATCGCATCCCGGACTCTAGCATCGGCTTCATCGGAGAAATGGGCGGGCTTGGTCGTCGGCTTCGATGCCGAAGATGATCTACGTCGAGGCAACACTAGATCAAGCTCCAACTTCACAAAGTCAAGAAACTTGTGAAGAAAATACCCTATACTACTTGGCAAGTGGTAGAGGATGAAGAAATAGGAAGTGGGTTCACTTTAGAATTGGATTTCTCACTCTTTTCATCAAGTCACCATTGATGAAGCAAGGTTTTCTTCAAGTGAAGAAGAAGAAGAAGAATATTATGATATGATAAGCATAATAAAATAGAAAAGAAAAATCAATTCTTATCATATACAAACCATGGTTTAGTGTAGAGATTTAACTAAGGTTATATGGAGTGGTTAGGGTTAAGCATGAGACAAAATGGTCACTTAGTCAAAGCTTCATGAAGCTTCAAGATGCAAACAAAGAAAGCCACCATTTTTCTCATTATGCCATTTATTTTCCAAAAAGAATAAATAAATAAATAAATTAATAAGAAAAGAAAACCCTAACCATTCATATAACCATGGTTTAATCTTTACACAAACCCAAGTAAACATGTATCATCAAACATGATACAATCAAGTGCACAAAAGTATATCACATATACAACTTATGCAATGCAAGTGAGAAAATCCATTTAAAGTGAACCAATAGTAGTTAATGCAAAGTAATATATCAAATATATAATTATGCATTAAATCATTAAATCAACACTTGATTTAACGATCCGGTCATATCGCATATAACCGACTAATATCTAATGTATCGACTTATCGAATCAATCCATGATTCGATAACTAGGTTATATCGCATACAACCATTCGATACATTCATCGCGAGAATGAAATACGGTATCACATACACGCATTATTCTCGGTCCCGCACATATCTCATATGCGCTCCTATTTCGTTTCGCTTGAGCCAGGAAACCTCTGTGTAGGACTCTAAAGACTCGTCAATACGCCGGCAGCAGGTGATGATCATATCAAACACCCACAAGCCGCAAGCGGTCTGCTAAACGTAATGGCCACACGGGTATTGAGCGATCAGAAGATCGACGAGCAAGCCCGCTCACACTCCTGTGAATCCAACCAGTAACACTTACCGTACAGTCCGGTCTCGTCGTCTGATATGTCGCATATCTCGCCTAGGGGTGGTAAACGTCAGACCCCAATAGCTCGATAAGTCGTGTCGATATGAGGTCTATAACAGTTCGAGAAACTACTGGTAACACTTACCAGTAAATCTCAGCAACCCTGGCCAGGGATTTCCGGTTACAGCCAATCGAACACAGCGCAACATCAACTCCCTATACCGGGAGAGACGAATCCCCTCCTATCGCTCATTGCCTCCATGTGATTCGGAATTGTACCCAAAAGCCACCATTTTGCACGCCCTCTTGGACGTGGTAAGGTGGAAATCAAAGCACAGTGGGAACCACACAAGACTCTATGACGATCTCGGGTCAACAGACTACACTGTACCAGTGTCACCAGAGAACTGCCATCTGACGTAAGGTATAATACCATCTGGGAGTTCTCGGCGAGTCCGTCCAGTGTACCCAGTCTCCACTGAGCACCCGTATATCATCTCCGATGTCAAACACCAATGGATATGGGATCATCCATCGCCCATCTGTATGGGTCGAGAAGGTATACGCTAGTCTACTCTGGTATATCGATGCCCCGTCTCGATATACCCACGACTAGGGACTTTGAAGGATGTACTTATGGACTACCATGTCCCCACTAGTATGATCCGCATCATAGTCCAGGTAGTCAAGTACACATCCTAAGGGCTTTACCAACATGTAACAGAGAGACAATCAGTGTACACATTAAGGTAAAGATCAACCAGATAGCATACTATCATGTCGAGCAAGAAAGTCCTCCCTATATATGTCCAAGCATCCACTACAATATACATCCTATGTATAGTAATGGCCTCTAGGGCATACATATAACTAACAGAGAGCCCTCTACTGTTTGAGTCGAGTTCTTCTGGGGGCAGAAAACAATTACTCTCCCATTGAAAAACACTGCCTGGCGTTGATCTTCGTGAAAACGAAGCTCAGGCACTATGCGTTGGCACATGAGGTCCGTCTCATATCAAAGGTGGATCCTCTCAAGTATTTGATGTCAAAAACCATACTAACAGGACGGCTCGGTAAATAGGCCCTACTCTTAATGGAATTCTCGGTGACATACCGACCTCTCAAGGCAGTAAAAGGCCAGGCCATCGCCGACTTCCTCGCTAAGCATCCCATACCTGCCGACTCTCCCCTGAACTGCGAATTGCCAGACGAGCACGCGTTTGACACGATCGATGGGGAGAAAGGAGGGAGTGATACCCGATGGGAACTCTATTGTCACGACCCGAAATAGCACGTGACTGGCCCTTGAATCATATGAACTCTATAGGACCCCATCTAATTCAAGTAGGCCAAAAGCCCAAAAATCTAAAACCATTTTAAATAATAAATGAAGGAAAACTAGTTTTAAAGAAGTGAAGAAAACATGTTTTAAAAACAAGGTTTTTAAATAGGTAAGCCGAATATGCATTTTAAAAATCCCAAGTCTTTTCTGAAAATTTCGGCAAAGTTTCCTTTGTAAAAACTGGCCCCAAACAGGGTACAACATGAATAATATATGCACAATGATAAAAGGCATCCCCAAGCGGGAGATAGCTCTTCGTCAATCGACGGTCACAACCACGTAAGCAATATAATATATAATGTCGAAGGGCGAGGATCAAAACTGAAAAGGAAACTCAAAACAGCATGAAATCCATAATAATACAACGCGTGACTCTAAGGTCGAAAGAATAAACAACTCTAGTCTCTAAGTCTGAAATAAATACATGTCTGGTTGATGGAATTACTAGATACAACTGATTAAAATAAATACAAGGGTGGTCACGATGCGAGTGAACCCACCTACCAAAGCAATCACCCAGAAAGGAAGCAGTGTGCCAGAAAAGCCGCAATGAAACCTGTACGGCAAAACCTGCAAGAACTGTGGCACAACGGGGGTGAGTTGCCAACTCATGAATAGAAAATATCACAGAGCAGAAATCGTATGTATGACTCAATCCTAGGTCAAACGATCAGTAATAATAGATATATCCTCAAATGATAAGTCTGAAGCATGAAAAGGTGGCAAGGGTAAACATCTATACATAAGTGTAATCCCAAGTGCTCGTGTCAGTGCCTCAGATAGCAAAAAATCATCAATATGAGGTATGATCAATGTAATCAATATGAATCAATGTCAACTATATCATGAAGTCTATAAGCATGTGGATATCATCCAACTATGTAATCAATGTCTGTATGTATGTGGATCTCGTCCATGTGTCAACCAATGATACAAAACTTCATGCGTGTAAATATCATAAAGCATATGCATGGAAGTATGAGGATGTAAATCAACGTGTGTCCCTCACGACATATCAAAATCATGGAACCGGAGTGTCCAGCATCGACACTCGAAAACATCATGAAACCTGTGCCCAGCATCGGCACGTAAATCCTCATATATATAGGGCTCCGTCAGTCCAGATCGGCCCACGGGCTCCATCAGTCCGGATCGGCCCGTATCATCTCTCGACTCTGGTCGGTATTCTCTGGATATCCGACGAACCCAAAATACTATCACCGGTAGGTAGTGGTCCCTCTGGCAGGCTCATCGTCATCCACACGAAATCTCTCTCTCGCCCCGGGGTACCATACCGGGTCCACCATGTACCCGCAATCGGCCTCATCCACCTCCTCGAATCGGTTTTCACATGTCGCTCTCAGAACCGAGAAAATACATGGTGGACGCACTGAAATATCATATCAAGAGAAACCGGGTTTTTAAAACAGTACATGCTTTCTTTTGAAATCGCCACGGTTCTCAAATCCAGAAATCTCATGAAAACAGCATATCTCAATGCGTAAAATCATAAAGCATGATATATGCGACATATAACAGAAATGTAAGCATATCCGTATATCATGAAACATGGAACAGTAATATGCACATATCGAGGGAAAACCGCTCTTTTAAAATGAATCCAGTTTTAAAATATATCTTGCGGTTCCCAAATCTCTAAAATCAAGCCAGAATCATCTAAGTATGTGCAAATACGTATGTATGCAAATATGGATGTACAATATGTGTGTACGCAAGTATGAGTGTACAATAAGTGTGTACGCAAGTATGAGTATACAATATGTAAGGGGTGTACGTAAGTATGTCATGTAAGGGGTCATATACTGATGCAACAAGCCTACTGTGTAGTAACATGGCAATTATTGATGATGAAGTGTGTGAGCTGGCAAGCAGGTGTACGTGGAACATACGCATCATCGATAATGGTGCTGGTGTCCTGATAACATGGGTTTAATATAACAATAGACATATTTAAACATGCAATGCGATGCGAATAGCAAGAACATGCGGAAATCGAATAATAAACGCAACAGTGAAGAATCTACATCAATATGTAAATGTCATACAGTTTTGCCATTTGAAATAAGACGAATCGTGGTGTTTAGAAAAATAAGGGCTACGGTGTTTTTAAGAAAAGATGCGTCTTTTGAAAATATCCGTAGAATCCTTTGGCCTGTCTTTAAAATACTCACGATTTGTTAGTTTTGAAAAAGGTATGACTCGGGTCTAGTCTAACATCTACTAAGTAAACTACAGATCTATTTAACAAACTAATCGAAAGGGTATGGAAACCACCTAAATCTGAGTCGATATATATACATATAATAGTCGGTGATCCCGCCGCAATAGTATCACATACGATACAATATAAAATATGACATCCTCAAGTCAAGAGTGCGGATCTATCATCAATATATAGCTCGTATGTAAATCCGTCGTACGGCATCCCCAAATTTGGGTACGGGTCAAATATCACATTCATCTCATCAATTATCTGGTATCCATTATCATCATATCTCATGAACTGGGGTACTGATCTAAGTCTAGTACAAACTGATATCATCGATATATATATGCGTGTATGAAAACACACGCCCAAAAGCCCGCTAAAATCTCATGTCGTATCTCATAATACGAATCACATCATAACACCGATCTCATGGCACCATGCCCAATCTCATCGACTCATCTCCAAAGATCATCCACTATCCTCATCATCCAAGTGTAGGTATACGTGTGTATATATATGTCGTCCCATACCTATGTGTGTGTGTATATACGTATCCCCATATACGCACAAGTATAACAGTAAGCATGTGTGTGGGTGTGGGTGTAAACCTATTCTAGGGTTCGCAACTAATAAGCTATACTAGTTCACTTCTAATAACCCTAATCTAACTATTGAACACCTAATCATATCTTAAATATCCATGTCACACATAAAGGTATCATATATATATATATATATATATATATATATATATAGCATACTAAACATTGAACTGCGGAGGTGCTATACGCCATCCACCCGACTTCCCCTGTAGATATAATCTACTCACCTTGCTCTCATTTTCCGTTGCCGACGTCGCCACGTGCTTGCTTGTCGTCTCGAAATCCTTGTGGAGTACCTACACATCATAATGAATCGTGTCGCATTAAAACCCAAATCAATACCAAAACGACACGCTAAAAGCCTATAGGTTAGAACCTATAGACTACACTTTCAAAACCACCAAACAACACTCGATTTCGACGTACAAACGTCAAGTGATCGAATACGACACAAATCACAAAAATCCAGAATTCAAAATACGTAAAACGAAACCACGAATCAAAACAGCAACTCTTGAATATGGTCCCAGATTTTACCCTAGGTCAAATCAGCCAATTTTGCATATGCCAAGGGTCTAGTTTACAGGAGATGGAGCTACAGACCAAACACGAACCCATTTGGACCAGGTTTGGCCGCAATTTGCTGCCATAAGGATTAAATTTGCGGCCATGGAGTGGAGTCAGGGGCTGGGATCTTGGGTGGTGCTTCCTAAATAATTTTCAGAGGCTCCGGGTGATAGCAGATCTCAGTTTACACTCACAGAATCCACAATTCTTCCGATATCGGGTTTCTAAGTCCGTATTCTGGGTTTCTAGTCGCTGGTTTAGGTCTTCAATCGATCACCACAGGGGTTGTATAGCCTCTAGTAACCTTAATTTCATATTTGGGTTCAACTAAAACCCTAATCCTCAACTCAAGTTTTCAAAGTTCCCAAACCACACAATATCGGTTCTACTTTGACATGGATGAAAAAGCAATTGAAATACTAGGCTAATGGTTAATAGAATACCTCATTTGGCAACTCAAGAAAATTCTTGAGTTGCCCCAGGTGTCCAAATTGCAAGCTTTCTTGGTCCAATGTGTTGCTAGTGAGCTCATGCACATTTTTTGTGAAGAGGGGGTGGACTTTGGATGAAGTTTTGAAGCTTGAATGAAGAGGAGAAGAAGAAGAAGAAGAAGAAGAGGAAGAAGGAGAAGGGGAAAGGGAGGGGCTACTGCTGGACAAATTTTGGAGGGAGTGAGGGAAAGAGAGAGAGTCCAAAGTCAAAGCACCATGCCTCCTAACTACCCCCATGCTCATTTGTTTAATCTTTTTCTTTTCCTTTTCTTTTGTTTTCTTCTCTCCTCAATAGTAAACCCAAAACAAATAACCATACACACAAAAATCATGTAGGAAAAATGTAACAAGTGTTAAAATGACATGGAGCATGTTTTGCACAAAACAAGCTTAATGTGCGGTTAGCGATATTTAATCGCGATTAGCACTAAATAGTGTATAATTAATCATAAAAACTTAAAATTTACATAATTCACATAAAACGTCCTTTTCTTAGTAATTTCTATAATTTTCCAAATTTTTCTCAAATTATCGGCATTTAATTATACCGCCTTATTAAAATATTCAATATAATATTATTTAATTATAAAAATTCCCAAAAATAATATTTTATTTTTTTGAAATGTTACATCTATTTCGACGGAGTATCTTCTATGAAGAAGCGAAAGCACAACTCCCGCATAATCAAATCTGGGGTGGGTCTCATCTTCGTGACTCCACAAAGAGGGATAATGCGCTTTGCCTTCTCTCTAACAGAGTTGAGTACAAACAATGAAGCCGAATATGAAGCTCTGATAGCAGGTCTTGAGATCGCTGTCGACATGGGAATTGAAAACCTCCTCATATACGGAGACTCCCAGCTGGTCGTTAGTCAAGTAAATGGCGACTATCAAACGTGCAAACCAGAGTTGGTGAAGTACGGCGAGAGAGTACAACAATTGCTGACTCAAATTCCCTCATATACCCTGGAAAGCATACCGCGCGCGGAAAATAGCAAAGTGGACGCATTAGCCAAGCTCACTAAAGAAATGGCTGACGAAAACCTCGATGACGTGAGGATCGTTGTACAAAGCCGTCGGGTTCTCGCACCGGCAGATATGTCTCCGGAGTCGTCCAAAGAAAAGGAAACGACCAAGCAAACAGCCCTACAAATAAAAGACTAGGGAAAGGCTAAGGATTGGAGAGACGTCTTTATAGACTACTTCAAATACCGTCAAACACCTGAAGATGCGTCCTCAAGACATCAGCTCATGAAAAGAGCTCTGTCTTTTGCCTTTGTCAATGATACTCTATATAAGAGATCGTTCGACTCTCTGTGGCTAAGATGCCTGGGACCAGAAGAAGCGAGGAAAGTCATTCAAGAAACTCACGACGGACTCTGCGGTTCTCATCAAGCCGGTCCAAAGATGAAGCTGAAGATCAAAAGGATGGGCTACTATTGGCCCACGATGATCCAAGACTGTCTCGAATACACGAAACAGTGTCACTCGTGCCAAATTCACGGAGACTTTATCCATCAGCATCCAAATCCGCTACACCCGATAATGGCTAGCTGGCCGTTCGAAATGTGGGGAACTGATATAATCGGGCCCATTGAACCAGCATCGTCCAGAGGACATCGGTTCATACTGGCGACAACTGATTACTTCTCCAAGTGGGCAGAAGCAGTACCACTAAGAGAAGTGAAGATGGAGAATATCCTCCATTTCTTCAAGACACACGTCATCTATCGGTTCGGCACACCGCGACGAATTATCTCCGATAATGGACCGGCCTACAGAAGCCACAAAATCAGCAGCTTCGTGCAGCAACATAATATAGACTGGAGATACTCTTCAGTCTACAATCCTCGAGCTAACGGTCTGGCTGAGGCTTTCAACAAGACCTTGACCAAGATCGTGAAGAAGACGGTGTCTAGAAATAAGAGGGACTGGCATGAGAGACTACATGAAGCTTTCTGGGCGTATCGAACTACGTTCAAAACGGCCACAAACACAACGCCGTATGCATTGGTATTCGGCGCTGAAGCAGTACTCTCATTGGAGATAGAGCTACCCTCTCTACGAGTGGCGATTCATTACGAGCTAACTGATGAAGAGAATGCTCACTTTCGACTTGAAGAGCTCGACGCCCTTGATGAAGCCCGGCTCATGGCACAGCAAAACCTGGAGGCTTACAAAGCAAGGATGACGCGCTCATATGAAAGATTGACTAGGCCGAGAACATTCTGCCAAGGCGAACTCATGCTAGTGGTCAAGAGACCCATGATCCCCAATTGTGCCAAACGGGGGAAATTCGAGCCAAACTACGAAGGCCCATACATCATAAACAAAGTCTACCAAGGTGGGGCTTATTTGCTCATGGATATGCATGGCGAAAGACCCTTCAGGCCAATAAACGGCTGGTTCTTGAAAAAGTACTACATTTGACGAGTTACGGCCTAAGTTAATGATAGATGACGACGCCTATGTCCGCTCGCTATCTTCCCAAGCCCAAACTGTATAAGTGGTAGCCAACGAAATCGTTGCAACGATGGGCAGAAATGTCCCTAAACTAACGACGGACCGAAATGTCCTTTAAACTAGCTACTGACCGAGACGTCTATAAACTACTACGGACTACGGCATCTCAAAGCTGACACAAAAAAATGGTACGTCCATAAGCGAGATGGGCACGGATGAAAACCCGAAAGGGCTCCATGAGTAAAAACAACAGGACTACTGGCGAGTTTGTGAAAATCCGAAAAAGCGCAATCTCGTTAAAAGACACTTGCAAGGTTCTCTCGACCCTGTAAGGAGAAAACACCTGCGTGAGATCCTTACGACTCACAAGGGAGCAACACACTTAGGAATCCCCACGATTCCTAAGGAGAAGTTACACTTACGAAATCCTCACGACTCATAAGGAGAATTCCCTTTTGAGACCCTCACGGCTCATAGGATTCAAAAGCCTTAAGTTACAGGGATTTGAACCTGTTCTTAAGCCATCACAACCCACAGACTGCCCTACAAGCGGTTCAATATTAACCCTTGTATACAATCCACGGGCATGAATAAACATTTCCCTAACAGAGTCCCACCAGCGACTAGGGATATGCTCACATGGTGAACAATCACTTGTAGGTTCTCTCTGTTAGTGTATATGCCCTAAGGGCCATTATTGTATCATACTAGCTTGTATATTACTTAATGGAAGCTTGGGATATTCACAGTTATATTAACAGTCTTGCTAAACATGGTAGTATGCTACTTGGTTATATTTATCTTAATATGTGTGTACGTATTGATAGAGCCCTTAGGATCTTGCTTGACTACCAACGTTGTGATGGCAGTCACACTAGTGGGAGCTGGGTAGTCTACAAGCACATCCTTTTTCAGGTCCCTAGTTGTAGGATTATCAAGACAGGGCATCGATACTCCGGAGTAGACTAGTGTGTACGCTTCTCATCCCAGTTGGGGAGATAGTCTATCCCACAGCCATCAGTACGTCGTACTGGAGATAGTATACAGGTGCTCGTTGGGTTACGGGTACACCGGACAGGACTCGCAGGGAACTGTTGGTTGGTATTATACCCGTCCTAAGTTAACAGTTCCCAGGTGACATGAGTACAGCATAGTCCGCAGACTTGACACTGCTACTTCGCCTCGAGTGTGTCCCACTGTTCTTAGATTGCTACCCTACCCCGGCTCAAAGGGGTCGTGCAAACAGGTAGCAGTTGGGTGCAGTCCCTAGCACTTGGAGGCAGTAGTGGTTAGACAGGATTCGTCTCTCCCGGTATTGGGAGTTGATATCGCGCTATGTCTGGAGAGCCACTACGCAAAGTCCCTGGCTAGGGCAAGCGAGATTTACTGGTAGGTTTTCCAGTAGTTTCTCAAGGTGTAATGGGCTTCGCACCGACACGACTTATACGCCCCCTAGGCCCGATATGCGATAGTCCTAGACGAACAGACCGGACTGTACGGAGATTGTCACATCAGGCTCAGTAGGAGTTCGGATGGGTTTCCTCATCGGCCTTCTTATTGACATCTACCTGGGGACCGTTACGTACAGCTAGTGCCGCTTGCGGTCTGTGGTTAAACCCACTGCCAGCGTAGTAGTCGAGTCTTTAGAGTCCCACACAGAGAGTTTCCCTGCTCCGAGCAAAACGATATAGAGGTCGTATAGTTTTACGACAAGAGTTCGGACGCATACGTGTTTTTACGCACTTACGATGTTCGGACAGTTTTTACTAGCCGGCTTTGGTTTAAGCCAGATTCTAGTATCAGATTATTGGATTTATACAGTCTAAAGTATTTTCGTGTTTTCACGGATAGCAGGGGCGTTCTCGTAAATACTCGAGAAGCTTCTAGAAGGATGATGACTTGAGGGCTAAGGTGGCATTTGCATTTATTAATTTAGTGACTCATTTGTGTGATTCATTCATGTAGTTAATGGTGCATTTAATGACTAATGACTCATGAGATGAATCACTCATAATGAATAAATGAAGCATAGTTGATAAATCATTTGATTATTCATTTAATAAATCATTATGATTCATATATTCAAATGATATCATTATTTCATTTCATTCTCACTCCCACCTTCTCTCTCCTCAAGCTCTCTCTCTTCAAACCCTAATCCTAACCCCTCATGTGTTGAGATCAAGGATTAGAAAGACTCATTAATCCATAATCACACTCTATATTCCCTAGGTGACTTTGATTAGCAATTGGAGTAACCTAGTTTCCTCAAGTTAGAGGCAAAGCTTGGAGTAGAAGCTCTCGGGTGGATCGTTTATTACAAAGAGGAGGCCGACGAGGAGGTGGTTAACGAGAAGAAGAAGGACTTAGTTCATTAGGTATAATTTTCTTTCATAGTAGCTAATTACTCCTATGATAGTGTTAGTTATAGTTTAGCAAAGATCCTTTCGGTTAGTCGATGTTAGTTTAAAGAAAAAGATTGTTTTTCATATTTCTGCCTCTCCGCAACTCGTGGGGTGTACAACGTCGACTTACAGTAGTATCAGAGCCTTGCTAAACCATAACTAACTTGTTAGCAAAGTCGTTAGAAATTCGATCGCAAAACGAACCGGAAAAAACATCATTTTTATCAAGTTTCTGTCGATTTTAAAACAGGTCTAAAAATTTTTCAGGGACCCTTAAAATTACAAGCAGGGATACTTAAGAATACTGGAGAAATTTGGGTTCCTAAATCGTCCAAAGCGTCGTGGAACCGCGGCCGATCCAAGCGATCGGCCGTGGATCCGCTGCTGAGTTGGGGCCGAGTCAGCCCAAAATTCCCCAGAACTCTTCTGTGATGATTTTGTTCTTTCTGGAATGTTTTGTTTCTGCTCAAGTCTCAGGTGCACAGAGAAGTTTTTGGAGTAGAATCAATTGTGTTTGCTCGATCGAAATTCTACGATGTTTGGCTAATTAGATTATATCTGTGATTTGTATAATGTGTTCGTAAACCTCCCCTAACTGTTAGTATGTCGGTTGGCAGGGGGTTGCACATTTCTGTAATGATTTTACTGTTTGTGTTTATGAACTTGATTGGATCGTTGTGATGATTGGCCGGGGTTTGAGATGGGTTTTTATATTCATTCATTCGATGTAAATTGTAATATGATGTAATATTCTTTTGCGGGGCACATCCAGGTTGCAGTTGTAGCCACCGTTGAATTATTTCATTTACTGATTTTTGCTCCTAGGATAGACCTAAGATGGGGTGCACAAACTACCGGGTACTTTGAAGTGTTTAGTGGCCTACTCACGTTATTGAGGGAGACCGCTTCACTTCGGGTACTTGGCGGGTAGTTTGCCGTACCTGTAAGGGTCTAGGGTGGGGTAATGGCTATTCATCACAACTGTGTAATCCGTCTTTCGCTGCAGGCTCAAAGGAAACGCGGATTGCTTGTATATCCAATAATGTTCATCTGTGATCTGGAATGCATATTATTGCGTCAGACGAATGTACAATATCTATATATCATAGCTATTTAGACGTCACTTATGTTTTACACCCGCGCTAGCCCAGCCCCCGCTCTGTCGTTAGCTAAGTAACCTAACGGGTGATGACGGGACCCAGTGGCGAATGCGGATGGCATAAGAGGACGTTGTATTTTCGTTGTTTTCTGCAATGATAGGTTAATTGATGGGACGCATTATATTGATGCAAAGAAAATAAACCAAAGTTGAATCGTTGGAACAGTTTAAAAGAAACCACTCGGTTATTTTAAAACAGAAGATATTTTTAATTGCGGAGCTTTAACCACTCCTTTTAAAAGCTATTAGGTTCCTTCGATCATATCAAGTTCACTACGTTCACGGTTTCGCCAAAACCATTCGTAGCCCTCCGTCATTTCATTTAGGTATTCAGTAGTATTCAAGCTATGTATTTTGACCAACGCCAAGGCATAGTGTTTGGTAGCTGCTGGGTATTCATTTGTTGCATAGATAGATGAGTTAGTTTGGGACAGTCGTATTATCATTTGGCCAACATCAGGGATATGTACGGATAGGTTCAAATTAACAAGATAATGATGGGTAGAACTTGACATGTGACTTATGACATTTTGACCAACGCCAAGGTCATAAGAGCATGGGGCAGAAATTTATATCGGGAATTTCTAAAGAAACTGAAATCTGCAAAGAGATGCATACCATTTGGAGTTTGATGAATATTGGTAGGATTCCTTCAACATTATCACACGATGATATTTGGATCCCGATCCTACTGTGAGTATATGCTACTCATCAGGAGATTCGTCACTTAACGATCAATGCTATAAACCAAGTAGGTGCCGAGAAAGGTGTCAGCGGGGCTACGCCCCCAGAGAAAAGAGGTTATTTAATTAAGTAACTTCGCGAAAGCGTTGGAAAAGCTCCCTCGAAGTACCGACACCGGCCTGGCTGAACGGTTAAGAAAGTATTGTACGGTGAGAATAGTCCTGGCTAGTTCTTCCTTTTTGGTTTGAGGAGGGATTCGAGAAACAGTGGGGGCCATCCAGTTTAGATAAACTAAAAACCACTCTAAACTTGCAAGAGCATCATGCTAAAGTGTTCTCTCTCTCTCCTAATTGCAGCGATCCAGAAAATGACAGGACTTAAGTTACTACTAGAGAAAAATATATTGACAGGGCCAAACTATAAAGATTGGCTGCGGAATGTCAAAATGGCTTTAACTTATGACAAATTGGGGTATGTCCTTACTGCTAAGGCACCTGCTGTCCCTGGTCCTAAATCCAGTATTGCGGATAAGAAAATCCACAAAACTTTGGAATTAGATTGTGTGAAGGCCAAGTGCATCGTGCTTGCCTCGATGAATAATGAACATCAGAGGAGGCACGAGGATATGGATATTGAATCCATATTTCTCCATACAAAGGATCTGTATGGGGAGCAATCTCGTATAGCAAGATACGAGATCTCGAAGAACCTATTTCAGGCGAGGTTGGCCGTCGGATCATCTGTAGGAGAACATGTCCTAAAGATGATTGGCTATATAGAAGAGCTCGCAAACCTCGGGACGACTTTGGAGAACGAGCTCTATACAGACTTGATTCTCCAGTCCCTTCCTTCCACCTACGCCCAGTTTATTCTGAATTTCAACATTCAAAGAAAAGAAGTTGAACTTCCAGAACTCCTTAACATGTTGAGGAGTGCAGAGGGCACCTTGCAGAAGGCAAGGGAAACACCCGCTATGTTTGTTCGCGGTGCTTCTTCTTCCGGGTCCAAGGCTAGGGCCAAAGGAAGGAAGAATAAGGCCGCTACCAAACCTAGAGGAGGTGTTAGTAAGGTGGGAGTGAAGGAAAAGAAAAAGATTGCGGTGCCAGTAGTGGCAAAGGACGAGTGCTTCCACTGTCGTAGGAAAGGGCACTGGAAAAAGGATTGCAAAGCTTGGAATGCCAAGAACCAGGAACCGAAGCAAGCTGTGGCTTCGACTTCAGGTGTGTTTGTAATTAAAAATTGTCTGTCAATCAACTCTACTTCCTGGGTATTGGATACCGGATCAGGATCTCATATATGCAATTCATTGCAGGCACTGAGAAACCGTAGAGTGCTGAAGGTTGGTGATATGACCTTGAAGGTTGCTAACGGAGCTAGCGTGGGAGCTGTGTCCGTAGGGGATTATCACCTTGGATTGACGAGTGGACATATTTTGGTTTTGCATAACTGTTTTTGTGTACCTAGTTTAACGTGTAATATCATTTCAGTTTCCTTATTATCAAAAGAAGGTTATGATTTCACGTTTGTAAGCGATGTTGTTAACATCCACCTAAATCATGGTTTGATTGGGTCCGGTACGCTGGATAACGGTATATATGTCTTAAACCAATTATAGATTTTCAATGTCTAGAACACACTAAAAAGAAAGTCTCCGGATTTAAATAAAGCTTTCTTATGGCATTGTAGACTAGGTCACATCAATGAGACAAGGTTAACTAAGTTACATAGAGAAGGATATTTGGATTCGTTCGGATATCAAACTTATGCCACTTGTCAATCATGTCTCAAAGAAAAGATGACAAAGACTCCATTCACTGGACATGGAGTAAGGGTGAGCGAGCTCTTAGGACTCATACACAGCGATGTATGTGGTCCAATGTCTACACATGCAAGAGGTGGTTTTTCCTATTTCGTTACTTTTACGGATGATTACTCTAGGTACAGATTCATTTTCTTGATGAAACATAAATCCGAGGCATTTAAGAAATTCCAAGAGTATAAGAATGAAGTAGAAAACCAAACCAGCAAAAGTATCAAGACACTGAGATCTGATCGAGGTGGTGAATACTTAAGTGCCGAGTTCCTGGGTTACCTAAAAGAGAAAGGAATTCTCTCTCAGCTTACTCCTCCATACACTCCACAGCACAACGGTGTATCGGAGAGACGGAATCGAACCCTATTGGATATGGTACGTTCCATAATGAGTAATGTTGAATTACCGTGATCTTTCTGGGGTTATGCGCTAGAATCAGCGGCATATCTTTTGAACAGAGTTCCTACCAAGACTATGCCTACCAAGCCATATCAGACGTGGAGTGGGAAGAAACCCTATCTTCAGTATTTAAAGATATGGGGATATCCATCTTTTGTTAAAAAGCAGCATGCGGACAAACTCGAGGCACGATCAGTACAGTGTAAGTTTGTGGGATATCCAAAGAAATCCAAGGGGTATTACTTCTATTACGCAGAGGAACAAAAGGTTTTTGTTTCTCGTAATGCCCATTTTCTAGAACAGCTGTTTTTAGAAAAGGAAACAAGTGGGAGCGAAATAGAACTGGAAGAAATTCCAGAAACACAAACTACTACTGAAAGTTTAGTAGAACCAGTAGTTCAAGTTGTATGCATGCCCTAGAGGCCAGTATTGTACAGATGATGTATATTATATTGGATGCTTGGACATATATAGAGAGGACTTTCTTGCTCGACATGATAGTATGCTATCTGGTTGCTCTTTATCTTAACATGTATACTTGTCTCTTTATACTGTCTTATAGTTACATGTTAGTAAAGCCCTTAGGATGTGTACTTGACTACCTGGACTATGATACGGATCATACTAGTAGGGACATGGTAGTCCATAAGTACATCCTTCAAGGTCCCTAGTCGTAGGTGTATCGAGACGAGGCATCGATATACCAGTATAGACTAGCGTATACGCTTCTCGACCCATGAGATGGGCGATGGATGATCCCATATCCATTGGTGTTTGACATCAGAGATGGTATACGGGTGCTCAGTGGAGACTGGGTACACTGGACGGACTCGCCGAGAACTCCCAGATGGTATTATACCTCACGTCAAATGGCAGTTCTCTGGTGACACTTGTGCAGGTTAGTCTGTAGACCCGAGATCGTCATAGAGTCTTGTGTGATTCCCACTGTGCTTTGATTTCCACCTTACCACGTCGATGAGGGCGTGCAAAACGGTGGTTTTTGGGTACAGTCCCGAGTCACATGGAGGCAATGAGCGATAGGAGGGGTTTCGTCTCTCCCGGTATTGGGGGTTGATGTTGCGCTGTGCTCGATTGGCCGTAACAGGGAAGTCCCTGGCCAGGGCTGAATTAGAGATTTACTGGTAAGTGTTACCAGTAGTTTCTCGACCCTTTATGAGCCTTATATCGGTACGACTTATCCGTTATTGGGGTCTGACGTTTATCACCCCTAGACTTGATATGCGACATATCAGACGAGGAGACCGGACTGTACGGGAAGTGTTACCGGCAGGCTTTTACAGGAGTTGGAGCGGGCTTCCTTGCTGATCTTCTAATCGCTCAATACCCGGGTAGATGTTACGTCCAGCTAGTACCGCTGACGGCTTGTGGGTGCGTGATGTGATCATCACCTACTGCCGGCGTATTGACGAGTCTTTAGAGTCCTACATAGAGGTTTTACTGGCTCAGGCAAAACGAAATAGGAGCACGTATGTGATATGTGCGGGACCGAGAATAATGCGTGTATGTGATACCGTATTCTATTCTCGCGACTTTTTGTATCGGTCGGTTATATATGATATAGCCGGGTTATCAAATCAAGTGTTGATTCGATAAGTCGATACAATGGATGTTAGTCGGTTATATGAGATATGACCGGATTATTAAGTCAATTGTTGATTTAATAATTAAGTGTATAATTGTATATTAGATATACTAGTTTACATTTACTAACACTTGTTCACTTTAGGTTTTTTCTCACATGAACACAACTTTAATATATATGTGATACATATTAAAATGTGTTTTCTTTTTGTATCATGGTTGATGATACACATGACTTGGGTGTATGAGACATACACCATGCTATTTATTATGTTGGGTTTTTATATTTTAAGTAATTACAAAATTAGTGGAGGATTAGCACAATGCATGAAGCTTGTTGAAGCTTGTGGATGCATTGACTAAGTCCACTAAGTTTGTTTTTACCATGGATATTTGTTAACCCAACCATAAGCATTAGCCATGGTTATGTCTCTACAAGAGTTAGCATATGATACTCACTCACCATGGTTAGTTTTCTCACTTGATCATTATCCTCATCTCTTTTCTTTTGTTCATCTTCTTCTTTCTTTAGTTCAAAAAAGAAAAGCTTGCTAGGGTTTGATCCAAAGTGAGATAGATTGTGAGAAATAAAATTCTAAAGAGAGCCCACTTCCTATTTCTCCATCCTCTACTAGACTAGCACTTTAGTTTAGAGTGTTTGCTTCACTAATTCTCAAGTTAGTGAAGTAGAAGCTTGAGTCGGCATCCCCTCGACGTAGATCATCTTCGGCCTCGAAGACTTCAAGCAAGGACGCGTCTTTCGCCTCGTGAAGCCATGCAAGAGACCGGGAGAACCACGAT
Organism: Agapanthus africanus; assembly: GCA_030015575.1. Taxonomy (NCBI): domain Eukaryota; kingdom Viridiplantae; phylum Streptophyta; class Magnoliopsida; order Asparagales; family Amaryllidaceae; genus Agapanthus; species Agapanthus africanus. Next base: position 506,372,462 of record CM057348.1, read on the forward strand.
CATAGCGAAGGGACTTCAACAAGGAGCTAAAGAAGTGAAGGACCGATCTACAAAGGTTGTATTTCGTATTCACTTAGTCGTAAACGTAGTTTACTAGCATATGAAACCCTAATTTTCTAGCAACGATCTTGTTTAGGGTTATTCGGCACGGCTAAAATATTAAACGGGCATGGTTGATGCATTGTAAAACCTTATTAGAGTGCCTAGTAACCCTACAGTGGTATCAGAGCCTAGCTAGAGCATTAGGCGATGTGTTAATGAAGTTAAAACTCCGAACGAACCCGAATACGTCAAAATCAACCCCTCTCTGGACATTTTTTCAAAACTGTGGTTTTTCTGAATTAAAAATACCTAAAAAATTCAGCAGGGTTTTCTAAGCATTACGGTGCAAATTTGATGACGTAATCCGTAGTTCACGCCGCGGAACCGCGGCCATACCCTGCTTGGGCCGCGGATCCGCGGCCGTACAGTAAGACTAGGTCATGTGTTTTGCACAGTAATACTTGTATCTGTGATTTATAATTTCTGGGTATTTTTAATCTGACTCTAGTGTTGAGTATTTTGGGGTTTATTTTGTAATCGTCGATTCGATCAGAGAATTTAATTTTGTTATGTTATTCCGGATAATTTAGAAAGTATTAAAATGTTCGAACGGATATCATTAACTCAATTTTTCCCGGCACGAAAAACATTCAAGTGTTGAATTTTTCTCGGGTTTAAATCTTTCGGAAAAACATGCATGTGACGCAATGGACCCTCTAGAAGACAACAAACCTTAACTCGATTATATGACCGTCTTGAACTGCGAATCTTAGGGTTTGGGGCAGTACGGCGTGCCACATGTGAGGCATTGGCTTGACCCTTCTACGGCTGGACCGTTGCTACTGTGACGTATTCTAGAATTTTTGAACTCCGCTCAAGTGTTGAGCTATGATGGAAATCTTGGGTATTTGATTATTCGATCGGAAAGTTTGATACTGCCTATTTATCTGGAATGTGATACAATATGTGGAATTCATACAGTTAGGCATGAAATTCGAAACATGTGATATTTCGGATTTACGATGTCTAAAGAGATTGTGGATTCCAAATGTTGTAGTTTTACACTTTCTTTTCTGCGACCATAAGTGTAATATATGATATCTCCGGTTTCGTTGCTATATGTCAACGACAATTGGGATGCACATATTTACTTACGTTGATGACATGTGATGTTATGTGTTGCTGGATATGTTATATTGGATCATCGCGTTCTGAATAGCCGGGGGGTTTTATGTGAGATGAGGGTTTTTATTTTCATTCATGTAAAATTAAATGTATGTAATATTCTTTTATTAGGGCACTTCCGGGATGAGGTCGATGTCACCATTTGTATATTATTTACTTTTCTACACTAGGATAGACCCAAGGAGGAGAGCACAAGTAACCGGGTTCTAGAGTCCAGTGGGAGACCAACTCGAGGAGTCGAGTCCGGGTCTCCTAACTCTAGAATTGATAGGGTTGCTTGCTGCTCTCGTAGGGGTATAGGGGTGTGGGTTTGGCTATTCGTCGCGACCGTGGAATCCGTGTTTTATAGATACTCAAAATAAAACACGGACGTCCTAGTATATCCAATGTTTCATATGTTTCTTCTGCTGCGATATCTGTGATGTGATCATTTGATGTGCTGTGATAAATACTGATATATTATATAGACGTTACTTATGTTTTACACTCGCGCTAGCCCTGCCCTGCTCTGCCGTTAGTTACCTAACCTAACGGTGCACGAGGGGACATCGAGGCGAATGCGGATGGCATAAGTGTACGTCGTATTTATCTGTGATGTTTAGGTGACTTAAATGATGGGACTTCATTAATGTGATTAATGAAAGAAAAGAAACCTAAAAGATGTTGTAGAATCAAATTTTTCAAAAAGGGTAGCTACAGTTTTGCTTTGCATAGCGATATATATGATATATCCTGCACCTTATTCGATGAGGAAAGAGCCGAGATCCCTTCACCGGGAGTGACCTCTTTAGCAAAACTGGCAGATGCTACAACACTCGGTTTGTTTTTTATTGCTTTTGGAGTTTTGCTTTGCATAGCGATATATATGATATATCCTGCACCTTATTCGATGAGGAAAGAGCCGAGATCCCTTCGCCGGGAGTGCCCTCTTTAGCAAAACTGGCAGATGCTACAACACTCGGTTTGTTTTTGATTGCTTTTGGAGTTTTGCTTTGCATAGTGATATATATGATATGTCCTACACCTTATTCGATGAGGAAAGAGCCAAGATCCCTTCACCGGGAGTGACCTCTTTAGCAAAACTAATGAAAGCCTCAAAATCACTCCATTTCAAAATTCACTCGATTCTACAATGATGTCAAGTTTGATACGCAATAGGTTTTCAGAAAAACCTGTCGTAGCCCTCCATCATTTCAGATAAGTCATGCTTAGTATTCGTGCTACGTTTGTTGACCCTGTCAAGGCGTAGTGTGCGGTAGCTGACCAGTATTTATCTGTTTATGCATATGATGCAGATTGGATTAGGGTAGTCTTACGGCCTTGTTGACCTTGTCAAGGGTCATGCGGGTGGGTTTAATTCAATCAAGAAATGACGGGTTGAACTTGACTTACGGTCTATGGTTTGTTGACCTTGTCAAGGTCATAGATCGTTTAGGGCAAAATATTATCGGGAATTTCAAGTGTTGAAATTTGCAATGAGATTGCATACCTTCTATGAGATAGTTGGATCCCGATACCCACTGCGAGTAATTGTTACTCCTGGGAGAGTTTTACACAGGACAATTAGCCGATCAAGTAGGTGTCTAGAAAGGTGTCAACGGGGTTACGCCTCTGGGAAAACGAGGTTTACTTTAATTAGGTCCGTGTGAAAGCACGGGGAACCTCCCTCAAAGTACCGACACTGGCCTGGCTGAAAGATTGGCGAAGTTGTAGGGTGTAATTAATCCCGGCTAGTCTTTCCTTTTAAGGTTTGAAGGAAGATTTGATAAAAACAGTGAGAGCCATCCTGATTAGATAAAATAATAACCAATCTGATCTTGCAAGAGCATACGCTAAAGTGTTTTCTTCTCTCTCTCTCCAGGTAGCGACCATATCATGCCTTAATCAAGATAATAATATGGATGTATTGACCGAACCCGCATGTTATACTGTGCTGGGGAACGTTGGTTCCGTTCTTTCTTATAAGAGTTATAGGACTGAACAGGATATAGGGGAATACCAGGATTCCCATGCCACCCGAATGAAGAAAGTACATGTTGATGCATTTTCTTCGGGTGTGTTCGTTACAGAGAAGTGTTTCTCCATTTCCTCTACGTCCTGGGTATTAGATACCGGGTCAGGATCCCATATATGTAATCAGTTACATGGGCTTAGGAAAGGTAGAGAACTTGGAGAAGGTGATAAAAACATAAGGGTTGGAAATGGTGCAATTGTTGCAGCTAAAACCGTCGGGGAATATCACCTTGTATTACCAACTGGTAATACATTGGTTCTGAACGAATGCTATTACATGCCGAACCTGATATACAATATTATATCGGTTTCTTTACTAAGTAAAGAAGGATATAATTTTGTATTACAGCATAATGTTATGAACATTTTCCTTAACCAAAAGTTGGTTGGATCAGGCACGATGTGCAATGGCATTTATGTTCTAAATCAATCAATAGTTCTGAGCATAACAAACACACACAAGAGGAAGAGTTCAGAACTGAACGAATCCTTCTTATGGCATTGTAGACTGGGTCACATCAATGCGACACGACTAGCTAAGTTGCATAAGGATGGATATTTAAATCCGTTTGAATTTTCATCTTATGACACTTGCCAGTCATGTCTCAAAGGCAAGATGACCAAAACTCCATTTACGGGACACGGAGAGAGAGTTACGGAACTCTTGGGACTGGTACATAGTGATGTATGCGGCCCCATGTCTACACATGCCAGGAATGGTTCTGCGTACTTCATTACATTCATTGACGATCTCTCTAGATTCGGATATGTGTTCCTGATGAAACACAAATCAGAAGCTTTTGAGAAATTTAGAGAATATAAACAAGAAGTCGAGAACCAAACCGGAAAAAGTATTAAAATCCTTCGATCTGATCGAGGAGGTGAATACTTGAGCAATGAATTCCCAGACTTCCTAAAAGAGAATGGGATTCTCTCTCAGCTGACTTCTCCATATACACCACAGCACAACGGTGTATCGGAACGGAGGAACCGCACCCTATTAGATATGGTGCGCTCTATGATGAGCACAGCTGAGTTACCTATTTCCTTCTGGGGGTATGCGCTGGAGACAGCAGCATACCTATTGAATCAAGTTCAATCTAAATCTGTACCTACCACACCATATGAGATATGGAGTGGGAAGAGACCATATCTTAAACGAGTTAAGATATGGGGTTTTCCGGCCTATGTCAAAAGAAAAAATCCGGACAAACTCGAGGCACGGTCAGTTCTTTGCAAGTTTGTGGGATATCCAAAGAACTCATATAGGTATTTTTTCTACCACAGTGAAGAACAAAAGGTGTTTGTTGCTCAACATGCCACCTTTTTAGAAAAGGAATTTCTTGTAAAAGAAATTAGTGGCAAAGTAGTAGAGCTGGAAGAAATTCCAGATACGCAAACTAGAACTGAAGATTTAGTAGAACCGGAGGATTCGGTAGTTCCCAATGAACCCCAGCCTCCGCCGATCTAGTAGGGTTCCTCACCCACCTGAGAGATACTACGGTTTTCTCATGGATGGTGGGAGCGAGGATTGCATTATGGTTGATGATGACCCAACTAGCTTCGAGCAGGCCATCACGAGTGGGGACTCAGTGAAATGGCTGGATGCAATGCGGTCCGAGATGGAATCCATGTACACCAACAAAGTATGGACTTTAGAAGTTGCTCCTGAAGGGGTAAAACCCATTGGGAGCAAGTGGATCTTCAAGAAAAAACTTGGTGTAGATGGGAAAGTGGAGACTTTCAAAGCTAGACTTGTTGCAAAGGGTTTTCATCAAAGATCAGGTGTGGACTATGACGAAACCTTTTCTCCAGTAGCTATGCTTAAATCCATCCGGATCATGCTTGCCATCGCTGCATATCATGATTACGAAATCTGGCAAATGGATGTTAAGACCGCCTTTCTAAACGGTGATTTAGAAGAGTGCGTGTACATGACTCAGCCATAGGGCTTCGTAGATAGTGGGAGCAGCGGGAATTTATGGATTAAAGCAAGTATCGCGGAGTTGGAACATCTGCTTTGACGTCGTTATCAAAGAGTTTGATTTCGTCAAAAACGTAGATGAACCTTGTATCTACAAGAAGGTGGCAGAGAGTAAGGTTATCTTCCTCGTATTGTACGTGGACGACATACTCTTGATAGGAAATGACATTCCTATGCTGCAATCGGTCAAGCTCTTCTTATCACAAAGATTCTCAATGAAAGATCTTGGTGATGTCTCCTGCATATTGGAGATTATGATCTATAGAGATAGATCTAAAAGGATATTGGGATTGTCCCAATCCAGGTACATTGACACCATACTAAAGAAGTTTAGTATGGAAGAGTCCAAACGTGGGTTTTTACCCACGATCTCAGGGCTCACTCTCTCCAAAGAGATGTCTCCCAAGACTGATTTGGAGAGAGCTCGCATGCAAGGGATACCCTATGCTTCGGCAGTAAGCTCTATCATGTACGCGATGCTATGTACCAGACCCGATGTAGCATACTCACTAAGTGTAGTGAGTAGGTATCAAGCTGATCCTGGAGAGAGTCACTGGACAGCTGTGAAGAGCATTCTCAACTACTTGCGAAGGACTAAAGAGATGCTCTTGGTGTATGGTAACGGAGAACTCCAAGTGGAGTCCTTTATCGATTCGAGCTTCCAGAGTGATAAGGACGACTCTAAGTCGCAGTCGAGATTTGTCTTTACCCTTTACGGAGGGGCGGTTAGCTGGAAGAGTTCCAAGCAGGAAACCGTGGCAGACTCAACGATGGCGGCTGAATACATCGCTGCCAACGATGCTGCCAAAGAGGCTGTCTGGATCAAGAAGTTCATTACTGAACTTGGAGTGGTTCCATCCATTGAGCATCCAATACCTTTGTATTGCGATAACAATGGAGCGGTAGCTTTGGCCAAGGAACCCAGGTTCCATCAGCGATCCAGGAATATTCTGAGGCGGTATCACCTGATCCGGGAGATAGTTGATCGCCGGGAGATCGAGGTCAGGAGAGTTGACACGAAGAACAACACTGCGGATCCACTCACGAAGGCCATTCCCCAGATACAGTTTGAGAGACTCTTCGGGATGCTAGGTATGCGATACTACAGCAGCTGGCCCTAGTGCAAGTGGGAGATTGTTAGTTATATGTATGCCATAGAGGCCAGTATTGTACAGATGATGTATATTATATTGGATGCTTGGACATATATAGAGAGGACTTTCTTGCTCGACATGATAGTATGCTATCTGGTTGCTCTTTATCTTAACATGTATACTTGTCTCTTTATACTGTCTTATAGTTACATGTCGGTAAAGCCCTTAGGATGTGTACTTGACTACCTGGACTATGATACGGATCATACTAGTGGGGACATGGTAGTCCATAAGTACATCCTTCAAGATCCCTAGTCGTGGGTGTATCGAGACGGGGCATCGATATACCAGTGTAGACTAGCGTATACGCTTCTCGACCCATGAGATGGGCGATGGATGATCCCATATCCATTGGTGTTTGACATCAGAGATGGTATACGGGTGCTCAGTGGAGACTGGATACACTGGACGGACTCGCCGAGAACTCCCAGATGGTATTATACCTCACGTCAGATGGCAGTTCTCTGGTGACACTTGTGCAGGTTAGTCTGTAGACCCGAGATCGTCATAGAGTCTTGTGTGATTCCCACTGTGCTTTGATTTCCACCTTACCACGTCCATGAGGGCGTGCAAAATGGTGGTTTTTGGGTACAGTCCCGAGTCACATGGAGGCAATAAGCGATAGGAGGGGTTTCGTCTCTCCCGGTATTGGGGGTTGATGTTGCGCTGTGCTCGATTGGCCGTAACAGGGAAGTCCCTGGCCAGGGCTGAATTAGAGATTTACTGGTAAGTGTTACCAGTAGTTTTTCGACCCTTTATGAGCCTTATATCGGTATGACTTATCGGTTATTGGGGTCTGACGTTTACCACCCCTAGACTTGATATGCGACATATCAGACGAGGAGACCGGACTGTACGGGAAGTGTTACCGGCAGGCTTTTACAGGAGTTGGAGCGGGCTTCCTTGCTGATCTTCTAATCGCTCAATACCCGGGTAGCTGTTACGTCCAGCTAGTACCGCTGACGGCTTGTGGGTGCGTGATGTGATCATCACCTACTGCCGGCGTATTGACGAGTCTTTAGAGTCCTACATAGAGGTTTTACTGGCTCAGGCAAAACGAAATAGGAGCACGTATGTGATATGTGCGGGACCGAGAATAATGCGTGTATGTGATACCGTATTCTATTCTCGCGACTTTTTGTATCGGTCGATTATATATGATATAGCCGGGTTATCGAATCAAGTGTTGATTCGATAAGTCGATACAATGGATGTTAGTCGGTTATATGAGATATGACCGGATTATTAAGTCAATTGTTGATTTAATAATTAAGTGTATAATTTTATATCAGATATACTAGTTTACATTTACTAACACTTGTTCACTTTAGGTTTTTTCTCACATGAACACAACTTTAATATATATGTGATACATATTAAAATGTGTTTTCTTTTTGTATCATGGTTGATGATACACATGACTTGGGTGTATGAGACTTACACCATGCTATTTATTATGTTGGGTTTTTATATTTTAAGTAATTACAAAATTAGTGGAGGATTAGCACAATGCATGAAGCTTGTTGAAGCTTGTGGATGCATTGACTAAGTCCACTAAATTTGTTTTTACCATGGATATTTGTTAACCCAACCATAAGCATTAGCCATGGTTATGTCTCTACAAGAGTTAGTATATGATACTCACTCACCATGGTTAGCTTTCTCACTTGATCATTATCCTCATCTCTTTTCTTTTGTTCATCTTCTTCTTTCTTTAGTTCAAAAAAGAAAAGCTTGCTAGGGTTTGATCCAAAGTGAGATAGATTGTGAGAAATAAAATTCTAAAGAGAGCCCACTTCCTATTTCTCCATCCTCTACGACTAGCACTTTAGTTTAGGGTGTTTGCTTCACTAATTCTCAAGTTAGTGAAGTAGAAGCTTGAGTCAGCATCCCCTCGACGTAGATCATCTTCGGCCTCGAAGACTTCAAGCAAGGACGCGTCTTTCGCCTCGTGAAGCCATGCAAGAGACCGGGAAACCCACGATCGTAGCGAAGGGACTTCAACAAGGAGCTAAAGAAGTGAAGGACCGATCTACAAAGGTTGTATTTCGTATTCACTTAGTCGTAAACGTAGTTTACTAGCATATGAAACCCTAATTTTCTAGCAACGATCTTGTTTAGGGTTATTCGGCACGGCTAAAATTTTAAACGGGCTTGGTTGATGCATTGTAGAACCTTATTAGAGTGCCTAGTAACCCTACAGAACAGGACATTCCCGCACCCCTCTGCAGGAGTAGTAGGCCGTCTCATCCGCCTGAGAGATACTACGGTTTTCTCATAGATGGGGATAGAGAGGATTACATCATTGATGATGATGAACCTACTTGCTTCCAGCAGGCCATCCAAAGCGGCGACTCGTTACGATGGCTAGATGCAATGCGGACCGAAATGGAGTCCGTGTACACCAACAAAGTATGGACTTTGGACTTTGCTCCAGGTGGGGTAAAACCCATAAGATGCAAATGGATCTTCAAGAAAAAAGATTAGTGTAGATGGACAGGTTGAAACCTATAAGGCTAGACTTGTTGCAAAGGGTTTTCATCAAAGACCTGGTTTGGACTATGACGTGACTTTTTCTCCAGTGGCTATGCTCAAATCCATTCGGGTCCTTCTTGCTATTGCCGCCTTCCATGATTATGAGATCTGGCAGATGGGCATAAAGATGGCTTTTCTAAATGGTAATTTGGAAGAGTGCGTCTATATAGATCAGCTAGAAGGCTTCAATCAGAGTGGGAGCAGCGGGAAAGTATGCATGTTGCTTAAGTCCATTTATGGACTAAAGCAGGCATCGCGGAGTTGGAACATCTGTTTTGATGAAACAGTCAAAGAATATGACTTTATCAAAAATCCAGATGAACCATGTATATATAGTAAAATTGTAGCACGAACTGTTGTATTCCTCGTCTTGTACGTGGATGACATTCTATTGATAGGAAATGACATTCCTATGCTACAATCTGTCAAAGGATTCTTGTCACACAGGTTCTCCATGAAAGACCTGGGTGATGCCTCTTACATTCTGGGGATCCGGATCTATCGTGATAGATCCAAGAGGATGTTGGGACTTTTGCAGTCCAGGTATATCAACACTATACTGAAAAGATTCAATATGGAAGATTCTAAGCGCAGTAATCTACCGGCTTGTTACGGAATCACCCTCTCCAAAGAGATGTCTCCCAAGACTGATTTGGAAAGGGATCGAATGTCTATTATACCCTACGCTTCTGCGGTAGGCTCTATTATGTATGCGATGTTGTGCACCAGACCAGATGTAGCTTACGCACTGAGCGTGGTAAGCAGGTATCAGTCAGACCCAGGGGAGAAGCACTGGATAGCAGTAAAGAACATTCTCAAGTACCTGAGAAGAACTAAGGAGATGTTCTTGGTTTACGGCGAAAAAGACCTCCAGATCGAGGCCTTTGCCAACTCCAGCTTCCAGAGTGACAAGGATGACTCCAAGTCCATGTTAGGTTATGTCTTTACCCTCAATGGAGGGGCGGTGTGCTGGAAGAGCTCCAAGCAGGACACCGTTGCAGACTCGACGATGCAAGCGGAGTATATTGCTGTTTGCGATGCCGCAAAAGAAGCGGTCTGAATGAAGAAGTTCCTAACAGAACTTTTGGTGGTTCCTACCATTGTTGATCCAATACCGCTGTATTGCGACAACAACGGGGCTATAGCTTTAGCGAAGGAACCCAGGTCCCATCAGAAGTCCAGACACATCTTAAGGCGGTATCACCTGATCAGAGAGATCATAGACCGCCGGGAGATCGAGGTCCGGAGAGTTGCTATAGAGGAGAACACTGCTGATCCATTCACGAAGGCCTTACCTAAGATTCAGTTCGAGAGGCTACTCGAGATGATCGATCTTCGATATGCCGGTACATGGCCCTAGTGCAAGTGGGAGATTGTTAGTGTATATGACCTAGGGGCCATTATTGTATCATACTAGCTTGTATATTACTTAATGGAAGCTTGGGATATTCACAGTTATATTAACAGTCTTGCTAAACATGGTAGTATGCTACTTGGTTATATCTATCTTAATATGTGTGTACGTATTGATAGAGCCCTTAGGATGTTGCTTGACTACCAGCGTTGTGATGGCAGTCACACTAGTGGGGGCTGGGTAGTCTACAAGCACATCCTTTTTCAGGTCCCTAGTTGTAGGATTATCGAGACAGGGCATCGATACTCCGGAGTAGACTAGTGTGTACGCTTCTCATCCCAGTTGGGGAGATGGTCTGTCCCACAGCCATCAGTACGTCGTACTGGAGATAGTATACAGGTGCTCGTTGGGTTACGGGTACACTGGACAGAACTCACAGGGAACTGTTGGTTAGTATTATACCCGTCGTCAGTTAATAGTTCCCAGGTGACATGAGTACAGTATAGTCCGCAGACTTGACACTGTTACTTCACCTCGAGTGTGTCCCACTGTTCTTAGATTGCTACCCTACCACGGCTCAAAGGAGTCATGCAAACAGGTAGCAGTTGGGTGCAGTCCCGAGCACTTGGAGGCAGTAGTGGTTAGATAGGATTCATCACTCCCGGTATTGGGAGTTGATATCGCGCTGTGTCTGGAAAGCCATTATGCAAAGTCCCTGGCCAGGGCAAGCGAGATTTACTGGTAGGTTTTCCAGTAGTTTCTCAAGGTGTAATGTGCTTCACTCCGACACGACTTATACCGCATTTAGGGACTGACGCTTGCCGCCCCCTAGGCCCGATATGCGATAGTCCTAGACGAATAGACCGGACTGTACAGAGATTGTCACATCAGGCTCACTTGGAGTTCGGATGGGTTTCCTCATCGGCCTTCTTATAGACATCTACCTAGGGACCGTTACGTACAGCTAGTGCCGCTTGCGGTTTGTAGTTAAACCCACTGCCAGCGTAGTAGTCGAGTCTTTAGAGTCCCACACAGAGAGTTTCCCTGCTCCGGGCGAAACGATATAAAGGTCGTATGGTTTTACGACAAGGGTTCGGACGCATACGTGTTTTTACGCATGCACGATGTTCGGACAGTTTTTACTAGCCGGCTTTGGTTTAAGCCAGATTCTAGTATCAGATTATTGGATTTATACAGTCTAAAGTATTTCCGTGTTTTCACGGATAGGAGGGTCGTTCTCGTAAATACTCGAGAAGCTTCTAGAAGGATGATGACTTGGGGGCTAAGATGGCATTTGCATTTATTGATTTAGTGACTCATTTGTGTGATTCATTCATGTAGTTAATGGTGCATTTAATGACTAATGACTCATGAGATGAATCACTCATAATGAATAAATGAAGCATGGTTGATAAATCATTTGATTATTCATTTAATAAATCATTATGCTTCATATATTCAAATGATATCATTATTTCATTTCATTCTCACTCTCACCTTCTCTCTCCTCAAGTTCTCTCTCTTCAAACCCTAATCCTAACCTCTCATGTGTTGAGATCAAGGATTAGCAAGATTCATTAATCCATAATCACACTCTATATTCCCTAGGTGACTTTGATTAGCAATTGGAGTAACCTAGTTTCCTCAAGTTAGAGGCAAAGCTTGGAGTAGAAGCTCTAGGGTGGATCGTCTCTTACAAAGAGGAGGCCGACGAGGAGGTGGTTAACGAGAAGAAGAAGGACTTGGTTCATTAGGTATAATCTTCTTTCATAGTAGCTAATTACTCCTATGATAGTGTTAGTTATAGTTTAGCAAAGATCCTTTCGGTTAGTCGATGTTAGTTTAAAGAAAAAGATTGTTTTTCATATTTTCGCCTCCCCGCAACTCGTGGGGTGTACAACGTCGACTTACACTCTCAACTTGCAAGGAGAAAACACTCTTGTAAGATCCTTACGATTTATAAGAGAACACACACTTAGGAATCCTCACGATTCCTAAGGAGAAAATGCACCTACGAGATCCTCACGACTCGTAGGGAGAAAAATCTTTATGAGACCCTTACGGCTCATTAAGTCAAAAGCCTCAGTCGACAGAATCCTAACCCTGTCTGCTATGCCACCTTTGTTCAAACCGACAAGGGCAAATGATGATTCGCTCCTGGTAATATCCCAGTTGTAGCGATGCTGATGCCTAAATCGGTATCAAATTCAAAGTCTAAACTCGCAATAAAAGTCAGCGAGCCAAAAATGCATATAAAATAGCCAAAATGATGGGGCAACTTGCAACAAAATCAGCAAGTAAGATTATGCATACAAAAGCCAAAATGATTGGGTACCGTGAAAAATAGCCGAAATGGTTGGGCGACTCGCAATAAAAAGCAGCGAGTAAAAAGAAACATAGCCGAAATGATTGGGCACCGCGAAAAATAGCCGAAATGATTGGGCAATCACGACTTTCGCGATATAAAAAAGCTGAAATGATAGAGCATCGCGGAAATATAAAAAATAACAAAATGAAACTCTTGCCCTATAGGTGAGATCACATCGATCCTTGTATACAATCCAGGGGCACAAACAAAGAGGGAACCATATCATCCCACCAGGCTCCATCAGAAAGAGAGCTAAGTCTTGAGGGCAACATCTACAGCCTGGAGACCCACAACGGCATTCCTCCTCATTCCAGCAGGATGCAAACGCGACACCAACAACGGAGCCATGGAAAAGTCCCTAGTTCCAGGTCCTGACGGTTCACCAACAACCCAGAGACCACATCGACGTACGTCTCGATAAAGCAGACATGATGTCACCCCAGCGTTCTTCTCCCATCAGGATTCAGATGCGACACAAAACAACAGAGCCATGGCAAATTCCCTAGTTCCAGGTCCCGACGGTTCACCAACAACCCAGAGACCACCTCGACGTTCGTCTCGATACAGCAGACGCGATGTCATACCAGCGTTCTTTCCCCAGCAGGATGCAGACGCGACATAAAACAATGGAGCCATGCCAAAGTCCCTAGTTTCAGGTCCCGACGGTTCACCAACAACCCAGAGACCACCTCGATGTTCGTCTCGATACAGCAGACGCGATGTCACCCCAGCATTCTTTCCCCAGCAGGATGCAAACGCGACACAAAACAACAGAGCCATGGAAATGTCCCTAGTTCCAAGTCCCAACGGTTCACCAACAACCTAGAGACCACCTCGACATTCGTCTTGATACAGCAGACACGATGTCACCGCAGCGTTCTTCCCCCAATAGGATTCAGACGCGACACAAAACAACGGAGTCATGGCAAAGTCCCTAGTTCTAGGTCCCGATGGTTCACCAACAACCCAGAGACCACCTCGACGTTCGTTTCGATACAGCAGACGCGATGTCACCCCAGCGTTCTTCCCCCAACAGGATGCAAACGCAACACAAAACAACAGAGCCATAGAAAAGTCTCTAGTTCCAGGTCCCGACGGTTCACTAACAACCCAGAGACCACCTCGACGTTTATCTCGATACAGCAGACGCATTGTCATCCTAGCGTTCTTTCCCCAGCAGGATGCAGACGCGACACAAAACAACGGAGCCATGGCAAAGTCCCTAGTTCCAGGTCCCGACGGTTCACCAACAACCCAGAGACCACCTCGACGTTCGTCTCTATACAGCAGACGTGATGTCACCCCGGCGTTCTTCCCCCAGCAGGATGCAGACGCGACACAAAACAACGAAGCCATGGCAAAGTCCCTAGTTCCAGGTCCCGACGGTTCACCAACAACCCAGAGACCACGTTGACGTTCGTCTCGATACAGCAGACGCGATGTCACCCCAGCGTTCTTCCCCCAATAGGATTCAGACGCGACATAAAACAACGGAGCCATGGCAAAGTCCATAGTTCCAGGTCCCGAAGGTTCACCAACAACCTAGAGACCACCTCGACGTTCGTTTCGATACAGCAGACGCGATGTCACCCCAGCGTTCTTCCCCCAACAGGATGCAAACGCAACACAAAACAACGGAGCCATAGAAAAGTCTCTAGTTCCAGGTCCCGACGGTTCACTAACAACCCAGAGACCACCTAGACGTTCGTCTCGATACAGCAGACGCGATGTCATCCCAGCGTTCTTTCCCCAGCAGGATGCAGACGCGACACAAAACAACGGAGCCATGGCAAAGTCCCTAGTTCCAGGTCCCGACGGTTCACCAACAACCCAGAGACCACCTCGACGTTCGTCTCGATACAGCAGACGCGATGTCACCCCAGCGTTCTTTCCCCAGCAGGATGCAGACACGACACAAAACAACGAAGCCATGGCAAAGTCCCTAGTTCCAGGTCCCGACGGTTCACCAACAACCTAGAGACCACCTTGACATTCGTCTCGATACAGCAGACGCGATGTCACCCTAGCGTTCTTCCCCAACAGGATTCAGACACGACACAAAACAACGGAGCCATGGAAAAGTCCCTAGTTCTAGGTCCCGACGGTTCACCAACAACCTAGAGACCACCTCGACGTTCGTCTCGATACAGCAGACGCGATGTCACCCCAGCGTTCGTCCCCCAACAGGATTCAAACGCGACACAACACAACGGAGCCATGGCAAAGTCCCTAGTTCCAAGCCTCAACGGTTCACCAACAACCTAAAGACAACCGCGACATTCGTCTCGATACAGCAGACGCAATGCCAGCAAACGAAGCGAAGGCAATATTCCTAGCTTCAGGGTCTTAACGGCAACTCATATAAAACCTGAAAGACTATCGGAGATCATCCCACACCAATGCGGAGCGGTCATGACTCATCGGCGCTCCCAAACTGAGCCTAACATCAAGTAAAAAGCGACATGGCAAAATTCCTAACGCTTGCTCTTCTGACGGTCAAATCTCCTAGGAAGATTGCTTGAAGACGTCTTATCCAGCCCCCGAAGGGATCAGCGACACGACAGTTGCGAGGCTACTCGAACAGCAAGATTGCCTATCGAGGAATACATCAGCCGACGCGACGGACGACGGATAAAAATCCTAGTACCACAGACCCTAACGGACCTTTGTCGTAAAGAGCAGAGGTTAACTGTGACGTTAGGACATTCTTGGGAGAACTTCTCATTTCGTCTCGACTCGTGAGGAAATTAGTGTCCTTGCGAGAACTTCTCGATTCGTCTCGACTCGTAGGAAAAGCCTTAGGAAATGAGGATAAGGACTTGTTTCTAAGCAATGGAGCCCTGCAAGTCAGTCTAAGATGGGCGCTTGCATACTATTCATGGGCCACACTCTCCAAAGCCGAACATCGACAAGGAGGGAAACAACCACTTATGAGTCCTCTCGACTTGTAAGCGGGAAAATTCTCTTATGAGATCTTTACGACTCTCAAGAGAAAACACACTTAGAAATCCTCACGATTCCTAAGGAGAAAATACACCTACGAGATCCTCTCGACTCGCAGGGAGAAAAATCTTTATGAGACCCTCACGGCTCATAAAGTTGGAAAGCCTTAGGAGGCAGATTTGAACCTGAATCCTAAACCATCGCTGTCCTACAAGGAGATCAAAATAGATTATCCACAAAATGTATTTACTAAAAGGGACACACCACCATGAAAGTAAAATATGTCTTTTATTCATGAATCAAAATGAATACAAAGTACAATCTATAAAAGAATCAAAAAATACTCTCATTCAGGAGTATGTACAAAAGGAGAATAAAAAAACATATACATTGTCTTCAAGCTGGCGAACGATTTAATAGAGTTGTCACTTCATCTTTCTTCCGCCGGGACTCGTCTTCATAATTTGTTATTGCTATGAGACGGGCCTCTGCTTGAGACTGTTGGGCCTGGTACGAGGCAAGCCGACTTTCAAGCTCCTGTTCGGTAACTTTGTGGGCTTCAACCATCTCGCGAGTAAAAAGGATGGCTTTATCAATAGCTACCACCTCCCTGATAGCTTCTTGAAGCACCCGCCAGAGTTCATACGCACGAGTGGTCTTGGCCGTAAGTTCAGCTTGAAGTTCCCCCAGCGCATTTGAAGCCAGCTCCCTCTTCGAAAATTTTCGGTTGAGCCTCTTCTCACATGACAGCATATTTGCGGCGCACCGTTCAATCAGCCCCCGTAAGCATACCTTTACAGCCACAACCTCTGAAGGAAGGCGCGAGCACTCAAGACTATGTAAGCAAGTCTCCACCCGACGACAAAACTCAACACAGACATGCACCAATGTTTCACCATGGTAAGCAGCAAGAAAGGGGAGAGAAATGTTGGCTTCGGCAGCAAATTCTTCGGCTGTGAACGAGCTACCAGCACGAAGGTCTTTGATCAGAGATGACAAAGAGTGAAGGCTTAGGTTTGCCATTCGTTCAGAGGCACGTAGAGCATAGGGGCCGGGTGGCATAACGATGCGAGATTCCAGCATGGTAAGAACTGGCAAAGCTGTTAAGATTTATAAACAATCAGCGAGATTTGCAAGCAAAGAGCAGATGGAACAACGTCGAAACTTTACTTACCCACAGTCATGCAAGAAGGGTCTAAAAGATCCCCGGGCCCGTCAAGAATCTCAACTTCGTCGTCAGCTTCCAGAACTACAGAAGACATCAGCATCTTCATATGAAATAATAATAATGCCGTAAGAAGAGGAAATAACACTAAGCTTGCCCGGAAGAGAGGATGATGCGTTTCCGGGGATATTGCCTGCGGAGCGGCCATCTCGAGAAAACGCTGGAAAGACTTTCTGGGAGATAGGTCCGCGATGGACACCGCCAATCCTCGTAACTCTGAAAAGACGGAAGGATTCAGGTAATAAAGGATCATCAAAACAAAAGATAGAAGGATACCTTCGATACTCCTCCCGCTTTGAACATGAGGGATAGCCGCTTCGGCAGCTTCCTCCGTACCCTCAGGCACATCATCGGAGACACTTGCTGGTGTGATGGCTACAGTCGAGGGGCAGCGGCCACCACTTCAGGGAAGACGGCAATTTCAATTATTTGTTCCGCCATCGCCAGAGAGGTCCATTAAATCCACAGCCGGAAGGGACACCTCTTCAGGGTGAACGGGCACAAGGGAAACAGAAGCCGCCGATGGAAGCTCTGCAGCAGGAATATCAACTGTAGCGTCCCCTTCCACACCTACTGGTGTCTCATCGGGGATATTTACAGAGTCCACAGTCAAGACGCTACTCGAGCCCAGATTCTCTGCCGTCGCCGAAGTCCCTGCAAAGTTTTACGGAGATAAGAAGACATGGAAAGCAAAACAAATTACTCGCCGAAGGAAAAATACAAAAGAAAATGTGCATACCGATTCTCCAAGATGCCTCGAGTATAGCTTTTTCAAGCCAACGTTCCTTCCTAAGAAGATATGTTCGCCGGGGTTCTAAGGTGGATTCATGGCCGCCGGTCCACAAAGACAATTCATCTTCAGAAGCAACAGAGATAGGCTTTTTTAAGGCTATCTCTCCTCCCTGCTCCAAAGGACCTATAAATACTCGCCGCACTGATGGAGGATCTTCATAGAATATCAGGCGGGATAAGAACTTTTTAAGACGCGCACGTTCTCGGTCTCGTCCTGGGAGCGCCTTATAGCCTCAGCCAATTGTGCGGCTTCCTCGGCAGATGAACCTGGAAAAAGAAGATCATCATCCGGCTATTGCATGGATATTGGTTCATCTTCAATGATGGGCTCGGATTCCATTAAAAGGTCAAGTAGACCAGTGACGGTCTTCTTCCTCCGCTTCGACCCAGAGCTGGTGCTGGAAGATGATCGCTTCCTTCCCTTCGGCGCTTTGGTGCGACGTTGGCCCACTTCGCCTTCGATATCCTCTCTTGGCGGTGCTACCGATGATGACACTGCCATTGCTAACGCCGCAGCCGATGAAACTGCTACTGGCGCCTTATCAGAAGCCCTCGCTTGAGCTCTAGTGCGCATCGGCATGCCAACTGTGGGAGGAGTCTGTCACGACCCGCAGGGTACGGAACGTGACTGGCACTTAAGTTTACGAAACGTCTAAAGACGTCCGTAAAATAAGTAAGCCAAAGCCCAGAAAACAAAACCAATTAAGCAAAAGAGTGAAGAAAACCCAATCAATTGAAAGCGAGTTTATCAAATAAGTCATGTAAAACCCTTTTTAAAAACAATACCAATTTTTCCAAAAATTTCGGCAGAGTCTCCTTTGTAAATACTGGCCCCCAAAATGGGTACAACAAAATATATATGAATCCAACAAAATAGGGCATCCCCAAGCGGGAGCTAGCTCTTCGCCACAAGGCGGTCACAAATCCCACGCAATATAAAGCAACAACAAGCAAAATAATCATAATGAAGCATAAGAAAAAAACAGCATGTCGACTCAAGTGAGCTCGACCCCAAAATACAGCATAAAAGTCCACAAACCTCACAGTCTCATCTCTAGGTCAATACAATAATACTGGTAGAAACAGTAGATGGAGTACACTAGATACAAAGAATATACAAGGTGGTACAAAAATAATAACATGACCCACCTATGAGCAAAACCTCGAGTCCAGGCAAAAGAGGCAAAAGAACAAGTGCGCCCGCCGCTACTGTACTGACGGAGCGGACCTGCAAAAGGCTGTGGCACAACGGGGGTGAGTTGCCAACTCGTGAGTAATAAATAACATCTGCAAAGGCTATCCTATGCATGCACACAAGCATCCTAGCATCTAAAATACAGGTATGAATGGATGCACTAGCAGGTGTGTATACAACATCAGTGTACGAATATGTATGCAACATGAATATCTGAGGTCTCAATAGGTATCTATAAGAAACATTTTATCTCTTTTTGTTTTTGAAACTCTTTTAGAATGCCAGCATAATACTCAAGGAATCGACGAGAACCGGTGTCCAGCAACGACACCTAAAAGCTATCTCAAATCTCATAAATCCATGTCATAGTGTCTCTGGCCTCAGCCATCCGGCTGACCCATCTCAAATATCAATATCTCATCATCTAGCGGCCACGGTCGGTATCCTCTGGATATCCGCCGTCCCAAACAGTCTCCGGTAGGTAATCCGTCCCCTGCCAGGCTCAACGTCAACACCACATTCCTCTTGCCCCGGGGTACCTTACCGGGCCCACCATATACCCGTGACGGTTCCTCCACTCCTCGACACGGATTTCCAAAACCACAGCAAACTCATGGTGGACGACACTTACATCACTAGAAAACCGCAATTTACATATTTTAAAAAATATAGTAAGTTTAGAAATTTTGCGGCTTTCCCCCGAAATCCAGAAATATCATAAAATCTCAAGAAATCCTCATAAGTGCATATGTCAATGATAATGAATGCATATGGTATCAATAATCAAGTTGTGATGTGTGATTAATAGATTAGGCATGAACAATTAATATGATGAAGTACATGCACATGAATAGCAATCCTACGGTTTCATTTTAAGGAATTAAAGGCAATAG
This sequence comes from Agapanthus africanus, assembly GCA_030015575.1. Taxonomy (NCBI): domain Eukaryota; kingdom Viridiplantae; phylum Streptophyta; class Magnoliopsida; order Asparagales; family Amaryllidaceae; genus Agapanthus; species Agapanthus africanus. The sequence goes on from CM057348.1 coordinate 506,392,145, forward strand.
CACAAGTTTAAGTATCAATTAGTAAAAGGTTTCAATTTAAAGGTTATCTAGTGTGGTGGCATGGCAATTACCAGGGTGTGTGTGTAAGCATGAATAGTGCTCGTGCTGCATATAAAAACCCTGGCAATGGTGCAGGTGTCCTATAAAATGGTTTCGTATAGGTATGTCAATATAATGCATGGATGCAGCAAATAATCAAATAAGTATTTCACCCCTAATTACTAACATCACTAAGAATCTTGTAAGTTACTAAAACTATCGGGCGGCTTGCGCCCTCCAACGATAGTCCCCCGTAGATGTTACATCTACTCACCGGAATCCCTGGCTAGCTGTGTCCAATCACCGCTTTCCCCTTTCGCGCCGCGTCTGACGTCTCCGCGACCGAACCTGGAATTTACATCAATACCAAACATAAGGTTACATATCAAGAACGACGCAAAACCCAAACGAAACTACTAATGTTCACTAGCTAGGTACAACGTGTGCAGGGTGCGCGGAACATACGCGAAAATCGCAAAAACTGCCAAAAATTGCCGATTTGGTCGCCTGGCAAAACTAAAACCCGACTACTCAAAACTCGGCGCTCACGCATCCTAAACGTCATAGGAGATGCTAAAAACATCCCCAAGGTATCACAAATAATTCACCAAATAATTTTAATAAAAACCTAGTAAGCACAAACTAGCAATTTTGGTGCAAAAATCGAAAATTAGCGATACGGTTATCACAATCCAACACAATATCCAACCACACAACAAACTATCTACAAACACTATAATTACAACACATTAGCAAAGATTCAAAACCTATTTTCCATAAACAACCATTACTTGAATTATATAACCTAGCAATTCTTAATCCAAACTATATATGAAAACCTTAAATTAACACTAATTTATAACTCAATTAGCAAGTTAACCTTCTAGATTAGGTTAGCAAAACAACTAGATAACAAATTAGATTTAATCAACTAAATAATGGTTTCTAAACCCTAATTCAACTCATTTATCATGCTTCACAACCCATTTTCCATACATAAACCCTCTCTTGAATTTCCTAAAACAACAATTTACAACCAAAATCAAACTTTTAAAATTAACTAAATTAGCATAATTTGAAGACCACATAAACAAGGTAACTTCTTTGATTTGGTTGTGTAGGAACTAGCAAGCAAAATAAATTTAATTAACCACATAATGGTGTGCTAACAAACCCTAGTTTAAAACAAACTACTCTTTTATAAACTAGATTAGAAATTAGCTAAACTTTTAACACTAAAACCATATAATTAAAGGAATTTAGCCAAAAGAAATTAACTTGATGGAAATTATACCTCAAGATCTATGGATCAAGCATGTGATTTGCCTCTAAGGATGGCTTCCTAGCTCCAAGATTCAAGCAAGAATGGCTAAGGATAATGATAGCATAAGGATTTTGTTTGGATTTTTGAATAAAATTGTGGATTTTGATGTGTTTTTTTTTTGAAGAAATTTGAAGAAAATGAAAAGAAAATAGATGAAGAGGAGAAGGTGCAGGTTTCGGCCAGAGGGAGGTAAGGGGAGGGTGTGGGTGTGTTGGAAAAGTCATGAGTCAACTCTCCCAAAAGTCAATGCACCATACTTCATCAAACTATTTTTAAAATAAATTCATAAACAACCCAAATCAACACATGAAAGAAAACCAAAATGAGGCCAGAAATTTCTGGACCTGATCAAGGTGGGGCTGTCCTAGGGCTGAGGGAAGAGAGAGAGGGGTTTTACAAAAGAAGTTTTATGCAAAAAGACCCCCTACAAGTCAAAAATTGCAAGTTTTAGCTTAAAATTCAATAATTTCGCTTTCTATACTAAAAATTAGTTAAAAATCAAAATAAAATACTAAAAATTTATGTTACCACTAGATTTTAATTATCATAATTTTAAAGATTAAAATTAGCCCGGAAAAATTTGTATTTATCGCTAATTTAATGTATTTTCTTACCGGCTTAAAATAATATTAAAAATTGAAAAATTAGGGAAAATTTTTAAACGACCAGAATTTCATAATTAACTCATTAGCTACTAAAAACAAGCAATTACCTATCCATTTTAAGTATAATTAGCCCTAAACTGCAAAATAACGAGAAAGACGGTTTTCGGAAAAATACCGAATTTTCACCGATTTTCAGGAAAACACCAAAACGACTTTTCAAGACGCTACAATCTTCCCCCCTTAAAGAAATTCGGTCCCCGAATTTAAAAAATATAGCTACGCGTACCTTCAAAGAGATGGGGATATTTCTTCCTCATCTCGCCCTCGGTCTCCCAGGTAACCTCCTCGCTGCTCGGGCTACGCCAAAGGACCTTGACGGTTGGTATAATCTTCGACCTCAACTTCTTCACCTGCCGATCCAAGATGGCCACCGGCTGCTCTGCAAAAGAAAGGTCACGCTCTAGCTGGACTGTCGGGTGCTGAATCGCATGCGAAGGGTCATGAAGGTACTTGCGGAGCATCGAAACATGGAAGACGGGGTGAACATCGGGAAAGCTGGGTGGAAGAGCCAAACGATATGCAACTGCGCCGACACGCTCAAGGATCTCGAAGGGACCTACGAATCTAGGGCTAAGCTTCCCCTTTTGCCCAAAACGCATCACGCCCTTCATCGGAGAGACTTTCAGGAAAACATGGTCGCCAACTGCGAACTCTAATCTGCGACGGCGCCTGTCTGCATACGATTTCTGCCTGCTCTGAGCCGCTCTCATCCGGTCTCGGATCAACTGTATCTTCGCTGTCGTCTCCTCAACAAGCTGCGGCCCCAAAATACTGCTCTCGCTGAGCTCTGTCCAACAAACGGGCGATCTGCATCTCCTCCCATACAATGCCTCGAAAGGTGCCATCTGAATAGTATCCTGGAAGCTGTTGTTGTAGGAGAACTCCACTAGCGGTAAATGACGATCCCAGCTACCACCAAAGTCTAAAACGCACGCTCTGAGCATGTCCTCGAGAGTCTGAATGGTCCGCTCTGACTGTCCGTCTGTCTGCGGATGAAACGCTGTGCAGAAGCTCAAACGGGTTCCCAAAGCCTCCTGAAGTCTCTGCCAAAGTCGGCTGGTGAACTGAGTGCCTCGATCTGACACGATACAAGTCGGTACGCCATGCAACCGCACGATCTCGTCGATGTAGAGCTGAACATACTGAGCGAAGCTGAAAGTGGTCTTCACTGGTAGGAAGTGAGCCGCTTTCGTCAATCTATCCACGATCACCCAGATGGAGTCGTACCCTCGACTGGTCCTGGGTAGACCCACAACGAAGTCCATCGAAATCTGTTCCCATTTCCACTCTGGAATGGGTAACGGCTGTAGCTCTCCTGCGGGCCTCTGGTGCTCGGCCTTGACTTGCTGACAAGTCAGGCATCTCGAAACGAACTCCGCAATGTCCCTCTTCATCCCGTCCCACCAGTAGATCTCTCTCATATCATGGTACATCTTGGTGGAACCGGGGTAGACACTATACACTGATCGGTGTGCCTCCTCAAGAATGTCGCGCCGCAATCCATCAGCATCTGGTACGCACAGTCTAGATCCATATCGTAAAATCCCCTGATCGTCAATCACGAACTCGGAAAATCTGCCCTGTCCCATCTGTGCCACGATCTCTGAGCAACGGTTGTCACTGCGCTGTGCCTCATATATACGGTCAAGCAACTGTGGGCGTGCACGAACATGCGCGAGCTGTCCCCCTGTCTGAGTGAACTCGAACTCAACTCGGCTGTCGCATAACATCTGCCAATCTGCTGATGACTGCCTCTGCACTGCGCGCAAAAAGGATAGACTACCCCCGGGCCTCCTACTCAACGCATCTGCCACCACATTCGCCTTGCCTGGGTGATATAAGATCTCGCAGTCGTAGTCTTTCACCAACTCCATCCAACGACGTTGTCTGAGGTTCAGGTCTCGCTGCTGAAATATGTACTTTAAGCTCTTGTGATCGGTGAATATCTGACACGACTCGCCGTATAGGTAATGTCGCCAAATCTTCAGTGCAAAGACCACTGCAGCCATCTCCAAATCATGAGTGGGGTAGTTCTGTTCATGCTTCTTCAACTGCCGAGAAGCATAAGCGATCACCCGGCCATGCTGCATCAATACGCATCCTAATCCCACTCGCGAAGCATCACAGTAGACAACAAATCCGCCTGATCCCGAAGGCAAAGATAATACCGGCGCCGTAGTCAAACAAGTCCGTAGCTGCTGAAAACTGCACTCGCACCCCTCTGTCCAAACGAAAGGAACTCCCTTCCGGGTCAAACCGGTCAAAGGTGCAGCTATACGGGAGAAGTCCTGAACAAAACGCCTGTAGTAGCCTGCCAGGCCTAGAAAACTACGGATCTCAGTAACCGATGTAGGTCGGGGCCACTGCTGAGCAGCCTCAATCTTCTTCGGGTCCACACAAATGCCGTCTCTCGTAACCACGTGACCCAAGAATCCGACGCTGTCCAGCCAGAATGCACACTTGGAGAACTTTGCGAACAGCTGGTGCTCCCTCAGAGTCTGTAACGTAATCCGTAAGTGCTGCTCGTGCTCCTCTCTGCTCCGGGAGTACACCAAGATATCGTCGATAAACACGATGATGAACAAGTCAAGATACGGCCTGAATGTACGGTTCATCAAATCCATGAATGCTGCTGGGGCGTTGGTGAGTCCGAACGACATCACCAAAAACTCGTAGTGGCCGTAGCGCGTGCGGAAAGCTGTCCTCGGTATATCCTCCTGTCGAACTCGCAGCTGATGGTATCCTGATCGCAAGTCGATCCTCGAAAAATACCCCGCACCCTGAAGCTGGTCGAACAAATCATCAATGCGCGGCAACGGATATCTGTTCCGAACGGTAACTTTGTTCAGCTGGCGGTAGTCGATACATAAGCGCAAACTTCCATCCTTCTTCTTGACAAACAGGACCGGAGCACCCCACGGAGAAACACTCGGTCGAATAAGTCCCTTATCTAACAAATCCTGCAACTGATCCTTCAGCTCTCGAAGCTCTGCCGGGGCCATCCGATAAGGCGGTATAGAAATAGGCCCCGAGCCGGGAATCAAATCAATGCAGAACTCAACATCGCACTCAGGCGGTAGCCTAGGTAGCTCATCAGGGAAAACATCAGGGAACTCACAAACTACCGGGACCCGGTCCAACGGAACCTCTGCAGCTCGAGTATCACAAATACACGCTAAGAATCCCTGACATCCCTTCCGCAAGAGCTGACCAGCGTGAAGAGACGAAATTAAGCTGGGAAGGGTGACACTGCGGTCTCCCCGAATAACAAGGACTGGCTCTCCCGGAAAGCTAAATATGACTGCCTTCTCACGGCAGTCCACCGAAGCATAACAAGTGGCTAGCCAATCCATGCCCAGAAGCACATCAAAGTCCAACATATCGAGGAGAATCAAATCAACCGATGAATCCCTATCCCCGATACGAACGGAACACAAACGAAATACAAACCGAGCGACAAACGACTCGCCTACCGGAGTACTAACAACAAGCGGATGATCTAACGACGACGACTCACGGCCCAACATCGGTGCAAAGTGTGTAGAGACGTACGAATGTGTGGAACCTGGGTCGAATAATACCCGGGCGTCGAAAGAACAAACTGGCAAGGTACCTGTCACAACGGCATTGGATGCCTGCGCATCCTGCGGTGTCAAAGCAAAAACTCGGGCCTGTCCTCCACCGATAGCGGGCTGACCTCGACCTCGGCCTCTGCCTCCTCGTCCTCTCTAAACAGGACCGCCGCGTCCACGGCCTCTGGGTGCACCTAACTGGCGTGGAGCATCGCCGGTGGTAGGAAGTAGGGCTCTCTGAGGAGGGGGTGGTGATGGTGGCAGGGTCACATGCGGAACTGTCGCTGCTCCCTGTCGTCTCGCCGGACAGTCTCTGACAAGATGGTGCAAACTCCCGCACCCAAAACACCCTGGCGACGGCTGCTGCCCCTGGGGATAAGAACCATATAACTGTCCCCGCCCAAATCCTCTGCCAGGCCTATCTCTCGGGAAGAATCTGGCGCGCTGCCTCTGAGACGGTACATCGGTGCGAATCCTCTTTGGCCCAGAAACGGCCGAAGTCCGTGATATGCGTGCCTCCATCCGCAATGCCGTATCCATAGCAGCTGAATAAGTGTCGTAGTGCTGGGCGCCAATGGCAAGATATAGCTGGGCATCAAGTCCCTGTACGAACCTCTTCACCATCTTCTCCTCGGTATCCACCAAATACTGAGCATATCGGGATAACTGTGTAAACTGGATGTCATACTCAGACACCGTCATCCCAGGTGTCTTGACTAAGGCCTCGAAGCTACGAGCTCTGGCGTCATGAACGCTCTCTGGAAGGAAACGGGCTAGAAAGACCGCTGTAAACTCGGCCCACGTCATAGGCGGTAGACCTGCAGCTCGACCTCTCAAGACTGACTCCCACCATGTCTGCACGAGACCCTCTAGTCGGAAACTCGCAAGCTCTACCCATCGATCATCCGAACATCTCAGCGAACGGCAGATCCTGGCTAAACTGTCAAGGAACGTCTGTGGGTCCTCCGCTGCCTCGGTGCCGGTGAATACTGGAGGTCTCAGCCTCATGAAATCCTGTAGTGAAACCGGGATGGTCACGGTGGTAGTAGTAGGAGCAGGTATCATGGTCGTCTGTGATGTAGTAGGTACGTCATCCGGCCTCGGTGTACGACTGGCTGCAACTAGGGATCCTACCATCTGACGTAGCTCCTGCATGCCTCCCATCATCTGTCGCAACTCCTCCATACCAGTCTCGAGCCTATCCATACGGCCTGGGGAAGGTGGATCGGTCTGTCCCTGCGGCGTAGGCATACCACCCTGCTCAGTCCTAGTCTCGGACGAGCCAGCTCGAATCTCGTCTCTGGCGGCAGCCCTCTGTGCCCTCGTAGCCTTCGGCGGCATAGTGGCTGTTACAGGAAAAGGGGTAATAAGAACAGTGCAATAGGATCATAGGATACACGGAATTGAAAAAGGAATTTTCAAGCAAGTATATCCTAAAGTCACTTAGGCGGGGTACCGTATCGTAAGTATGCCGCGGACATACGCACGCTACGTTACCCTGCTTAAGTCACTTACTCCATCTACCAAGGGTCATCCTACACTCAAAAAGGTAAAACCTATCGCTTTGATACCAACTTTGTCACGACCCGCAGGGTACGGAACATGACTGGCACTTAAGTTTACGAAACGTCTAAAGACGTCCGTAAAATAAGTAAGCCAAAGCCCAGAAAACAAAACCAATTAAGCAAAAGAGTGAAGAAAACCCAATCAATTGAAAGCGAGTTTATCAAATAAGTCATGTAAAACCCTTTTTAAAAACAATACCAATTTTTCCGAAAATTTCGGCAGAGTCTCCTTTGTAAATACTGGCCCCCAAAATGGGTACAACAAAATATATATGAATCCAACAAAATAGGGCATCCCCAAGCGGGAGCTAGCTCTTCGCCACAAGGCGGTCACAAATCCCACGCAATATAAAGCAACAACAAGCAAAATAATCATAATGAAGCATAAGAAAAAACAGCATGTCGACTCAAGTGAGCTCGACCCCAAAATACAGCATAAAAGTCCACAAACCTCACAGTCTCATCTCTAGGTCAATACAATAATACTGGTAGAAACAGTAGATGGAGTACACTAGATACAAAGAATATACAAGGTGGTACAAAAATAATAACATGACCCACCTATGAGCAAAACCTCGAGTCCAGGCAAAAGAGGCAAAAGAACAAGTGCGCCCGCCGCTACTGTACTGACGGAGCGGACCTGCAAAAGGCTGTGGCACAACGGGGGTGAGTTGCCAACTCGTGAGTAATAAATAACATCTACAAAGGCTATCGTATGCATGCACACAAGCATCCTAGCATCTAAAATACAGGTATGAATGGATGCACTAGCAGGTGTGTATACAACATCAGTGTACGAATATGTATGCAACATGAATATCTGAGGTCTCAATAGGTATCTATAAGAAACATTTTATCTCTTTTTGTTTTTGAAACTCTTTTAGAATGCCAGCATAATACTCAAGGAATCGACGAGAACCGGTGTCCAGCAACGACACCTAAAAGCTGTCTCAAATCTCATAAATCCATGTCATAGTGTCTCTGGCCTCAGCCGTCCGGCTGACCCATCTCAAATATCAATATCTCATCATCTAGCGGCCACGGTCGGTATCCTCTGGATATCCGCCGTCCCAAACAGTCACCGGTAGATAATCCGTCCCCTGCCAGGCTCAACGTCAACACCACATTCCTCTTGCCCCGGGGTACCTTACCGGGCCCACCATGTACCCTGACGGTTCCTCCACTCCTCGACACGGATTTCCAAAACCACAGCAAACTCATGGTGGACGACACTTACATCACTAGAAAACCGCAATTTACATATTTTAAAAAATATAGTAAGTTTAGAAATTTTGCGGCTTTCCCCCGAAATCCAGAAATATCATAAAATCTTAAGAAATCCTTATAAGTGCATATGTCAATGATAATGAATGCATATGGTATCAATAATCAAGTTGCGATGTGTGATTAATAGATTAGGCATGAACAATTAATATGATGAAGTACATGCACATGAATAGCAATCCTACGGTTTCATTTTAAGGAATTAAAGGCAATAGCACAAGTTTAAGTATCAATTAGTAAAAGGTTTCAATTTAAAGGTTATCTAGTGTGGTGGCATGGCAATTACCAGGGTGTGTGTGTAAGCATGAATAGTGCTCGTGCTGCATATAAAAACCCTGGCAATGGTGCAGGTGTCCTATAAAATGGTTTCGTATAGGTATGTCAATATAATGCATGGATGCAGCAAATAATCAAATAAGTATTTCACCCCTAATTACTAACATCACTAAGAATCTTGTAAGTTACTAAAACTATCGGGCGGCTTGCGCCCTCCAACGATAGTCCCCCGTAGATGTTACATCTACTCACCGGAATCCCTGGCTAGCTGTGTCCAATCACCGCTTTCCCCTTTCGCGCCGCGTCTGACGTCTCCGCGACCGAACCTGGAATTTACATCAATACCAAACATAAGGTTACATATCAAGAACGACGCAAAATCCAAACGAAACTACTAATGTTCACTAGCTAGGTACAACGTGTGCAGGGTGCGCGGAACATACGCGAAAATCGCAAAAACTGCCAAAAATCGCCGATTTGGTCGCCCGGCAAAACTAAAACCCGACTACTCAAAACTCGGCGCTCACGCATCCTAAACGTCATAGGAGATGCTAAAAACATCCCCAAGGTATCACAAATAATTCACCAAATAATTTTAATAAAAACCTAGTAAGCACAAACTAGCAATTTTGGTGCAAAAATCGAAAATTAGCGATACGGTTATCACAATCCAACACAATATCCAACCACACAACAAGCTATCTACAAACACTATAATTACAACACATTAGCAAAGATTCAAAACCTATTTTCCATAAACAACCATTACTTGAATTATATAACCTAGCAATTCTTAATCCAAACTATATATGAAAACCTTAAATTAACACTAATTTATAACTCAATTAGCAAGTTAACCTTCTAGATTAGGTTAGCAAAACAACTAGATAACAAATTAGATTTAATCAACTAAATAATGGTTTCTAAACCCAAATTCAACTCATTTATCATGCTTCACAACCCATTTTCCATACATAAACCCTCTCTTGAATTTCCTAAAACAACAATTTACAACCAAAATCAAACTTTTAAAATTAACTAAATTAGCATAATTTGAAGACCACATAAACAAGGTAACTTCTTTGATTTGGTTGTGTAGGAACTAGCAAGCAAAATAAATTTAATTAACCACATAATGGTGTGCTAACAAACCCTAGTTTAAAACAAACTACTCTTTTATAAACTAGATTAGAAATTAGCTAAACTTTTAACACTAAAACCATATAATTAAAGGAATTTAGCCAAAAGAAATTAACTTGATGGAAATTATACCTCAAGATCTATGGATCAAGCATGTGATTTGCCTCTAAGGATGGCTTCCTAGCTCCAAGATTCAAGCAAGAATGGCTAAGGATAATGATAGCATAAGGATTTTGTTTGGATTTTTGAATAAAATTGTGGATTTTGATGTGTTTTTTTTTGAAGAAATTTGAAGAAAATGAAAAGAAAAGAGATGAAGAGGAGGAGGTGCAGGTTTCGGCCAGAGGGAGGTAAGGGGAGGGTGTGGGTGTGTTGGAAAAGTCATGAGTCAACTCTCCCAAAAGTCAATGCACCATACTTCATCAAACTATTTTTAAAATAAATTCATAAACAACCCAAATCAACACATGAAAGAAAACCAAAATGAGGCCAGAAATTTCTGGACCTGATCAAGGTGGGGCTGTCCTAGGGCTGAGGGAAGAGAGAGAGGGGTTTTACAAAAGAAGTTTTATGCAAAAAGACCCCCTACAAGTCAAAAATTGCAAGTTTTAGCTTAAAATTCAATAATTTCGCTTTCTATACTAAAAATTAGTTAAAAATCAAAATAAAATACTAAAAATTTATGTTACCACTAGATTTTAATTATCATAATTTTAAATATTAAAATTAACCCGGAAAAATTTGTATTTATCGCTAATTTAATGTATTTTCTTACCGGCTTAAAATAATATTAAAAAATTGAAAAATTAAGGAAAATTTTTAAACGACCAGAATTTCATAATTAACTCATTAGCTACTAAAAACAAGCAATTACCTATCCATTTTAAGTATAATTAGCCCTAAACTGCAAAATAACGAGAAAGACGGTTTTCGGAAAAATACCGAATTTTCACCGATTTTCAGGAAAACACCAAAACGATTTTTCAAGACGCTACAGAGTCAGACCCGCATCCACCGCCTCAGGAATAAGTAAGGCGCCAACACCCCTCAAGGGAGGGCGAGCCATTGCCCGCGATCGCGGCGGGACTCCCGTAGCCTTGAGGGGGCGGTGTTCATATCAGATTTTTGCATTTTCATACCGCCCAATTTTTACCACATTGCATATCGGTAGGTACTCTTGAGCCGTGTTTGCTAGTCAATTGCAGGATACAGGTTCTCGGCTCTTAACGGTGAAATTCATGGAAAAACACGACAAAACCTGGGTTCCTTCCAACCACAGATAAAACACGGGTCTCCGCTCTCTATCCGTATGTTGCCACACACCAGTTTAGGAGACAAAATGGCAAATCAAATGTCATTTTCATGCACAAGGCTCAATGGCAGCACAAGATCCAAGAAATCTACGCGGAGCTCGAGAAAATCATGACAAAAAGATCCATATCCAATCACCTTTTGATCAACAGAAATTCTGGAAAAATCGTTAAGACAATCTGAGAAAATACATATACCAGAATAATGGGCACACAATACCAGGAGAAGCCACCAAATTTGGTGACCCAATTCCTCAATAGAGCCGCGGAACCGCGGCCTAAGCATGCTTAGGCCGCGGAACCGCGGTCATACGGAGTCTTCAGAAGTCGAGTTTTTAGGGGTAGTTGGGTCTTTTCACATGGGTTCAGAATGTTGCCCTAGAATTTCTGTTACCTGCCTATAAATAGTCCAGAACTTGTGAAGCCAAAGGGGTGCATAATCTTGTATTTTTCTAGGGTTAGAATACTTGTTTCTTCTTCCTCTTCTCATCTCTTCTCCATTGAAAAATTTGTAGTGAGCTTTTGTGAGTGAAGAATGATGAATAAAGAAGTTCCTTTTGTTATTATATCTTGTCTTATTCTTTAGTTACATTATTATTGCTTGTAATTTTCATTTGTTAACTTAGTTGTTGTTATTTCTTGTTGTTTCTTTCTTTTCTCTTTTCCTTTATCCTTAAACAACCATGACGCTTACGCTTGATCCTTGCCAAGGTGGCAAATAGCTAGTTGTTATCTTCTAATCTCCTTCTTTCTATCTTCCTCTTTTGTTTTGTTTTCTTTTCGTTATGATGTGTGAGTAGTTTCCATACTTGTTAGGGTAGGATAAGGGAAGTTTGAGAGAAGAAAATCTCTCTCACTCTTTCCTTGCCCAACATCTTAAATCGACTCCCGTTAATTGAACCACAATCCGCTCCCTACGGCACCCTATCCTACATGATAGCGGTGATTCCGTAGTGAGACCGGTTGTGGTTGAATTAACCGGAGGTTATGGCTAAGAGCCAAGAACGGACGGACAAGCACCAAAAGGAAGAACTTAAGCGTTGGAAAGCCTAGCTTATACTCGCAAGTTCCTTCCTAGTCGTGCTAATCCCCGTTGTTGCCGATTACCGTAACACCGATATTAAGAGTGGCAACGAAAGAAGTGAGCGACTCCTAACTCAAACTAACCTAATCCTAACCCTAACAAGCTCTCTTTACATATCATTTTAACACTTAGTTAATCACAAACAAATCTGGACCTTCGGACTTAACTCGTTAAAACACATAGAAAAAGATTCCCATCTTCCTGCGGACGACCCGTACTCAACCGGCTAGCTGCAAGCGAAACCGTCTTGATTGCGGTAATTAACTAAACTTGAACACGCAGAATCTCTAACAATCAAATGGCGCCGTTGCCGGGGAGACGGTAGTTTATTTCTTTGTGTAATTTCGGGTTAACTTGTGAATATAAATATAACCGAAAAACAAAACAAAAAATATATACTTTGTAAAAAATCATTTTGTTATTTTTGATTAGTTTTTGTGCAAGTGTGCAGGATAATACGGAGTTCGAATTCAGTGCCAAAGACGTGGGAAGATAGACCCACATTTCGCGGCTACACCGCGACGGATCAAAACGAAGCAAACGGTCTACTGTAAAAATCTGGAGCAGATACAGTAAGCCAGTCAAAATTCAGCACATCCAGACAAGCAGAGGAAACCCAACAGAGCATAACCTAGAAAAATGAAGGCCCAAGCTCATCATACCGCCACGGAACCGCGGCATAAGGAGGCTTAGGCCGTGGAACCGCGGCCGTTTGGTGCCTTCGGGCTGCCAAAATCCCTGTAAGTGTTTCTCTCCTCTCTCCCACTCCTCTGGACTCCAATAAACTGTGTTTTCTGCAGCATTCTTTGCGCAAATTCTCTTCCACATTCTAATAAACTGTTCTTGTGCAGGATTCTTTGCGCCACGCTAAAAAATAAAAATTGTTTGCAGTTGATTTGTTACTGCTTTGCATTTTTTTTTAATACGGACTTAAGGGGCTTGAAACCAATTCAGATTGGGTGGGGATTTCATCACCCTTCCCAGGACCCCAGAAATCACAAAAAGCATATGCATTGACCATCGTTAAATTAAAAAATACTAGACTCAGCCCTAAGGACTTCGCGCTCAATAGGACAGAGGACTAATTACAGGCATCGGCCGTTTATCCTATCCTGACTTTGCGGTGTCTAGGCAAGTGTGAGGAAGGCAAGTGGTTATTTAATTAAGGAACTTCACGAAAGTGTTGGACAACCTCCCACTTACCTGGCACTTATCTGGCCGCAATTGGCGGAGAAGAGGCGGTTTGAAGTCCTGTTTCTAGTTCTTTGGAATAGTTAGGAGCTGTCTACCCTAGATCTAGGTGTGATTGTGCATATCTTGTTTGTGATTGCTTAAAGCCGTAAATCCGTACATATTTCTGTAAAGCTCTTCCTAAAAATAAAAAATAAAAAAAGGAAAAAATCAAAAACTTTTATAAAAACTTGCCCTTTGTCGCCAAATCCATTTTTTCACCCACCACCCATCGTATTTCTCCATTAACGTTTTCTTACCCTCACCTTCTCCGCTTTGACTATACTAACCTCGTTTAGTGTATGTCCGCTTGGACTCGGTGTAGGGTTCCTAGGCACTCTAGTGAGGTCTCACAAGGCATCAACCATGCCAATTTCAAAAATACGGTGCCGAGAAACCCTAGACTATGGATCGTTGGCTAGAAAACTAGGCGAAAAGGCAAACTAGTTAACACTTAACTACGGGAATACGGAAATACAACCTTTGTAGATCCGGTGCTCCACCTCCATAGCTCCGCAACGAAGTCCCCTCGCTGTCCTAGTGAATTCCCGGGCTCTAGCGTCGGCTTCATCGGAGAATAGGCGAGCTAGGTCGTCGATGTCCATGCCGAAGATGATCTACGTCGAGGCATCGCTAAATCAAGCTCCGACTTCACCAAGTCAAGAAACTTGTGAAGAAAACACACTCTACTACTTGGCAAGAGGTAGAGGATGAAGAAATAGGAAGTGGGTAGACTTTAGATTTGAATTTCTCACACTTTTCATCAATCCACCATTGATGAAGAGAAGCTTTCTTCATTGAAGAAGATGAAGAAGAAGATAAAGATCTATTATGATAAGTTAATTTAAAAGAAAAGAAAAAGGAAACTTATCATAATAATAACCATGATTAGGTGTAGAGAATAGACCATGGTTAATTGCATGGGTTAGGGTTAAGCATGAGACAAAATGGTCACAAAGTCAAAGCTTCATGAAGCTTCAAAGAAAGAAACAAAATTTGCAACCATTTCATTTCTAATCTTTTCCAAATAAACAAATAAATAAATGATTAAGAAAAAGAAAACCCTAATCATCAATTTAACCATGGTTTAATCTTTACACTTAACCAAGTTAACATGTATCATCAAACATGATACAATCATTTGCACAAAAAGTATATCACATATACAACTTGTACAAAGCAAGTGAGAAAATCCATTTAAAGTGAACCGATACTAGTTAATGCAAAGTAATATATCAAATATATAATTATGCATTAAATCATTAAATCAACACTTGATTCAATGATCCGGTCATGTCGCACATAACCGACTAGTATCCTATGTATCGGCTTATCGAATCAATCCTTGATTCGATAACTAGGTTATATCGCATATAACCAATCGATACATCCATCGCGAGAATAGAATACGGTATCACATACACGCATTATTCTCGGTCCCGCACATATCTCATATGCGCTCCTATTTCGTTTCGCTTGAGCCAGGAAACCTCTGTGTAGGACTCTAAAGACTCGTCAATACGCCGGTAGCAGGTGATGATCATATCAAACACCCACAAGCCGCAAGCGGTCTGCTAAACGTAACGGCCACCCGGGTATTGAGCGATCTGAAGATCGACGAGCAAGCCCGCTCACACTCCAGTGAATCCAACCAGTAACACTACCGTACAGTCCGGTCTGATCGTCTGATATGTCGCATATCTCGCCTAGGGGTGGTAAACGTCAGACCCCAATAGCTCGATAAGTCGTGTCGATATGAGGTCTATAACACTTCGAGAAACTACTGGTAACACTTACCAGTAAATCTCAGCAACCCTGGCCAGGGATTTCCTGTTATAGCCAATCGAACACAGCGCAACATCAACTCCCTATACCGGGAGAGACGAATCCCCTCCTATCGCTCATTGCCTCCATGTGACTCGGGACTGTACCCAAAAACCACCGTTTTGCACGCCCTCTTGGACGTGGTAAGATGGAAATCAAAGCACAGTGGGAACCACACAAGACTCTATGACGATCTCGGGTCAACAGACTACTCTGTACCAGTGTCACCAGAGAACTGCCATCTGACGTGAGGTATAATACCATCTGGGAGTTCTCGGCGAGTCCGTCCAGTGTACCCAGTCTGTACTGAGCACCCGTATATCATCTCTGATGTCAAACACCAATGGATATGGGATCATCCATCGCCCATCTGTATGGGTCGAGAAGGTATACGCTAGTCTACTCTGGTATATCGATGCCCCGTCTCGATACACCCACGACTAGGGACTTTGAAGGATGTACTTATGGACTACCATGTCCCCACTAGTATGATCCGCATCATAGTCCAGGTAGTCAAGTACAGATCCTAAGGGCTTTACCAACATGTAACAGGGAGACAATCAGTGTACACGTTAAGGTAAAGATCATCCAGATAGCATACTATCATGTCGAGCAAGAAAGTCCTCCCTATATATGTCCCAGCATCCACTACAATATACATCCTATGTATAGTAATGGCCTCTAGGGCATACATATAACTAACAATCTCCCACTTGCACTAGGGCCATCTGATAGCAGTGGTTGTAGTATCTCATACTCAACCATCCCATAAAAGTCTCTCTCTGGGAACAGGCCTTTGTGAGTGGATCCGCTGTGTTGTCCTCTGAGTCTACTCTCCTAACCTCGATCCCCAAGAGATCAACCATCTCCATGATCAGGTGATACTGTCTTAGAATATGTCTGGATCACTGATGGGACCTGCGTTCCTTGGCATAAGCCACAACTCCATTGTCACACAATGGGAGGAACATAGTTCATCTCATGAACCAATATACACCCAAACAGCCTCTTTGGTAGCATCTTTAGTAGCGATGTATCCTGCCTTTATCGTCTAGTATGCCACGGTATCTAGCTTAGAACTCTTCCAACATACCGTCCCTTTACTGAGGGTAAAGACAATGCCTGCGACTGATATTCAGTCGTCTTTATCACCCTGGAACCCTTCCAGTGATTCTCCCCAGGATCGATTGATACCATCTCACTACAACTAGTGAGAATCCTAACATCCAATTAAATCTATCTCATAGATCCAAAATCCAGGATTTAGTAGGTATCATTTTGATCCTACATGGAGAATCTTTGTGATAGGCGGAGATTGATCGAGCGTAGCATAGGAAACTCTTTCCCTATCAAGAGTATGTCATCCACGTACTCTACGAGGATCATCACCATACTCCCTACTACCTTTTTGTATATACAAGGTTCATCTACCATTTTGATGATGTCAAACTCTTTGACTACTTCATCAAAACAGATGTTCCAACTCCGCGATGCCTGCTTTATCCTATAAAGCATCTTGCACACGTTTCCGCTGCTCCCACTGTTTACGAAGCCCTCTGGCTGTGTACTTATAGACGTCCTCTTCTAAAACATCATTTAGAAAAACAGTCAAGACACCCAACCACCAGAGATCGTAGTCATGGTACGTAGCCGTGGCAAGTAGGATCTGGATGGACTTAAGCATAGTTCTCTAGAAAAAGTTTCATCATGATCCACACCTGGTCAATGATGCAAACCTTTAACAAGTCTAGCTTTGAAAGTCTCAACTTTTCCATGTACACCAAGTAATCTTCTCAAGATATACTTGCTCCTGATGGGGATTTAACCCTTCAGATATAGCAACCAAAGTCCATACTTTGTTGGTGTATAAGGATTCCATCTCAGATCGCTAAACATCCAGCCATTCTTACAGAGTCTCACTCCTGATGGCCAGCTTGAAACTAGTTGGGTCATCATCTCATGATGCAATCCTCGCTCCCACTGTCATAGAGAAACCGAAGTATCTCTCAGGTGGGTGAGGAACCCTACTAGATCGGCGGAGAGGCCGAGGTTCGTTGGTAACTATTGAATCCTTTGGTTCTGTCAAATCTTCAGCTGCAGTTTTGTATAGCTGGAACATTTCCAGTTCTACATGACTGACCTTGCCTCCAGCTTGTCCGGATTTTGCTTTTAGACATAGGCCGGACAACCCCAAATCTTAACTATCTTAAGATATGAGCTCTTCCTTTTCCATATCACATATGAAATGGTAGGCAATTGATTTGATTGGAACCCTATTCAATAGGTATGCAGCTTCTCAAGTGCATAACTCCCAAAAAGGAAAAAGGTAACTCAGTAGTACTCATCATAGAGCACACCTTATCATATAGGGTGTGATTGCTCCGCCCTGATATACCATCGTGCTATGGTGTATACAGAGGAGTAATGCTGAGAGAGAATCTCATTCTCCTTTAGTATAATCCAGGATTTCCGTGCACAAGTATTCTCCTCCTTGATCTCATCATAGGACATAATACTTATACCCGTATTGGTTCTCTACTTCTAACTTATATTCTGTGAATATCTCAAAAGGTTCGGACTTGTGTTTCAACAGGAACATATGTCTGAATCTCGAGAGATTATCAAAGAATGTAATGAAGTACAAAGAACCGGTCTTGGCATGTGTAGACTGGGGACCTACATACATCAACATGTATCATCCCAAGAGTTCACTAACTCTTTCTCTGTTTCCAGTAAACGGAGCTATGGTCATCTTATCTTTGTGACATGACTGGCAAGTTTCATAAGATGTAGATTCAAACTGTTTTAAATATGCATCTATGTGGAACTTAGCTAGTCGGGTCGCATTGATATGACCTAGTCTACAATACCTCAAGAAGGATTTGTTCATTTCTGAACTCTTCCTCTTGTGTGTGTTCTGTATACTAAGAACTGTAGTTTGATTTAGAACATCAATGCTTTTAGATAACGTGCCTGAACCGATCAACTTTTGATATAGGAAATGTTCAAAACATTATCCAACAATACAAAATTTTATCATTTCTTTACTAATAAAGAGACTGGTATGATTTTGTATATCAGGTTCGGTATCTAATAACATTCGTTCAGAATCAATGTATTGTAATACAGGGTGACAGTGACTAACAGACTTGGCTGCAACTCTTGCCCCGTTTTCTGCCTCATGAAACTTATCACCCGTTCTCAGTTCTCTACCTATCTGTAGCCCTATGTAACAGTTTACATATCTGGGATCCTGATCTGGTATCACATACCCAGGACGTAGAGGATACAGAGAAACAGTTCTTTGTAATGAACACACCCGAAGATGATGCATCAGCATGCACTCTCTTCGTTTGGGCGGCACGGGAAATCTGGTATTCCCCAATTTCCTGCTCTGTCTTATAACAATTATAAGTTGGAGCGGGACCAACGTTCCCCAGCTCAGTATAACAAGCGGGTTCGGTCAATTATTCCGTATTATTATCTTGATTAAGGCGTGATATGGTCGCTACCTGGAGAGAGAGAGAAGAAAACACTCAGCGTGCGCTCTTGCAAGAATAGATTGGTTATTATTTTATCTAATCAGGATGGCTCCCACTGCTTTTTATCAAATCTTCCTTCAAACCCTAAAAGGAAAGACTAGCCGGGATTAATTACACACTACAAGTTCGCCAATCTTTCAGCCAGGCCAGTGTCGGTACTTTGAGGGAGGTCCCCCGTGCTTTCGCACGAACCTAATTAATGTAAACCTCATTTTCCCAGAGGCGTAACCTCGTTGACACCTTTCTAGACACCTACTTGATCGGCTAATTGTAATGTATAAAACTCTCCCAGGAGTAACTCTTACTCGCAGCGGGTATCGGGATCCAACTATCTCACAGAAGGTATGCAATCTCATTGCAAATTTCAACACTTGAAATTCCCGATAATATTTTGCCCCTAGCTCGCTATGACCTTGACGCATGCCAAACAACCCATAGTCTGCTAGTCAAGCTCAACCCGTACATTTCTTGATTGAATTAAACCGACCCGCACGACCCTTGACGCATGCCAAACAACGCCGTACGAATACCCTAATCCAATCGCATCGTATGCTAGCAGATAAGCACTAGTTAGCTACCGTACACTACGTCTTGACGCATGCCAAACAACCGCAGCACGAATACTGACTAGTACTTATCTGAAATGACGGAGGGCTACGACAGGTTTTTCTGAAAACCTATTGCGTAATGAACTTGATATCGTTGTAGAATCAAATGAATTTTTAAAATGGAGTGTTTTTTAGGCTTTTCTAGTTTTGCTAAAGGAGTCACTCCCGGTGAAGGGATCGTCGGTCCTTTCCTCGTCGAATGAGGTGCGGGATATATCATATATATCACTATGCAAAGCAAAAACTCTTAAAAGCAATCAAAAGACAAACCGAGTGTGTAGCATCTGCCAGTTATCGCTAAAGGAGTCACTCCCGGTGAAGGGATCTCGGTCCTTTCCCTATCGAATAAGGTGCAGGATATATCACATATACCTCTGTGCAAAGCAAGAACTGTAGCTACCTGTTTTAATTTTGAAATTCGATTCTACAACATCTTAGGTTTCTTTTATTTCATTAATCACATTAATGAAGTCCCATCATTTAAGTACCTAAACATCACAGATAAATACGACGTACACTTATGCCATCCGCATTCGCCTCGATGTCCCCTCATGCACCGTTAGGTTAGGTAACTAACGGCAGAGCGGGGCAGGGCTAGCGCGGGTGTAAAACATAAGTAACGTCTATATAATATATCATATATACTATATACTGTATCTATCACAGAACATCACATGATCACATCACAGATATCGCAGCAGAAGAAACATATGAAATATTGGATATACTAGGACGTCCGTGTTTTCAATACGAGCCAGTATAAAACACGGATTCCACGGTCGTGATGAATAGCCTAACCCACACCCCTAGACCCCTACGAGAGCGGCAAGCAACCCTACCAATTCTAGAGTTAGGAGACCCGGACTCGACTCCTCGAGTTGGTCTCCCACTGGACTCCAGAACCCGGTTACTTGTGCCCTCCGCCTTGGGCCTATCCTAGTGCGGAAAAGTAAATAATATACAAACGGTGACATCTTCCGCAACCTGGAAGTGCCCCAATAAAAGAATATTACATACAAGTTTTTACATGAATGAAAATGAAAAACACTCATCTCACATAAAAAAAACCGGCTATTCGAACACGACGATCCAATATAACATATCCAGCAACACATAACATCACATGTCATCAACGTAAGTAAATATGTCCATCCCAATTGTCGTTGACATATAGCAATGAAACCGGCGATATCACATTTTACACTTACGGTCACAGAAAAGAAAGTGTAAAACTACAACAGTTGGAATCCGCAACCTCTTTAGACATCACATGCCTAATCAAATGAATTCCTTAGACATCACATGCCTAACAATTATAAACCCCGCATTTTAGTCTCATTATCGAAAACACTTTTCAATATCAAGTCGGGCAATTCAACAAGATTCCCGACATCCTGATCGAATGCTCGTCGCAAACTTCAGTAGACGGCTGCACTCCCGATACCGTCGACGAAGTGCACCAAGGCGGAACACCGCTGCCGGGAGCACCCGAAGGGATGCTTTCGACGACGGGGTTCTCCTACAGTCACTTGGTCGGGACTATGGAGTGAGGCTGTCTATTAAGTTTACCCGGCGAGTATCCGCGTACGCTACGTGATTGCGACGGACTTTTGATCGCATCAAAATTCCGTGGCAACCGATCAAGTGAGACTAAACTGCTATGTTTATAACATTCATTCAGTTATCTCATAACTTATGTGAATTCCAATTATTGTATCCCATTCCAGATAAACAGAAAATGTTAAACTTTTCGATCGAACAATCGAACACCCAAGTTTTCCCGATACAGCTCAACACATGAAATAAGTCTAACAACATTCCGTTCGTGCCTCAGTACCAACGGTCCAGCCGTAGAAGGGTCAAGCCAACGCCTCACATGTGGCACGCCGTACTGCCCTAAACCCTAAGGTTCAAAGGGCAGTTCAAGACGGTCACATAATCGAGTTAAGGTTTGTTGTCTTCTAGAGGGTCCATCGAGTTACTTGCACTACTTAGAACGTCGTTAAACTACGGAAAAATCCAACACTTGGAAATTTTCCGGCAGGGGAAAAAGTGAGTATTTATGTCCGGTCGAAATTTTTAACATATTCTAAAATATCCGAAAAACACATAGACAAAATTAGACAATCCGATCGAATGTACGAACTCCTAATACAACCCAAAAAAAACTCAACTCTTGATTTCAGATAAAAAAAAATTCCCAGGAAAACCAGCACTGCAAAATAGGAATTACTGTGCAAAATTGAATGCCTAATAAGACAAAACGGCCGCGTAACCGCCGCATTATCATGCTAATGCCGTGGTTCCGCCGCACTTTTGAGGGATCATTAGTTACTTTTTGCACCGTAATTCTTAGAATTTCCTGCTGATTTTTCTGCATATTTTTAATTCTCAAAAATCCACGAAAACAGAAAATGTCCAGAGAGCACTTTCAAGTCGGGGTTTCGGGTCGATCGGACTTCTAACTCCGTCTACGCATCGCCTAAGGCTCTAGCTAGGCTCTGATACCACTGTAGGGTTCCTAGGCACTCTAGTGAGGTCTCACAAGGCATCAACCATGCCAATTTCAAAAATACGGTGCCGAGAAACCCTAGACTACGGATCGTTGGCTAGAAAACTAGGCGAAAAGGCAAACTAGTTAACACTTAACTAAGGGAATACGGAAATACAACCTTTGTAGATCCGGTGCTCCACCTCCATAGCTCCGCAACGAAGTCCCCTCGCTGTCCTAGTGAATTCCCGGGCTCTAGCGTCGGCTTCATCGGAGAATAGGCGAGCTAGGTCGTCGATGTCCATGCCGAAGATGATCTACGTCGAGGCATCGCTAAATCAAGCTCCGACTTCACCAAGTCAAGAAACTTGTGAAGAAAACACACTCTACTACTTGGCAAGAGGTAGAGGATGAAGAAATAGGAAGTGGGTAGACTTTAGATTTGGATTTCTCACACTTTTCATCAATCCACCATTGATGAAGAGAAGCTTTCTTTATTGAAGAAGATGAAGAAGAAGATAAAGATCTATTATGATAAGTTAATTTAAAAGAAAAGAAAAAGGAAACTTATCATAATAATAACCATGATTAGGTGTAGAGAATAGACCATGGTTAATTGCATGGGTTAGGGTTAAGCATGAGACAAAATGGTCACAAAGTCAAAGCTTCATGAAGCTTCAAAGAAAGAAACAAAATTTGCAACCATTTCATTTCTAATCTTTTCCAAATAAACAAATAAATAAATGATTAAGAAAAAGAAAACCCTAATCATCAATTTAACCATGGTTTAATCTTTACACTTAACCAAGTTAACATGTATCATCAAACATGATACAATCATTTGCACAAAAAGTATATCACATATACAACTTGTACAAAGCAAGTGAGAAAATCCATTTAAAGTGAACCGATACTAGTTAATGCAAAGTAATATATCAAATATATAATTATGCATTAAATCATTAAATCAACACTTGATTCAATGATCCGGTCATGTCGCACATAACCGACTAGTATCCTATGTATCGACTTATCGAATCAATCCTTGATTCGATAACTAGGTTATATCGCATATAACCAATCGATACATCCATCGCGAGAATAGAATACGGTATCACATACACGCATTATTCTCGGTCCCGCACATATCTCATATGCGCTCCTATTTCGTTTCGCTTGAGCCAGGAAACCTCTGTGTAGGACTCTAAAGACTCGTCAATACGCCGGTAGCAGGTGATGATCATATCAAACACCCACAAGCCGCAAGCGGTCTGCTAAACGTAACGGCCACCCGGGTATTGAGCGATCTGAAGATCGACGAGCAAGCCCGCTCACACTCCAGTGAATCCAACCAGTAACACTACCGTACAGTCCGGTCTGATCGTCTGATATGTCGCATATCTCGCCTAGGGGTGGTAAACGTCAGACCCCAATAGCTCGATAAGTCGTGTCGATATGAGGTCTATAACACTTCGAGAAACTACTGGTAACACTTACCAGTAAATCTCAGCAACCCTGGCCAGGGATTTCCTATTATAGCCAATCGAACACAGCGCAACATCAACTCCCTATACCGGGAGAGACGAATCCCCTCCTATCGCTCATTGCCTCCATGTGACTCGGGACTGTACCCAAAAACCACCGTTTTGCACGCCCTCTTGGACGTGGTAAGATGGAAATCAAAGCACAGTGGGAACCACACAAGACTCTATGACGATCTCGGGTCAACAGACTACTCTGTACCAGTGTCACCAGAGAACTGCCATCTGACGTGAGGTATAATACCATCTGGGAGTTCTCGGCGAGTCCGTCCAGTGTACCCAGTCTGTACTGAGCACCCGTATATCATCTCTGATGTCAAACACCAATGGATATGGGATCATCCATTGCCCATCTGTATGGGTCGAGAAGGTATACGCTAGTCTACTCTGGTATATCGATGCCCCGTCTCGATACACCCACGACTAGGGACTTTGAAGGATGTACTTATGGACTACCATGTCCCCACTAGTATGATCCGCATCATAGTCCAGGTAGTCAAGTACAGATCCTAAGGGCTTTACCAACATGTAACAGGGAGACAATCAGTGTACACGTTAAGGTAAAGATCAACCAGATAGCATACTATCATGTCGAGCAAGAAAGTCCTCCCTATATATGTCCCAGCATCCACTACAATATACATCCTATGTATAGTAATGGCCTCTAGGGCATACATATAACTAACACTCGGGACACTAGCGCCCGCCTAGTCCGCGTTACGTTAGTCACTACCGACTACGCGATCGACTCAGACGTCGATACTCCGTCCACTCCTCTTTCACCTTTACCTTTGCCGGCCAACTCCGACGTTGACCGGAATTCTATTCATACATCTTCACCTTCACCATCACCAACCTCTTCTTCCGCGATGTCAGGATTTAATCTGAACATCTCTTTGACTACCCCTGGATTGGCTCCACCTCCTACGGAGACCAATAACCCACCACCACCGCCTGTTGTAGCGCCGCAGCGAATCGCGCTCCAGGATCGTTTCTATCCCACCCGTTCTGCACTTCCCACCTGCCTTTCTCTTCCACCGGCCAATGGGGATAATTTTGAAATTAAGCCCCACTTCATCAACATGCTTCCACGATTTCATGGGCTTGAATCTGAAGATGCCTATATCTTCATCAATAAATTTCAAAACGTTTGTGCCATGATGAAAACCACCCAACTGTCGGACGATGCTATACGTCTACGGGTCATTCCGTTCACTTTATGCGATTTTGCTGAAAAATGGCTGTATAGCACCGCTTCCCACTCAATAACCAGTTGGGACGAGTTTGTTAAAGCGTTTCTAAAAAAATTCTATCCGAATCATAAAACCGCAAGGATCCGCAATGAAATCAACCAATTCTCTCAGCTTCCTTCTGAACCCTTCTGGAAGTGCTTTGACCGGTACAAAGACCTTCTTGTTCAGTGTCCTCACCACGGTATAAAGAAATGGCAACTTTGCCAAACCTTATACGAGGGCCTGAACCCAGCAACGAAGCAGTTGTTGGAAACCATCTGTCAGGGCCACTTCCTATCGAAATCTGACGAGGAAGCGTGGCAATTCTTTGACGACCTTGCGGAGCAAACGCTACACTGGGAGAGCACCAGACCGACTTCTTCTTCTTCTACCTCCACTTCTACCGGTCAGTCTAGGGTAGGAATTCACCAACTTGATGTCTCTATTGCGATGAAAGCTGAAATGGCTGCAATAACGAGAAAGCTTGAAGCGATAGAGAGCAAATTCTCTTCTCCTGCTCCTACCCCTGTTCTTCCCCTTCGTACCATTTGCGCTTGTTGTTCCGATCCTTCTCACTTAACCGAAGAGTGTCCTTAGAATCCACCATCGCAAGGACAGGATCAGGTTAATGCTGCATTCCAGCAAAGACCGAGGAATGATCCATACTCTTCCACCTACAATCCCGGTTGGAGGAACCACCCCAATTTCGCCTGGAATCAGAATCAGAATCAATTCCAAGGCAACAATTTCCAAAGGCCCCCTCCACCGCAACAACAAGCGCAACAACAAACTCAATTTCAGCAGCCCTTCCAACCCCAACCTTTTCAAAATCAGACGAACAACTTTGCACCCAACAATTCTTTTCCCCAAAACAACTTTGTTCCGTCAAACAACGATAAGGTTTTCTCGCTTGAACGAAGTCTGGAGGCGTTTGTCAAACAATCGACTCAATCCACCGCAAACATCCAGTCTTCCATTCAGTCCTTAGTGCAACACACTGCCGCTCATGGGCAAAGCATCAAAACCATCGAGGCCCAGATTGCACAACTGAATGCGGCCTTAAGCGAGCGAGAGAAGAGGAAGCTCCCGTCCCAACCACTCCCAAATCCCGGTCACCCACAGAATGTACATGTTGCTCTTGAACAACAGAATCATAATGTGAGTGCCGTGACCACATTGAGATCGGGAAGGATGCTGCAAAACAACATCGGCACACGGATCAATGATGACACCCCGGCCGCTTCTTCTTCTACTTCTTCTTCTTCGTCTCCTGCTTCTTCGTCTTCTGAGCCTATTCTCCGTTCTTCACAAGGCTCTCCTTCCTCTTCTTCTGCTTTGAATGGACCCACTTCTCACTCCACGAAAACACCTGTTCTGGGATCCGTTCCTACTCCACAATCTCCTCCACAAGCATTAGACTCAACCAATTTTAAAAACGTCCCATTTCCAAACCGGTTGAGGTCTAATAAACAAAATCCTCAAATGGAGAAGATTCTGGAGTTATTTAAGCAGGTTAACATTAACATTCCTCTTTTAGATGCCGTCCAACAAGTCCCATCCTACGCGAAAATCTTAAAGGACTTGTGCACGAAAAAGAGGAAGTCTCAGGTACCAAAGAAAGTTTTCTTGGCTAGTGCTGTGAGTGATGCTCTTACCCAATCTTTACCACAAAAACGGAAGGACCCTGGCTGTCCTACGATTTCTATTACCATTGGGGATAAGAACATCAACCGCGCACTATTAGATATTGGTGCCAGTGTTAACCTGCTTCCGTACTCAGTATACGAGCAATTAGGCGTAGGAGAGCTGAAACCC
Organism: Agapanthus africanus; assembly: GCA_030015575.1. NCBI lineage: Eukaryota > Viridiplantae > Streptophyta > Magnoliopsida > Asparagales > Amaryllidaceae > Agapanthus > Agapanthus africanus. Next base: position 506,418,687 of record CM057348.1, read on the forward strand.
ACACACTGTACTCTCCAAATGGCCGACCGATCGATCACCCATCCTAGGAGTGAGCTAGAGGATGTGTTAATCAAAGTCGGGGACTTCATATTCCCCGTTGACTTCATTGTATTAGACACACAGCCTGTAGCTAACCCCCGGAATCAAATTCCGGTGATACTCGGTTTCCCATTCCTTGCAACCTCAAATGCTGTGATCAATTGTCGCAATGGTTCGATGAACCTCTCTTTTGGAAACATGACAATTGAACTCAACATTTTTAGGTTGGGGAATCAGCCCTCCGAACCTAATGCTCATATACTGGACGTCTGCTCGATCCAGGAGATCACCCCTGAAGAGTGTGAATTCGAGGAGTTTCTGTTCGATCATGATAACCTTAACGCCACTAGTGCGTTCCTCCTCGAACCCGCTGCTGTTTCTGCGCCTGACAACGACTACGAGTGTTTCACGTTCTTGAACGATCTTAGCCGCTCGCAACCCGAGTTTGAATCCTTCGAATTTCCGGATGAGTTACCTGAACCATCCGACTCGGTCGCTTACACTCGTTTTGAACCTTTGCTGGAGTCCTTTGAGTTCGAGACCTCTGCACCGATCTTGCCTTCAATCGTTTCACCTCCGACACTCGAACTCAAGCCTTTGCCGTCTCACCTTAAGTACGCTTACTTAGGTGAGAACGAGACCCTCCCTGTCATCATCTCGGCTTCTCTAGCTCCCGAGCAAGAGAAAGCCCTTCTCGCGGTCTTGCACAGCAACAGGCAAGCTTTTTGCTGGTCCATGGCGGACATCAAGGGGATTAGTCCCCTGATCGTTGAGTATCACATTCATCTGATGGATGATGCCAAACCAGCCCGGGATCTACAAAGACGTCTCAATCCAGTCATGAAAGAGGCTGTGAAGAAGGAGAACGTAAAATGTCTAGATAGTGGTATCATTTACCCTATCTCTGATAGCCAGTGGGTTAGCCCCATTCATGTTGTCCCCAAGAAGTCGGGCATCACGGTCATAACCAACGAGGCGAACGAGTTAATCCCTACTCGCACCCAAACTGGGTGGCGAGTATGCATTGATTACAGAAAACTCAACGCCGCAACGCGGAAGGACCACTTTCCGCTACCTTTCATTGACCAAATGCTTGAACGATTGGCCGGACACGACTACTACTGCTTTCTTGATAGCTACTCCGGCTATAATCAAATTCCCATCGCCGAAAAAGACCAGGACAAGACCACCTTCACTTGTCCTTTCGGCACGTTTGCATATCGACGCATGCCCTTTGGGTTATGCAATGCGCCCGCTACCTTCCAGCGGTGTATGATGGGAATCTTCTCAGACATGGTGGAAAAATTTCTGGAGATTTTCATGGATGATTTCTCCATCTTCGGCGATTCCTTCAACGAGTGTTTGCTGCATCTTGACGCTGTCCTTACCCGATGTAAGGACAAGAATCTCACTTTGAATTGGGAGAAGTGCCACTTCATGGTGCGCGAAGGTATTGTCTTAGGACATATCATCTCGCAAAATGGCATAGAGGTCGACAAACCGAAGATTGAGGTCATTTCCAATCTCCCTCCTCCCCGATGCGTCAGAGATATCCAAGCCTTCCTTGGCCATGCCGGTTTCTATAGACGGTTCATCAAGGACTTTAGCAAGATTGCTAGGCCCTTGACTCTTTTACTGGCCAAGGATACGCCATTCGACTTCAACTCGAGCTGTGTGACTGCATTCGAGTCATTGAAAGCTCACTCACTTCTGCTCCCGTTCTTTCTTCGCCTGACTGGACGCACCCATTTGAGATTATGTGCGATGCATCCAACTTTGCCATTGGTGCTGTCCTTGGACAACACATCAACAAGATACTGCACGTAATCTATTATGCGAGTCGAACCCTGAACGACGCCCAACTCAATTATACAACAACTGAGAAGGAATTCTTAGCTGTTGTATTTGCTTTAGAAAAGTTCAGGCCCTACCTCATCGGCTCTCCAGTCATTGTCTACACAGACCATTCTGCTCTGTGCCATCTTTTTGCGAAGAAAGATGCAAAATCTCGGTTAATACGTTGGATCCTCTTGCTTCAAGAGTTTGACCTTGTCATTAAGGACAAACGAGGATGTGAAAACGTAGTTGCCGACCATCTCTCACGACTTCCTTCTTCGCCGTCGCTTCCAATTCCAATCAACGACGTTTTCCCGGATGAACAGCTCTTGACAGTATCTTGCGAACCCTGGTTCGCAGATATTGTGAACTATTTGGCCACGGGATTACTACCGACTGAATGGTCAAGTCAGGACAGACTTCGTTTCTTATCCCAAGTAAAACACTTTTACTGGGACGAACCCTATTTGTTCAAGTACTGTCCCGACCAGATTATTCGTCGGTGTGTCCCTGACGAGGAATTCAAGAGTGTGCTGTCATTTTGCCACGATCAAGCGTGTGGCGGGCATTTTGGCCCCAGAAAGACAGCTGAGAAGATCTTGCAATGTGGTTTCTACTGGCCACAACTCTTCAAAGACGCTCATGACTATTGCAAGACTTGCTCCCGGTGCCAACACTTGGGCCGGATATCCCGGAGGAACGAGATACCGCTCCAACCGATCTTGGTTGTGGAGATTTTCGATGTTTGGGGGATAGATTTCATGGGGCCGTTTCCCAGCTCTTTTGGGAACTTGTACCTCCTTCTCGCTGTTGATTACGTCTCTAAATGGGTCGAGGCTGTGCCCAGCCGGACTAACGACAACAAGGTTGTCGTTAGGTTTCTTAAAGAAAACATTTTCTCCCGGTTTGGGCACCCCCGAGCGATCATTAGCGACAATGGAAGTCATTTCTGCAACAAGACTTTCGAGGCATTGATGCGAAAATATTCCATTAATCATAAGCTCTCTACGCCCTACCACCCCCAAACCTGTGGGCAAGCCGAAGTTTCAAATCGGCAAATCAAGCAGATACTGGAGAAGACGGTTTCCAAGAACCGTAAGGATTGGTCGCTGAAACTCACTGATGCCTTTTGGGCATTTCGAACCGCTTATAAGACCGACCTTGGCATGTCTCCCTATCGGCTTGTGTACGGAAAGGCTTGCCACCTACCTGTCGAAATAGAGCATCGCGTATTTTGGGCGATAAAGGAGTTGAATCTGTCTCTCGAAGATGCGGGCAGCCATCGGAAGCTGCAGTTGAATGAATTGAGCGAGCTTAGGGATGAGGCTTACGATAACGCGGTTGTCGTTAAGAATCGAACGAAGGTGTTTCACGATAAACACCTTTTGCGCAAAACTTTCGTACCTGGTCAGCAGGTACTGCTTTACGACACCCGACTTCACTTCCATCCAGGAAAGCTCAGATCTCGCTGGAAAGGGCCGTATTTTGTGCGGAATGTGTATCCGCATGGCGCTGTGGATTTGGAAAATCCAAAGGACGGTTCATTTTTCAAAGTGAACGGACACCGACTTAAACTGTACCTTAGCGTCGAACCAACAGAGGAGCTCCTGTTCTTACAGGAGCCGGTTTACCCTGCATAATCTTCCTCTGCCTACCTCCAAACTTCGGTTATCCAGCCAAGAACAGTGGACACTGTTCCAAATAAGTTTGGGGGTATGTATATACCATTTTGTATATATTTGTGGATATTCTTTTTCTTTTTCTTTTCTTTAAAAACAAAAAAAAAAAAAAATTGGGTATCGCTAACCGACAATTTTGACCCTTCAAATAATCTCTTCATGCAATAACAGTGAGGACACTGTCCAGTTTAAGTTTGGGGGTACGCTCGGTACGCATTTCTAACCTTCGCATTCATATGTATATTTTGCATCTGCATATTAAAATCCATAAAATCCATAAAAATCTAAAAAATTTCTTAAAATATAAAAACTTTTCTGTCAAGTTAGCTAGTGGGAGGACTCTGATTCAACATTTCGACGGTTTTGTTTGATAGAATAAAAATAACTAAATCTTATGTTTAGATTTTGAAAACCTGAAAGATAACTCTCCTTTGAAGTTAACTATAGCTGATATACGTCTTTACATCACACTACACGTGTCGTGAGTTTTGGAAATTAGATGACAAGTCTTTTTATGTCTAAAAAAAAAACTTTTAAATGGATAAATGATTTTCTGAGGATCAAATAGGTTTGTTCGGAAATAAGTAATATCAAGAATAGTTTATGAAGTGAAGTGAATATGAAGGGATATTATTGATGCCTTAATTGGAACTAAGTCTGAAAAATAACCCATCTGAAACTTGATTGGAATGATTACACACCAAAACCCACTAAACACGTCTTTTATCCAAAAAAATAATTGAACTGCCGGCTATATCTCCGTTCGTATTAAATCATCATGATTTTCACGCCAAACTGTCTTTTGTTTATGGACCTAGGTAACTTGAGTAATTAAGTCCGCTGGGGTGTTTCTACACCTAATGCCCTAAAGCCAACTGGTTTGGGTGCATTGGCCCAAAGCTCGCTAAGAAGCCTAGAAAGTCCAGATTAAAACAAAGTCAAGCAAGTGTTCTCTCCGAGTTAAAATTCCTAACGGTTCTTTGTGTGAGAATAATCTTGATAAAAGACAGGCTTTTATAAAAAAAATTAGCGGAGATATGAAGGTTTTATTCTATGATAAAGACTATTGCACGTTCACAGAGGTGTGTATGAAATGAAAACAAGAAAAAGGTGGAGTGAAAAATAAGACCTGGTTTCCTGTTAAGGAAGATAGAAATTCTAAAGTTGAAACTTTACTGGAAAATGAAACTTGAAAAATGCTTAACTCTTTATAAAACTTATGTGATCCTTTCAAAAAATTTATCTGGGCTTTATTGTGTGACATGATGACGTAAATCGATCCTTCTGGAAACTTAACGACACTATTTGCACTGCACGTAAAAACATATAAAATCTGTAGTTAAATAAGAAGCGAGGTGTGAAAAATAAAAGGTTTGATAGTCTAGACTTAGGATAATAGAATTGTTATTTTCTGAAACAAAACTTTAGGGGTTTGAATCTTAGTTATTTTACAAAGCTAGCTTGACCGGATTTTGTGGGTAGTATCCGCTGAAAACCCTCAGGAGACAACACTCCTCCTACTAGGGACACCTAGAGGTTTAACGGCTTGTTGCACATGCTCAGTGCAATCGCGTTCCCTGCGAAAGTGAGGTTAGGAAATTTTTTGTGAATAAATTGGCTTTGCTCGGGACGAGCAAATGATAAGTTTGGGGGTATTTGTTCATATCAGAATTTTGCATTTTCATACCGCCCAATTTTTATCACATTGCATATCGGTAGGTACTCTTGAGCCATGTTTGCTAGTCAATTACAGGATACAGGTTCTCGGCTCTTAACGGTGAAATTCATGGAAAAACACGACAAAACCTGGGTTCCTGCCAACCACAGATAAAACACGGGTCTCCGCTCTCTATCCGTATGTTGCCACACACCAGTTTAGGAGACAAAATGGCAAATCAAATGTCATTTTCATGCACAAGGCTCAATGGCAGCACAAGATCCAAGAAATCTACGCGGAGCTCGAGAAAATCATGACAAAAAGATCCATATCCAATCACCTTTTGATCAACAGAAATTCTGGAAAAATCGTGAAGACAATCTGAGAAAATACATATACCAGAATAATGGGCACACAATACCAGGAGAAGCCACCAAATTTGGTGACCCAATTCCTCAATAGAGCCGCGGAACCGCGGCCTAAGCATGCTTAGGACGCGGAACCGCGGCCATACGGAGTCTTCAGAAGTCGAGTTTTTAGGGGTAGTTGGGTCTTTTCACATGGGTTCAGATTGTTGCCCTAGAATTTCTGTTACCTGCCTATAAATAGTCCAGAACTTGTGAAGCCAAAGGGGTGCATAATCTTGTATTTTTCTAGGGTTAGAATACTTGTTTCTTCTTCCTCTTCTCATCTCTTCTCCATTGAAAAACTTGTAGTGAGCTTTTGTGAGTGAAGAATGATGAATAAAGAAGTTCTTTTTGTTATTATATCTTATCTTATTCTTTAGTTACATTATTATTGCTTGTAATTTTCATTTGTTAACTTAGTTGTTGTTATTTCTTGTTGTTTCTTTCTTTTCTCTTTTCCTTTATCCTTAAACAACCATGACGCTTACGCTTGATCCTTGCCAAGGTGGCAAATAGCTAGTTGTTATCTTCTAATCTCCTTCTTTCTATCTTCCTCTTTTGTTTTGTTTTCTTTTCGTTATGATGTGTGAGTAGTTTCCATACTTGTTAGGGTAGGTTAAGGGAAGTTTGAGAGAAGGAAATCTCTCTCACTCTTTCCTTGCCCAACATCTTAAATCGACTCCCGTTAATTGAACCACAATCCGCTCCCTACGGACCCTATCCTACATGATAGCGGTGATTCCGTAGTGAGACCGGTTGTGGTTGAATTAACCGGAGGTTATGGCTAAGAGCCAAGAACGGACGGACAAGCACCAAAAGGAAGAACTTAAGCGTTGGAAAGCCTAGCTTATACTCGCAAGTTCCTTCCTAGTCGTGCTAATCCCCGTTGTTGCCGATTACCGTAACACCGATATTAAGAGTGGCAACGAAAGAAGTGAGCGACTCCTAACTCAAACTAACCTAATCCTAACCCTAACAAGCTCTCTTTACATATCATTTTAACACTTAGTTAATCACAAACAAATATGGACCTTCGGACTTAACTCGTTAAAACACATAGAAAAAGATTCCCATCTCCCTGCGGACGACCCGTACTCAACCGGCTAGCTACAAGCGAAACCGTCTTGATTGCGGTAATTAACTAAACTTGAACACGCAGAATCTCTAACAATCAGGCGGGAGCCCTAAGCCCAAAAAGTATCCTCCTCTCCTCAGCAATGATGGGACTAACTCGGTGGCGGTACCAACCCGTGAAAGCCCCCACACAGCTCGGAATATAGTCGGCCTCGGGGATCATGAAATGAGAACCGGTGTTCACCCGCATGAAATTATGGACGGCGTCGTGAACAGCATCGAGAGAAGAGTTAGGCTCCACCATGAATGCCTCAAAGGGAACACCCTGGTCATAACCTAATTGCCAGGCAAAGCGGTGCGGATTATACCGCATAAAAAGAACCGCATCATTTCGGCGGAACACCAAATAACCCGGCCTGATCGAGTACAAGTGCATGGCTTCCTTAGGCTTCAAGGATGGTGCTCCCTCTTTCGATAAATCAAACAGCTGCTGAACAGGTCCCGAAGGAGCAGAGAGGACTCGGTCATTAAAAACCATCCCGCCTTCGTGGGCATAAGGATTAAGCAGCACACGAAGAGCCCCTAACTGAGTCGGGTCAGGAGCAGAAGCATCCACCAACCTCATGAGTCACGGGAAGGTATAAGCATCATAAAAGCCTAGTCTCTGGTGCGCATCGAATGTCCCTAACACGTGCATCTCAATCCACGACGTGAAATAATGAAGAGAGAAACTCACTACTTCCACACCCGGGGTCAAGGTATTGGCCGCAGTACTCAACCCATGGTACAAATGTGATAACCCTGCAGTGCCCACATCTAATCATGTTCCTTCGGCAATGCGGTGAGTGGGATAAATGACCGAGGCTCTCATAAAGCGATGATGCGTCGAAACGACAAACCAACTGAGCCAGACACTGATAAAACCGATGAAGAAAGTTTCTTCATCCATACCGGGAGCCACGATCAACTCGAAAGGTACGGCCGATAAGATTGGGATGTAAAACTGTGGCAGATCTTCTTTCCTGGCCGGTAGCTTATTTAGCCCAAACCCAAATGGGTCATTAATATTTGTGAATTTTGGAGCCTCCTTTGATAGAACGTCTCCACGAAGGAAGCAGGCGATAAAACTCTTAAAAGTGACGCCCTGCTCCTCTAACTCTGTGAATAGGTTCTCAAAAATGCTCAGAGTCTTGATTAGACTTGGATACTTGTGACAGACGGCATTTTCAGTCGACAAGCCGTCAAGCGTAGCGGGCACAGTCACGAAGGCATACTCGTCAGGAGGCAGCAATTCTTCGTAAGGCGCTCCCCTGATCGGCAAACCCGAGATCTCGCGAAACTCTTCCAAAGAAATCGAAACTTCGCGGTCCCCTAACAAGAAAGTGTTGGTGGGAAGATTCCATTGATTAAGGAGAGTTTTAACCCACCATACATGAGGAAACTGATAATGGAAGAGAGACGCGTACCGCTTGGTAAAGCCCGACCTTCTGCAGTCGCGCACGATGGGCGGACAGGATATAACGAGCCCAGAGAAGATAGCCCGTGGGATGGCGAGGGTAAGCCCTATCTTGTAGACTTGTCCCCAGGGCTGGTCTTCACCTTGGCAGATACGACGCCCCAAGATGTCTATGGCCGGCACAGGCTGGTGTGGTATCCCAACTGTTGATGGCTCGAGCCGGCCTATAGGAGTCCAATCTGCCACCTCTACAGCAAAAGCAGTCTGCAGACAGTCCATCGGCAAGAACGGCCGGAGAGGTTCTGTTGGCACCTCGCAAAGAAAGCTTCGGCGACCGCGGATAATATAACCGTACCAGGTTCCCCACAAAAGTAGATTAGTGCAGTCCGGGTCATGAGCCTTAATCTTTGCCATCACCTTTTCATCAGACGGTGACTGAGGAAAAGCAGCCTCCGAGCGGGTAAAAGGGAAGTATGGAAGAGAAGCCATTGTTCCTGAAACAAAAGAAGTGGAAACTGTTAGTGAAGCCCACACGTGTATATATATACATATATCTATAAATATATATATAAGAAGACAATGAAAGAAAACGACAAGCCACTTATTTCATGGGACCATTGGTTGCAAAACACATAGGCCCCACAAAATCAATATGGCGGCTCACTAATGATGAGGCAGGGTAATCATTATGAGAACAAAAGGAAGATTCTTAATAAATGAATAGTGGATTTCAAACATCTCTACACATTCCCCAAGAAAAAAACTCATCACCAACACTGGGCGAAATCCAAGAAATATCTCTCCTAAAATTTTGCCAAGAACAACTGAAGATGAAAATCTCAAGAAGTGTTTTTTGAGAACTAAATTCTCTGAAGGAATTAAATTCCTTTTCAACAAAGGAATTAAATTCCAAGAAAATCTTCAGAGTTTGGCTCTTTGAAACGGAATTAAATTCCGAAAGAAACTGTGAGCTATCATCAAACCCTCTTGGATCAGAGAAAATGCCCAACATCGGGGGCTTACTACCTAAAGATTGTGCATTCTTAAAGTTCAGAAAACATGGGTTTTTATTAAAGGGAAAAACCCTTGGTGTGGATTTAAAATCCAAAGAGAATTTTATAAAAAAGTTCTTCGGCCGTTCAAGATCCTTACCTAAAAAGGGGATTCTTTTTGGACAAAGTTAAACTCTGAAATTTTTTGAACAGAGAACTGAGCTCTGAGGAAGAGAATTAAATTCTCAAAGAAAGTGAACAAGGAAGAAGATGAAGGAATGGAGGCGTTCTGAAGAGACTGCTGCATTTATAGGACGTGATAGGAAACGGTTCATCTTCCCCGTTCCCTAGGCGAATCCAACGGCCACAAAGGTTACAGCGTTGCACTCACGTGCAAACACGTGAGAACAACGCTGTGGGGGCATTTGTTCCCTCATGGGAACTGAATAAAGCAGCAAGAAAATACCCAAGAGGAGCATCACGTGTCCATACGTGATCGGGCATCACGTAGGAACACGTGACCTTCTATGAGCAAATTTATGGGTGCTAAAATACACAATTAGAGATGGGGTCACGTGCCAACACGTGATGGGCCCCTGAGCCCTTTGAAATAATAGAATTAAATTCTAATGAAATGCCTAACTGGTGAGGTCACGTGCCAACACGTGTGATGAGCTCTTAAACCCACTGAACTAAATAAAATATACATGTAAAGAAGTAAGAAAAAAACCAAATAGGGCATCACGTGCCCACACGTGACCAGGGGTCACGTGCCAAAATATGATGGGTTCCTGAGCCCTCTGAAACAATAGAATTAAATTCTAATTAAAAGGAATCAAAAGCCTTAATTGGAAAAATATTTCCCTAAATCTTTCCAAACAAAAAAGATTGCGCTCTGTAAAGTGGAGCACCGTTGAATTAAAAATCCAATGGTGATTAAAAATCACCAATTTGTAGAAAGATTCTATACATGGAAATATTTTCCTAAAATTTGCCGGTAACAACAAACAAAATATCTTTTGGATTAAAAATCCAATGGTGAATAAAATTCACCGAGTGATCTAAAAGATCATGTTGGTTATAAAATCAATCAAAATCTTTCAATGAAAAATTGACTAGACAAACTGATTCTTTTCTTTCTCCTATAATTAGGAGCCAAGATACAACAACAAAAAAAAGGACGGAAGAAAGGAAAAAAAAGAAGAGAATTTAATTCTCCAAAAAAGAAGAAGATCTCTTCAGAAAAGAAAGAAACCCTATGTAAGAAAGAGAAAGAGATCATTCTATAAGCTCCCACAAAACAAAAGAGAATTTAATCCTCAAACTAAGAGTTTAACTCTTCTGAATAAGAACTTAGTTCTTCCTTTGGTTGAAGATCTGCAGAAACAGATCTCCCTATAAGTTGAGAATTTAATTCTCATCGGGGGGATTCTGCCATGCAGATCTAAAACCTAAGGGAGGACCTAAGTTCAGAGAATTTTATTCTCCAACAAAGCACATAGGAATTTAATTCCTCCAACAAAATAAGTTTTAACCCTTAATATAAGAACTTAGTTCTTCTTCATGATAATAAATCTGCAGAAGCAGATCTCCCCATAAGTTGAGAATTTAATTCTCATCGAGGAGATTCTGCCATGCAGATCCAAAACTTAGAGGGAGAATTGAGTTTAAAGAATTTAATTCTTTCGAACATATAGGAATTTAATTCCTCTAAATAAAATTAGGGTTTAACCCTATAAGAGAATTTAATTCTTAAACAAGGGTTTTATCTCTCCATGCACGTAAAAAGATCAAGTACCCAACATGATCACGTGGCAACACGTGACTCTCCCCCTCAATGATCAAAAGAGAACGAATAAGATTAGGTCACGTGCTCCCACGTGACCCCTGAACAGACTCCTTAAAATAAGAAGGGCAGAACAGATTTTGGACGCCTCACGTGTCTCCACGTGACTCCTTGACAAACCTCTTTTTAAAAGAGCAAATGGGGGAAATCTGAGGAATTGATACCCAATGCATGGGCACCATCACGTGTCCACACGTGATAATCATGGAAATCAAGTGTTTAACACTTATATGCATATTCTGAGAATAAAATAAAGGAAGTAAGGCCCAATACTCGGGCACCTCACGTGACCCCACGTGAGCGCTTCCTTTTTTTTTAGTGTTTAACACTATTTTGTGCGCTTCATCCCTAGTGTTTAACACTATTCTAAGTGCATCACGTGGGAGCACGTGATAGCCGAGTGTACTCTAGTGTTTAACACTATATTCGAGCCAATCTTAGCCTAAATTAGCTAAGTCTTCCAGAGGCAGGACCCATTTTTGACTGAACCTCAAATACACTCTTGTCTTCCAAAATTGAGCATCTCATATGGCATTCAAAGCAAAACCCAGAGCCTTTCAACCAACATTGGTTCAAGGGTACATCTCTTCATACCTCTAATACATGTCGTTGTAATTCCTCAGCGTCTTCAGAGAGATGGAGGGTCCCGATAACCGATAACTTTTGGTGCATCCCCAAACAGTTGAATCAAAACCAAACAGACTATGACGTCTTTAAACTGGACCGTAATGTCCCTAAACTAAACTCTATGGACTGTGAGGTCCTTAAACTCATGGACTATGATGTCCTTAACCTCTATGGACTGTGGGGTCCTTAAACTCATGGACTATGATGTCCTTAACCTTTATGGACTGTGAGGTCCCTAAACTCATAGACTATGATGTCTTTAAAATTTACAGATTATGATGTCTTTAAACTGGACCGTAATGTCCTTAAACTAATTACGGACCGCAATGTCCCTAAACTAAAACAATAGAGCCCAAATGCTCTTTTGTTGGATCTAAATGATCCTGTTAAGTAGATCTTAGTCTAAAATGAGACTAACGTATCCTTAACAACCACTTAAGTTGATCTTAATCTCAAACGAGATTAACGATCCTTAAATCAATCCAACTACAGATCCCTCAACTACACTGGTTCATGGGTACATCTCCTCACACCTCTGATATATGTCGTTGTAATTCTTCAACGTCTTCAGAAAGGTGGCGAGTCTCGGCAACCAGACATTCAATGGATCGCAACGTCCTTAAACTAAAACAATAGAGCACAAATGCTCTTTTGTTGGATCTAAATGATCCTGTTAAGTTGATCTTAGTTTAAAAATTAGACTAACGTGTCCTTAACAAACGTTAAGTTGATCTTAGTCTAAAATTAGACTAACGTATCCTTAACGAATGTTTAAGTTGATCTTAATCTCAATGAGACTAACGATCCTTAAACCCAACCCAAAACCCAAATCTAAGAAAATACGGATTTGGACTAATCCACGCCCTACGGGCGACAACATAAATTAGTCTCCGTATACAATCCACGGGAAACCAAAAATAAAACAAACACACACGACACGAAGTGACCATCTAGAGAAGGAAAAAGTGGCTGCCGCGATGCGGTAGCGTAATTTACTGCAGGGGCTTGCGCCTGCAGGGAAGAGCGTCCCCACAATCAAAAAACCCCTCAAATGAGGGGGAATCTGACGAAGTCTGCTACATCGGCCGCATCCGTCTAAACCTTCGATGCACGGTGCCATAAATTAACCTGGCATCTTCGGAAAGGTGGACGGATAACACCAAATAGAATCTACCCCCAGATTCAGGAAAGACGTCAGTCTTCCCGGTTTCCGGCGGTAAACAGGGGCGTAACTCTGTTAACACCTTTCTAGACACCTACTTTGATCTGCTAATTGTAATGTGTAAAATTCTTCCAGGAGTAACTCTTACTCGTAGTGGGTATCGGGATCCAACTATCTCATAGAAGGTATGCAATCTCATTGCAAATCTCAACACTTGAAATTCCCGATAATATTTTGCCCCAAGCGATCTATGACCTTGACAAGGTCAACAAACCATAAATCGCAAGTCAAGTTCAACCCGTACATTTCATGATTGAATTAAACCCACCCGCACGACCCTTGACAAGGTCAACAAGGTTGCACGACTACCCTAATCCAATCACATTATATACTTTGCAGATAAGTACTAATCAGCTACCGCACTCTACTCCTTGATAAGGTCAACAAACACAGCACGAATACTAAATAGTCCTTATCTGAAATGACGGGGGGCTACGACAGGTTTTTAAAAAAACCTTTTGCGTAATGAACTTGATATCGTTGTAGAATCGAGTGATTTTGAAAAGGAGTGTTTTTGAAGGTTTTACTAGTTTTGCTAAAGATTTCACTCCCGGTGAAGGGATCTCGGCTCTTTCCTCATCGAATGAGGTGCTGGATATTTCACAAATACCACTATGCAAAGCATGAACTAAAAAAGCAATTAAAAAACAAAACCGAGTGGGTTGGAGAATTTGCTAGTTTCGCTATAGAGGTCACTCCCGGTGAAGGGATCGGCTCTTTCCTTATCGAATAAGATGCTGGATATTCTTCAAGGAATACCGCTATGCAAAATAAGAACTAGAGCTACCAGTTTTTAAAATAAGATTCCACAACATCTTTAGGTTTCTTTTATTTCATTAATCTCATTAATGAAGTCTCATCAATTATGCTTCCTAAGTATCACAGAAGAAACAAAAGCAGCAATATTTATTATATATCATATATATACTATAAGCATTCGTCTCATCTTATAAAGTGATCACATCACAGAATATCAGCAGCAGAAGAACACATATGAAATATTGGATATACTAGGAATTCCGTGTTTTAAATTAAGCCAGTATAAAACACAAATTCCATGGTCGCGATGAATAGCCAAACCCACATCCCTAGACCCCTACGAGAGCGGCAAGCAACCCTCCCAATTCTAGAGTTAGGAGACCCGGTCTCGATTCCTCGAGATGGTCTCCCACTGGACTCTAGAACCCGGTTACTTGTGCTCCCCACCTTAGGTCTATCCTAAAGCGGAAAAGTAAATAATATATATCAATGGTGACATCATACTCAACCCGGAAGTGCCCCAATAAAAGAATATTACATACAAATTTTTACATGAATGAAAATGAAAAACTCTCATCTCATATAAAAAAAACGGCTATTCAAACATGACGATCCAATATAACATATCACAGCAATACATAACATCACATGTCAATAACGTAAGTAAATATGCGTATCCCAATCGTCGTTGATATATAGCAACGAAACCAGCGATACACCACATATTACGCTTACGGTCGTAGAAAAGAAAGTGAAAACTACAACAATTGGAATCTGCAACCTCCTTAGATATCATAAACCCAATGTATCACATACTTTGGATTTCATGCCTAACCAAATGAATTCCTTAGACATCACATGCCTAACAATTATAAACCCCGCATTTTAGTCTCGATATTGAAAACAATTTTCAATAACCAGTCGGGTAATTCAACAAAATTCCCGACAACCTGATCGAATGCTCGTGGGAAACTTTAGTAGAAGGTCGCACCCCCAATACCATTGACGAAGTGCACTTAGGCGGAACACCGTGGCCGCGAGCACCCGAACGGATGATTTTGGCAACGGGGTTCACCTACAGTCACTTGGTCGGGGCTATAAGGCGTGGCTATCTGGTAAGGTTACCCGGCGAGTATCCGCGTACACTACATAATTACGACGGACTTTTGATCCACATCAAAATCCTATGGCAACCGATCAAATGAGACTAAATTGCTAGATTTATAAAATTCAAATTAGTTTTCATAAAACTAAATATTATGGATTCCAAGTATTGTATCACAATCACAGATATCTAGACGATATTAAACTTTTCGATCGAATCAACAAACACCCAAAATTTCCCAAAGAGCTCAACACTTGAGCGCAGTTTAAAAATACCCAGAACATGCCACAGCACCTATGGACCAACCGTAGAAGGATCAACCCTTGCCTCACCTATAGCGCCACGGAACTACCGCAAACCCTAGGGTTTGGTAGCAGTTCCGACGGTCGCAGAATCGAGTTAGGGTTTCGTTCTTCTAGAGGGTCCATAGAAAACACCTGCATGATTTTCTGAAGATGTTAAACTTGGGAAAATCCAACTCTTGGAAATTTTCCAGTGAGGGAGAAAATGGGTTATTGATATCCGTTTGAACATTTTAACGTCATCTAAATAACCCGAAACGATGTTAGAATTACGACTACGAAATACTCCGAATTTCTTTTATAGAAAGATAACATCACATGCAATCTTAGCAAAAACAAGCAAAACCTGAAACACCAAAACCCAGAGACTGGAACACCACCAAAAATTTAAGCCAGAAGCCCACTAAAAAACCGGTGATGTTGGTTTTTAACTACATGTCGCCGGTCAAACTCCGGTGAGGGGAGCTCAAATTTCTGTGGTGTTCATGTTACATCTCATATAACATTCTGCAACTGCTTAAAAAAATTTAGACTGTCACGACCCGAAATTGGCACGTGACGACCCTAATACTGCGCAACGTCTGCAGGCATAACACGGTAAAAGAAAGCCAAAACCCAGAAATCTAAACCATTAAAAGACAAGAAAAAATAAGAAATATTGTTTAAACTTTTGAAAATCTCAAGTATAAATTCTTTAAGTCCAATTTATTTTCTTGAAAATTTCGGCAGCACCTCCTTTGTAAAAACTAACCCCAAAAATGGGTACAACATAAATATAAGTAAAGCATCTCCAACGGGAGCAAATCCACGCCAAACGGCGGAAAGCAACCACCACAAGCAAAAATACAACGCCGTAGCGAAGAAATAAAAGATGATATAAGTAAAACTGCATAAAAGACATCCAAGTCACCAAAATATACAATATCGTTCTCACATCAAGTCTCTAAATCAATACATGATAATGGTAGATGGAGAGTACAAGATACAGCGAATATAAAATAAACAACCTTGGATAACCACAAAATCCACCTAAGCAAAACTGCACACCGTGAGCCAAAACGGTATCCGCTGCAAAAGATGATGTGATAGATGAATAGCCTGCCTCGACTTTTCTGGGGAAACAACCTGCAAAACCCTATGGCACAACGGGGGTGAGTTGCCAACTCATGAATAGTAAATAACATATGCAGGTAATCGCAAGTATGCACGTACAGCGCGAATCTAACATATGTAAGCTAAAAGCAGTAAAAGGTCATATGAATGCGATAATCATGAAAGGTACACTAGCAGGTACAACTAATACATGAAGCAATAATATGACAATCCGTATGCGACAATCCGTATGCAATAATCATGTAAGGTACTAAATCAGGTACTACTAACACATGAAGTAATGACAATGTATATATGCAACAGTCATGAAAGGTACTCTAACAGGTACAACTAACACATGAAGAAATGCATATAAATAACGGTATGTAAATGCAACAGTCATGAAAGGTACTCTATCAGGTACAACTAATACATGAAGCAGTGCATAAACAATAAATGTGGAGTATGGAATAAAATATGTCATTCCCACGGAATCCTGACATCGTGGTAGGATCACAATCCATCAAGACAATCCAAATCCCAATTCCTCAAATCAGCCCCCAAATTGGCTCTCATATCATGTAAGTCTCACAAATCCTGAATGTATAATATCAAATAAATCTCATATATCCTGTATCCAATATCAAGTAAATCTCATATATCCTGAATGTATAATATCAAATAAATCTCATATATCCTGAATCCAACATCAAGTGAATCTCATATATCCTGAATGTATAATATCAAATAAATCTCATATATCCTGAATCCAATATCAAGTGAATCTCATATATCCTGAATCCAGTAAGTTTCATATAAAGTGAGTGTCCATCATCGACACCCAAAAACATCATGAAACAAGTGTCAAGCATCGACACAGAAATACTCAAATCCATACGTTCCTCGAATCGTAAGTGTCCGGTATCGACACCCGTGATCCACGTATCGGTCTTTCTCATATTCATACGTTCCTCGAATCGTAAGTGTCCGGTATCGACACCCGTGATCTACGTATCGGTATATACGTTCCTCGAATCGTAAGTGTCCGGTATCGACACCCGTGATCCACGTATCGGTATAAAACAAATCTCTGAGTGGATGCATCCAAATATCATATCAAGAATAAGAATACTTGCATAATTTCATGAAACAACCACAGTCCTCAAATCCAGAAAGTATCAAGTAATGAATAAGTATAAATGCATGAATCAATACACATATATTAGCGTCCCATTTCACTAATATTGGTGTAAGGGCATATATAAAAGCGTCCCATTCCACTGTTATATTGTCACGACCCGAAAGAGCACGTGACTGGCCCTTGAACCATATGAAGTCTATAGGACCCCATCTGATCCAAGTAAGCCAAAAGCCCAGCAATCTAAAACCATTTAAAGAGTAAATAAGGAAAAACTGTTTTTGAAAAGTAAGGAAATCATGTTTGGAGATCAAAGTTTTTAAATAACTAAGCCGAATATGCATTTTTTTAAAATGTGTAATTTTTCCTGAAAATTTCGGCAGAGTTTCCTTTGTAAAAACTGGCCCCGAACGGGGTACAACAAGAATAATATATATGACATGATAAAAGGCATCCCCAAGCGGGAGCTAGCTCTTCGTCCATCGATGGTCACAACCACGCAAGCAATAATAATATACAACGCCAAGGGGCGAGGATCAAAACCCAAAAAAAGAAACTCAAAACAGCCAGAAAACCGTAATACTACTAGCGCGACTCTAAGGTCGAAATAAAACAACACTGTTTTCTAAGTCTGAAACAATATACAAGTTTTGGTTGATGGAAATTCTAGATACAATAAATGATACATGAACAATGGCGGTTCTGATACAAAAGAACCCACCTATCCAAGCAAGTCACCCATAAGGAAGCAGTGTGCCAGAAATGCCGCTATGGAATCTGTACGGCAAAAACCTGCAAGGACTGGGGCACAACGGGGGTGAGTTGCCAACTCGTGAATAGAAAATATCTACAAGCAGAGATCGAATGCATGACCCATCCTAGGTCAATACGATCAGATAATAAATAAACCTCAATATGAATAAAGCTGAAGCATGCTAAACTGGCAATGTAATCTCTATACATGAGTCTAGTGCCAAGTGCTCGTGCTAGTGCCTCAGGTAATAGCATGTCATGAATATGAGGTATAACCAATGTAATCAAATCTGCACACTCGTGGATCCCGTCCACTCGTCACCCAATGACAATACCCATCATGCAAGTAAATATCATGAAACCTGTGCATGGAAATATGAGGATATAACTCACCCGTGTCCCTCGCGACACGTCAAAATCATGGAACCGAAGTGCCCAGCATCGGCACTCGAAAACATCATGAAAACTGTGCCCAGCATCGGCACATAAATCCTCATATATCGGGCTCCGTCAGTCCGGATCGGCCCGCAGGCTCTATCTGCGGTTTCGGCCCTCGGCCCCGGCAGGACGCCCAAATCTATCCATCGACTCTGGTCAGTATCCTCCGGATAACCGCCAGGTCCAACCAATCACCGGTAGGTACTCGCCCGCCTCCAGGCTCAATCGGCAAAGCTCATCGATCATCTTGCCGAGGGGAACCATACCGGGTCCACCATATACCCGCAATCGGCTCATCCACGCCTCGATTCGGGTTACACATATCGCTCTCAGCACCGAGAAAACACATGGTGGACGCACTGAAATATCATATCAAGGGTAACCGGGTTTTTAAAGAAATGACATATTCTCTTTTGAAATACCCTCGGTTCCCAAATCCAGAAATATCATAGAAACAACATATCTCAATGCGTACAGTCAAAGCATGATGTATGCGGCATGTAACAGTAATGCAAGCATATCAGTAAGTCATGCAACATGGAATAATAATGTGCACATGTCGAGGGAGACCGCTCTTTTAAAAGCAATCTGTTTTTAAAGAGTATCTTGCGGTTCCCAAATCCCCAATCAAGCTAGAATCATCTATATATGTGTACAGGTATAAGTGTACAATATGCCATGCCAGAATCATATCATGAATGCAATAGTACTATAGTGTAGTGACATGGCAATTATCGATGATGAGTGTGTGAGCCGGCAACAAGTGTACGTGGAACATATACATCATCGATAATGGTGCTGGTGTCCTAGCAGCATGACTGAATGTCACAACAATACAAGCGATGCAATGCAAATAGCAGGAATATGCGGAAACGAATGATCAACGCAAAAGTACAGAACCTGCCCCAATAGATATGTCATGCAACCTTGCCTTTTGAAATAAGACGAATCAGGGCTTTTGGTAAAGTAAGGGCTACGGTGTTTTAAGAAAAGATGCATCATTTGAAAATATCCGTATAACCCTTCTGCTTATCTTTAAAATATCCCCGATTCGTTAGTTTTGAAATAGGTATGACTCGGTCTAGTCTAATGTCTACTAAATAATCTAGACTGGAGGGGTATGAAACCACCTAATCTGAGTCAATATATAAATATAGATATGATAGTCGGTGATCTCGCCTCAATAACATATCGTATGATATCCTCGAGTCATGAGTGCGGATCTATCATCAATATCGGCTCGTACGGTAAATCGTCGTACGGCATCCCAATAGCTGGGTAGGGGTCAATATCACACTATCTCATCACATATCAGGTATCACTTATCATCAGATCACACAATCTGGGGTACTACTGTAAGTCTAGTACAAATCGACACCATCTATAAAATATGAATGCGGGTAAAGCACATGTCCAAAGGCCCGCTAAAACTATCATATCGCACCTCGAAGACAAGCTATGTCACATCGCCGATCTCACGGCCTCACATCAAGTATCATCTCAAACCACGTATCATATTCAAATCCCGTATATAAACACATAGTCCCATACCCATGTGTAGATATACGCACCATCATATGCACTCTAATAAATGAAAGAATGAATGCAAGTATGTGTGTAAATGTATGTGTGAGTGCAACCACTACTCTAGGGTTCGCACTATACTAAACCAATATATTCTTATCATCAAAATATCATTATTACCATCAATAACCCTAAACAACACAATATAAATATTCGTGTGTATACGTATTCGTATACATCACCACGGACTGCGGGGGTGCTATACGCCATCCACCCGACTTCTCCCCGTAGATATAAATCTACTCACCTTGCTTCTCGTGTGCCAAAGCCGATGTCGCTATCTTCACCTCCTTTGCCTCAACATCACGCGGGGTACCTATAAGTATATCACAATGCTAAAGCACATGAAAATCACATTGGAAACCAAAATGGCACACGCTACCCGCATAGGTAAAAACCCATCAACTCGCATGTAAACACAATCAAAATCCACTTGTCGTTGACGTCCAAACGCCACCCGACAGGAATGAATCACCAAATACCAAAATCCATGCTAAAACAAGTCCCAAATTATACACCAACATAGGAAAATCAACCCAGATTTCACCCTAGATGGAATCAGTCAAAACTAGACATACTCAGGGTCAAAACTAGAGGAAATGGGGGCATGCACAGAAAACAAGGCAATTCCTTAAAATACCTTATTTTAGAATTTTCCATAATTTTTCCCCATTTATCTGTATTTAATTATACCAGAATATTAAAATATTCATTAAAATAATATTAAATTATAAAATTTCCCAAAAATCATATTTTATTATTTTGAAGACGTTACAATCTACCCCCCTTAAAGAAATTCGGTCCCCGAATTTAAATTTAAAACCCCAAATTCTAAAATATTTCGATACGAATTCCAAGTCGTCGGGGCTCCGAAATCATCAACACATAAAACGTCACAGCGCAATGCATGCGCATGAGTACTGAGCAGATAACTCAAAAACAACGCTCCATCAAGCATCCCGCAATCATCGGAGTCAAGGTAAGGACACAATGTCAAATCCAATACAAAACCGATATGATATGGATCAGAACTACACATGCAGACATCCAATCTATACATGTGAATAGCTGATGCAAAAGCATGCCAAATCCTTTTTAAGTCGCTGTGCGATGCGCATAACACTGCACAGTGGCGGACGTTTTTCATAAGAAAGTAACTATATATGTATATATATATCCTTTGTTTAATAAGCACGTTCCGCCGTTTTGAAAACAATCAGAAGGGTTTCCTTGTTTTTTTTTAAAACGTTTCGTGTCATATCGGACACGTAGGTATATACTGAGACTATAGCTCGCTCTTTGGAAATCCCTTCGATAACTATCGATGCATGCAAAAAAAAAAAAAATATCCAGGTACTGTCCTCTGACTAGTCCTGCTCAGTAAGAAAATAATATCCAATATCATAAAAATGTACTGTTCCAAAAGGAATAAATCTCAAAAATATACATAACCCACCCTGTGCATCTGGTGCGCACGGGAATCAAAATCCATATATGTGCTAAACAGATGCACATAACAGCATCTAGGTGCAACGGGTGTTCACGAAGCATCTGTCATAGGCAACGTGTGTGCCTGACAGCCAAAAACCCGGTGCATCTGACATGCACGAAGAAATCTCGATTTAGTGCATCGGGTGTGCACCAAAATCGGATCTCAAAACATGCGCCCAACATACGCGGAAATCCAAATCGGTGCATCCATCGTGCACGAATGAAAATCTAAACCCTGCGCACTCAATATGCACGGAATCACAAAATCCAATAGCAACGTCGAATATGCGTAAGTCCAGTCAAAAGCACGAAGTGCAAGAATCCACATCAATATCACAATCAAAATCGACATACCGAAAGGCATCAAATCGAAGTCAGGTGCAATCGTAATGCACAAAATATAAATCCGGTGCAACAAAGGCACGAAATATAAATCTGATGCGATAAACGCAAGAAACATAAAACTGGTGCGACAAATGCACGAAGTATAGAACTGGTGCATCCCATGCACAAATACCAAGCAATAACTCAAATACGTAAACAGCAACACCAAGTGTATCCAGATATGAAGAAAATCATAAACGTGTGCAGCTGCGGGCACAAAACACATATCGATGCACTACAAGCACATATAAGTTATACCGAGTGCAAAATCAAAACACTAAAATTACATGAAACTCTGCTGGAAGCGTAAATCAAATCACCAGCATAAAATAGGCATGAAATCGCAATCAACAGCTCAAGAGTAATAACTATGTACAAGGTATAAATACCCAGTAGGTGCAACCATGGTGCACAAAATCAAATATCATGAAACTCAGTCATCAAGACTAAATCATGCGAATAGATCGCCCAAAATACCGAAATCCAAAGCAACGGATACGTGATAATCAAATCACAAAATCACAAATCATAATTACCGTCGTCGGTATATCCTTCTTCAGGGTCGAGAAGGTACCGGTACATCCGATGCTAGCGGCGCAAGATATCTACTTGCCTCTTGCTCGCGGCTGGCGTCCTCTGCCTCTGGTTCCTGATCTTTCCTGTAGATTACCAACTCGCAATCCATCGGCTCATCGGCCCGGTCAGGTGTGCTGACAGGAACGATTCCGTTCTTGCACTTCCCTGGTCATCTCTCGGTCAATCCTCACGACCGCTCGTAAAGCAGCACATCTCTGGCGCCGACCTCGGGTCCTCTGAATGCATATCACACATCCGATCCTGGGTGCAACTCTTATTGCAGCAGTGTACTGGAAGGAATCCTACTCAAGGTCTCTTCTGATCTTACCTAAGCCAAACTGTAAGGAGGCTGGTACTCTGGCGTAATCTTTTCTCGCTCTCTGGACCTCTGCGTCCTTAGTACGACATCTCCTTGGAAGCTGGTCGCATCTCTGCGCCTCTGTATGCATGTCCGGCCTTTAATCTTAACGGGGTGTAGTAACAGCTCGTCTGCCTCTCGCACGAACTTCTTGTCCCGCTTGTCTGTATCATCGACCATTCGACGTCGCGTCTTTATCTGCACACTGCAATGTCCTCGGCTACGGTCCACCCGAAGTCTCTAACACGGACTCGAAATCATGAACTCAGTATCTTCATCACTCAGTAGAAGATATCTAGCCGAACACATCCTCAGCGTGCATATCGCATCTCTGATGTCAGCGGAGTGGAACGTCATCTCGTCGAAATCTCGTGCAAACTCTTTACTCCACCTTGCTCCACTATCGACTGATTCGGACTCATCTCATCATGGCTACACAGACTGCGCTCCGACGGCTATGCTCGTATCTGGAGTCTCCCAAGCAGTGTCCCATCACATGATATCCGAATGATGTCGAATCATCCGATCAACTCGTCAGAACCTCACAATCCCCCAAGAGCTCAACATCTCGGGTATAGTTTAATAGTATCGAGTACATGCCACAGCGTCGGTGGTCCAGCCGTAGAAGGGCAAACCCAAGCCTCACTAATGGCGCCGAGGAACTGCCGCAAACCCTAAGGTTCAAAGGCTTTCACACGGTCATTAAGTCGAGTTAGGGTTTCATTCTTCTAGAGGGTCCATAGAATCACCCGCATGTCTTTCCGTATACTTTAAACTTGGAAAATGGGTTCCTGACCTTCGATCGTCTCAATCGACTCTCAACGAATCTGCGTGAAGTCGCCTCTAGCTGGAATCAATCTATCTGATGACCTCGCATCGGGGTAAGCGAACGAACCACATGTCCTAGTCATTAATCCTCGGTGACTAGCGACTCACTATCACATCTCTAAGAATATGCTCATGCTGCAGTAGCTCCAATCATCTGGGCGATATCTCATCACTCGCAGCAACAACTGGCTCATTCGTCGGTACGCTAAGCAGCGCCTCAACCATCATGAATAAGTGATACATCAACGGTCATCACATCCTGGCTGGCCTCTATCAGTGGCTCAATCCTCTGGTACCGTCCGGTACATCCTAGAAATCTCACAGCAGCGATCTGTCAAACGCCCATAGTGCGGAAACACAAAATACGAAGCCTCAATACAACCGTATGTCTCTGGAATCACGCCCCGGTCAGCCCTCGTCCGCGACGAGCTCATGCTGACAACTCGAGCCGTAGCTCACTCTGCCCGTGCAATCGCGGCAGCAAAACCACAACCAGTATCGATGAAGATAGATCATAGGAAGGAATATGACACAATGCAAGGAAATGTACAACCTAAGGTTTCTTAAGCGGAGTGGCGTGTCGTAAGTATGCCGTGGAACATACCCACGGTACGTCACTCTACTTTAGTCACCTATTCCATCAACCAAGGGTCATCCTACACGACGAAAGTTCGGGTCTAATACCCCCTCGACCAAGTCTAAGTTCCGTAAGGTCAAGCCTAAGTTCCGTATATAAGTAACGCCCTAGGCTCCACATAGTCAAACTTAGACTCGAACCAAGATCAACCTAGCGCTCTGATACCAACTTTGTCACGACCCGAAAGAGCACGTGACTGGCCCTTGAACCATATGAAGTCTATAGGACCCCATCTGATCCAAGTAAGCCAAAAGCCCAGCAATCTAAAACCATTTAAAGAGTAAATAAGGAAAAACTGTTTTTGAAAAGTAAGGAAATCATGTTTGGAGATCAAAGTTTTTAAATAACTAAGCCGAATATGCATTTTTTTAAAATGTGTAATTTTTCCTGAAAATTTCGGCAGAGTTTCCTTTGTAAAAACTGGCCCCGAACGGGGTACAACAAGAATAATATATATGACATGATAAAAGGCATCCCCAAGCGGGAGCTAGCTCTTCGTCCATCGACGGTCACAACCACGCAAGCAATAATAATATACAACGCCAAGGGGCGAGGATCAAAACCCAAAAAAAGAAACTCAAAACAGCCAGAAAACCGTAATACTACTAGCGCGACTCTAAGGTCGAAATAAAACAACACTGTTTTCTAAGTCTGAAACAATATACAAGTTTTGGTTGATGGAAATTCTAGATACAATAAATGATACATGAACAATGGCGGTTCTGATACAAAAGAACCCACCTATCCAAGCAAGTCACCCATAAGGAAGCAGTGTGCCAGAAATGCCGCTATGGAATCTGTACGGCAAAAACCTGCAAGGACTGGGGCACAACGGGGGTGAGTTGCCAACTCGTGAATAGAAAATATCTACAAGCAGAGATCGAATGCATGACCCATCCTAGGTCAATACGATCAGATAATAAATAAACCTCAATATGAATAAAGCTGAAGCATGCTAAACTGGCAATGTAATCTCTATACATGAGTGTAGTGCCAAGTGCTCGTGCTAGTGCCTCAGGTAATAGCATGTCATGAATATGAGGTATAACCAATGTAATCAAATCTGCACACTCGTGGATCCCGTCCACTCGTCACCCAATGACAGTACCCATCATGCAAGTAAATATCATGAAACCTGTGCATGGAAATATGAAGATATAACTCACCCGTGTCCCTCGCGACACGTCAAAATCATGGAACCGAAGTGCCCAGCATCGGCACTCGAAAACATCATGAAAACTGTGCCCAGCATCGGCACATAAATCCTCATATATCGGGCTCCGTCGGTCCGGATCGGCCCGCAGGCTCTATCTGCGGTATCGGCCCTCGGCCCCGGCAGGACGCCCAAATCTATCCATCGACTCTGGTCAGTATCCTCCGGATAACCGCCAGGTCCAACCAATCACCGGTAGGTACTCGCCCGCCTCCAGGCTCAATCGGCAAAGCTCATCGATCATCTTGCCGAGGGGAACCATACCGGGTCCACCATGTACCCGCAATCGGCTCATCCACGCCTCGATTCGGGTTACACATATCGCTCTCAGCACCGAGAAAACACATGGTGGACGCACTGAAATATCATATCAAGGGTAACCGGGTTTTTTAAGAAATGACATATTCTCTTTTGAAATACCCTCGGTTCCCAAATCCAGAAATATCATAGAAACAACATATCTCAATGCGTACAGTCAAAGCATGATGTATGCGGCATGTAACAGTAATGCAAGCATATCAGTAAGTCATGCAACATGGAATAATAATGTGCACATGTCGAGGGAGACCGCTCTTTTAAAAGCAATCTGTTTTTAAAGAGTATCTTGCGGTTCCCAAATCCCCAATCAAGCTAGAATCATCTATATATGTGTACAGGTATAAGTGTACAATATGCCATGCCAGAATCATATCATGAATGCAATAGTACTATAGTGTAGTGACATGGCAATTATCGATGATGAGTGTGTGAGCCGGCAACAAGTGTACGTGGAACATATACATCATCGATAATGGTGCTGGTGTCCTAGCAGCATGACTGAATGTCACAACAATACAAGCGATGCAATGCAAATAGCAGGAATATACGGAAACGAATGATCAACGCAAAAGTACAGAACCTGCCCCAATAGATATGTCATGCAACCTTGCCTTTTGAAATAAGACGAATCAGGGCTTTTGGTAAAGTAAGGGCTACGGTGTTTTAAGAAAAGATGCATCATTTGAAAATATCCGTATAACCCTTCTGCTTATCTTTAAAATATCCCTGATTCGTTAGTTTTGAAATAGGTATGACTCGGTCTAGTCTAATGTCTACTAAATAATCTAGACAGGAGGGGTATGAAACCACCTAATCTGAGTCAATATATAAATATAGATATGATAGTCGGTGATCTCGCCTCAATAACATATCGTATGATATCCTCGAGTCATGAGTGCGGATCTATCATCAATATCGGCTCGTACGGTAAATCGTCGTACGGCATCCCAATAGCTGGGTAGGGGTCAATATCACACTATCTCATCACATATCAGGTATCACTTATCATCAGATCACACAATCTGGGGTACTACTGTAAGTCTAGTACAAATCGACACCATCTATAAAATATGAATGCGGGTAAAGCACATGTCCAAAGGCCCGCTAAAACTATCATATCGCACCTCGAAGACAAGCTATGTCACAACGCCGATCTCACGGTCTCACATCAAGTATCATCTCAAACCACGTATCATCCTCAAATCCCGTATATAAACACATAGTCCCATACCCATGTGTAGATATACGCACCATCATATGCACTCTAATAAATGAAAGAATGAATGCAAGTATGTGTGTAAATGTATGTGTGAGTGCAACCACTACTCTAGGGTTCGCACTATACTAAACCAATATATTCTTATCATCAAAATATCATTATTACCATCAATAACCCTAAACAACACAATATAAATTGTCACGACCCGAAAGTACGGAACGTGACTGGCACTTAGATTACGAGACGTCTAAAGGCGTACCGTAACCTAAGTCAGCCAAAACCCAGAAAATCTAAACCAAAATCAAAAGAGAGTGAAGGAAAACCTTAAATGAAAACGTTTTTTTTTTAAATCAATTGAGTTGCAAAGAATCCCTTTTTAAAACATCAAAAATTTCTGAAAATTTTGGCAGAGTCTCCCCTGTATTTTCTATCCCCAAAAATGGGTACAACAAGATAATACATATGAAATCATAAAAATGGCATCCCCAAGCGGGAGCTAGCTCTTCGCCCAAGGCGGATCACAACCACATGCAATATATATAAGCAATACTAAGAAAAGAGCAGAAGAAACCCAAAATATCAGAAAACGCAACGCCGGCTCAAGTGAGCTCGACCCAAAAGAAACCACAAATATACATATCTCTCATTCTCATCACTAGGTCGCATATACAATACAAGTGGTAGATGGAGAATACTAGATACAATGATAAAGCAAAAAGGAATAAAGTATACTCGCAACCCACCTACGGGCGATGTCGCGAGTCTGAGCAAAAGAAACTGATGACAAGATAGCCCGCCACTACGAGACTGACGGGTCCGACCTGCAAGACACTGTGGCACAACGGGGGTGAGTTGCCAGCTCGTGAGTAAATATAACATCTAATAAGGCAATCGTAAGAATGCACGCAATGCACCACAACATGTATGTCCATATGTGATATAATAACTCTAGTATGCATGCACAGGTATGCAATATCTTTTCTAACTCTTTAAGTGTTTAGAATGTTAAAGTTACTGCATTCTTAACTTTTAGAAAATGAATGTCTGTATAATAGCTAAATATCATCAAGAAATCATCTGGAAACCCGTGTCAAGCATCGACACCAAATAGGAATCATATCTGTCTCAATATCGGGCTCCGTCAGTCCGGATCGGCCCATATCATAAATCTCACGACAACGGTCGGTATCCTCCGGATATCCGCCGCGCCAGACATCACCGGTAGGTAGTCTTCCCCTGCCAGGCTCATCGTCTACAACTCGATCTTCTTGCCCCGGGGTACCATACCGGGCCCACCATGTACCCGAGACGGTTCATCCACTCCTCGAATCGGGTCTCGAAATCCAACAGAAAACATGAAAACTCATGGTGGACGACACAGACATCACGAGAAAACCGCAACTTTGTTTTGAAAATGATAAATCTAAGGTTTTGTTAAATTCTTGCGGTTTTCCCCAAAAATCCAGAAATCACAGAAAAACTGAAATCATCAAGAAAATCATAGTGTCCACATGTTATATATAATAAATGTCTATGATATCAATGTATATGATGTGAGTTTTAGTAGCAATCTATATAAATATGATGTTAATGCGAGGTATATGCATGCTATGCAATTTCATATATCATGTTTGAATGCAAATAGCGATATTAAGTTAAACAGGTTTTCTAGTGTACGTGGCATGGCAATTACCAAAGGCGTGTGTGTCACATGAATAGTGCGCGTGCAATCGATGCCAATGGTAATGTGTTCGTGTCCTACGAAATGATATCGCGTATGTATATATGAACGTCATATGAATGTCCATGCAATCTAGTATAGGGTTAGCTGTGAGGGTATGCCATGTATATAAATGGATAAGCTAGCTAACAATATAATTAATGCATAAAGTAGGGTAATCCTAACTAGGGGGGGCGCCTCGCGCCATCCAGACGATTCCCCCCGTAGATGAATATATCTACTCACCAGAAATCCCCGCTAATCTGATCCGGCCACCGCTTTGCCTTTTCGCGCCGTATCCGAAGTTTCCCCGACCGATCCTAAATTTGCACAACACCAAGTATAAGATTACATAATCCTAAACGATGCAAGTCACATTATACAAATATCGACGCTCACAAATTAAACATAGCATGCACTCGGTGCGTGGAAAAACGCACGAAAATCGCTAATTTTTAGCTAAAATCGTCATTTCGGGGAAATCGACAAAACTACAACCCGACTAGACGAAACCCCACGTTCGCGCACTCTAAAAATCCTATACGAAGCTAATAATATCGCTAACCTAGCGCAATTTGAACGCATACTATTTTTCGTAAAAATCTAGTAAGCGATTTTCAAACCAAATCGATACAAACGTTGAAATTTGTCGTTTTAGCGAGCATACCAATACACAATTAACCACTCCAATCACCTAGATAACCATCCCTAACATAATCCCACCATTATGCTACAAGCCCTAATTTCTAAAATCAAAACCTTCTCTTGATTTTTCCTAATCAAACATTTACTAGTAAACTAATATTTAGAATTGAAATTCTAACACAATTAAACCTCAAGTAAGCAAACTAGTTTAGGATTTTCACCTCTCAAGCTTGAACCCTAGCTTGATCAAGTCTCCAAGAAGCCTCCTTTCATCATGTTTTTGAACGAATTTGGGTTGAAGAGAGAAGGGATTAGGGTTAAGCTTTGAATGGAGGTGGAAATTGTGGATTTTTCTTGAATTTTTTTGCAAGAAATGAAGCCAAATGGAGTGAGGAAGTGGGGAAAACTGCAGGTGAAGGGGTCGGCCAGCAGGTGGAGGAGAGAGTTTGGGAAATTTGGAGAAGATTCTAGGTCCAAAACACCCCCATGTTATCATTTAATGCATTTCTTTTCAACATTTTACAAAAAAACCCTTATTTTACCTCATTTTCTCATTAAATTTCCAACCCAAAAACTAAAAATGTGAAAGTCATGACACAATTTTATTAACATCATATTTTAGCTTATAAAGACTCCTAATTAAGAAATTTACCTAATTAAATTTGTATTTATCCCTAATTAAATGTATTTAAAAAGGCTTAAAATAATAAAAAAATAATTAATTACGAAATTTTTTTTATTTAACTAGAAAATTATAAATGACATTTTAGTGACAAAATTATAGTAATATCTTATTTAAATTTTGTATAATTAGGTCTATAATGAAAAATATCAATTTTGACTTTTTACGGAAAAAGCCGAAAAATTAGCCGTTTGCCGAAAAACTGCCTAAACGATTTTCGAAGGGTTACAATCTTCCCCCCTTAAAGAAATTCGGTCCCCGAATTAGAATTTAACTACGCGTACCTTCAAAAAGATGGGGATATCTCTTCCTCATCTCGACCTCGGTCTCCCAGGTGACCTCCTCGCTGTTCGGGTCACGCCAAAGGACTTTGACAGACGGTATGACCTTCGACCTCAATTTCTTCACCTGCCGATCCAAGATGACAACCGGCTGCTCGGTGAAAGAAAGGTCACTCTCTAACTGGATCGTCTGGTGTTGAATCTCCTGGGAAGGATCATGAAGGTACTTGCGGAGCATCGAGACATGGAATACGGGGTGAACATCGGGGAAGCTGGGCGGAAGAGCTAACTGATAAGCGACTGGACCAACACGCTCTAGGATCTCGAAAGGACCAACATATCTAGGACTCAGTTTCCCTTTCCGCCCAAATCTCATCACACCCTTCATCGGAGAGACCTTCAGGAAAACATGATCGCCAACAGCGAACTCGAGTCGGCGACGACGCCTGTCAGCATAAGATTTCTGCCTGCTCTGTGCCGCTCTCATCCTGTCCCGAATCAGCTGTATTTTCTCGGTCGTCTCCTATACGATCTGAGGCCCCAAAATACTGCTCTCCCTGAGCTCTGTCCAACATACAGGCGATCGACATCTCCTCCCATATAAAGCCTCGAAAGGTGCCATCTGTATCGTCTCCTGGAAACTATTATTGTAGGAAAACTCGATCAAAGGCAAATGACGATCCCAGCTACCACCGAAATCCAAAACACAAGCTCTGAGCATGTCCTCAAGAGTCTGAATAGTACGCTCTGACTGACCGTCAGTCTGCGGATGAAAGGCTGTGCTAAAACTCAATCGGGTGCCCAAAGCTTCCTGGAGTTTCTGCCACAATCGGTTGGTAAACTGGGTGCCACGGTCGGACACGACGCAAGTCGGAACACCATGCAGTCGCACTATCTCATCAATATAAACCTGGGCGTACTGAGAAAATCCAAAAGTGGTCTTTACTGGCAGAAAGTGAGCTGCTTTCGTCAGTCGATCCACAATCACCCAAATAGAGTCATACCCTCGACTGGTCCTGGGTAGACCCACAACGAAGTCCATGGAGACCTGCTCCCACTTCCACTCAGGGATGGGCAAAGGCTGTAACTCGCCGGCTGGCCTCTGGTGCTCAGCCTTGACTTGCTGACAAGTCAGGCATCTCGACACAAAGTCTGTAATATCCTTCTTCATCCCGTCCCACTAGTAAACCTCTCTCAAATCACGGTACATCTTGGTGGAACCTGGGTGAACACTGTATACTGATCTATGTGCCTCCTCGAGAATATCACGCCTCAATCCCTCTGAATCTGGCACGCACAGTCGAGTCCCAAAGCGAAGTATCCCCTGATCATCAATCACGAACTCAGAAACTCTGCCCTGCCGAATCTGCTCAATGATATCTAAGATACGGGCATCGCCGGACTGTGCCTCGCGGATACGGTCAAGTAACTGTGGGCGTGCTCTGAAATGGGCCAGCTGTCCTCCTGTAGGAGTAAACTCGAACTGCACTCTGCTATCACATAAAACCTGCCAATCCGCCGTCGACTGCATCTGTGCTGCGCTCAAACAAGATAAGCTACCTCCGGGCCTCCTACTCAAAGCATCTGCCACCACATTCGCCTTGCCCGGATGGTATAAAATCTTGCAGTCATAATCCTTCACCAACTCCATCCAACGGCGCTGTCTCAGGTTCAGGTCTCGCTGCTGGAAGATATACTTCAAACTCTTGTGGTCAGTGAATATCTGGCATGACTCACCGTATAGGTAATGTCTCCAGATCTTAAGTGCAAATACCACTGCAGCCATCTCTAAATCATAGGTGGGGTAGTTCTGCTCGTGTTTCCTCAGCTGCCGAGAAGCATACGCGATGACTCTGTCGTGCTGCATCAATACACAGCCCAGCCCCACTCTAGAAGCATCACAATATACCACGAACCCGCCTGATCCTGAAGGCAATGCTAACACTGGAGCAGTAGTCAGACGAGTCTTCAACTGCTGAAAGCTATCCTCACATGCCTGTGTCCAATCAAAAGGAACCCCCTTCCGGGTCAACCCGGTCAACGGTGCAGCAATGCGGGAGAAATCCTGGACGAAACGTCGATAATAGCCGGCCAGACCTAGAAAGCTGCGAACCTCTGTGACTGATACCGGTCTAGGCCAACGCTGAACTGCCTCGATCTTCTTCGGATCCATGCAAATACCATCTCTCGTCACCACATGACCCAAGAAGTCGACACTGTCTAGCCAGAATGCGCACTTGGAGAATTTGGCGAACAGCTGATGCTCCCTCAAAGTCTGCAATGTGATACGTAAGTGCTGCTCATGCTCCTCCCGGCTCCGAGAATAAACCAAGATGTTGTCAATGAACACAATAATGAACTGATCGAGATACGTCCTGAATACGCGGTTCATCAAATCCATAAAAGCTGCCGGGGCATTGGTGAGCCCGAACGACATCACCAAGAACTCGTAATGACCATAACGAGTACGGAAGGCAGTCTTCGGAATATCCTCCTTCCGAACCCGCAACTGGTGATAACCTGATCGTAAATCAACCTTCGAGAAAAACCCTGCACCCTGGAGCTGATCAAATAAGTCATCAATGCGGGGTAGGGGATACCTGTTCCGCACAGTAACTCGGTTCAACTGACGATAATCAATGCATAAGCGCATACTTCCGTCCTTCTTCTTAACAAACAAGACGGGAGCGCCCCAAGGTGACACACTCGGTCGGATAAGCCCTTTGTCCAGCAAGTCCTGTAACTGATCCTTTAGCTCTCTCAGCTCCGCCGGGGCCATCCGATAAGGAGGTATAGAAATAGGCCCCGTGCCGGGGATCAAGTCAATACAGAACTCAATCTCGCGCTCTGGTGGCAGACCAGGCAGCTCGTCAGGGAATACATCAGGAAACTCTCTCACAACAGGGACCTGGTTCAACGGAACCTCTGTGGAGCTAGTATCACAAACATAGGCTAAGAATCCCTGACACCCTTTCCTTAAGAGTTGACCAGCGCGAAGAGAAGAAATCAAGCTGGAAAGGGTAGCGCTACGATCTCCCTGAATAATAAGAACCGGCTCACCAGGAAAACTGAATCTGACTGCTTTTTCACGGCAGTCCACGGATGCATAACAGGTGGCTAGCCAGTCCATACCAAGAAGAACGTCAAAGTCTAGCATATCGAGGAGAATCAAATCTACTGAAGAATCTCTCTCCCCGATACGAACGGAACAAGATCGGTATACAAAACGGGCAACAAAAGACTCGCCTACCGGGGTAATAACGATAAGCAGCTGATCTAACGGACAAGACTCTCGGCCCAACCTCGGTGCAAAATACGTGGAAACATAGGAATGTGTGGAGCCTGGATCAAATAATACCCGTGCATTAAAAGAACATACTGGCAGAGTACCTGTCACGACGGCATTGGATGCCTGTGCATCCTGAGGAGTCAACGCGAACACTCGGGCCTGTCCACCACTAATAGCTGGCTGTCCTCTACCTCGGCCTCTGCCTCTGCCTCTGTCGCCTCGTCCTCTCTGAACCGGACCGCCACGCCCACGGCCTCTAGAAGCATCTGGCTGGCGTGAAGCATCATCAGAAGGAGGAAGTAAAGCTCTCTGCGAAGGTGGTGAAGGTGGTAAAGTCACATGCGGGACTGTCGCCGCGCCCGGACGTCCCATGGTACAGTCTCTGACACGGTGATACTGACTCCTACACCGAAAACATCCTGGAGACGACTGCTGGGTCTGTGGATATGAACCAAATAACTGACCTCGTCTCAATCCTCTGCCTCCGCCATCTCCCGGAAATAATCTATCACGATGTCTGCCCATCTGCCGCTGAGCTGGCGTATCAGTACGGATCCTCTTCGGCCCAGAAGCGACCGGAGTCTCAGAAATACGCTCCTCCAAAAGTAAGGCTGCGTCCATCGCGGCTGCGTATGTATCAAAGTGCTGGGTGCCGATGGCAAGGAATAGCTGTGTATCAAGCCCTCGTACAAACCTCTTTATCCTCTTCTCTTCTGTGTCGACTAGGTGCGGAGCATATCGAGACAACTGGGTAAACTGTATATCATACTCCGACACTGTCATCCCCGGAGTCTTGCGCAAAGACTCAAAACTACGGGCTCGAGCATCTCGAACACTCTCCGGAAGAAAACGGGCAAGAAATGCAGCTGTAAACTCATCCCAGGTCATAGAAGGCAGACCTGCAGCTCGGCCTCTCTCTACTGAGTCGTACCATGTCTGGGCAAGACCCTCCAGACGAAAACTCGCAAACTCCACCAATCTATCCTCAGAACACCTCAACGAACGGCCAATCCGTGCCATCCTATCG
The DNA here is from genome assembly GCA_030015575.1 of Agapanthus africanus. NCBI lineage: Eukaryota > Viridiplantae > Streptophyta > Magnoliopsida > Asparagales > Amaryllidaceae > Agapanthus > Agapanthus africanus. Next base: position 506,453,361 of record CM057348.1, read on the forward strand.
AGAAATGCCTGTGGGTCCTCTGTAGCATCTGTACCGGTAAAAGCTGGAGGTCTCAATCTCATGAACTCCTGTAGTGAAACAGGGATAGTCTCCGTAGTAGCAGCAGGAGTGACCATCTGTGCAGCAGGTACGATCGTGGTCTGTGCGGTGGAAGGAACGTCCTCGGATCTCTGTGCCCGGCTGGACTCAACTAAAGATCCCATCATCTGCCGCAACTCTTGCATGCCGGCCTCTAATCTGGCAATACGGTCTGGATAAGGCGGATCAGTAGGACCCTGAGGGGTAGGAGTATCCTCCCGCTCGATCCTCGCCTCAGACGGGCCCGCCCGAATCTCATCCCTAGCGGCAGCCCGCTGAGCTCTCGTAGTCTTTGGCGGCATCGAAGCTGGAATAAGAAATAGAACTGATAAGGACATTGCAATTGAATCAAGGAATGCAAGGAATCAAGAAAGGAAATACAAGCAATTATGTCCTAAGGTTACTTAGGCGGAGTACCGTATCGTAAGTATGTCGCGGATCATACCCACGCTACGCCACTCTGCTTAAGTCACCTACTCCATCTACCAAGGTCGTCCTACACTCAGAAAGGTAAAACCTACGCTCTGATACCAACTTTGTCATGACCCGAAAGTACGGAACGTGACTGGCACTTAGATTACGAGACGTCTAAAGGCGTACCGTAACCTAAGTCAGCCAAAACCCAGAAAATCTAAACCAAAATCAAAAGAGAGTGAAGGAAAACCTTAAATGAAAACGTTTTTTTTTTAAATCAATTGAGTTGCAAAGAATCCCTTTTTAAAACATCAAAAATTTCTGAAAATTTCGGCAAAGTCTCCCCTGTATTTTCTATCCCCAAAAATGGGTACAACAAGATAATACATATGAAATCATAAAAATGGCATCCCCAAGCGGGAGCTAGCTCTTCGCCCAAGGCGGATCACAACCACATGCAATATATATAAGCAATACTAAGAAAAGAGCAGAAGAAACCCAAAATATCAGAAAACGCAACGCCGGCTCAAGTGAGCTCGACCCAAAAGAAACCACAAATATACATATCTCTCATTCTCATCACTAGGTCGCATATACAATACAAGTGGTAGATGGAGAATACTAGATACAATGATAAAGCAAAAAGGAATAAAGTATACTCGCAACCCACCTACGGGCGATGTCGCGAGTCTGAGCAAAAGAAACTGATGACAAGATAGCCCGCCACTACGAGACTGACGGGTCCGACCTGCAAGACACTGTGGCACAACGGGGGTGAGTTGCCAGCTCGTGAGTAAATATAACATCTAATAAGGCAATCATAAGAATGCACGCAATGCACCACAACATGTATGTCCATATGTGATATAATAACTCTAGTATGCATGCACAGGTATGCAATATCTTTTCTAACTCTTTAAGTGTTTAGAATGTTAAAGTTACTGCATTCTTAACTTTTAGAAAATGAATGTCTGTATAATAGCTAAATATCATCAAGAAATCATCTGGAAACCCGTGTCAAGCATCGACACCAAATAGGAATCATATCTGTCTTAATATCGGGCTCCGTCAGTCCGGATCGGCCCATATCATAAATCTCACGACAACGGTCGGTATCCTCCGGATATCCGCCGCGCCAGACATCACCGGTAGGTAGTCTTCCCCTGCCAGGCTCATCGTCTACAACTCGATCTTCTTGCCCCGGGGTACCATACCGGGCCCACCATGTACCCGAGACGGTTCATCCACTCCTCGAATCGGGTCTCGAAATCCAACAGAAAACATGAAAACTCATGGTGGACGACACAGACATCACGAGAAAACCGCAACTTTGTTTTGAAAATGATAAATCTAAGGTTTTGTTAAATTCTTGCGGTTTTCCCCAAAAATCCAGAAATCACAGAAAAACTGAAATCATCAAGAAAATCATAGTGTCCACATGTTATATATAATAAATGTCTATGATATCAATGTATATGATGTGAGTTTTAGTAGCAATCTATATAAATATGATGTTAATGCGAGGTATATGCATGCTATGCAATTTCATATATCATGTTTGAATGCAAATAGCGATATTAAGTTAAACAGGTTTTCTAGTGTACGTGGCATGGCAATTACCAAAGGCGTGTGTGTCACATGAATAGTGCGCGTGCAATCGATGCCAATGGTAATGTGTTCGTGTCCTACGAAATGATATCGCGTATGTATATATGAACGTCATATGAATGTCCATGCAATCTAGTATAGGGTTAGCTGTGAGGGTATGCCATGTATATAAATGGATAAGCTAGCTAACAATATAATTAATGCATAAAGTAGGGTAATCCTAACTAGGGGGGGCGCCTCGCGCCATCCAGACGATTCCCCCCGTAGATGAATATATCTACTCACCAGAAATCCCCGCTAATCTGATCCGGCCACCGCTTTGCCTTTTCGCGCCGTATCCGAAGTTTCCCCGACCGATCCTAAATTTGCACAACACCAAGTATAAGATTACATAACCCTAAACGATGCAAGTCACATTATACAAATATCGACGCTCACAAATTAAACATAGCATACACTCGGTGCGCGGAAAAACGCACGAAAATCGCTAATTTTTAGCTAAAATCGTCATTTCGGGGAAATCGACAAAACTACAACCCGACTAGACGAAACCCCACGTTCGCGCACTCTAAAAATCCTATACGAAGCTAATAATATCGCTAACCTAGAGCAATTTGAACGCATACTATTTTTCGTAAAAATCTAGTAAGCGATTTTCAAACCAAATCGATACAAACGTTGAAATTTGTCGTTTTAGCGAGCATACCAATACACAATTAACCACTCCAATCACCTAGATAACCATCCCTAACATAATCCCACCATTATGCTACAAGCCCTAATTTCTAAAATCAAAACCTTCTCTTGATTTTTCCTAATCAAACATTTACTAGTAAACTAATATTTAGAATTGAAATTCTAACACAATTAAACCTCAAGTAAGCAAACTAGTTTAGGATTTTCACCTCTCAAGCTTGAACCCTAGCTTGATCAAGTCTCCAAGAAGCCTCCTTTCATCATGTTTTTGAACGAATTTGGGTTGAAGAGAGAAGGGATTAGGGTTAAGCTTTGAATGGAGGTGGAAATTGTGGATTTTTCTTGAATTTTTTTGCAAGAAATGAAGCCAAATGGAGTGAGGAAGTGGGGAAAACTGCAGGTGAAGGGGTCGGCCAGCAGGTGGAGGAGAGAGTTTGGGAAATTTGGAGAAGATTCTAGGTCCAAAACACCCCCATGTTATCATTTAATGCATTTCTTTTCAACATTTTACAAAAAAACCCTTATTTTACCTCATTTTCTCATTAAATTTCCAACCCAAAAACTAAAAATGTGAAAGTCATGACACAATTTTATTAACACCATATTTTATCTTATAAAGACTCCTAATTAAGAAATTTACCTAATTAAATTTGTATTTATCCCTAATTAAATGTATTTAAAAAGGCTTAAAATAATAAAAAAATAATTAATTACGAAATTTTTTTTATTTAACTAGAAAATTATAAATGACATTTTAGTGACAAAATTATAGTAATATCTTATTTAAATTTTGTATAATTAGGTCTATAATGAAAAATATCAATTTTGACTTTTTACGGAAAAAGCCGAAAAATTAGCCGTTTGCCGAAAAACTGCCTAAACGATTTTCGAAGGGTTACATAAATATTCGTGTGTATACGTATTCGTATACATCACCACGGACTGCGGGGGTGCTATACGCCATCCACCCGACTTCTCCCCGTAGATATAAATCTACTCACCTTGCTTCTCGTGTGCCAAAGCCGATGTCGCTATCTTCACCTCCTTTGCCTCAACATCACGCGGGGTACCTACAAGTATATCACAATGCTAAAGCACATGAAAATCACATTGGAAACCAAAATGGCACACGCTACCCGCATAGGTAAAAACCCATCGACTCGCATGTAAACACAATCAAAATCCACTTGTCGTTGACGTCCAAACGCCACCCGACAGGAATGAATCACCAAATACCAAAATCCATGCTAAAACAAGTCCCAAATTATACACCAACATAGGAAAATCAACCCAGATTTCACCCTAGATGGAATCAGTCAAAACTAGACATACTCAGGGTCAAAACTAGAGGAAATGGGGGCATGCACAGAAAACGAGGCAATTCCTTAAAATACCTTATTTTAGAATTTTCCATAATTTTTCCCCATTTATCTGTATTTAATTATACCAGAATATTAAAATATTCATTAAAATAATATTAAATTATAAAATTTCCCAAAAATCATATTTTATTATTTTGAAGACGTTACATATATATACAGGAGTAAAAATATCGGAGACATCATATGAAATTCATGAATGTAATATATGCAAACATGAAACAGTAATATGAGCATATAAAGGAAAACCGCTATTTAACTGCAACAAGTTATTAAATATATCATGCAGTTCCTGATTTCTCCGAAATCAGATGCAACATCATATACAGGTGAACATGTAGCTATAACAAGGTAAGTGTAACCATGTCGGTATAGCAAGATATGTGTGTCCATATGTAAGTATGTATGATGTAAAAGTATCTATAGCAAGGTATGTCTCTATACCTATCCATAATACCATCCAGGTATATGTATGTATGCCAGATGTATATGTGGCTATGTCTCATATATGTATATACCTATCACTAAAGGTACACTACCCTATAAGTATATTGGTAACTAGCATGTAAGCATGTCAGGGTATATGTGTAAGCATGTAGGTATACAGGTATGCTATATGTCATATGCACAATGAAATAAGGATCATGTCTCAATGTCCCTAAGCAATCCAATATCACATATGTATGGTGTTGTGCGTGTCATGGAAATTATTGACGGTGTGAGTGGTATATAATCAGTGCTCGTGCAACATGAACCGTCAATAATAGTGTTGTATCTCATTAATTCTATGTCCAAATACAATAGGTAAATGAGATATGCAACGAAAAACACATGCACAAACGAGTCCATATACTAAACACTAAAGGCCATATCATTTGATCTAGCCCGGACGCATAACGCCATGCGGGCGATCCCCCTGTAGATGTTAAATCTACTCACCAACGCTCCTGGCTAAGTAAAGTCTACCACTCACTTTCCCCTCTTCGCAGCGTTCGAAGTCCCCGCCTGCGAACCAAAAATTTCACAAACGCATCAGATAAGCGAAATAGCCTATATCGACGAAAAGACAACGAAACGCAATGAAAACGGCCAGAAAATTACACTGCGCACTTAGCGCAGCTAACGCGCACGACATCGGTCAAAAACCCTAACTAGGGTCGCCAAACTACGAAACACCTAGTCTAGATTCCGATCGTCCCGATCACGCATTCAAAACACAATAATAAACGAGAACTCAATATAAATAACGTCGCAACGTCAAAAGAAACCCACGCCTAAAAGTTACCGAAATCTAGTAAGCAGTATTTATCTTTTTTAGCACAAAACTACAAGTTTTACCAAAACTATAATTTACAAACATCTTCAAATAGTAAGGTTAAACCATTTAAACCATTTCTATATTTTTAAACTTGCTTAATTAAGTTTTAGCAAAAACCTAGTAAGCAAAAACCCTTAATTAGACAAAGTAATAATTAACAAAAATTAGCATTTTCTACTAGGTTAAACTTTTCCAAATCACAAATTAATACTTCAATTAAACATTAAACACTTAAATCAAGCTTTAACCTTAACTTGAATATTCTAAAACCATTTCTAGAATTTTAAACATGAAATTAAAATCTTAAATTAACATCTAATTAAACTAGCATAAAGATTTAAACTTAACAATTAAGGATTAGGGTTAGGATTTTATACCTCCAAATGATTCAAAAACTTGCAACAAGAAAACCAAGATTAGCCTCCAAAATCAAGACTTCATGAAGAACAAAGCATGGTTTAGGGTTAAGGAAATGAAGGAAAATGATTATATTTAAATTTTTGTGATTTTATTTGGATTTTTCATGATTTATTTTGGCTTGAAATGAAGAAAATTGAGTGAAGAAGCACAAGGGTAGCAAGAGGGAGAGAGGGGCCGGCCATGGACAATGGTGGGGGGGTTGTGAAGAAAAAGTAGAAAGTTCTAGCAAAGAAACAACATTAAATGCTAATTAATGCATTTTGCCACCTTTCATTTCTTTTCTTTCTTTCTTTTTAAATTTTAATTCCATTGACCAAAAAAATATAGATATTTAAAAAAAGGTTCTAAAATAATTGTAGTGTTGATTTCCAAGAATTTTCATTTAGAAAAAATTTCCCGATTTACGTGCATATTTTACCGGCTAAAATAATATTTTATTTGGGAAAAATTCTATCTGAACCAAAACCTCCCATATACCCCCAAGTTTGCGCACAAGTTTTATTTTAGCTAAACTAGGTGCCGGCAAGTTTCTACGGACGTTTGATCGAAATCTGGTTAAAACGGAAAATACCGACAATTTTGCCCTAAAACGGAAAAATTCGCAAAACAATTTCATAAACGTTACATAGACACTCTTAAAATTTTGACAGAAACATAGTTTTTGTTTCGAGTGTTTCGGAGTTGTTTCGGTTTCTTAATTCTACAAATATCGTATAATTCTCTAGTATGGCTCTAATACCACTGCAGGGTTCCCTAGGGTCGCCGCTGGGTTTCGGGAGGTATCGTCCATGCCGTTTTTAAAAAAATTGCGCGCTAAAGTGCCCTAACCTAGAATCTTAACTAGAGAATTAGACGAAACAAGAATGTAAATATCTTTACATCTAAGTGAACAAGGAATACATCCTTTGTAGACCGATCAATCACTTCATAAGCTCCGTGTAGTAGTCTCTTCGCTCTAAGTAGTGATCTTCCGGACTCTAATAAGGCTCCACAAGATGAAATGAACAACCTTGCTTGAAGTCTTCGAGGCCGAAAATGATCTACGTCGAGGAGACACTAGCCCAAGCTACCTCTTCACTAAGTGATGAACTAGTGAAGAAACAACCCAATCTAAAAGGCTAGTCTAGAAGAGGTTGATGAAGTAGTAATTTTGCTTACTTTAGAAATTATTTTCTCACTCATTTTCTTCACCTCCCAAAAAGCTAGAGAGCTTGAGAAAGGAAATGAAGAAAAGAAACCATGGAGAGAAGCAAGTGAAGAATGAATCAAGTGGTGAGAATAGCAACAATGGATGAGATAATATCTCATACTAACTCATGTAGAGACTTAATCATGGCTTAGGATAATGGTTGGGTTAACAAATATCTCAAGTAAAACAAAATTAGTGGACTAAGTCAATGGTCACTACAAGCTTCTCCTTGCTTCTAACCATGTGACTAATTTCCAACTAATTTTGATTTAATTTAAATAAATAAAACCCACCATTATGATAAGCATGGTGTGAGTCTCATACACCCATGTCACATGTATCATCTAGCATGACACACAAAAATGTACATTAATATATATCACATATATACTAAATGCACAAGTGAGAAAAAGAATTCTTAAGTGAGCTAATATTAGAAAATGTAAGTTAATATATCAAATATATAATTATACATTAAACTATTAAATCAACACTTGATTTAATAATCCGGCTATATCACATATAACCGACTAATATCATATGTATCAACTTATCGAATCAACACTTGATTCGACAGCCCGGCTATATCACATATAACCGACCGATATCACATATCGCGAGAATAGAATACGGTATCAAATACGCGTATTAATCTCGATCCCGCACATATCACATATGTGCTCCTACTTCGTTTCACCTGAGCCAGGAAACCTCTATGTAAGACTCTAAAGACTCGTCATGTAACACCTTGGAATGCGATTAGTGTTAATTAAGCATTAATGCGGGTTTTTAAGGAAAAGTTTACCAAATTGGATTCCTCACATTTTATATCAATTAATTATTATTTTATTATTATTTGATATGACTTGAATACACACGTGCACGTTAATGTGAGGGTTAGTTAGTGTCGCTAGGTGACCATGACACCTTAAGCAATCCATGTCCTAATTAATCTTGCCTTAACCTTCCCAAGATATTTTGGTGTATTAGAAATATCTTGTTTGGATTGAGAGAGGTGGCTAATGAGTCATGAGGCATTAATGTGTGCATTAATGAGGAGAGGGAGAGAGTGAGTGTAAGCCTTTGACTCACCCTACACTCACCTCTCATCATTCATTCTCTCTCACTCTCTCATTCTCTCTCACTCTCAATTGTTCTTCATTCTCTCAACTCCCAAACTGAAACCCTCACACCCTTATCACAAAAACCTTGCTAAACTTCACAAAATCCCATTTAAACACCTCAAATGTCTTGATTTAGCCACTTGGTTGCTTTGGAGCTTGGAAAGCTAGGATTTAGAGCAAGAGTGGCTAGGTAATAACCTCTAACTGATATTTAGGAGTTATTTTGTTGTGTTGCCTTGTTGTTATGGATTAGAACACTAAAGGTAGCGTTTTTTGAAAACACCGTATTTTTTTAATGTCAACTTGAGGTCTCTGTGATCTGCTGTAGAACCAGGTGTTTTCTGGAAAAGTTCCCATCACAGTGACATAGTGTTGTGACCTAGATCCCACCATAAAAACCTAAGACCCATCCCCTCAAAACGGGCCGCAAATTTAATAGTTCTGGCTGCAAATTGCGGCCAGAGTGGGGGCTGGGGAGTTGAGTCTTTGTCGTGAGGTCTCTGGGGTTGTTTGTGTTAGTTATATGTATGCCCTAGAGGCCATTACTGTACATACGATGTATATTGTAGTGGATGCTAGGACATATATAGGGAGGACTTTCTTGCTCGACATGATAGTATGCTATCTGGTTGTACTTTATCTTAACATGTACTCTGATTGTCTCTATATTACATGTTGATAAAACCCTTAGGATATGTACTCGACTACTGGGACTATGATGAGATCATACTAGTGGGGCCACGGTGGTCGACGAGTACATCCTATAACTGTTCCTAGTCGAGGGTGTATCGAGACAGGGCATCGATGCACCAGAGTAGACTAGCGTATACGCATCTTGACCCATATGATGGGCGATGGATGATCCCATATCCATCGGTGTTTGACATCAAGGATGGTGTACGGGTGCTCAGTGGAGACTGGGTACACTGGACGGACTCGCCGAGAACTCCCAGATGGTATTATACCATACGTCAGATGGCAGTTCTCCGGTGACACTGGTACAGAGTAGTCTGTTGACCCGAGATCGTCATAGAGTCTTGTGTGATTCCCACTGTGCTTTGATTTCCATCATACCACGTCCAAGAGGGCGTGCAAAAAGGTGGCTTTTGGGTACAGTCCCGAATCACATGGAGGCAATGAGCGATAGGAGGGGATTCGTCTCTCCCGGTATAGGGAGTTGATGTTGTGCTGTGTTCGATTGGCTATAACCGGAAATCCCTGGCCAGGGTTGCTGAGATTTACTGGTAAGTGTTATCAGTAGTTTCTCGAACTGTTATAGACCTCATATCGACACGACTTATCGAGCTACTGGGGTCTGACGTTTACCACCCCTAGGCGAGATATGCAACATATCAGACGACGAGACCGGACTGTACGGGAGTGTTATTGTTTGGATTCGCAGGAGAATGTACAGGCTTGCTTGTTGATCTTCTGAGCGCTCAATACCTGGGTAGCTGTTACGTTTAGCTGACCGCTTGCAGCTTGTGGGTGATTGATATGATCATCACCTACTGCCGGCGTATTGACGATTCTTTAGAGTCCTACACAGAGGTTTCTTGACTCAGGCAAAACGGAGTAGGGGCACATATGTGATATGTGCGGGACCGAGGATAATGCGATATGTGATACCGTATTCTATTCTCGCGATATTTGATATCAGCCGGGTCATCGGATCAAGTGTTGATTCGATGAATCGGTACGGATAAATATTAGTCGGTTATATGCGATATAGCCGGATTGTCGGATCAAGTGTTGATTCGATAATTTAATGTATAATAATATATGTGATATATTAAATTACATTAACTAATATTTGCTCACTAAAAGATTCTTTTTCTCACTCGGGTAATACATTGATATATATGCGATATATGTTAATTGTATTATTTTATTTGGTTACGATAAATATTATATATGTGATATATAATATTGTAACATGATATGATAACTTATGCAACTTGTTTAGTAGAGATTAAACATGGTTAGGGTTTGATTAGGGTTAAGGTTTTCTAGAAGTTTCTAGAAGCTTTCTTTCTTTGTCTTTGTTAAGATATTATGCTAGATATTTCCTTAACCTAACCAAACCTTTAACCTTAGTCAAATCTCTACAATGGTTAAGTGAACCATGGTTGCATAATTGATCATTATCTCCTTTTCCTATTCATCACAAAAGGATTATTATTATTTTTGTTCATCATCTTCTTCCTTCTTCTTCTTTGCTTGAAATGGTTTCTTGCTTTGATTTTTGTGATGGATAAATATGAGAAAAAGATAAATAAAGAGAGCAAAAATCCTACTTCATCATCCTCATCTTCCCTTGCCATTTAGATGAGGGTGTTCACATCATTTCATGAGTGTTAGCTTGTGTTAAAGAAACTTCAAGGTAGATCATCTTAGTATCGAAGATCGGAAGCAAAGGTTGCGTCTTTCTCTTCGTGGAACCTCTCGAGAGTCCGGATCCCGATGATCGCAGCGAAGGGACCACAACACGGAGCATATGAAGTGAAGGACCGGATCTACAAAGGTTGTAATCCCTCTCACTTAATGTTAAAGTGTTTAGCATGCTTGTTTTCGCCTAATCTCTAGTTTAAAGTTCCGTATTCGGGTTGTTCGACACGGCTAAATTTTTAATCGGGCATGGTTGATGCCTCGTAGACCCTTGTGCACGTGCCTAGCAACCCTACAGTGGTATCAGAGCCAAGCTAGAGCTTTAGGCGAAGTCTAGACGAAGTTTAAAGTCCGATCGAACCCGGAAAACCCGATATAACCTAGTTTCTGGAAATTTTTTAAAACTGTGATTTTTTCCAAATTAAAAATGCTCAAAAAAATCAGCAGGGAAATACAAGAGTTACTGTGAAGCACGTGCGCCTGATTCCACCAAAGAGCCGCGGAACCGCCGCACATGCCATGCATGTGCCGCGGTTCCGCCGCGCTTTTGTCACTGTACTGTTTGAAATTTGCACAGTAATTCTTGTCTTTTAGTGTTGTATTTTCTGGGAATTTTTAATATTTATTCAACTGTTGAACATTCTGGGTTGTATTGGGGATTCGATGATTCGATCTGGAACTTTAACTACGTCTTTTGTGTTCTGTCCGGGTAATTTATAGAAACTGTTAAAATGTTCGAACGGATATCAATAACTCACTTTTTCCCCTGTCGGAAAATTTTTCAAAAGTTGGATTTTTCCTCGTGTTTAAGAACGTTCTAAGTCGTGCAAGTAACGCAGTGGACCCTCTAGAAGACAACAAACCTTAACTCGATTATGTGACCGTCTTGAACTGCCCTTTGAACCTTAGGGTTTGGGGCAGTACGGCGTGCCACATGTGAGGCGTTGGCTTGACCCTTCTACGGCTGGACCATTGGTACTGTGGCATGTGATGGATGTTTTTAAACTGATTTCAAGTGTTGAGATATATTCGGGAAATCTTGGGTGCTTGATGATTCGATCGGAAAGTTTAACTTTTTCTATTTATCTGGATTGTGATACAATATTTGGAATCCACAGGTAGTTATGAGATAACTGATTTGAATATTATAAACATAGCACTTTAGTCTTAGATGATCGGTTGCCACGGAATTTTGATGTGATCAAAAGTCCGTTGCAATCACGTAGTGTACGCGGATACTCGCCGGGTAAACTTAATAGACAGCCACGCCCCATAGCCCCGACCAAGTGACTGTAGGAGAACCCCGTCGCCGAAAGCATCCGTTCGGGTGCTCCCGGTAGCGGTGTTCCGCCTTGGTGCACTTCGTCGACGGTATCGGGGGTGCGGCCGTCTACTAAAGTTTGCGACGAGCATTCGATCAGGACGTCGGGAATCTTGTTGAATTGCCCGACTTGATATTGAAAAGAGTTTTCGATAATGAGATTAAAATGCGGGGTTTATAAGGAATTCATTCGGTTAGGCATGTGATGTCTAAGGAGGTTGCGGATTCCAACTGTTGTAGTTTTACACTTTCTTTTCTGTGACCGTAAGCGTAGTATGTGGTGTATCGCCGGCTTCGTTGCTATACATCAACGACAATCGGGATACGCATACTTGCTTACGTTGATGATATGAGATATTATGTGTTGCTGTGATATGTTATATTGGATCGTCGCGTTTTGAATAGCCGGGGGTTTTATGTGAGATGAGAGTCTTTTCTTTTTCATTCATGTAAAATTCATTTGTATGTAATATTCTTTTATTGGGGCACTTCCAGGTAGCGGAAGATGTCACCGTTGTATATCATTTACTTTTCCGCATTAGGTAGACCCAAGGCGAGGAGCACAAGTAACCGGGTTCTAGGGTCCAGTGGGAGACCATCTCGAGGAGTCGAAACCGGGTCTCCTAACCCTAGAATTGGCAGTGTTACTTGCCGCTCTCGTAGGGGTCTAGGGATGTGGGTTTGGCTATTCATCGCGACCGTGGAATCCGTGTTTTATACAGGCTCGTATTGAAAACACGGACGTCCTAGTATATCCAATATTTCATATATGTTCTTCTGCTGCTATGTTCTGTGATGAGATCATATTACTGCCTGTGACGAATGTTTATATTATATATATGAGATATATGTTATATTGCAGATTTCGTTTCAAAAGAGATGCTTGTGAAGCATAATAAAATGGGACTTCATTAATGAGATTAATGAAATAAAAGAAACCTAAAGATGTTGTAGAAACTTGTTTATAAAAACTGGTAGCTCTAGTTGTTGCTTTGCATAGCGGTGTTCCTTGTAGAACATCCAGCACCTTATTCGATAAGGAAAGGACCGAGATCCCTTCACCGGGAGTGACTCCTTTAGTAATAACTGGCAGATGCTACAAACTCGGTTTGTCTTTTGATCGCTTCTATAGTTCTTGCTTTGCACAGCGGTATATATGATATATCCTGCACCTTATTCGATGAGGAAAGGGCCAACGATCCCTTCACCGGGAGTGACCCCTTTAGCAAAACTAGAAAAGCCTCAAAAACACTCCATTTAAAATCACTCGATTCTACAACGATATCAAGTTCATTACGCAAAGGGTTTTCTGAAAAACCCGTCGTAGCCCTCCGTCATTTCAGATAAGTACTATTTAGTATTCGTGCTATGTTTGTTGACTTAGTTAAGGCATAGTGTACGGTAGCTAAGTAATGTTTATCTGCTAAAACATAAGATGTGATTGGATTAGGGTATTCGTACGGCCTTGTTGACTCAGTTAAGGGTCGTACGGGTGGGTTTAATTCAATCGGGAAATATACGGGTTGAACTTGACTTGCGATTTATGGTTTGTTGACTTAGTTAAGGTCATAGATCGCTAGGGGCAAAATATTATTGGGAATTTCAAGTGTTGAAATTTGCAATGAGATTGCATACCTTCTATAAGATAGTTGGATCCCGATACCCGCTGCGAGTAAGAGTTACTCCTGGGAGAGTTTTACACATTACAATTAGCCGATCAAGTAGGTGTCTAGAAAGGTGTTAACGGGGTTACGCCTCTGGGAAAACGAGGTTTACTTTAATTAGGTTCGTGCGATAGCACGGGGGACCTCCCTCAAAGTACCGACACTGGCCTGGCTGAAAGATTGGCGAACTTGTAGCGTGTAATTAATCCCGGCTAGTCTTTCCTTTTAGAGTTTGAAGGAAGATTTGACAAAAACAGTGGGAGACATCCTGATTAGATATATTAGATAACCAATCTAATCTTACAAGAGCATACGCTGAGTGTTTTCTTCTCTCTCTCTCCAGGTAGCGACCATATCACGCCTTAATCAAGATAATAATACGGATATATTTGACCGAACCCGCTTGTTATACTGAGCTGGGGAACGTTGGTCCCGCTCCAACTTATAATTGTTATAAGACAGAGCAGGAAATTGGGGAATACCAGATTTCCCATGCCGCCCAAACGAAGAAAGTGCATGTTGATGCATCATCTGTAGGGTTCCTAGGCACTCTAGTGAGGTCTCACAAGGCATCGAACATGCCAATTTAAAAAAAATGGTGCCGAGAAACCCTAGACTACGGATCTTAGACTAGATGTTTAGGCGAAACTAGAAACTAGTTAACTATTTAACTAGAAGTTAGATGCTACAACCTTTGTAGATCCGGATTTCCACCTCCTTAGCTCCACGCGGTCATGCCCTCGCTGTCCATCATGAATCCTCGACTCATTCGTCGGCTTCATCGGAAAAACGTGCGGAATAGGTCGTCGGCTTCGTGTCAAAGACGATCTACGTCGAGGTTGCACTAGTTCAAGCTCCGACTTCACAAAGTTGTGAAACTTGTGAAGAGAACACCCAAGACAACTTGGCAAGAGGTAGAGGGTGAAGAAATAGGAGATGGGTTCACTTTAGATTTGGAATTCTCTCACTAGAACTCAAGTTGCCATTGATGGCATCTTAGTTTTTCTTTTGAAGATGAAGAAGAAGAAGAGCTAGAATTATGATAAGTTAATTAAAATGAAAAGAAAAATCTATACTTATCATAATTCTAACTAAGGTTAAGTGTAGAGAATCAACCATGGTTATTTGGAGAGTTAGGGTTAAGCTAGTGGACAAGAATGGTTGCATAAAGTCAAGGCTTCATGAAGCTTCAACATAAAACAAGAAATGCCACCATTCTCCACTTAAGCTTTATCCAAATAAATGAATAAACAATTAAATGAATAAATGCATAATTAAAACCCTAATCTCAAGTTAACTATGGTTTAATTCCATACACTTAACCATATGATCAAGTATCATCAAACATGATACTTATATGTGCACAAAAGTATATCACATATACAATGTGTAAATCAAGTGAGAAAAATCCGTTTAAAGTGAACCAATACTAGTTGATGCAAAGTAATATATCAAATATATAATTATACATTAAATCATTAAATCAACACTTGATTCAATGATCCGGTCATGTCGCACATAACCGACTAGTATTCAATGCATCAATTTATCGAATCAATGATTCGATAACTTGGTCATATCTCATACAACCAATCGAAACATTAATCGTGAGAATCAAATACGGTATCACATACACGCATTATTCTCGGTCCCGCACATATCTCATATGCAATCCTATTACGTTTCGCTTGAGCTAGGAAACCTCTGTGTAGGACTCTGAAGACTCGTCAATACGCCGGTAGCAGATGATGATTATATCAAGCACCCACAAGCCGCAAGCGGTCTGCTAAACGTAACGGCCACCCGGGTATTGAGCGATCAGAAGATCGACGAGCTAGCCCGCTCACACTCCTGCGAATCCGACCAGTAACACTTACCGTACAGTCCGGTCTCTTCGTCTGATACGCCGCATATCAAGTCTAGGGGTGGTATACGTCAGACCCCAATAACCCGATAAGGCGTGCCGATGTGAGGCTCATAACGGGTCGAGAAACTACTGGTAACACTTACCAGCAAATCTCTGATCAGCCCTGGCCAGGGACTTCCCTGCTACGGCCAATCGAGCACAGCCCAACATCAACCCCCAATACCGGGAGAGACGAAACCCCTCCTATCGCTCATTGCCTCCATGTGACTCGGGACTGTGCCCAAAGACCACCGTTTTGCACGCCCTCATGGACGTGGTAAGGTGGAGATCAAATCACAGTGGGAATCACACAAGACTCTATGACGATCTCGGGTCTACAGACTAACCTGTACAAGTGTCACCTGAGAACTGCCATCTGACGTGAGGTATAATACCATCTGGGAGTTCTCGGCGAGTCCGTCCAGTGTACCCAGTCTCTACTGAGCACTCGTACACCATCTCTGATGTCAAACACCAGTGGATATGGGATCATCCATCGCCCATCTCATGGGTCGAGAAGCGTATACGCTAGTCTACACTGGTATATCGATGCCCCGTCTCGATACACCCACGACTAGGGACCATGAAGGATGTACTTATGGACTACCATGTCCCCACTAGTATGATCTGCATCACAGTCCAGATAGTCAAGTACATATCCTAAGGGCTTTACCAACATGTAACTATAAGACAGTATAAAGAGACTAGTGTACATGTTAAGATAAAGAGTAACCAGATAGCATACTATCATATCGAGCAAGAAAGTCATCTCTATATATGTCCAAGCATCCAATATAATATACATCATCTGTACAATACTGGCCTCTAGGGCATACATACAACTAACAATCTCCCACTTGCACTAGGGCCAGCTGCTGTAGTATCTCATACCGAGCATCCCGAAGAGTCTCTCAAACTGTATCTGGGGAATGGCCTTCGTGAGTGGATCCGCCGTGTTGTTCTTCGTGTCAACCCTCCTGACCTCGATCTCCCGGCGATCAACTATCTCCCGGATCAGGTGATACCGCCTCAGAATATGCCTGGATCGCTGATGGGACCTGGGTTCCTTAGCCAAAGCCACCGCTCCATTGTTATCGCAATACAAAGGTATTGGATGCTCAATGGATGGAACCACTCCAAGTTCAGAAATGAACTTCTTGATCCAGACAACTTCTTTAGCAGCATCGTTGGCAGCGATGTATTCAGCCTCCATCGTCGAGTCTGCCACGGTTTCCTGCTTGGAACTCTTCCAGCTAACCGCCCCTCCGTAAAGGGTAAAGACAAAGCCCGACTGCGACTTAGAGTCGTCCTTATCACTCTGGAAGCTCGAATCGGTAAAGGAATCCACTTGGAGCTCTCCGTTACCATACACCAAGAACATATCTCTAGTCCTTCGCAAGTACTTGAGAATGCTCTTCACAGCTGTCCAGTGACTCTCTCCAGGATCAGCTTGATACCTGCTCACTACACTTAGTGAGTATGCAACATCGGGTCTGGTACATAGCATTGCATACATGATAGAGCCTACTGCCGAAGCATAGGGTATCCCTTGCATGCGAGCTCTCTCCAAATCAGTCTTGGGAGACATCTCTTTGGAGAGAGTGACTCCAGAGATCGTGGGCAAGTTCACACGCTTGGACTCTTCCATACTAAACCTTTTTAGTATGGTGTCAATGTACCTGGATTGGGACAATCCCAAAATCCGTTTGGATCTATCTCTATAGATCCTAATTCCCAATATGCAGGAGGCATCACCAAGATCTTTCATGGAGAATCTTTGTGATAAGAAGAGCTTGACCGCTTGCAGCATAGGAATATCATTTCCTATCAAGAGTATGTCGTCCACGTACAATACGAGGAAGACAACCTTACTCTCTGCCACCTTCTTGTAGATACAAGGTTCATCTGGATTTTTGACGAAATCAAACTCTTTGATAACGACGTCAAAGCAGATGTTCCAACTCCGCGATGCTTGCTTTAATCCATAAATGGATTTAAGCAGCTTGCACACCTTCCCGCTGCTCCCACTGTCTACGAAGCCCTCTGGCTGAGTCATGTACACGCACTCTTCTAAATCACCATTTAGAAAGGCGGTCTTAACATCCATTTGCCAGATTTCGTAGTCATGATATGCAGCGATGGCAAGCATGATCCGGATGGATTTAAGCATAGCCACTGGAGAAAAGGTCTCGTCATAGTCCACACCTGGTCTTTGACGAAAACCCTTTGCTACAAGTCTAGCTTTGAAAGTCTCCACTTTCCCATCTACACCAAGTTTCTTCTTGAAGATCCATTTGCTCCCAATGGGTTTTACCCCTTCAGGAGCAACTTCCAAAGTCCATACTTTGTTGGTGTACATGGATTCCATCTCGGACCGCATAGCATCCAGCCATTTCACTGAGTCCCTACTCGTGATGGCCTGCTCGAAGCTAGTTGGGTCATCATCCTCCATGATGCAATCCTCGCTCCCACCATCCATGAGAAAACCGTAGTATCTCTCAGGCTGGCGAGGAACCCTACTAGATCGGCGGAGAGGCTGAGGTTCATTGGGAGCTACTGAATCTTCTGGTTCCACTAAATCTTCAGTTACTGTTTGTGTATCTGGAACCTCTTCCAGCTCTACCACTTTGCCACTAATTTCTTTTTCAAGAAATTCCTTTTCTAAAAAGGTGGCATATTGAGAAACAAACACTTTTTGTTCTTCAGCATGGTAGAAAAAATATCCTTGGGAATTCTTAGGATATCCCACAAACTTGCAAAGAACTGACCGTGCCTCGAGTTTGTCTGGATTTTGTCTTTTGACATAGGCCGGACAACCCCATATTTTAACTCGTTTAAAATATGGTCTCTTCCCACTCCATATCTCATATGGTGTGGTAGGTACAGATTTAGATGGAACTTGATTCAATAGGTATGCTGCTGTCTCCAGCGCATATCCCCAGAAGGAAATAGGTAACTCAGCTGTGCTCATCATAGAGCGCACCATATCTAATAGGGTGCGGTTCCTCCGTTCAGATACACCGTTGTGCTGTGGTGTATATGGAGGAGTCAGCTGAGAGAGAATCCCATTCTCTTTTAGGAAGTCCAGGAATTCATTGCTCAAGTATTCCCCTCCTCGATCAGATCGTAGGATTTTAATACTTTTTCCGGTTTGGTTCTCAACTTCTTGTTTATATTCCCTAAATTTCTCAAAAGCTTCTGATTTGTGTTTCATCAGGAACACATACCCGAACCTAGAGAGATCGTCAGTGAATGTAATGAAGTATGAAGAACCATCCCTGGCATGTGTAGACATGGGACCACATACATCACTATGTATCTGTCCCAAGAGTTCGGTAACTCTTTCTCCGTGTCCCGTAAACGGAGTTTTGGTCATCTTGCCTTTGAGACATGACTGGCAAGTGTCATAAGATGAAAATTCGAAAGGTTTCAAATATCCATCTTTATGCAACTTAGCCAGTCGTGTCGCATTGATGTGACCTAGTCTACAATGCCACAAGAAAGAATCATTCAGTTCTGAACTCTTCCTCTTGTGTGTGTTTGTTATACTCAGAACTGTTGATTGGTTTAGAACATAAATGCCATTGCACAACATGCCTGATCCAACCAACTTTTGGTTATGGAAAATGTTCATAACATTGTCCTGTAATACAAAATTATATCCTTCTTTACTTAGCAAAGAAACCGATATAATGTTGCATATCAGGTTCGGCATGTAATAGCATTCGTTCAGAACCAATGTATTACCAGTTGGTAATACAAGGTGATATTCCCCGACAGTCTTAGCTGCAACAATTGCACCATTTCCAACTCTAATGTCTTTATCACCTTCTCCAAGTTCTCT